>JAZDVW010001480.1:0-655861 GCA_037367395.1 Lithobates pipiens | reverse complement strand
AGATTTTACCTACTGTAGTTTGGTGCCATTCCACGGGCGTGCGCAGTTTTTAATCGTGACATGTTGGGGTATCTATTTGCTCAGTGTAACATCATATTTCACATTCTAAAACAAAAAAATTGGGGTAAATGTTGGTTTGTTTGTTTGTTTTTTTGGGGGAATAAAAAATTTTTTTTGAAACATTTCCATCCAAATACCATGTGACATTAATAAAAAACAAAAAAAAATGCAATTTTATTCTCTAGGGTCTTGAGTAATTGTCTAGCAAAAAAAAATATTTTTTTTACACGTAGAACTGAACAGAGCTGTGGGGGGAGGTGAAGACGAGCTGAGGCTGCACATAGAGGTGCAGGTGTTCCGTCAGAATGTGTAACGGAAGTGACGTTCTGTCGCCGCCATCTTTCTACACCCCTTACTCCTCCACAGTAAGGATACACTGAGAAGGGGGGCCAAGCGGACATCTTGTTACACCCACCGGAGTTTAGCATTTCACACTTATTTTTAACGGTAAACTGAACTTTTATAGTGAAATAGTGTTTGAAAATCCGTCTGACTGGTTTTAGATGTTGAATTTTAAAAGCGGCAGCAAACTTGCTGATCTGACAAGAACACCGCTGCTTTTATCATTCAACATGTAAACAGGCCACTGGATTCCTATATACTGTATTTCACCCATATAAGCTCTGTTTACTGTTAACAAAACTCCAGTGGGTGTAACAAGATGTCCGCTTGGCCCCCTTCTCGGTGTATCGCTACTGTGGAGGAGTACGGGGTGTAGAAAGATGGCGGTGACAGAACTTCACTTCCGTTACACATTCTGACGGAACACCTGCACCATTAAAGCGGGAGTCCGCCGGGACTCCGCGTTTTTTTTTTTTTTTAAAGCCAGCAGCTACAAATACTGCAGCTGCTGACTTTTAAAATAGTGACACTTGCCTGTCCAGCGCCGCCTGCGATGTCGGCACCCGAAGCCGATCTGGTAGATCGTTTCTCGGGTGCTGCCGCCGCCATCTTGGGTATGGGAATCAGGAAATGGAGCCTTTCGGCTTCATTTCCCAGTTCCCTACTGCGCATGCGCGAGCCGCGCTGCGCAGTGAGGACGGTCCCCGCTGCCTCTGGGATCTGTGTGTTTACCAGCAGGCAGCGGGGCACTTGCGGAAGGGGGCGGGCACTTGCGGAAAGGGGCGTAATCTACGCCCCTTTCTGCAGAGAGCGATCCCGGAAGTGGGGGCAGTTACCTGGATTATCCAAGTAACTGCACCCCCCTCCCCCCTGAAAGGTGCCAATTGTGGCGCCGGAGGGGGGGAGGATTCCGATGAGCGGAAGGTCCATTTTAGGGTGGACCTCCGCTTTAAGTGCAGCCTCAGCTCGTCTTCACCTCCCCCACAGCTCTCGAGGCAGAAGAGGGATTTGGGGGGGGGGATGTATGGGGTGTAGCAAGATGGTGGGGGGGGGGGCAGAATGTCACTTCCGTTACACATTTTGACGGGTCGCCTAATCTGGCGGAACGCAGGAGCTATATGAGTCGCGGCCCGCATATGCAAAACGCTGTTCAAACCACACGTGTGAGGTATCGTCGCGATCGGTAGAGTGAGAGCAATAATTCTACCCCTAGACCTCCTCTGTAACTCAAAACAGGTAAAATAAAAAATTTTAAAAGTCGCCTATGATGTGACCTAAATTATTGCAACGACCGCCATTTTATTCTCTAGGGTGTTAGAAATTTTATTATTTATTTTATAATGTTTGGGGGTTCTAAGTAATTTTCTAGCAAAAAATAAATAAAAATAGTTTTTAACTTGTAAACAACACATCAAAAAAAAAAAAAAAAAAAAAGAGGCCCGGTCCTTAAAGTGGGGTGCCCCCTAAAAAAAAAAAAAAAGTTAAGTCGGCAGCTACAATAACTGCAGCTGCCGACTTTTAATAATCGGACACTTACCTGTCCAGGGTCCAGTGATGCGGGGGAAACGAAGCCCCCCCCCCCTCCTTGTTCTCCGCTCGCGGCGCCGTCATTCTTACTGTGAGCACCCGGCTGTGGCTTCACATCCGGGCAACCACTGCGCATGCGCAAGTGGCACTGTGATACGCCGTCCAGTTATCTGGGACACGTGACAGGTCCCAGATGACTGTGCGGTGCGAGGGAAGTGATGTCACCAGCCGGGCAATGGAGGAGGCAGACTATGAGGGACCCCCTAGCAACAGGCATTTAGAGGTGAGTAAAAAATTATTTTTTTCCAATTTTTTTTTTATGAATTTTAATTTTTTTTTTTTTTTGGAACACCACTTTAAGTGGTTAAGGTGTTTTTGTTTTTTTACCCCAAAACAAATTGCACTTGTAAGACCGCTGCACAAATAGTGTGACATAAAGTATTGCAACCACTGCCCATTTTATTCTCCTATGGTTTGTGTGTATATGTGTGTGTGTATGTGTGTGTGTGTGTGTATATATATATATATATATATATATATATATATATATATATATATATATATATATATATATATATATATATATATATATATATATATATATATATATATATATATATATATATATATATATATATATATATAATTATTTGGGGGTTCTAAGTAATTTTTGAGGAAAAAAAAACTTGCAGGTTTGAAAAATAGGTCCGGTCCTCAAGTGGTTAGTAAGATATTTGGGGTCCTTGCATGTCTCCTCTGTGCTTCACTGAATGTATTGCAATGCAGTCTTGTAATAGGAAAATGAAATTGCAGCAGAAAAAAAAAAATGGGGATCTGGGAATTCGGCTGAGAGCAATAATAGAAGGGACTTTGCTTGATAAAAAAAATATTCTAATAGTTTTGAAGTGGGCTGTCTCTGATGAATGGATCGTGTCCTGACATGTCCGGCTCTCCCACATAGGATGTCCTGTCCTCACTAAAGCAGACCTTTTCCCATTTAGAGCCCCCCCTGCTGTACTGAAAATGGAATTGCCCAATACTTCTAGGTATGGGGGGTGGGGGGTGTGCATGTGACAGGACTGGGCCAATCGGCTGCAACATAAGTCTTTAGCCCTGTGCTAGCTACGCCTCTAGCAATTTATACCTTTTACATGGGACTGCCTATTGGGGTTCCTGGTACCTAAACAGAACATGGAGGGAGCCGCCCTCCCCCACCAGACAACACAACCTGATCCTCGGCCTCCATTGCAACCACTGATTTAGACACGAGTCACACTAATGCAGGAAACGCACAAGATTCACTGGCGTATCTCCCCTCCCCCCCACCCCGCATCACATTCTAAGCAATGTGTACGGCTTCCATGGGATCTGGTGTCTGTTACCTTCACACCGCTGCGGCAGCGAGGACCGGATGTGATTCGCACCGCACTGCAGTGCAAATCACATCCGATCTCCGTAGCGATGCGAGTTCAGCCATACAGATAGTATGGCTGAATTCGCATCGCACCCGCCGCAAACTCGCACGGGACCCTTTTTTTGGTCCGCAGCAGAATCGGATCGCATGGGTGTTCACACCATGCGATCCGATTCCCGTCCGAGTTTGCAGATCGCACTGCGATATGCGGACGGATCTGGGGGTGTCATTAAGGTTTCACTGACACTCTCAGCAGTCCGCATAGGGCAGTGTGAACTGCCGGCGGGAGGCATGCGATGCGGGAAAACGCCGCGGATTCGCGGCGTTCCCGCATCGCTCCAGTGTGAACCCAGCTTAACGGCAGCCCGAAAACGGATCGCAAACGCAGTGCGGTGGCTAGAATCGCGTTGCATGAACACCCATGCGATGCGATTCAGGTGCGGGAGGGGGGAAGTTCTGCACAGACATCGCATGTGTTGTGCACAGGAACGCCGTGTCTGTGTGAGCCCAGCCTAAAGGAGCATAGGGCATCACTCTGCTCTCTCCTTCTGTCAGCACGGGCCGTGTGCTAGAGCCTGATTGGTTTGTAGCAGCTGTGCTTCTTCCTCCTCCTCCTCCACAGTCTGAGCAGATTGGGGGGGGGGGGGGGCTTATACAGACCAGGTAGCTTCACTTTAAAGTGGTGTTGCACATAAAAAAAAAATCAATATTCCATAAAAATTTAAAATATTTGGAATATTTTTTTTTTTTTTTACTTGCCTCTAAATGCCTGTTGCTATGGGGTCCCTCGTAGTCGGCCTCCTTCAGTGCCTGGGCTAGTGACATCACTTCCCTCAGCACAGGAAGGCTCAGCTCCGCCCCCTCCTTCCTGTCAGTCATCTGGGACACATGACAGGTCCCAGATGACTGTGCGGCTCGCGCATGCTCAGTGGGTGCCACAGCTGGGCGTCCAAAGTTAAATTGCCGGCACCGCCGAGCGGAGAGGGGGGACATCGCTGGACCCTGGGACAGGTAAGTGTCCGATTTATTAGAAGTCAGCAGCTGCAGTATTTTATTTTATTATTTTTTTTTTCTCACGGAAACTCTCCTTTTTGAAGTCCTTTTTTATTTATTTTCTTTCTCTCTCCTTTTTTTTTTTTTTTTTTCTTTTTTCCTTTCCTGCCTACTGTGACAATTTTTTATCATTTCCCTGCAACATAAAAAGTGTAATTGCCACTGTTTTTATTCTCCAGGGTCTCCGTGTTTTTTTTTTTTTTTTTTTTTAGGTTTATTGTAATTTAGAGTAAAAAAAAAATTAAAAAAGCAGAGACCATGGAGAATAAAATGGTGGCAATTGCAATTTTAATGTTACAGGGAAAAGATTAAAATTGTCACAGTAGGCAGGAAAGAAAAAAAAAATTGCAATTTTTATGTTGCAAGCCACTATTTTATCAAATGCATATTTTTTCGGAGGAAAACAACCTTTAAATGAATTTTAGTGCGCCCGCACATATTATACCCATTTAAAAAAAATATATTTTATATATATATATATATATATATATATATATATATATTTATATATATATATATATATATATATATATATATATATATATAATTTATAAATATTCTCTCATATTTTGTCAAAAGTATTGGGACACCTTCCTTTATACACACTCATGAACTTTAATGGCATCCCAGTCTTAGTCCATAGGGCTCAATGTCGAGTTGGTCCACCCTTTGCAGCTATAAAAGCTTCAACTCTTCTGGGAAGGCTGTCCACAAGGTTAGGTCAGTGATGGCGAACCTTGGCACCCCAGATGTTTTGGAACTACATTTCCCATGATGCTCTGGCACTCTGCAGTGTACTGGAGCATCATGGGAAATGTAGTTCCAAAACATCTGGGGGGTGCCAAGGTTCGCCATCACTGGTTTAGGAGATGTCTATGGGAATGTTTGACCATTCTTCCAGAAGAGCATTTGTGAGGTTGGAGAAGGCCCTGGCTCGCTTTCTCCACCCTAATTCATCCCAAAGGTGTTCTATCAGGTTGAGGTCAGGACTCTGTGAAGGCCAGCCAAGTTCCTCCACCCAAACTCGCTCATCCATGTCTTTATGGACCTTGATATGATGGCTACAAAAAAAGGGAGGGGTGCAGGAGGAGTAAGACACCCCTTTTTGTAGCATGGGGACCCCAGGATGGGTGGACATAGAGCCAAGAGCTTTGGTAGGAAGGTCTCTTTGCCCTTTCCCTGGATCACACCCACGTATAATGGTGAAATGTGACTTTTGGGAAATCTTGTAAGTACTTTTTTTTTTTTTTTTCTGTGAATAACCCCCCCCTTTTTTTTTCCCTGGCAGGGTAATTACGTGGTGGAGCGGGACGAGCTGTGGAGATGCAGCAGCCAGAATACGACGTCATCCTGTGCCTCAGCATCACCAAGTGGGTCCACCTGAACTGGGGAGATGAGGGACTGAAACGCATGTTTCGGAGAATCTACAGGCACCTGTGCCCGGGGGGGATCCCATCCTGGAACCCCAACCCTGGTCCTCCTACGGCAAGAGGAAGAAACTGACAGTGAGTAGAGCATGGGTGGGGGGTGGATTTGTTGGGTGAAGTCTCATGGGAGCCTGAGCAATCTGGGTTCTGGAAAAAAAAGGAAACCCAAGCAACTGCCTAGCCTCGCATGGGACACCAAAATTCCATCCTGACCCCACAAAGGAAGGTCGGTTCCCTGGTTCATAGCAGTGATGGCCAACCTTGGCACCCCAGATTTTTTTTTGGAACTACATTTCCATGATGCTCGACTACACTGCAGAGTGCATGAGCATCATGGGAAATGTAGTCCCAACCCCCCAAAAGATTTGGTTTCCTTTGAACATTCAGGTCTCCTCCAATTTGTACTGATTGTACTGCTAAAATACTGCCACCTACAGGAGAAATGGGACACTAAGCATATGCCTGAAGGCCCAGCACCCTTTAACCTGTAGCTCCTCCCACACCAATCCTGCTTGGGTTTGCTTAGTGTCCTCAGGGAAAGAGCATACTGAAGGCCCAGCCCCCTTGAGGCTGTAGCTCCTTCCACACCAGTTTTGCTTGGTGTCCTCAAGGAAATAGAATGCTGAAGGCCCAGCCCCCTTGAGGCTGTAGCTCCTCTTCTTACACCAATCCTTCTCTGTTTGTGCTTAGTGTCCTCAAGGAAATAGAATACTGGAAGCCCAGCCCCCTTGAGGCTGTAGCTCCTCCCACACCAATCCTGATCTGTTTTTGCTACGTGTCTGCAAGTAAATAGAATACTGAAGGCCCAGCCCCCTTGAGGTTGTAGCTCCTCCCACACCAGTTTGCATAGTGTCCTCAAGGAAATAGAATACTGAAGGGCCCAGCCCCCTTGAGGCTGTAGCCTCCTCCCACATCAATCCTGCTCCGGTTTTTGCTAAGTGTCCGCAAGTAAATAGAATACTGAAGGTCCAGCCCCCTTCAGGCTGTAGCTCCTTCCACACCAGTTTGCTTGGTGTCCTCAAGGAAATGGAATACGAAGGCCCAGCCCCCTTGAGGCTGTAGCCCCTCCCCACCAGTTTTGTTTAAAGAGGAGCTGCACCTTTTAAAAAAAAATATTAAAAGCCAGCAGCTACAAATATTGCAGCTGCTGACTTTTAATAAATTGACACTTGTCCAGCGATGTCGGCGGCCTCCATCCTCTGTCAGGGAGTCGGGAAGTGAAGCATTGCGGCTTCACTGCCCAGTTCCCTACTGCGCATGCGCAGTTGCGCTGTCTCCACTGGTCCCCGCTGTGTCCTGGGAACTGTGTGTTTCCCAGAACAAAACGGGGGGGGGGGGGGGGGGGGGCATCTGCGGCGGTCTACAGCTATCTTGTCCCGGAAGTGGGTGCAGATACCAGGATTATCCAGGTATCTGCACCCCCCTCCCCCCTGAAAGGTGCCAATTGTGGCACCGGAAGGGGGGAGGGATCAGATGAGCGGAACTTCCACTTCAGGGTGGAGGTCTGCTTTAATGTCCTCAGGGAAAGAGGATACTGAAGGCCCAGCCCCCTTGAGGCTGTTGCTCCTCCCACACCAATCCTGCTCCTTTTTTTGCTTAGTCTCCTCAAGGAAATGGAATACTGAAGGCCCAGCCCCCTTAAGGCTGTAGCCCCTCCCACACCAGTTTTGCTTGGTGTCCTCAGGGAAAGAGAATACTGAAGGCCCAGCCCCCTTGGGGCTGTAGCTCCTCCCACACAATCATGCTCAGGTTTTGCTTAGTGTCCTCAAGTAAATAGAATACTGAAGGCCCAGCCCCCTTGAGGCTGTAGCTCCTTCCACACCAGTTTTGCTTGGTGTCCTCAGCGAAAAAATACTGAAAGCCCAGTCCCCTTGAGGCTGTAGCTCCTCCCACACCAGTTTTGCTTAGTGTCCTCAAGGAAATAGAAATACTGAAGGCCCAGTCCCCTTGAGGCTGTAGCTCTTCCCACACCGGTCCTGCTCCGGTTTTGCTTAGTGTCCTCAAGGAAATGGAATACTGAAGGCCCAGCCCCCTTGAGGCTGTAGCCCCTCCCACACCAGTTTTGCTTAGTGTCCTCAGGGAAAGAGAATACTGAAGGCCCAGCCCCCTTGAGGCTGTAGCTCCTCCCACACCAATCATGCTCCGTTTTTCTTAGTGTCCTCAGGTAAATGGGGGGGAAACAATCTTCTGATTTAAGCCATTAAAATTATATATATATATATATATATATATATATATATATATATATATATATATATATATATATATATATATATATATATATATATATATATATATATACATACATACATACATACATACATACATACATACATACATACATACATACATACATTTTTTTTATATATGCGAAGGATGTGTCCGTTCTCAACAGCTACTGGTAGATTCAGGCAGGACAGGTTTTCCCAGTTCATTAGGTATACTGGGGCCTTGGTATAATTTGTTTGTTTTTTTTGTTTTTTTTTCCCTCCCTCCCTCCCTAGTCTGAGCAGGACTAGGAGGGAGGGAGGGGCAGCATATGGAGCCACAATGTGGTCTATAGCCTCGCACAGTGTGGTCAGCCAACTTTTAGCAGGAGGAAAGACCAAAGAGATGACCTCCTCATGTGATTGGACAGTGAAGGGTGAAGCACAATAAGGGAGGTCTGGTGACTGAGCTGTATATTAATTTAAGGTACAGTCGAGAAAAGATCACCAGCATGCCTGTCTGTATTAGATCACAAGACCGGCCGAAACAGATTTTCCACAATCCAACCAGTTATGCCCGGAGTTCAGCTCCTCCCTGTATTCCCGGGTAGGTCTCCTCCCAGCGCTATGTAATGTAATGTATTTTGTCTCCTCTGGAATCCATCTACAAGAACTTCTGTAGGATCTCCCTGAAGCCGGAGCAGTTCACCTCCTACCTCTTGTCTTCCGAAGTGGGCTTCTCCAGTTATGAACTGCTGGCTGCACCGTGTTCTTCTTCATCAAAAGTAATCCGGTATTCTGTTTGGTGTGCTGGAAACGAGCAAAGATGCCACCACACCTCTGCATGGTGGGGGGGGGGTTTGAGGTTAGGGGCCCTGCACACTGCTATACACCCTTCCCAGCAAACTATGCAATGAAAAGCAGGCATTGTGCGAGTCCTCAGGCCTAGCGGCTATTCTCTAAGCCAGTGATTCTCAACTCCTGTCCTCGGGACCCACTAACAGTTCAGATCTTAAGTATTACCTTGGGGAGATGCAGACTAGAATGCTGCAATCACTGAGCAGCAAATGATATCACCTGTGATGTATTTCAGTTATCTTGCAAACCTGGCCTGTTAGTGGGCCCTGAGGACAGGAGTTGAGAACCACTGCACTAGGCCTAAGCATGCTCACTTGATGATCTTTGCGGGCTCCAACACCAGGTACTTTATAATGAGGGAGCACTGGAGAGAGAGTATAATGTGGTTGGGGGGGGGGGGGGGGGGGGTGGACTTTACACTCTCTGTCAGGCTCTCCTGAATGGGCAAGGTGACGTCAGGGTCTCTAAAACCAAAAAAACAAAAATTGGACTTTCACATTTGAAGGATCAGTACTCCAATGTACTTCGTCAGGACTACTTGGACCTCACTTCAGATGCTCCCTGCTGTAGTCCTCCACCCTGTTCCTGGCCACCTTCTGAAAGGTCCTGCCCGCCATGGAGTGTTTCTTCTCCTGTTCGATCTTCTGCATTTTCACATCTAATGAGCGGGAACACCCCAAGAATGGCGGGAACACCCCAAGATCAGTAGGAACACCTTGTTGGCTGAAGCGACTCTTTACATGTCCATAGTTGAACCCGGGATTCCAGATGCTCCCATCGGTTGTCCTCCAGTCTGCTCCTGGCCACCTTGTCATGAGGTCCTTTCTACCATAGGGTGTTTCTTCACCTCCCGTTGGATCTTCTGCAATACCACATCTCTAATGAGTGGGAACACCCCAAGAATGGCGGAAAACGCCTTGGTGGCTGAAGCAACTCTTTACCTGGCCATAGTGTAGTGGTTAGCACTCTCACCTAGCAGCAAGAAGGGTCCCAGGTTCGAATCCCAACCATGACACTACCTGCCTGGAGTTTTCATGTTCTCCCTGTGTCTGCGTGGGTTTCCTCTGGGGTACTCCGGTTTCCTCCCACACTCCAAAGACATGCAGGTAGGTTAATTGGCTTCTGTCCAAAATTGGCCCTAGTATATGAATGGGGGGACCTTGGATCGTGGGCTCCCTGAGGGTAGGGACTGATGTGAGTGTGCAATGTACAGGGATAGGGACAATTGTAGACACTCGGGTTGAACTGGATGGACTGGTGTCTTTATTCAACCTTACTAGCTATGTAACTATGTTTACCTGTCCATAGTTGAACCCGAGATTCCATATGCTTCCATCAGTTGTCATCCACTCTGCTCCTGGCCACCTTGTAAGAGGTCCTGCCTACCATGGGGTGTTTCTTCTCCTCCTGTTGGATCTTCTGCAATACCACATTTAATGAGTGGGAACACCCCAAGAGTGGCGGGAACACCCCAAGATCAGTAGGAACACCTTGATGGCTGAAGCGACTCTTTACTCGTCCATAGTTTTAACTTGGACTCCAGGTGCTTCCTGCTGTTGTCCTGCCCACCATACGGGGGTGTTTCCTCTCCTGTTGGAGCTTCTGTAATATCACACCTAACGAGTGGGAACACCCCAAGATTGGTAGGAACTCCTTGTTGGCCGAAGTGACCCTTTACCTGTCCATAGTTGTAGCTGGAACTCCAGATGCTCCCTAACCTTGTCCTTCACTCTGCTCCTTGCCACTTTGTGAGAGGTCCTGCCTACCATGGGGTGTTTTGTTCTCCTCCTCCTGTTGGATTTTTTTGCAATACCACACCTAATGAGTGGGAACATCCCAAGGATGTGGCCAAAGCAACCTTTTTACCTGTCCATAGTTGTAGTTGCGGCTCCAGATGCTCCCTGCTGTTGTCCTCCACTCTGTTCCTGACCACCTTGTGGGAAGTCCTGCCCATCATGGAGGTGTTTCCTCTCCACCTGTTGAATTTTCCATAACACCACATAAAAGGATAAGTTTGCCCCTTTATTTTTTTATTTAAATCCCAGCTCCCCTATGTACAATTGATGTACCTCTGTTGCAGAAAAATAAAAGCTTTCTTTGATTTTTTAGAACAAGGCCTTACTTTGGTCCCTGCTGTGTTCATAGAAAACTTCATGACTTCCTGGTATGTAGATTTGGAATGTAAAAACCAGTAAGAAACGAGAAGCAGTTAACTGGCTGACCGCATTAACGCACACACCCTGCACCTATCAATTAGGTTTGCACAGCATCCCTCCCAGGTGTGCATTTTCCTGGCTTGTCAATGTAAACGGCCACAGCTGTATAGGTTTGCATGGCATCCCTCCAGACGGACCCAGGCCACATGCTAAACTCTCTAGGTCCGGTGGGCATGACACCCCTGATGTAGTGCAAGGGTCTGCCTGACCCGGAGACAGAGAATGACTTGGCAAAACTATGGACTAGGAGGGCCCACCTATCCAATCAGGCAGGCCCTTGCACTACAATCAGGGGTGTCCTACCCATGGCCGGGTCCTGACTGGCGGGACACTGGGGATGCCTTGGAAATCATAGCAGCTTACATTGACAAGCCAGGCAAATGCACGTCTGGGGGGGGGGCATGCCGTGCAAACCTAGTTGGTGGGTGCAGGGTGTATGAGGTCAGCCGGCGAACTGCTCCCTGTGTATTACTGGTTTCTGTCTCAAATCTACATACCAGGAAGTCATGAACTTACTCTAGAACACAGCAAGGGCTAAGGTAAGGCCTTGCTAAAAATCGAAGAAAGCTTTTATTTTTCTGCTGCCAAGGTACATTAATGGTATATTGGTACGTAGGGGAGCCGGGATTTCGAAAAATAGGTGAACTTTTAAATGGAGTGGGAACACCATAAGACTGGCAGGAGGCACACCCCTGTTGGCCGGATTGGCCCTTTACCTGCCCCCAGTTGTATCCGGTCACCCTGTTGATCCTCTGGTTTCAGGACTATGATGATTTGTGCGAATATTTTGCTGACTCTTCAATAACTTCATTTAATAATAATTTGCTGACTCTTCAATAATGTGTCTCCGCTCCCCCACCCCCCTCTCTTCTCATTACAGGGTTCCAGCGTCCAATCTATGCTTTCCACAAATCGGGTGCCCGAGAGGTTCTTCCTCCGCCATCTTCACCGCGCAGCGCGTCGCTTCCTGTTCAGGCCTAGGAGCGGACGGGATTCAAATTTTTTTTTTTTTTTTCCGTTTCTTGCTTTTTGTAATAAGCTTCCTGGGTTTTTTTTTTTTTTTTTTTCTGGTGGGTGGGGACAAAAAGTTTATTTTTTAAGAAAAGTTTGCATTTTTTCTTGGGGAGGGGGTAGGGTTTAAAAAGTTGCCTGTTTTAGGAATATTTGCAAAAATATAATCTGGTATTTCACATCGGTGTTGTGTCTTTTGTTATCGGGGGATGTTGTGGTGTGTCCTGACACCCCGGGGAAGGTTTGTGTGTGTGCGTGTGTGTGCGTGTGTGTGCGCGTGCGCGTGTGTGCGTTTCAGAGATCACTTGTGAGGACCTCTGGTGTAGTAGTTCAAAGCAAAGTATTGCTGTTTGCAAATAAGGAGCAACAACCATGATGGAAACCAAATTCCTAAATTGTTGGTGCTATATAAATCGTGTATAATAATAATAGTGAAGTAACTTGTGTTCATCAAATATTTAAAGAATTCCGGGTATTGGGTATATTTTTGTTTTCAGCTTGGAACAATGTAACTGTATGTACCATAATCTGTAGAATTCCTCTAGCTCAGGGGTCTCAAAGTTCTAAATCAAGGGACAGTTTATTGTCCTTCAGACTTTAAGGGGGCCAGACTAAGGCCAGTTGGGAGTGGAAATTGCCATGGGCTTGGTGGTCAGTTGGAGTAAACCTTGCATAGTGCCTGTGATCAGTAGGGAGAGGAATGGTGCCCCCATCGTTGGTGTCAATGGGAGGAATAGTGCCCCGTCTATGGGAGGCCTAGTGCTCCATTGGTGTCAGCGGGGGGGGGAATAGTTCCCCCAGCGTAGGCATCAGTGGGGGGGGGAATAGTTCCCCCAGCGTAGGCATCAGTGGGGGGGGGAATAGTTCCCCCAGCGTAGGCATCAGTGGGGGGGGGAATAGTTCCCCCAGCGTAGGCATCAGTGGGGGGGGGATAGTTCCCCCAGCGTTGGCGTCAGTGGGGGGGGGGAGAATAGTGCCCTCACCGTTGTTGTCAGTGGGAGAAATAGTGCCCCCAGCGTTGGCGTCAGTGGGGGGGAGGGGGGAATAGTGCCCCCAGCGTTGGCGTCAGTGGGGGGAGGGATAGTGCTCTCACCGTTGGCGTCAGTGGGAGGAATAGTGCCCTCGCCGTTGGTTTCAGTGGGGGGGGGAAATAGTGCCCCCAGCGTTGGCGTCAGTGGGGGGGGAATAGTGCCCCCAGCGTTGGCATCAGTGGGGGGGGAATAGTGCCCCCAGCGTTGGCGTCAGTGGGGGGGGGGAATAGTGCCCCCAGCGTTGGCGTCAGTGGGGGGGGGAATAGTGCCCCTGGCGTTGGCGTCAGTGGGGGGGGGAATAGTGCCCCCAGCGTTGGCGTCAGTGGGGGGGGGGAATAGTGCCCCCAGCGTCGGCGTCAGTGGGGGGGGGGAATAGTGCCCCCAGCGTTGGCGTCAGTGGGGGGGGGGGAATAGTGCCCCCAGCGTTGGCGTCAGTGGGGGGGGGGAATAGTGCCCCCAGCGTTGGCGTCAGTGGGGGGGGAGGGATAGTGCCCCCAGCGTTGGCGTCAGTGGGGGGTGGGATAGTGCCCTCAGCGTTGGCGTCAGTGGGGGGTGGGATAGTGCCCTCAGCGTTGGCGTCAGTGGGGGGGGGGAATAGTGCCCCCAGCATTGGCGTCAGTGGGGGGGGAGGGATAGTGCCCCCAGCGTTGGCGTCAGTGGGGGGTGGGATAGTGCCCTCAGCGTTGGCGTCAGTGGGAGGAATAGTGCCCCCAGCGTTGGCGTCAGTGGGGGGGGGGAATAGTGCCCCCACCGTTGGCGTCAGTGGGAGCAATAGTGCCCTCACCGCTGGCGTCAGTGGGAGGAATAATACCTCATCTGTGGGAGGCATAGTGCCCCATTATTGGTGTCAGTGGGGGACTAGATCTAGTGACTGCAAGCTCCTGGGTTTAGTAAAACTTTAAATTTAGGAAGTCTTTGGAGTAAAGTGAGGATACTGACTGGATTACCCCTCCTCCCATACACTGCAGAACAGATCAAAGACATATACCTGCCTTCCAGGTACAATCTAATGGATCTATCAGTGTTTACCTGTACGGGTATGTCGTACCTGGGCTGGAGGAGGTGCGGCTAGATTACCAGGGGTGAGGGGAAGAGGGATCACTGGCATCAATCATCTGCCGCTGTGGTATTGGAGAAGAGGGGCGTGGCCAGCGAGAAGTGATTATCAGAAGTCGGGGATAATATTTTTCTGCTGAGCGATCGCCATAAATGGATGTCGCAACTGTGTGGGGGGGCGGAGCAATGATGTCCCAAGGAATAAAAAAAAAAAATGAATGAGCAACAGCAAGATGGCGCCTGTGATCCAGGTGGGAAAAAAAAAGGGGGGGGGGGGTGTATGACTGACTGTGCATCATGTTAACACCCAAAACATGGAGTCCGCCTTTTATTTTTTCCATTTGATTAAACGTGTTACTTTTTATTATTGGGTAACATCTATTGAAAACATTGTTTCTTCTTGGCGAGTATAAGAGTTCTCTTGTTTTGGGTGGCGTTGTTGTTCTATAATGGTCACAGCGGGATCCTAGAGCGGAAGTTTTTTTTTTCTCTTTTGTTCATTGACAGACACAGCATCTTCCTCTTGACCTTAGGGTTATATCGCCCCTTCAGGAGAGAACTAGGCAGAACATGGTAAAAACAGCAAAACTGCACAGTACCACCCAGGGGGGCGGTCCTACTGGCTATAACCCCTCACACTGCATCCAGCAGCTCAGTTTTTTTTTTTTTCTGCCTAGTGTAGAAGGACCTGGCTCCCGGTGGGACCATTGGTCCTGGGAATTTTTGATTCCTGTGATCTACAATCAACAGCTAGGCTGGGGGACAAGCTGGATAATATAGATCCTGGTAGTCTCCCCAGCCTGGCCATCAAGCGTGAGCAGACCTTTAACTATGCTCTGGGTCGGTGAGTTGTATGCTCCGGGGCACACATATGACAGGGTTACTGCTGTCCGTGTCACAGTGTGCCATGGCTGACAGCCACCCTGTACTGCTCGGATGATGGGTCTGTCCGTGGAATGCGTCCAGCAGTCCCTGCAGGAGAGGCAAGTATGGTTCCAGATGTGTCGGCAGGATGGAGCAGCTGGGCATTCCCTGGGAGGTCGACTACGGGGTCTCTCACTCTCCCTTTCTTCTCTCCCTGTCCCTTTCCCTCCCCCCCCATTCTATGGGCCGCTGTGTGACTGGGCATATGGGGGTGCGGTGCACGTACCTGGCCGGGGGCTGTGTTGGGGGGGGGGTCCACTCGTCCTTTTCCCTGCTTCTGGGCCATGGTGGGGTGTTTTTGGTGTGTATGCCATGCGGGGAGGCCACTGCGCGGACCGTGGCCATTTCTCTTATATTCACCGACCGTCACAGCTGCTCTCTAATGCCGCATACACACGACCGGACTTTTCGACATTAAGGCCGGGTTCACACCGCTGCGATGCGGGAACGCCGCGAATCCGCGGTGTCTTCCCGCATCGCATTACTCCCGCCGGCAGTTCACACTGCCCTATGCGGACGGCTGGGAGTGTCAATGATATGTTAATGACACCCCCAGATCCGTCCGCATATCGCAGTGCGATCTGCCGACTCGCACAGGAATCGGATCGCATGGTGTGAACCCCCATGCGATCCGATTCTGTTGCGGACCAAAAAAAGGGTCCCGTGCGAGTTTGCTGCGGGAGCGATGGGAATTCAGCCATACTATCTGTATGGCTGGACTCGCATCGCTACGGAGATCGGATGTGATTTGCGGTGCGAATCACATCCGGATCTCCCCCCGCAGCAGTGTGAACCCAGCCTAAAGGTCTGACGGAACGATTCCGGTGGACCATTCGATCGTGTGTGGGCTACAGCGGACTTTTGATTTGCAAAAATCTGACAGACTTTAGAAATGGAACCTGTTTCAAATTTTTCCGCCAGAACTCCGCCGGACCCAGTTCCTACCGAGAAATCCGCTCGTGTGTATGCAAGTCCGACGGACAAAAACCGACGCTAGGGCAGCTACTGGCTATGAACTTCCTTATTCTAGTCCGGTCGTACGTCATCGCGTTCGAATCCGTCGGACTTTGGTGTGATTGTGTGTGGCCAAGTCCGTTCATTCGGAAAGTCCGTCGGACCTAGTCCCTCAAAGTCCGGTCGTGTGTACACGGCATAAGACATTGGGTTGTTATGCAAACCACTAGGAGAATACTAGGCATTAGTGGTTATGTTACACTCAGAACTCTTTAGTTCCGCCCTGGGGGCAGTCCCTTGGGCAACAACCCTCCAGCCTGCCATGCAGTCATCAGTTTTATTTTGCCTGGAGAAGAACCTGGGGGCCCATCGGTCCGTGTTTTTTTTATTCTAAAGAAGCGTGACTTTTTTCTCAAGATGATTGATCCTGTGATCTGCTATCAACAGCCGGCTGGGTGACAGGCTAGATACTCTTATCCTTGTAGTCTCCCCAGTGCAGCCATCAAGCATGTGCAGGCCGCAGCTACGCGCTAGGCAGGCCACGACAAAACCTCAGCTCCAGGAGGTGGTTGTGAGCTTTTATGCTCCGGGGCATACATATGACCGGGCTACTGCTGACTACGTCACAGTATGCTGGGCCAGCAGCCACCCTGTACTGATCAGTGAGTGGGTCTGTGATGGAATGTCTCCCAGCTCTTCAGGACTGGTAAGTACGGCTCTCCCTGCCATGGCGGGGCTGGGCATTCCCTGGGAGGTCGATTCGGGGGTCCCTCACCTCCATCTCTTCTATCCCTGTCCCCCCCCCTTTCATCTGGGGATGCTACTGAGCGGTGTGTGTGTGTGTGTGTGTCTATGCAGGGGCTCTCACCTGGGGGGGGGTTGCGCCGGCTAGCTGTGTCCTGGGTCCTGTTCTTCAAGGAGAAAGGATGGCATCCACGCTCCTTTTATATATCCAGAATCCTGCTGTTTCTTCAGCAAGGAGTAGATCAGAAATTGGCGTTAAGCACCATTAAGGGGCAAATATCAGCCTTGGCTGTCTTTTTTTTCAGCGACCCCTGGCGTCTCGCTCATTAGTGAGTACCTTTGTTCAGGGGGTGTGACATGTCCCTCTGGTGTGTCCACCGTTACCCCCTTGGGATCTGAACCTGGTGTTATCGGCGCTTCAAAAACCGCCGTTTGAAAATATCAGGGAGATTCCCCTGTTGACTCTTTCCCAGAAAGTGGTCTTTCTAGTGGCCATCACATCGGCCAGGAGGGTTTCGGAACTGGTGGCTTTGTCCCGCAAGTCGCCTTATCTGGTTATCCACAAGGATAAGGTGGTGTTGTGTCCTGCAACCGTTTTTTCTGCCGAAAGTGGTCTCGGCTTTTCATATCAATGAGGACATTGTATTACCATCTCTGTGTCCTAAGCTGAAGCACCCTAAGGAGGTGGCCCTTCATGCTCTGGATGTGGTTCGGGCTCTGGAGGTGTATTTGGCTGCCACGGCTCCCTTTCGGAAGTCAGACTCACTGTTTTTTTTTCGGTGGCTGGTCCAAAGAAAGGCATGGCGGTCTGGTCGGCCACCATTTCCAGGTGGATCAGACAGATTGTAGTGCAAGCCTATGCCTTGAAGGGGCAGGTGCCCCCCTTTCTGGTCACGCCCCAATCCACAAGGGCAATTGGAACGTCTTGGGCCTTCCGACACCAATCATCAGTCGCTCAGGTGTGTAAAGCGGCGATCTGGTCGTCTGTCCACATGTTTACCAAGTTCTACAAGGTAGACGTCAGTGCATCGCCCAATCCACAAGGGCAATTGGAACGTCTTGGGCCTTCCGACACCAATCATCAGTCGCTCAGGTGTGTAAAGCGGCGACCTGGTCGTCTGTCCACATGTTTACCAAGTTCTACAAGGTAGACGTCAGTGCATCGGCTGATGCCTGTTTTGGCCGCAAAGTGGCGGCCATATAGTTGAAATTGAATATGCAATATATTTTCTTTTTTCCTAGTCTTTCTATAGAAACGCAGTACCATTAAGTTAATGCGCTGTTGCATTACATTCTGCAGTTTTTGGTGCGGTTGTGGGTAGTCACTCCTGTTGAGGGTACCCTGGTTTTGTGGTGGATTTCTCCACACACTGTTGTTTTTTGTGGGTAAAGTTTCACTAGTTCCCACTTGCCATGGTGGATGACATTTCAATGCTGTTTTCCCATCTCTCGTTTGGCACTGCTTGGGGGCGTCCCAATGGCTAAAGCCTTGTACACACGGTCGGAGAATCCGTCGGAATGTGTCCTATCGGACCGTGTCGTCGGATAATCCGACTGTGTGTGGTATGCATCGGACTGATTCCGTCCGAATCTCCGTCGGACCCAATTTTCCAACATGTTGGAAATATTTCCCGACCAACTGGGCCGATCGGACATACTCCGATCATGTGTAGAGAATTTTGATCGGATCAAGTGCCACGCATGCTCAGATCAAATTCCTACATCAAAGCTATTGGCTACTAGCCTGAACGTAGTCCCATCGTAACGAAATTACGTCATCACGTTCTGAAAGATCGGATTTTTCGCCAACTTTGTCCGACCGTGTGTATGCAACAGTTTTGGACAAGATCCGACGGGCAAAATCCGACGGATTTGGTTGTGGAAATCTCCGACCGTGTGTACAGGGGCTAAGAGAGGAGCTGTGTCAGTTGGTGAATATAAGAGAAAATAGGATTTTTTTTTATTCACCGTAAAATCCTTTTCTCTGTAATTCACCAACCGACACAGCACCCGCCCCTCCTTTTTTTCTTTACATTATACTGCTTGTTGACGTACTGATGACCGCATGGCAGGCTGGAGGGTTGTTGCCCAAGGCACCGCCCCGGGCGGAACTAAAGAGTTCTGAGTGTTTCATAACAAGTAATGCCTAGTATTCTAGTGGTGGGCATAACAACCCAATGGCTAAGAGAGGAGCTGTGTTGGTCAGTGAATTGCAGAGAAAAAAAAATCAGATTTTTTTTTTTTCTGTAGCCACAGCGTTTTTTCCATTTCGGCCATTTTCTGGAAGTCCGGGGGCCATTTTCCCAGCGCCCTCAGACGTTTTTTTTTGCTGAGGCAGCCAGTGGCCATTTTCTAGTAGCCTCAGCTTATTTTGCCTCTAGTGCTGGGTGACTGTTTCTTTCTAGAACAGCATGCTTTTTACACAGAACACCTCGTGGCTGACACAGGAGAGAGCAGACAGCAGCAGCACAGCGCAGTACCTGGGTCAGGGTGGTGAGTCCTGCAAGACCCGTGTCTGATGCAGACTCGGGTCCCACTTTGGCATGCGGCCCCTGTTCTGACATTTCAGAGGATGCGGACCAGTACCGTTCGGACAGTAAGAATGACTCCGTGTCAGCGCGGGAAAAAGCACTTGTAGGAGCACTTATCACAGTGGTGCGGGATACCCTAAAGATGGAGGATATGGCGGGGGCATCTACAGAGGCGTCGGTCCCTTTCGGGTCCAACAAGCCAGCCCGCACGCCAAAGGCGTTTCCTTAGCTAACTTATTTTGATAAGTTTATTTACAAGGAGTGGGGTAGCCCGCAGCGGGCCTTTTCAGTCCCGAAACGCATGGCGGTGCGTTACTCCTTTGAGGAGAGTTTCCTGAAGAAATTGACATCTCTTCTGATTGTTGACCCCCCCGGTATCCAGGGTAAATAAGGTAACCACGATTCCAGTGGAAGGGACCCCTACTTTCAAGGATCCTGCCGACAGGAGGGCCGAGGCGGTTGCCCGGTCCATGTTTAAGGTGGTGGGGTCAGCATTGCCGCCAGTGTTAGCCACGGCCCTGGTGTCACAGGCGCTTACTGAATGGGCAAAATTGTTGCACCGAGTTGGAGAATCAACAGGCTTGCCTGGTGTGCGTGGAGCTGGCGGACCAGTTGGTGCAGGGCCTTAAGTATGTCTGTGATCCGGCCTTAGATACGGCCCCCTTGCTTTCTAGACCCTCAGTATCAGCTGTGGTGCTATGTCGCCTGATTTGGCTAAAATGCTGGTCTGCGGACCAGGCATCTAAGAAATCGCTGGCGGATTTGCCCTTCCAGGGAGAGAGGCTGTTTGGAGCCTCGCTGGATGCCGTTATTAAGAATGTTAGTGGGGATAAGAGTACGTTGCTCCCACAGTCCAGGAAAGGTAGGCAAGGGCCCTCGTTTTCCGCTGAGAAGCAGGTTTTTCGTCCGCCCAGGTCGACAGGTAAGCACTCCCAGTCCGACAAGGTACCCGCTGAGGGACAAAAGCGTCCCTGGTTTCGCAAGCCTGTAAACAAATCTGTTGCCGCATGAAGGCTTGCCCCCGCCTGATTCTCAGTTGGGGGGGTCACCTTCGGGAGTTTGCAGCTCGGTGGACCTCCCTACTTTCCAACCAGTGGGTCAGCAAACTGGTTTCATCAGGATACAAGATAGAGTTTCTTTCTTGTCCGCCAAACAGATTTTTTTCCCTCCAACCTTCATCTTCTTCCGGATTGTCGGGAAGCCCTGTTTGGTGCAGTACAGGATCTGCTGCTGCGCGGGGTGATAGTGCCTGTGCCGATGCCGGAAAGGTTTCAGGGATTCTATACCAATCTGTTTGTAGTCCCAAAGAAGGAAGGGATCCATCCTGGATCTCAAGGCCCTCAACAGCTTTGTGAAAGTACAAAGGTTCAGGATGGAATTAGTTCTGCGATTTGCGGTCGAGGACGAGCACTACCAATTTGTAGCTCTCCTTTTTGGCCTGGCATCGGCACCAAGGTGCTAGCCCCAATTCTGGCTTTGCTAAGGCAACGAGGGATCGCAATCGTGGGTTACCTGGATGACCTCCTTACGAGAGCATCCGCCTCAGAATTAAGGATGTGGCAATCACCATGCAAACTCTTTGCCAGTTTTTTTTTTTTTTAGAGTGGTATTGTCAGCTTCTGGGGTAAGGCCAGTAATTTTTGCCCCCTAACTCACAACGGAGCACCCAGTCAATAACTCCAATGTAACGCTGTTATATCAGGGTAAGGCTGGCAACAGATGGCACTGGTATGGGACTGATAGATGGCACTGGTTGCCACTGGCAGGTGGCACTGGTTGGAACGTGGAACTGACAGATGGCACTGGCAGGTTGGTATTGGCAGGTAACGCTGGCACTGATTGACAGTGACAGGTGGCACTGTTTAGCGATGGCAGGTGGCACTGGTTTGGAACTGGCACTGGTTGTCACTCGCAGATGGCACTGATTGGCGGTGGCACTGGTTGTTACTGACAGATGGCACTGGCAGGTTTCACACTGAGCACTCAGTAACTGTGTGGAACTTACAAGTAACAGAGAGGAGCTGTCAGAATTGAGCTTAATGTTGGGGGTGGGCGGGACCTGGCCGAGAACCAGCAGCTATCAAAATGGCTGATTGGGCCCCAATTTGGACATTTTCACTTAGGGGTGTACTCACTTTTGTTGCCAGCGGTTTAGACATTAATGGCTGTGTGTTGAGTTATTTTGAGGGGACGGCAAATTTACACTGTTATACAAGCTGTACACTCACTACTTTACATTGTAGACAAGTGTCATTTCTTCAGTGTTGTCACATGAAAAGATTATATATTTACAAAAATGTGAGGGGTGTACTTACTTTTGTGGGATTGTGTATGTACACACACACACACACACACACACACACACACACACACACACACACACACACACACACACACACACACACACACACACACACACACACACACACACACACACACACACACACACACACACACACACACACACACACACACACACACACACACACACACACACACCAGAGATTCTGTGATTGACAGGAAAAAGAAAAATAACAGACACCTCGGTGCTCTGAGCTGTGCCGGAAGCCCCACCTGTCAGCCTGATCTGACCAACCAGCTGGTGTGCAGGAGGGGCCGGCAGTTTATTATAAAGAGATATTATCACATGTTACATATGTACAAAGGAGTCGGGGAATTCATCCACGGAGGTGCAGGCAGGACAGATCAATGACCGGCGGCCCCCAGAGCGTCGGAGAGGGAGACAATCTGCCGCTGGAAGTGCGACCAAACCTGCAAGACACAACATCCATCGAGTCACTGAGAATCTCCCGGATCGGTGTCACCCTACAGGAAGAGGACATGTTTGTGTTATGGGTGTCACCTGTTCTAGTTGTTGGATCTCCCCGGTCCTCTCTCCCCAGGTCTCCAGGTTGTGGTTAAGTTGGCTGAGTAGTTGGGTGGCCTCCTGCAGATCCTGGGAGAAGACAGAGGAATCATTAGATGGGGGGTAGGGGGGGGTCTCAGGTTGTGTGTCTGGTGGGGGGGTAATAGATCCTCCAGGTGGAGTGGGTATGCATCGCTCATAGAACCCTTTGTACTCCTCTCCCCCCTATCCATACACTGCAGCCAGGATCCAGAGCTTACCTCACTGGGGCAGGGGGCGTGTACTTTGAGTCATGTGGGTGTGTCTGGGAACTGGTTTCCTGAGTCAGAACACTGGTTCTCAGATCTGCACCACAAAGGTGTGGAGAGCAGGGGCCTGACACACCCCCACCTCTGGGCAGATATCCCCTCTCTGGTCTGACACGCCCCCTTCCTAACACACCCCATTCCTGGTCTGACACCCCCCCCTCTCTGGTCTGGCATGTCCCCATCTCTGGTCTGGCATGTCCCCATCTCTGGTCTGGCATGTCCCCATCTCTGGTCTGGCACACCCCCTCCTCTGGTCTGGCATGCTCCCTTCCTAACACACCCCATTCCTGGTCTGACTCGCCCCCTTCCTAACACACCCAATTCCAAGTTGGACACGCCCCCCTCTCTGGTCTGGCACGCCCCCTTCTCTTGTCTGGCATGCCCCTTTCCTAACACTCCCCATTCCTGATCTGACACTCCCCCTTCCTAACACACCCAATTCCAAGTCTGACATGCCCCCTCTCTGGTCTGGCACGCCCCCTTCCTAACACACCCCATTCCTGGTCTGACACACTCCCCTCTCAACACACCCCCCTCTCTGGTCTGGCACGCCCCCTTCCTAACACACCCCATTCCTGATCTGACACGCCCCCTTCCTAACACACCCAATTCCAGGTCAGACACGCCCCCCTCTCTGGTCTGGCACACCCCCTTCTCTGGTCTGGCATGTCCCTTTCCTAACACTCCCCATTCCTGATCTGACACTCCCCCTTCCTAACACACCCAATTCCAGGTCAGACACGCCCCCCTCTCTGGTCTGGCACACCCCCTTCTCTGGTCTGGCATGTCCCTTTCCTAACACTCCCCATTCCTGATCTGACACGCCCCCCTCTCTAGTCTGAAATGCCCCCTTCCTAACACACCCAATTCCAGGTCGGACACACCCCCCTCTCTGGTCTGGCACTCCCCCTTCTCTGGTCTGGCACACCCCCTTCTCTGGTCTGGCATGCCCCTTTCCTAACACTCCCCATTCCTGATCTGACACTCCCCCTTCCTAACACACCCAATTCCAAGTCTGACATGCCCCCTCTCTGGTCTGGCACGCCCCCTTCCTAACACACCCCATTCCTGGTCTGACACACTCCCCTCTCAACACACCCCCCTCTCTGGTCTGGCACGCCCCCTTCCTAACACACCCCATTCCTGATCTGACACGCCCCCTTCCTAACACACCCAATTCCAAGTCTGACATGCCCCCTCTCTGGTCTGGCACGCCCCCTTCCTAACACACCCCATTCCTGGTCTGACACACTCCCCTCTCAACACACCCCCCTCTCTGGTCTGGCACGCCCCCTTCCTAACACACCCCATTCCTGATCTGACACGCCCCCTTCCTAACACACCCAATTCCAGGTCAGACACGCCCCCCTCTCTGGTCTGGCACACCCCCTTCTCTGGTCTGGCACACCCCCTTCTCTGGTCTGGCATGTCCCTTTCCTAACACTCCCCATTCCTGATCTGACACGCCCCCTCTCTAGTCTGAAATGCCCCCTTCCTAACACACCCAATTCCAGGTCGGACACACCCCCCTCTCTGGTCTGGCACTCCCCCTTTTCTGGTCTGGCACACCCCCTTCTCTGGTCTGGCATGCCCCTTTCCTAACACTCCCCATTCCTGATCTGACACGCCCCCTTCTCTGGTCTGGCATGCCCTTTTCCTAACACACCCCACTCCAGGTCTGGCACGCCCCCTTCCTAACACCCCATTCCAGGTCCGACACGCCCCTTCTCTGGTCTGGCATGCCCTTTTCCTAACACACCCCACTCCAGGTCTGGCACGCCCCCTTCCTAACACCCCATTCCAGGTCCGACACGCCCCTTCTCTGGTCTGGCACACCCCCTTCCTAACACACCCCACTCCAGGTCTGGCACGCTCCCTTCCTAACACCCCATTCCAGGTCCGACATGCCCCCTTCTCTGGTCTGGCACACCCCCTTCCTAACACACCCCATTCCTGATCTGACACGCCCCCTTCCTAACACACCCCATTCCTGATCTGACACGCCCCCCCTCTCTGGTCTGGCACACCCCCTTCCTAAAACACTCAATTTTAGGTCTGACAGCCCCCTCTCGTGTTTGCTGACACACTGCACTGGATGTATTTCTGTCCTCCTTCCAGGGGGCGTAGATAAGTAGGGGGGTCAGGAGGGTCCAAATTTGACCAGAGCAGCAGCCAGAAAGGCGGAGTGATCTGTGGCTGAACATTGCAGTGTGATGTCACAGGACCCGCCTGCTGCTAGTCCCACCCAATGAATGAACGCAGTGCAGGTAAGGATCACTCCCCCAGGTACCCGTCACATACTGTTACACATTGATATTATACAGGAGGAACCAATCAGAATGCTTTTCAGGTCCGTATCACAGCAGGCGATATGCCGAGATTATTAATTGGAGCGCAGAACACGCCCCTCACTGCATTTCGGTGTGACCCCCCCCAATACATATCTACAGCCCCGCCTACTGTCTGGATATAGGTAGTGCAGTCAGCATGACATCTGAACACCGGCTGAGATATAAGCAGATCAAATTTCAGCTTTAACCAGAGCATGAGGACCTCCTACTGCCCCGCCCCCTAGTACACCCGATAATACTGCCTATCCACATGTGTGGGGGGTTTGCATTACAATCTACATGGTTCATATCGCACAGAGGGGAGGGCCTCACCCTCAGCCAATCAGAATGCAGCGTGCAGTGAGCGATGGGATATGAAGGAAACTCAGCGGCCCCGCGATTGGCCGGCCAGTGTCTCGGCGCGCTTCACGTGACTCACCCCTCGGATTCGCTCCGCCAACCTCTCCCGCTGCCGCTCAAACTCCGCGCGATCCATTTCTCCCATCATCCCCCGGGGACGGAACTACGTCACTGAGGGCGCCGCCATTGTTAGTGAGGGCAAAGAGCAGCCTTCACATACAGAACACGAGGCCAGCCCGCCATTATTACTGAGGAGAAAGAGCTTCACTCACACACATAGGACACGTCACCCCCCCCCCCCCCCCCCCCCGCGCCATTGTGACTGGGGGGAAAGAGCTTCACTTTATAACATCTCCTTCTGTTACAACCACTGCCACACGCATACAGAACGCAGGGCCGGTCCGCCATTGTTACTGAGGGCAAACACCTCCACACGCATACAGAACACAGGGCCGGTCCGCCATTGTTACTGAGGGCAAACACCTCACATTTACAAAACAGTCTCGTCCCATGTTAGTACAGAGGGTGCAAAGTTCTCCTCACGTAACACAAGTCTCCTGTTTCCATAATATTGCTCAGGGTGAACAGCTTCATTTATAGCTACACAACGTGCCATTCTGGTGTTTCCTCAGATTCGGCGACCCGTTAAGATGGCCATACACCTATAGATTATCTGCAGATTTTCTATGGTTAGATGGAAAAAGTGGGAGATTCCTCCATCCACACAGTTTAGCGAACATGGCGAAATCTGCTGCACTTTTTCCATCTAACCATAGAAAATCTGCAGATAATCTATAGGTTAAGGTGACGAAATTTTTAAAATTAAATCCAGGGACATTTTTTATTTTTTTTTATTAGTAATGGCAGCAATCAGCGACTGGACAAATCGGACACTAATGTCACGTACACACGACCGGTTTTCCTGTCAGAATAAACACCAAAGGTTTTTTAGACGGAGTTCCACTGAAGCTGTCTTGTGTACACACGATCACACCAAAGTCCGACTGTCTAGAACGCGATGACGTACAACACGTACGACGGGACTAGAAAAAGGAAGTTCAATAGCCAGTAGCCAATAGCTTTCGTCTCATACTTGCTCAGAGCATGTGTCGTTTTTGGTCCGTCAGAACAGCATGCAGACGAGCGGTTTTCCCCATAGGAATTGTTTCTTTTAGAAATATTTAGAACATGTTCTGTTTCTAGGTCCGTCAGAATTTTCCCAAAAAAAAAAAAAAACAGATGAGGCACACACACGATCGGAATATCCGATGAAAAGATTCCTTCTGACTTTTTCTGTCGGACATTCCGCTCGTGTGTACGCGGCATTAGTGACACTTTTGACACTTTGTGGGAACCAGTGACACTAATACAGTGATCAGTGCTAAAAATATGTACTGTCACTGTACTAATGAAACTGGCTGGGAAGGGGATAACATCTAGGACAATCAATGGGTTAAATGTGTACCTAAGAAGTGTTTTCTCACTGTGGGGGAGGTGCTTTTACTAAGGGAAGATGTGGATCCCTGTACTTGCTTTGCAGGAACACAGGATCGATGTGTTCCTCACTGACAGAATGGCGAACTGCCTTGTTTACATAGGCAGACCACTAGACGAGTCCGCCGGATCCGCTGATTGGCTCTGATGCCCAGAAATGCAGGATCACGTATATAAGTCGGCTCAGCTGCCTCTCTCTGCCCATCGCCTCCGCCGGCCTCTCAGCCTCTCAGGTCTCACTCTCCGAGCCCCGGCTACTACTGGGTGGGGAGCGGAAGAAAATGACTCTGCCGGTAAGGCAAGGAGATAATCAGGCAGGCGGCTGGCTGGGATTTGAGCCAAGGCAGAAGAACGTGTGAGCGGCTGCTGGTGCTGGGGTCTGGCTGCTGGTCCTGGAGTCAGTCTGCTGGTGCTGGGGTCTGGCTGCTGGTCCTGGTGTCTGTCTGCTGGTCCTGGGGTCTGGCTGCTGGTCCTGGGGTCTGTCTGCTGGTGCCGGGGCCTGTCTGCTGGTGCCGGGGCCTGTCTGCTGGTGCCGGGGCCTGTCTGCTGGTCCTGGGTCCTGGCGTCTGTCTGCTGGTTCTGGGTCCTGGAGTCTGTCTGCTGGTGCTGGGGTCTGTCTGCTGGTGCTGGGGTCTGTCTGCTGGTGCTGGGGTTTGTCTGCTGGTCCTGAGTCCTGGCGTCTGTCTGCTGGTGCTGGGGTCTGTCTGCTGGTGCTGGGGTCTGTCTGCTGGTCCTGGGTCCTGGCGTCTGTCTGCTGGTCCTGGCGTCTGTCTGCTGGTCCTGGCGTCTGTCTGCTGGTCCTGGCGTCTGTCTGCTGGTCCTGGCGTCTGTCTGCTGGTCTTGGGGTCTGTCTGCTGGTGCTGGGGTCTGTCTGCTGGTCCTGAGTCCTGGCGTCTATCTGCTGGTGCTGGCGTCTGCTGGTGCTGGCGTCTGTCTGCTGGTGCTGGCGTCTGTCTGCTGGCGTCTGTCTGCTGGTGCTGGCGTCTGTCTGCTGGTGCTGGCGTCTGTCTGCTGGTGCTGGGGTCTGTCTGCTGGTGCTGGGGTTTGTCTGCTGGTCCTGAGTCCTGGCGTCTGTCTGCTGGTGCTGGGGTCTGTCTGCTGGTGCTGGGGTCTGTCTGCTGGTCCTGGGTCCTGGCGTCTGTCTGCTGGTCCTGGCGTCTGTCTGCTGGTCCTGGCGTCTGTCTGCTGGTCCTGGCGTCTGTCTGCTGGTCCTGGCGTCTGTCTGCTGGTCCTGGCGTCTGTCTGCTGGTCTTGGGGTCTGTCTGCTGGTGCTGGGGTCTGTCTGCTGGTGCTGGGGTCTGTCTGCTGGTGCTGGGGTCTGTCTGCTGGTCCTGAGTCCTGGCGTCTATCTGCTGGTGCTATCGTCTGCTGGTGCTGGCGTCTGTCTGCTGGTGCTGGCGTCTGTCTGCTGGCGTCTGTCTGCTGGTGCTGGCGTCTGTCTGCTGGTGCTGGCGTCTGTCTGCTGGTGCTGGCGTCTGTCTGCTGGTGCTGGCGTCTGTCTGCTGGTGCTGGGGTCTGTCTGCTGGTCCTGAGTCCTGGCGTCTATCTGCTGGTGCTGGCGTCTGCTGGTGCTGGCGTCTGTCTGCTGGTGCTGGCGTCTGTCTGCTGGCGTCTGTCTGCTGGTGCTGGCGTCTGTCTGCTGGTGCTGGCGTCTGTCTGCTGGTGCTGGCGTCTGTCTGCTGGTGCTGGCGTCTGTCTGCTGGTGCTGGCGTCTGTCTGCTGGTGCTGGCGTCCGTCTGCTGGTGCTGGGGTCTGCTGGTCCTGGCGTCTGCTGGTGCTGGGGTCTGCTGGTCCTGGCACCTGTCTGCTGGTTGGTGGTGGAGGGGGGGGGGGGTGCTGTGCTGACTTCCTCCTGGGGCTGTACCCCTGCTGTGCTTATTATGAGGGACTCCCACCACCCCCGTGCTGTGCTCATTATGAGGAGCTCCCATCATTCCTGTGCTGTGCTGACTTCCTGGGTTTTTAACTTCATCATAACGAATAATTGTAATTATTATAACAATAATAAAACGATATTAACGAACATTCTTATTTTGTCCGATTCTGTATCTCCCATCGGCTACCAGTACCAGTCTCCCACTCCCATATTTAAAAAGGTAATTTTCCCAACCCTCACTCAGCAGCAGAAGAAAACCTCTGATTGGTCAACAAAACACCAGTCACAATTCCATTGTAACGGAATTTGGATCCGAAATTCGTCAGCGAAATTTCGTATTTCATATAAAATGCGGAAGCATAGCAATTCGTATTTCGGATACTCCCGAATGTACGGAAATTTGTACGAATTTTCGATTCATAGGAAAAGAATGGCACATGTCTGCTGGTGCTGGGGTCTGTCTGCTGGTGCTGGGGCCTGTCTGCTGGTGCTGGGGCCTGTCTGCTGGTCCTGGCATCTGTCTGCTGGTCCTGGCGTCTGTCTGCTGGTGCTGTGGTCTGTCTGCTGGTGCTAGGGTCTGTTTGTTGGTGTTGGGGTCTGTCTGTTGGTGCTAGGGTCTTTCTGCTGGTCCTGGGGTCTGTCTGTTGGTGCTGGGGTATTTTTTCTGGTGCTGGGGTCTGTCTGCTGGTGCTGGGGTCTGTCTGCTGGTGCTGGGGTCTGGCTGCTGGTGCTGGGGTCTGGCTGCTGGTCCTGGGGTCTGGCTGCTGGTCCTGGGGTCTGGCTGCTGGTCCTGGGGTCTGGCTGCTGGTGCTGGGGTCAGTCTGCTGGGGCTGGGGAGCCATCCCAGTCAGAGAATTTCCCAGCAGGAGGGGGGTGGGCAGAAGCAGAGAGAAGACCGGGCGCCATGATCTGCAGGCTGTAGCAATTAAAAGAAAACAAAAAAAACACTTTCCCCTGCCATGCGGACTCTTTCTCCACTTTCAGGTTCCGATGCGCAGTGACCTCCTATGTGACAAGTACATGACATTCCCGGTCTGCCCGGCAAATTGATATAGAAGAGACTGTCATGTACTTGTCACATAGGAGGTCACTGTACAGCGGAACCCGAAAGTGGAGAAAGCGTCCGCATGACAGGGGAAAGTTTTTCTTTTAATTGCTGCAGCCTGCAGATCACAGGTGGCGCACTCTCTGCCTCCGCCCATCCCCCTCCTTCCCTCCCTGCTGTATTGGCCGGACCGAGCTGAAAGTAGTAGCAGTAGTGTGAGCTGTCCCCCCTCGGCTCGCGGGCCTACATCCGCCTGTCACTCAGCCACAGACAGAGCGGACGTACTCCATTCTGCTCTGTCTGTCTGTGGCTGAGTGACGGGTCCAGCCGGGAGATCGTCCTGCACTCGTGGGACGTCTGGGAGCCCGCAGCCAAATGCCTGCATGTCTGGGTTAATTCTCCTTTTAAGAGGGTGTGGCAGGGGGCGTGTCCTATGCTTGCATACATTTGTTAGTAGGTGTCCCTCATTCCCATCTCAAAAGGTAGGTGATATTGCTGAATGTTGCCATATAAGCTCCGATTAGTGGTAAAAATAAGTGTGTGTAGCACTGACTCCCAAAGGAGCAGCTGGTTTTACTGGGCTTACCGTTACCTTCTGCTCGCTCCTCATGTCTAGGGGTTCCCGTGGTAGATGCCCAGAAACTTTAGAGACTGACGACAGATCCGCTTAAAGGGATTTTTATTTGCAAAAACGTAGTTAACAGTCTCTCAGTATAGGATCGGAGGGTTAAGTGAAAAGTCCAGGTACTCTTAGTGCCAAAGTCAGTAATAAAGAACTTTCTTATGCCGCATACACACGATCAGACTATCCGGTGGACTTAGTCTGGCGGACAAACCGCCGTAAAGTCCGTCGGACTTTCTGAACGAGCTACCTGCCCACACACTCGACTTTTCCGGCTGACTAAGTCCAGCGGACATAGTCCGCCGGATTATCCGCCGTACTTTTGAAATGAACGGACTTGCCCACACACACAGTCAATTTGAGCGCGGCTCCAGGTAGCCGGGACCAGCGAAGGAAGCGTTGCTGGCCCCGTCACCTGGTATGGAGTTAAAGAGGAAGCCCTACGCTGAAAAAACGGCATGGGGGTCCCCCCTAGGTCCATATCAGACCCTTATCCGAGCACGCAACCCAGCCGGTCAGGAAAGGGGGTGGGGACGAGCGAGCGCTCCCCCCCAAGCCGTACCAGGCCGCGTGCCCTCAACATGGGGGGTACTTTGGGGAAGGGGGGGCCGGGCGGCCCCCCCACCCCAAAGCACCTTGACCCCATGTTGATGAGGACAAGGGCCTCTTCCCGACAACCCTGGCCTTTGGTTGTCGGGGTCTGCGGGCGGGGGGGGCTTATTGGAATCCGTGAGCCCCCTTAAATAAGGGGGCCCCCAGATCCTGGCTCCCCACCCTATGTGAATGAGTATGGGGTACAATGTACCCCTACCCATTCACCTGTAAAAAAAAAAAAATGTAAAAAAAAAACACAACACACAACCCCTCTTCGGTTCTTCTTGCCGGGCCTCCTCGCCTTCTTCTAGCTCTTTTACAAGCGGTGGCCTGGTCTTCTGTCGCCGCTGTCTTCTGTTCTTCTCTTCTTGAGCTGTTGCCTCGTCGCTGTCTCTGGCCACAATGACAGGCACGTGGCATGTGGTGACTTATATAGGGACATCGCTGGATGATGTCCCCGCCCATTATGATGTCACAGTCCCAGCATCCTCTGGGACTGTAACATCATAATGGGCGGGGACATCATCCGGCGATGTCCCTATATAAGTTGCTGCATGCCACGTGCCTGCCATTGTGGCCAGAGACAGCGACGAGGCAACAGCTCAAGAAGAGAAGAGAAGAACAGAAGGCCAGAAGACAGCGGCGACAGAAGACCAGGCCACCGCTTGTAAAAGAGCTAGAAGAAGGCACGGCAAGGAGAACCGAAGAGGGGGACAAGACCCCCGAACAGGGGGACAAGACCCTCGAAAGTCAGAAGAAGAGGGCGGCGACAAATAAAGCCGGGCTCCTCTGCTAGTAAAAGAGCTAGCAAAAGAGCAGAAGATAGCGGAGGAGTCCGGCGAGAAGACCCCCGAAGACGGAAGAAGACCCCCGGAGCTGTGCAATAAACTATTTTTAACCCTTGTGTGTTGTGTTTTTTTTTTTACATTTTTTTCACAGGTGAATGGGTAGGGGTACATTGTATCCCATACTCATTCACATAGGGTGGGGGGTTGGGATCCCCCTTATTAAAGGAGGCTCATGGATTCTGATAAACCCCCCGCCCGCAGAACCCGATAATCAACGGCCAGGATTGTCGGGAAGAGGCCCTTGTCCTCATCAACATCGTGCGCTTGTCCCCACCCCCTTTCCTGACTGGCCGGATTGCGTGCTCGGATAAGGGTCTGATATGGACCTGGGGGGGGGGGCCCCCCCCATGCCGTTTTTTAGGCGCAAAGGCTTTCCCTTTAACTCCATACCAGGTGACGTGGCCAGCGACGCTTCCTTCGCTGGTCCCGGCTACCTGGAGCCATGCTCAAAATGAACGGACTTTTCTCCGTGCGGGAAAAGTCCATTCATTTCAAAAGTACGGCGGACTAGCACACACACGGCCGTATTGTCCGGCAGTCCGGCGGGCATATTTTGGTGCAAAACGACTTTCTTAGTCCGCCGGACTTTTGGGTAAAAAAAAGTCTGCCGGAGCCCACACAAGGGCGGATTGTCCAGCGGACTTGAGTCAGTCGAACTTTTCCACCGGATTGTTTGATCGTGTGTACGCGGCATTACTTTGACCAAATCCAGAGAATAGCCATTCACAGCTGGATATTCACTCAAGTTGGATAGTCCCTCTCTCACAAGGCCTAGTAGCCAACAGGGTGGTTGAGTCAAGAACAAGTCTCTGCCACAGACGTTGTTGTAGAACATGAACAAGAAAACTAGAAAACTTGTAGAACACTCGTGTGGTACCAGTATCTTGGATTCACTTAGGTCCTTCAGCTTTACCAGGCTCTTGCTAAAAAACCAACCCTTGCGTGGCCTTCTTCTGAAGAGTCCTCTCCTGGATAACTACGAAGTTGCTGGGCCTATCCACAACTTGAGACGGCACTTCTGAATCCCTTCCTTAGTTTTCCCGCCTTGGGCTAGCCAGCCCCAAGACGTAAAGTCGGGTGGATCCGCACCCCAGGCCATAGGTCTCCTGGGGGCTGGTCAGGAGGACCAGGACCATGGAGTCAGAACATACTTCTGGACCGGAACCCCGAACCACGTGACATCCGCATCTTAAGTACCCTCTCCCAGAAAGCACAGCAAGAGTGACACTCCCACTGGGCTGGCTCCAAGAGAAGTAACCTTAAAGCACCCAACCAGACTGTGTTTCCATGCCTACCAGAAGACGCAGCGCCCCCCTATAGCCAGGCCGAATACCCTATAGTCCAGTCAGACTGATGCTGAGGTCAGAATTTAGAATAATTCTACCCAAACCAAACTGCAGTTCAGGTGTAACGTTAAATTTCAAAAACATAGTGCGTGCTCTTCAAGAGCCGGCGCTGCATGTGAAATGTAAAACTCCCGTGGGTGTATCAAGATGTCCGCTTGCTCCCTTCTCACTGTATCCTTACTGTGGAGGAGTGCGGAGTGTAGCAAGGTGGCCACGACAAATCGTCACTTCCGTTACAAATTCTGATGGTGTTTCATCAGATTAGGAGACCCGTCAGAATTTGTAACGGAAGTGACGTTCCGCCACCACCATCTTGCTACACCCCACACTCGTCCACAGTAAGGATACAGTGAGAAGGCGGCAAGCGGACATCTTGTTACACCCACTAGAGTTTTGCATTTCACATTTATTTTTAACAGTAAACTGAACTTATACAGTGAAATACAGGATTTAGAAATCCACCTGACTGTTTACATGTTGAGTTATAAAATCAGAGTAAAATCAGAGGTGTTCTGTTAGATTAGCAAACCTGTGAGATCAGCAGGCTTGCTGCTGCTTTTAAATTCAACATCAAACCAGTCAGGGAGATTTCTATATTCTGTATTTCACTTTATAAGCTCCATCTACTGTTAAACATAGGTGTGAAATGCAAAACTTCGGTGGGTGTAACAAGATGTCCGCTTGCCCCCTTGTATGTATCCTTACTGTAGACGAGTGTGGGGTGTAGCAAGATGGCCGGACAAAACGTCACTTCTGTGACAACTTCATTGTTACTGAGAGAAAAGGAGGTTTAATCATAGAAACACTGCTCGTGTCTGCGCCACCTAGAGGAGACTCAGTGTACCACACCTCCTGCCTGTCACTGTGCTGTACACCGGCTCCACCTAGAGGAAACTCCGTGTACTGCACCTCCTGCCTGTCACTGTGCGGTACACCGGCTCCACCTTGAGGAGACTCCGTGTACTGCACCTCCTACCTGTCGCTGTGCTGTACACTGGTGTTCCGTCAGATTAGGCGACCCGTCAGAATGTGTAACAGAAGTGAAATTTTTGTCGCCGCCATCTTGCTACACCCCAAACCCATCCACAGTAAAGATACAGTTAGAAGAGGGCAAGCGGACATATTGTTATACCCACCAGTTTAGCATTTTACACTTATTTATAACAGTAAACTGAAGTTATATAGTAAAATACAGTACTTACAACTCCGTCTGGCTGGTGAGATGTTGAATTTTAAAAGCAGCGGCATCCTTGCTCATCTCGCAGGTTTGCTAATCTGACAGATGTTGGCTGCTTTTAAAATTCAACATCTAACCAGTCAGACGGAGTTGTAAGTACTGTATTTTACTATATAACGTCAGTTTACTGTTATATATAAGTTTAAAATGCAAAACTCTGGTGGGTGTAACAATATGTCTGCTTCCCGCCTTCTCACTGCATGTTTACTGTGTGCGAGTGCTGGGTGTAGCAAGATGGCGGCAACAAAACGTCACTTCCGTTACCAAGTCTGACTGTACACCGGCTCCACCTAGAGGAGACTCCGTGTACCGCACCTCCTGCCTGTCACTGCGCTGTACACTGGCTCCACCTAGAGGAGACTCTGCCACCTGCTTTCAGAAAATATATGGTTTGGGGGGGTTCTTTTACAAACTCTTAAAACTGTAAGTGAAAAAGGAAAACCTCCAGATTTTAGAGACATTTTTGCACACGTCCGATTTTGACTATTTCTCAAAAAGGTGCAATTTAAAGAGGGATTCCAGCTACAAAAAAAATATTAAAAGCCAGCAGCTATAAATACTACAGCTGCTGACTTTTAATAAATGGACACTCACCTGTCCCGGGTTCCAGCGATGCCGGCAGCCGAGGCCGATCGATCGCTCGGCTCTCGGCTGCTGCCACCACCATTCTAGGTGAGGGAATCAGGAAGTGAAGCGAATCGGCTTCACTTCCCGGTTCCCTACTGCGCATGCGCGAGTTGCGCAGCGCAATAGGAATGGTCCGCACTATCTCTGGGACCTGTGTGTGTCCCAGCAGACAGCACGGCAGGACAGGAAGAGGCATAGACTCCCGTGGGAGTCTATGCCCGGAAGTGGGTGTAAATACCTGTCTTTGACAGGTATCTCCACCCCCCCTCCCCCCTGAAAGGTGCCAATTGTGACACCGGAGGGGGGGGGAGGGTTCCGATCAGCGGAAGTTCCACTTTAGGGTGGAACCTCGCTTTAAAATGTACAAATATTTGTTATTTATTAACTCAATACAGGTTATTTTTTTTATATTTAGAAGGAACTTAGCAGGAATTTTGTTTGCTGTGTTTGTATTCGCTAATAATGATTTTAGTGTATTTTTTGCGAAAATATTGCTTTGATAAACGATTGCGCAACTGTTGCGGCGCCTTAAAAATCAGTGGCACCTTCTTTTTATTCTACTGGCCATGTGCTTTCAGAAAATATATGGTTTGGGTTGGGGGTCTTTTACAAACTCTGAATGCTGAAAGTGACAAATGAAAACACAGATTTTTTTAGAGAAATTTGGATATTTTTGGTTTTGTGTACATTCAATCTTCACTATTCCGCAAAAAAGTGCAATTTATAATTTATAAATACTTATTTATTAACTCAATACAGGTTAAGCTTTTATATTTAGTAGAAATTTAGCAGGCATCTGCTCAAAAATTATTTTAGAGAATTTTTAGCGAATATATTCGCGGGGCGTTTAAAATTATTAGAACTTTCTTTTTATTCTACAGGATTATGTGCTTTCAGAAAATATATGGTTTGGGGGCTCTTTAACAATCTCTGAAAGCTGTAAGGGAAAAATGAAATTTGGATATTTAAATTTTTGCGTTCGATTTTGACCATTTCGCAAAAAGGCGTAATCTAAAATTTACCGATAGTGGTTATTTATTAACTCAATACAGGTTAGCTTTTATATTTAGTAGGAATTTTGTAAAATGCGCTGTGTTTTTATCTGCTGATAATGATTTTTAGTGTATTTTTAGCACAAATATTGTTTGATAAACATTTTGCGCAAATATCATTGTGCCCTAAAAATTACCACCTTATTTGTATTCTACAGGTCATGAGCTTTCAGAAATGATATGTTTTGGGGGGTCTTTTACAAACTGTAAAGCTGTGAAGGAAAAATTAAAAAGCAATGGAAAATTTGCAAAAACGGCCTGGCCAGCTAAGTTTAAAAGTGGAGCACAGGGCCTGGCACTGAAAGGGTTAAAGCAGGGCCACAGCCGGGCTGTATCGTGTCTGCGGCGGGCAGCATGACATTGCAAGGCAGGCGGTGGCGGTGGATTAGAGAGGCAGGCAAGCGGGCGGATGAGAGAAGTGGGCTGGCGAGCAGAGATGACATCATCTCTCTCTGCCCGCCTAGCATCACCACTCTTCCGTCCCTCACAAGGTGTGGAATGTTGGAGGTGCGGCGGGAGCAGAGAGATGACATCATCTCTCACCGCCTGCCCCACATCACCGCTCTCCTGCCCTCACTCAAGAACTACCACTGCACAGAGGCCTGGCACTGTGATAAATGAACCAGTGCCACCAATGCAGTGACATTCCACATCTGGTGGCACTGGCAGGTGACATGGCAAGTGGCATTCCTCATCTGGTGGCAGACTGCATGGCAAGTGGAATTCCTCATCTAGTGGCAGGCAGCGTGGCAAGTGGCATTCCTCATCTGGTGGCAGGCAGCTTGGCAAGTGGCATTCCTCATCTGGTGGCAGGCAGCTTGGCAAGTGGAATTCCTCATCTAGTGGCAGACAGCGTGGCAAGTGGCATTCCTCATCTGGTGGCAGGCGACGTGGAAAGTGACATTCCTCATCTTGTGGCAGGCAGCTTGGCAAGTGGCATTCCTCATCTGGTGGCAGGCAGCTTGGCAAGTGGAATTCCTCATCTAGTGGCAGACAGCGTGGCAAGTGGAATTCCTCATCTGGTGGCAGGCGACGTGGAAAGTGACATTCCTCATCTAGTGGCAGACAGCGTGGCAAGTGGCATTCCTCATCTGGTGGCAGGCGACGTGGAAAGTGACATTCCTCATCTTGTGGCAGGCAGCTTGGCAAGTGGCATTCCTCATCTGGTGGCAGGCAGCTTGGCAAGTGGAATTCCTCATCTAGTGGCAGACAGCGTGGCAAGTGGAATTCCTCATCTGGTGGCAGGCGACGTGGAAAGTGACATTCCTCATCTTGTGGCAGGCAGCTTGGCAAGTGGCATTCCTCATCTGGTGGCAGGTGATGTGGCAAGTGACAATCCACATCTGGTGGCAGACAGCGTGGCAAGTGACTTTCCTCATCTGGTGGCAGGCGACATGCAAAGTGACACACTCAGGGTTCCCACTGATTCTGCATTATAGTGAGTTGAACTATTGCATTTATATTACAATGAAATATAAGAAATAATGCGCTTCAATCACCCTGACACCATAACAACCATGGTGCTGTGATGATTGAAGTGCCAACACCAGAACACCAGCTATTGCCCCAATGAATTACCTGCAAAAAAATCGCTTATCCCGTGTGCACGGGAGGAGTGAGAAAGAGGGGAGGAGGGAGAAAGGGGGAGAGAGAGGGAGAGGAGGGGGAGAGAGAGGGGAGGGGGGCGAAACGGTGAGGAGGGGGAAGAAGAGGGGAGAGAGAGTAAAGAGAGAGGGGGGGAGAAGGGGGAGAGAGAGGTAAGGAGGGAGAAAGGGGGAGGTGGGTGAGGGAGGGTGAGAGAGGGGAGGAGGGTGAGAGAGGGGGAGGAGGGTGAGAGAGGGGGGGAGGGTGAGAGAGGGGGGAGGGAGAGAGAGGGGGAGGAGGGAGAGAGAGGGGAGGAGGGTGAGAGAGGGGAGGAGGGTGAGAGAGAGTGGAGGAGGGAGAAACTGGGAGGAGGGGAGGAAGAGGGGAGAGAGAGAGTGAGGAGAGAGAGGGGAGGAGGGGGAGAGAGAGGGGAGGGAGAGAGAGGGGGGGAGGAGGGGGAGAGAGAGGGGAGGAGGGAGAGAGAGAGGGGAGGAGGGTGGAGAGAGGGCAGGGGCGTAACTATAGGGGGTGCAGCAGTCGCGACCGCAACTGGGCCCTGTGATGCAGGGGGCCCATGCAGCCCCCTCTACATATGGTCGGCAGCAGCATAGGCAGCTAGCACACACTATTACATACCCCCTCCATATCCCCCTGGGGACAGGGACCCCTTCTCACGTGGGGACAGGGACCCCCACCTCCCCTGGGGACAGGGACCCCTTCTCACCTGGGGGCAATAACTTCATCTGCTCTGGAGAAAAGGACCTCATCTCTTCTGGGGACGGGGGACCAATTCTGTCTAGGGACAGTCCCCCAATGGGGAACCTAAAAATGTAAAAAATAAATAAATAAAAACTACTGATACCAGTGGTGGAACTACAGGGCTCACAAAGGTCATACCTGTGACCACGCCCTGGAGTTCCACCACTGGACTCGGAGGGAAGGGCCCTGGCTGGGGTTCAGGGGGCCCTTCATGGTTTCTTGCATCGGGGCCCTGAAGGTTCTAGTTACGCCACTGAGAGAGGGGCAGGAGGGAGAAGCGAGGAGGGGGGTGAGAGAGGGGAAGGAGGGAGAAAGGGGGAGGAGGGGGAGGAAGAGGGGAGAGAGAGAGAGGGAGGAGAGAGAAACGGGGAAGAGGGTGAGAGAGAGGGGAGGAGGGTAAGAGAGAGAGAGAGAGAGAAAGGATAGAGGAGGAAGGAAAGGAGTGTGTCTATGGGAATGTTTGACCATTCTTCCAGAAGCACATTTGTGAGGTCAGGCACTGATGTTGGACGAGAAGGTCTCAGTCTCCGCTCTAATTTATCCCAAAGGTGTTCTATTGGGTTGAGGTCAGGAATCTGTGCAGGCCAGTCAGGTTCCTCCACCCCAAACTTACTCTTCCACACTATATTGCCAAAAGTGTTGGGCCACCCCTCCAAATCATTTGGTGGGGGGGACGATTATGGTGTGGGGTTGTTATTCAGGGGTTGGGCTTGGCCCCCTTAGTTCCAGTGAAGGGAACTCCTAAGGCATCAGCACACCAAAACATTTTGGACAATTTCATGCTCCCAACTTTGTGGGAACAGTTTGGGGATGGCCCCTTCCTGTTCCAAAATGACTGCACACCAGTGCACAAAGCAAGGTCCATAAAGACATGGGTGAGCGAGTTTGGGGCGGAGGAACTTGACTGGCCTGCACAGAGTCCTGACCTCAACCCGATAGAACACCTTTGGGATAAATTAGAGCGGAGACTTTGAGCCAGGCCTTCTCGTCCAACATCAGTGCCTGACCTCACAAATGCTCTTCCGGAAGAATGGTCAAACATTCCCATAGACACACTCCTAAACCTTGTGGACAGCCTTCCCAGAAGAGTTGAAGCTGTTATAGCTACAAAGGGAGGGCCAACTCAATATTGAACCCTCCGGACTAATGCCACGTACACACGATCGGACATTCCGACAACAAAACCATGGATTTTTTCCAACGGACGTTGGCTCAAACTTGTCTGTCTTGCATACACACGGTCACACAAATGTTGTCGGAAATTCAGTTTGCCAACAACGCAGTGACGTACAATGCGTACGCCGTACGTGTTGTACCAATCAGGAAGTTTCAAGCTATCCTAATGCCGCGTACACACGACCGGACTTTTCGCCGGGCTAGGTTCCGACGGAGTGAATCCGCCGCACAATTTGACCGTGTGTGGGGGCTTTATCAGACCTTTGCTGTCTAAAAATCAGACGGACTTTAGATTTAAAACATGTTTCAAATCTTTCCGACGGACTCGAGTCCGGTCGAAAAGTCCGTTCATCTGTGTGCTGGTCCGACAGACGAAAACCGACGCGAGGGCAGCTATTGGCTACTGGCTATGAACTTCCTTATTCTAGTCCGGCCGTACGTCATCACGTTCAAAACCGTTGGACTTTGGTGTGATTGTGTGTGGCCAAGTCCGTTTGGAAAGTCCGTCGGAACTCCGACCGAAAGTCCATTGGGGAAGACTGGTCGTGTGTACGCGGCATTAGAGGCACTAAAAGTCAAGGCATGCAGAGCCTTCTATGCCATCAAGAGACAGATGTACCACCTAAAATCACCAGCCTGGCTTAGAATCCTTGATAGTGCCATCAATGCTGGTGGCTGCTCCATAAGGGATGCAGGGGCGCTGCCCCTCCCCCATCCATGCGTCCTGCCCGCTGATCTACATAGCAGGGCGCCGGACTAAGGATTCCAGTGGTGGTGGTGTATTTTTTTTGAAGCACGTGATTGGGCTCTAACCGGCTTCAAAACAGGGTGGGCTTAAGGCGCAGACAATCCCCCCAGGTCAGTCTGTACCCCAGTACAATCCCCCCAGGTCAGTCTGTACCCCAGTACAAACCACCAAGGTCAGTCTGTACCCCAGTGCAATCCCCCAGGTCAGTCTGTACCCCAGTGCAATCCCCCAGATCAGTCTGTACCCAAGTACAATCCACCAAGGTCAGTCTGTACCCCAGTACAATCCCCCCAGGTCAGTCTGTACCCCAGTACAATCCTCCAGGTCAGTCTGTACCCCAGTACAATCCTCCAGGTCAGTCTGTACCCCAGTACATCCCCCGGGTCAGTCTGTACCCCAGCATTCCCCCCAGGTCAGTCTGTACCCCAGTACATTCCCCCCAGGTCAGTCTGTACCCCAGCATTCCCCCCAGGTCAGTCTGTACCCCAGTACATTCCCCCCAGGTCAGTCTGTAACCCAGTACATCCCCCAGGTCAGTCTGTCCCCGGTATAATCTCCCCAAGTCAGTATGTCACCAGTATAATTCCCCCCAGGTCAGTCTGTCCCCCAGTGTAACCCCCCAGGCCAGTCTGTCCCCCAGTATATCTCCCCAAGTCAGTCTGTCATCAGTATAATCCCCCCAGGTTAGTCTATCCCCCAGTGTAGTTCCCCCAGATCAGTCTGTCCCCCAATGTAATCCCTCCAGGTCAGTCGGCCCCACAGTATAATCTCCCCAAGTCATTCTGCCACCAGTATAATCCCCCAGGTCAGTCTGTTCCCCAGTATAATCCCCCCGGGTCAGTCTGTCCCCCAGTATAATCCCCCCAGGTCAGTCTATTCCCCAGAGTAATCCCCCCAGGTCAGTCTGTCCCTTCAGGTCAGTCTGTCTCCCAATGTAATCCATCCCAGGTCAGTCTGTCCCCAGTACATCTCTCTAGGTCAGCTAATGCTAACAGAGGTTGGTGTGAAAGGGGCAGGGAGGACTCTGTACTACTGCCCAGGGGCAAAAATCTGAGAGCTGAATATTTTAGAGGCACCCATAATGAAGGAGTAATCAGGGACCCACATCCAGAAGTGCAAGGAGTAATATGAAAACCCCAACTGGAGTCAGGTAGACCCCCCCCCCCCCCCTTACACACTCACACACACATACCCTTCCAGATGTACTGACCCCTCTACAGGAGAAGAAGACCCCTTAACAGGAGGAGCGCATGGGCGTGAATAGAAGGCACTCCCACCCGTCCAAGAATACTGACCAATACAGCGAAAGGCCCATCAAGGAATACAGAAACCCCCTTCCAGTTAAAGGAGACCCCTGACCAGGAGGATCACAGGGTGGTGATGACATGGGTCCCCCATCCAGGTATACAGGAACCCCTCTCCCTGCCCCCCCCCACTCTAGATAAGGAAGACTCGCAGCTAGGAGGACAACAGGATGGTTATAAAATGGGACCCTCATCCATGAGTACAGGAATTCTCCTCCCTACCCCCTCCAGACAAAGAAGACCTTCAGCTAGGAGGACTGCAGGGGGTGATAAGAGGGGACCCCATCCACTAACTCCATTTACTCCCCCTCTTTAGTTAAATAAGACCCCCCAGCTAGGAGGACTGAAGGGGGTGATAAGAGGGGACCCCTATCCAGTAACTCCCTTAACTCCCCCTCTCCAGTTCAATGAGACCCCCCTCCCAGCTAGGAGGACTGAAGGGTGGTTGATAAGAGGGGACACCCTCCAGTTAAATAAGGTCCCCCAGCTAGGAGAACTTAAGGGGGTGATAAGAGGGGACCTTGCTCACCCCCCTCTAGCAGAAAGAGACCACTGGCCAGGAAGACCGCAGACAGCTGCCCCCTCCTCTCTCTGGAGAAGGTGAATGGTGTGAAGAGAGAGATTGAAGACATCCAGAGAGCTGTACACACCCAGCAGCCCCGGTCATGGTGCAGAGGGGGAGGGGGCATAGCAGAGAAGAAGGAAGAAATCCTCCTACAGCTCCAATGTCTGTAATGAAGCTATGGGCAGGATGTCACTGTTGCTTCTACTCCTTCCTTCCACGATGGCGGAGGGGGGGTGTTATGGAGGGCACAGGCTAAATTCACAAAAGGATTCACAGGCTGGCTGGGGGGTTGGATGGCAGGCAACCCGTAGTTGAGAAAGCAAAGGCAGGGAGACGGTTGGGACTGCTGTGTCCGGGTTACAGGAGGACAGAAAGCCAGGCACATGCGTCAACACCCGGACTGTCCGGGTCATTCCCGTACAGGTGGCACCCTAAATGTGACCAGGGGGTCCTGGAGAATGAGGACCGCTTCCTGCTACAGTGCCCCAAGTACTCATCAGTGAGGCACACTCACTTCCAGAGACTCTTTGCTCTCAACCCAGACTTATATTCCATAGAAGAGGAAACTCCAAATTCTCCTGTAAGAGGAGCCAATCATGAAAATAAGGAAAGGGATGGTCAGCATTCCAAAACAGCATTCCTTTATTAACCACTTCAGCCCCGGAAGGATTTACCCCCTTCCTGACCAGAGCACTTTTTGCGATTCGGCACTGCGTCGCTTTTAACCGACAATTGCGCGGTCGTGCAACGTGGCTCCCAAACAAAATTGGTGTCCTTTTTTTTCCCACGAATAGAGCTTTCTTTTGGTGGTATTTGATCACCTCTGCGGTTTTTATTTTTTGTGATATAAACGAAAAAATAGCGACAATTTTGAAAAAAAACGCATTACTTTTTACTTTTTGCTATAATAAATATCCCCCAAAAATATATAAAAAAACATTTTTTTTTTATCAGTTTAGGCCGATACGTATTCTTCTACATATTTTTGGTAAAAAAAAAATCGCAATAAGCGTTTATTGATTGGTTTTGCGCAAAAGTTCATCTACAAAATAGGGGATCGTTTATGGCATTTTTAGTAATATTTTTTTTTTTACTAGTAATGGCGGTGATCAGCGATTTTTATTGAGACTGCGACATTATGGCGGACACATCGGACAATTTTGACAAGTTTTTGGGACCATTGGCATTAATACAGCGATTGATGCTTTAAAATTGCACCGATTACTGTAAAAATGGCACTGGTAGTAAAGGGGTTAACCACTAGGGGGCGGGGGAATGGTTAAGTGTGTCCTGGGGGAATGTTTCTAACTGTCTGGGGGATGGGCTGTGTGTGACGTGACACTGATCACCGCTCCCGATGACAGGGAGCAGACGATCAGTGCCCTGTCACTAGGCAGAACGGGGAGATGCTGTTTACATCGGCATCTCCCCCGTTCTTGAGCTCTTTGACACGATCGCGGGTATCCCCGCGGCTATCGGGTCACACAGGCACGGTCACGGAGCTCGCGGAAGGTGCGTGCGCCCATGGAGGGAATTTCAAAGTAACGTACGGGTATACATTACTTTGCCCAGCCGTGCCATTCTGCCGACGTATATATGCCGACATCGGTCGGCAAGTGGTTAAATACATGTACAGAGCTGTAAAACGGCCTTACGCATTTCGGATGTTAGTCCTAAGTCATGGGCCATGACTAAGGACTAACGTCCAAAACGCGTAAGGCTGTTTTACTGCTCTGTACATGTATTTAATAAAGGAATACTATTTTGGATGTCATCCTGAGTGCCGGCCATCTCTTTCCTTATTCTGGTACATTGGACGTGTCAACAGCGTCAAGGTCTGAACCCCGGGGCGGAGCTTTTATGTGGGAAGGTTGCAGCACCTATACACTTGTTTTCCTCCAATGGTGAAAATACCCGCACGATATTTGACAGCGTGTCACAGACTGAGAGGGGCATGAAAAACTATGGGCTTAAAAATCCGTTACATGGACTCACCCCCCCCCCATCCCCCCTTATATTACCCATTACCAACCCTCCTTCCCATACAGTGGCGTAACTAGAACCTTCAGGGCCCCGATGCAAGAAACCATGAAGGGCCCCCCTGAACCCCAGCCAGGGCCCTTCCCTTCGAGTCCGGCGGTGGAACTCCAGGGCGTGGTCACAGGTATGACCTTTGTGAGCCCTGTAGTTCCACCACTGGCATCAGTAGTTTTTTTTTATTATTATAATTTTTTTTTTTAGGTGCCCCATTGGGGGACTGTCCCTAGGCAGGATGCAGTCCCCGTCCCCAGAAGAGATGAGGTCCTTTTCTCCAGGGCAGATGAAGTTACTGCCCCCAGGTGAGAAGGAGTCCCTGTCCCCAGGGGAGATGGGGGTCCCTGTCCCCACGTGAGAAGGGGCCCCTGTCCCCAGGGGGAGATGGAGGGGGTATGTAATGGTGTGTGGGGGATGGGGTCCTTTCACTCACCATGACCAAGCTGCAGGCCGTGCACTCATCCATGTTGGCCTGGGCTCCATCCAGTGTGCTGGACGGGTGATCAGCATATCTCCCAGAAAGACCTTTCATCATCTGTGTATGACGGGGGAGGAGGGGGCTGGCAGACAAGCCTGCAGTGTCCTCCGGGGGCTCTCATAGGGCTGCACTGCATCTGTGTGCTTAAAGTTTTTTTACCCGGGAGAAGTATGCAGTGCAGTGTGGGCCGGACTCGGGGGGGAGGGGGGCGGGACTCTGGCTGGGGAGAACAGACATCGGACTGAGCGGCAATGCATGGAGCAGGAGAGGGGTACTCTGAGGAGCCGGCCGAGGACACAGGTCATGCGGGGAATGCACAACTAAAGAGCAGCCAGTGCGATAGTCGAGCATGGAACTCTGCTAGTCACCCTCCACCTCCAGCCACACGTGTGCATGGTGCACTGGTAACCCTAGCTGCCTATGCTGCTGCCGGCCATATGTAGAGGGGGCTGCATGGGCCCCCTGCAGCACAGGGCCCAGTTGCGGTCGCAACTGCTGCACCCCCTATAGTTACGCCCCTGTTCCCATACAAACTCAACTGCTTTGGCAATGCTTACATTTATTTGGTCCTGCCAATAAAGCTTATTTGAATTTGAGTGGAGAGAGAGAGGGAAAAAGAGAAGCGGGAGAAAGAGAGAAGGAGGAAAATAAAGGATATCAGAGTACAGAATGTGTTTACAGCTCACTCACCCCGGGGCTCAGGCTCAGTCACCAAGCTTGGCCTTCACCATGGTCAGATAATGTACAAGCTTGACTTAGACAACTGCAGGCTGCCTTTAAAAAACAAAAACAAAACGTTGCTGGTGCCCAGTGCCCACATTTCCCCTCCCGAGTATGTCAGCAAGCAGCCATTTTAAATCTGCCACCCTCACCCTCACAACCCCCTCCACAGGCTCCGAGTGCAGCTGTGCAAGACCTCGCTGCACACCCGGGGGGCACACCCGGGGGTTGGAGTGTGGGTGGAAGCACTCAGCTCTTTTCTCCACCTGCCTGTCAGACCTGCAGCACAAAGCTGAAGAGGGGGTTTCAGCGCGGTCTCATTGGCTCTATAATGAAGGTCTGACTGGTGGCATGCAAGAGGGGGTTGTCTGCCACTTCCTCCATGTTTCCCTTCCTCGTTGGGTCACATAATAGGTTCCACACTCAGGGTGGATTTTTGGACTATGCCAGGCATTAAAGGGGGTCACTAACCCTTGCACGTGGGGTTATACTTTGCCCGAAGGTGTGCTCACCAATGCCCGGGGAACGGGCAGGAGCCACTGCAATGTGAAAGTTCAAACATTAAGGTGGTCTCCTAAATACCAAATGTGTGCAGCAGTACGCAAGGTACTGAGTTCCTCCTTAAGCTCCCTTGTCCCGTGTCCTATATACATGTACTGATATTTGTATTGCATTCAGAGGGACAGGCTCAGCCACTGCCCACTCCACTAGTAAGCGTACCTCTGTTACCTCACTACTACCAGTAACGGAATGGAGCCCTGCCGACGAGCACATAGCGTGCACCTTAACTCTTCTCTTTCTGTACCAAGTGACCAGGACATAGATCTCCGTTACGCTAGTCCACTCCCGGTGACTGAGGGAGATGGACAGCTAGGGAGGGAGTCAGGGCACTGACAACCCACACCACTGGAGAACCTGTCACCTATCAGGTACCTATAGAAAAGAAAAGAGGGCGCACCGACCTTGTGCATAACCAAAGATAAAATTCATTAACGGCAAAAGTCATACTCGCATACAGACATTATGGAAAAGATTGTCAGTGCAACAGCAATCAGAACCATGTCTCTAAAATCTGCGACCTGGACCGGATGCTTACGGAGGACCAGACGGCATTGCAAACCGGCTTACGTGTTTTGCGGGAGAACCCTCTTCCTCAGAGCCTAGCAGGTACCATGCCAGTGACCGGTTGCTGTTTTGCAGTTACTCATGAACCTCTACCGTTTTGATGTTACATGTACCGCATACTATGGTTAAAGAGGAAGTAAACCCTGATGAGTTTACTTCCTCTTTGATTTCCTGCAAAGATAAAGCATAATGGACTACTATGCATCGCATAGTAGTCCATTATGTGTCACTTACCTGACACAGGAGTCAGAAAAGTCACCGCTGTCCCCTGTAGTCCGGAGCATCCATCTTCTCGGTGGGTCTCGCTGCTCCGCCGCTGTCATTCAGCGAAGCCGCAATGACGTCACTCCCTTTAAAGTGGTTGTAAACCCTTACAACACACTTTGACCTACAGGTAAGCCTAGATTAAGGCTTACCTGTAGGTCCAAGAAATATCTCCTAAACCTACACGGTTTAGGAGATATTTACCGAAAGACAGGCACCGCTGTCTACGGCGTTAATGGTGCCGCTCTCAGTGCGCCTGTGCACCGCTGTCTACGGCGCATGCGCCGTAGACAGCGGTGCCTGTCTTTCGGTAAATATCTCCTAAACCGAGATATTTACCGAAAGACAGGCACCGCTGTCTACGGCGCATGCGCCGTAGACAGCGGTGCACAGGCGCACTGAGAGCGGCACCATTAACGGCGATTATGCCGAGCGTGGCAGCTCCCGTGCACATGCGCGGGAGTGACGGCATCGCGGCTTCGCTGAATGACAGCGGTGCAGCAGCGAAGACCCACCGAGAAGATTAATGCGCCGGACTACAAGGGACAATGGTGACATCGCTGGCTCCTGTGTCAGGTAAGTGACACATAATGGACTGCATAGTAGTCCATTATGCTTTACCTTTGCAGGGAATCAAAGAGGAAGTAAACTCATCAGGGTTTACTTCCTCTTTAAGGACCAAGTTGTTTGGTGATATACCAGATCCTCACATGCACCCCCTTGAATAACTTCAGACCAGGCTCTGAGCAGTTGAATCAACGTTTACTGTAACTTGACAAACAGGTATAATGTGCAATAACATTCTGAATTCGAACTGAACCTAACTGTGGCTGCCCCAGGTTACCTGCACAAGAAGAGTATCTTGGAGATAAGTGCATGCTCGGTAGTGCTCTAGCAGAGGTGTCCATGTTCCAGGGTTCTCCTGGCGAATCGGCATTCAGAGTGGACCATAGATCCCAGCAAGTATTTAGTGTAGGTTTCCCATGCGTTTCCCCAAGTGTTCCCTTGAGCCCCTTAGGATCTGGACCTCTTCCTATTATAGAACATGGGAGGGTGACTGGACCCCAGCGAAAGCCCGCAAACACACAAACCGGGGGAAAAAGGTGGTAAAACATTAACCCCTTCAATCTGACCTGGGCAGCCAGGTGCTAACTACACACAGTAGGCAACGAATGGAGGAAATGGTGGGCAGTCAGGGGCAGTACTGGGATCTGAAACACCCAGTACTAGATACGAGCCATGTGTCTCGTTTGCCTGACTCTAGTTATGCTCCTGGCTATGGACACAGCAGGTATGCAATACAGGACAAATATTTTTCTAAAATAGGTACGTTGTTTCCTATTATATCTTTGCATTATCTTTATCCCTTCATATAACTAATCACATGACTACAGCACAAGCCACAGCCCAGCTTCACCCTGTGAAGGAGGAAGTAGCCCCTCCCAACTGCCTTCCTCTCCGGTGTCAGCCATGGCGATGCCGTCTGCTGCTTTGAGAACCAAGCTGGAATGTCCCATCTGTCTGAAGAATTATAAAGATCCAGTGAACCTGAGATGTGGACACAACTACTGCCGGTACTGTATTGATTGTCTGCTGAATATACAGGAGGGCACTGGAGGATATTCCTGTCCTGAATGTGGAGAGTATTTTAAGAGGCGTCCTGCACTGCACAGTAACAAGAAGCTACGTAGCATGGTGGAGGATTTCCTGTCCGCTCAGCCACAACAGGAGGAGTCCGGGGTCTCCTGCACTTACTGTGTGGACTCTCCTGTACCTGCTGTTAGATCCTGTCTGCACTGTGAGGTTTCTCTGTGTAAGAAACACCTGAGAGTCCACAAAAAGTCCCCAGTACACGTCTTAATTGAACCCACCTTGTCCATGGAGAGCAGGAAATGCTCCGTCCATAAGAAGAAGATCCTGGAGTATTACTGCACTGAGGACGAGACCTGTATCTGTGTGTCCTGCAGTTTGACTGAAGAACATAAAGGACACCAGGTGGAGAAATTGGATGTGGCTTCCAAGAAGAAGAAGGAGACACTGAGGAATGTTCTTCAGAAACTTCAGACAAAGAAAGCGGAGACGGAGGAAAGAGTGAAGAGTTTGCAGGAATACAGGACCAAAGTAGAACAAAAAGTCGTCGGTGACACCGACAGTGTCACTGCCCTGTTTAAAGATCTCAGGAAACGTCTGGAAAACCTGGAGAAAGGAATCCTGAGGAGGATCTCCAGGCAGGCAGAGTATGCCTCTCTCTGCATCTGGGACCTCCAAATAAAAAAGGACGATTTGTACAGGAAGATATGTCACATCGAGGAGCTGTGCAACGTGACGGATCCACTGACTGTCCTACAGGAATCGGACACAGGTGACTTGTATGATACTGATGATAGAGATAATCAGGACAGAGAGAGACACGAGAGGTTCCTCCATGATGGAGGTTGTCTGGATGTGGCTGACCTCTTACAATCAAGTTTAATGGATATAATAAGAGACGTAAATGTATACTTCTATATACGGGAACCTACGGCGATATTACTGGATGAAAACACAACTGATAATTCTCTAAAGCTATCAGACGACAGAAAAACGATATCCATATCATCTATAGACCAGGAACGTCCAGAAACACCAGAGAGGTTTTATCGTTGTCCTCAGGCGTTGAGCAGTGAGAGTTTCTCCTCCGGGAGACATTACTGGGAAGTGGATTTTGGGGGAATAGATGGATGGGTAGTCGGGATGTCTTACTTCGGTGTAGAGAGGAGTGGAGAGCTAGCAAAGTTTGGACATAACGACAAGTCCTGGGCTTTGTACAGGAATGGTAATCAGTATTTGGCGATGTATGACAATAAAGGGGTCCTTTTACCTGCCAATATCCCCAATTACAGAGTCAGGATATATCTGGATTATGAAGCCGGGCAGATTTCCTTTTATGATCTGAGTGACCCAGTCCAACACCTCCACACCTTCACCACCAAATTCACTGAGCCCCTCCATGTTGCGTTAGGTGTCTGGGAAGATTTTCTAAAGATCTGTGGGGGTAATCCAAAGACGTGAGGAGACGTTTAAAAAATGGTATTAATCCCAAAAGCAAACATTTAATATTTTGCAGCTTACCAATTCTTATGCCGCGTACACACGGTCGTACTTTACGGCAAACAAACGTTCGAGGTGAGCTTGTTGTCAGAAAGTCCGACCGTGTCTAGGCTCCATCGGACATTTGCTGTCGGAATTTCCAACAACAAATGTTCGAAGAGCAGGTTCTCCAATTTTTCCAACAACAAACTTTGTTGTCAGAAAATTCAGAGCGTGTGTGTACCCAAGTCTGACGCACAAAAGTCCACGCATGCTCAGAATCAAGCAGAAGAGCCGCATTGGCTATTGGACTTCATTATTCTCGGCTTGTTGTATGTGTTGTACGTCACCGCGTTCTTGACGTTCGGAATTTCCGACAATATTTGTGTGACCGTGTGTATGCAAGACAAGTTTGAGGCAACATCCTTCGGAAAAAAAATCCACGGTTTTGTTGTCGGAAATTCTGATCGTATGTACGCGGCATTAGATTAATTTGTTTTCTTTTTTGGGCTTTCTTTCTTCTATTTTCATCTGGTCATCTGGTCGGTAAGTCTGTTGATTTTCAAAAGAACAAGCTCTCTTGAGACAAACCATTCACCACTGACAGTTGTGCTTACACAACTGTTTGCTGTAATTGATTATAAAGTGTGAGCTTGAGCTTGGCTTCAGTTTGTTAGACAGTGGCGTCACTATGGGGGTGCCGAGGGTGCAGACTGCACCTGGGAGACACCAGCCAGAGTGGTGACACCATCAAGTAGGTTGGAAGTGGCATGTGACCGTGGCTCTTTAAATAAGAGCTGGCTTCCTCGTGCCAGGAAGGGTCTGTGGGAGGAAAGCAACTTCTCGTGTCCAGTCGCTGCTTTTCCCCCAGTCCCTGGAGACCCCCAAAGACCTAGGTGGCCCCACAGTCCCAGGTGACCCTGTAGTCTCAGAAGACTCTTTAGTACCTGGAGATGCCACAGTCCCAGGTGGCCCTATAGTCCCTGGTGATCCCACAACACAACCCCCATAGATCCATAAGATCTCACAGTTTCAGATGATCCCATTGTCTCAGGTGATCCACTGTTCTAGGTGGCCCCATAGCCCAAGATGGCCCCACAGTTTCAGGAGACCCCATAGATCCAGGTGATCCCACAGTTCCATGTGGCTCTTTAGCCTCAGGTGATCCCGAAGTTTCAGAGGATCCCAGAGTCCAAAGTGACCCACAATTACAGGTGGTCCCATAGCCCCAAATGGCTAATCGGTCTCAGGAGATCGTGCAGTTTGCTGGTGGTCCTCTAGCCCCATGTGATCCCACAATTTCCGATGATCCAGGTGATCCACAGTTCCAGGTGGTTCCATAGTCCCAAGTGTTCCCACTGGTTCAGATGACCCTCACAGTTCCAGGTGGCCCCATAGTCCCAAGTGTTCCCACTGGTTCAGATGACCCCCACGGGTCCAGGTGGCCCCATAGTCCCAAGTGTTCCCACTGGTTCAGATGACCCCCACGGGTCCAGGTGGCCCCATAGTCCCAAGTGTTCCCACTGGTTCAGATGACCCCCACAGGTCCAGGTGACCCTCGAGTTTCAGGTCATCCTACAGTTCCAGGATTTAGTTAAGACGTTAACTAAATGCTTATGTATTTGTTCCTCTTTAGTTTTGTGTTATTTATTATTTCAGTAACGTTTAAACTTTTAAAGAACGATGTTTATTTTAGCACAATATTTTTACATAATATTGTTATTCAAATTTGCTAGCTGCTTGATAGTTGTTAACGGCACTACTATTGCCATTGTATGCAGTATTATATAGGGAAAAAAAAAGTGTTTTACCGAAACCAGGTGACACCCACCATAGTGACGCCACTGTTGTTAGTGTATTTCAATCTGCTAGTACATTTAACATCCCCAGACTGAAAAATGCTGCTGTCCAAAGTGGTCTTTATTGCCCCTTCATCCAGAGCGGAGGCGCTCGAATACAGGAGTTGTGTTACTGGCCAGATCAAGAGGTGAAAACAGAGGGGGGGGGGAGCCTAAAATTTTTTATGTTTGTTAAGCTGCAATTTATTAAATTTTTGGATTTTTGGGTTTAGTATGTTTTTTAATCGGATTTTCTCCTTCCTAACAGATCACTGTGATTGGTTGCAATATTAATTACCCAACTACAGGAGTCACTGCTATTGATCAATCATTAGGACAAGAACGTGTATATCTATATATCTATCTATCTATCTATCTATCTATCTATCTATCTATCTATCTATCTATCTATCTATCATTATTAGTTTTCCTCTAATTTTTGAAATAGGAAGTTATCACCGTGGGTGACACTGGGAACCCTTCCAGAATTTTGTGTAGATGGTGTTGTATCAATAAAGTTGATTGCTACTGCTTTCTAAAAAAAAAAAAAAAATGGTACATATTCGAGTAGGATGAGCCCAAAGATCCCCCCCACCAGTGATGGTGAACCTTGGCACCCCAGATGTTTTGGAACTACATTTCCCATGATGCTCAACTACACTGCAGAGTGCCAGAGCATCATGGGAAATGTAGTTCCAAAACATCTGGGGTGCCAAGGTTCGCCATCACTGCCCCCCACCATATCCCCAGTGATACTTTCATGATTTAAATTCAAGTACAATGGTTTATGGTTTTATAATAATAAAAAAAATCTAATGTTTTCATCTGATCCATGTATTTGTTGTCATTTGTATAAAATCTTTATTTAAAAAATTGTAAATGGTGTATCCATGGCACTCAGTTTACAAGGCATGCTGGGATTTTTTTTTTTGTGGTCTCCAGACTGGATAAGTAGCCTGAGTAGTCCCAGTTTGCCATCCAAGTGCTGTCATGTCCATCCTCCGGTGTCCTTTCTTAGGCTCGGTTCACACTTATGCGTGGCGCGAGATCGCATGTGATTCGCACCGCACTGCAAATAACATGCAATATCCGTGCGATTGCACAGATACAGATTGTATGGCTGAATTCGCATCGCATTGAGGCCAAACTCGCACCGGAGTTTTTTTTGGTCCGCATCAGAATCAGATCACATGGGTGTTCACACACCCACGTGATCCGATTCATATCTGAACTGTGAGTTGGCAGTGCGATATGCGAGCTGAAATGGGGGTGTCATTAACATTGTATTGACACTCTCAGCAATTCGTATATATGGCAGTGTGAACTGCCTTGTGAGTCAGGTGCAATGCGGGAACCCGCAGTAGATTCCACAGACACAGACCTTGTACCCAGAAAATACTTCTAATTTCTATGCCACAGACACACATAAACCTCGGGACAATAGATAATTAAAAAAAAATAAACTTTCATTCACATTTGCTTTTTTGCATATAAAAGGATAATTTTCCTCACTGAGTCTACCTTAAAGTGGTTGTAAACTATTCAAGTTTGGGAGAAATTCAGGTATCTACAGGTAAGCCTTATTATAGTCTTATCTGTAGGCAAAAGTGGTTGTAAAGGGTTTACAACATACTTTAAAGAACTTAAAACCAGCAAATGAGAGGAGATGAGAGGGAGGGAGTGAGGGGGGAAGAGAGGGGAAATGAGAGAGGTAGGGAGTGAGGGAGGGAGAGAGAGAGAGAGGGAGTGAGGGGGGGAAGGGAGAGGAGATTAGAGGGAGGGGGGAGAGGAGATTAGAGGGAGGGGGAAGAGAGAGAGGGAGGAGAGAGAGGGAGAGGAGATGAGAGGGAGAGGAGATGAGAGGGAGAGGAGATGAGAGGGAGGGAGAGGAGATGAGAGGGAGGGAGTGAGGGGGGGGGTGAAGAGGAGAGAGAGGGGTGAAGAGGAGAGAGAGGGGGAGGAGGAGAGAGAGGGGGAGAAGGAGAGAGAGGGGGAGAAGGAGAGAGAGGGGGAGAAGGAGAGAGAAGGAGAGAGAGGGGAAGGAGAGAGAGGGGGGGAGAAGGAGAGAGAGAGGTGGAAGAAGGAGATAGAGGGAGAGGAGGAGAGAGAGGGAGAGGAGGAGAGAGAGGGGTGAGGAGGAGAGAGAGGGGTGAGGAGGAGAGAGAGGGGTGAGGAGGAGAGAGAGTGGGAGAGGAGGAGAGAGAGTGGGAGAGGAGGAGAGTGAAGCGGGAGGAGAGAGAGAGGGGGGAGAAGGAGGGGGGAGAAGAGAGGGGGAGAATGAGAGAGGGGAGAGAGAATGAGCAGTGAGATATGTACAGGGGTCACTTCCAGTGTTATCTATGTAGTGATTTCTCATTCTGTAGAACTCTTCAGCTCTGCTTTTTTCTCATTCAGGACACCTTCACATGTGTGGTGGGGGGGTGGTAAAACCATGTGATTGAGCAGTTGTTTTACTGCTCTGCCTTTAGGGTATATTCACACCAGAGGCAATGGAAGTATGTTGGGTGGCTTTTCCAGCACAGTCCCATCACATGACATGGCAATATGCTTTGTCTCTTGTAGGTCTGGCTCGGTGTTGCCTCATGCAGTACTTTTGCTCAGTGGAGTGCAATACAAACCTGTCCACAGCCTCAAACTGTGCGACAGTCTGGAGAACTTCATGAAATGTCTGTGTAACATTTCAATAAAGTTTAGTACAAAAAAAAAAGAGTAGTAGGGTTCACCACAATCTAGACTGAGGTAACTCTGCACAGACAGGCGATGCTGTGCTGTAATCCAGCAATTGGTGTGAATGGATTCTTAGCTGACAAGGCAGCAGTCAGGGGTGTGCACGTGCTGCAGCTAAGAATTATTGCTTTACAGCCACAAAAATTACACCCCCCCCCCCCGCTGTATTTGGCGGGCATTACTGATCACTGAACCAAAATATCTCACAGCCAGGATTGTTAGTACTGATTGGTCACACAGCTCCTGGGGGGCACCATTGAAATGGGGGAGGGGGGGCAATGCCCTCATCTGTCACATTGTGCCTGGCTGCTTCGGGTTTACAATGTGCACAAGGTGAGGTATTTGTCTGTTACTTGCAGGGCGGGTTTGGTGTGTTGAATGGCGGGATTTTCCTGTCTCTATGGACGGGTTGCAACACAAACAAAACCCGCCCTGCAACAGCGAGGCGTGACAACGTGTGACAACTACCGTCTCCCTCCGCTGTTTGCATTGCTTTCAGTTCTGCCCGGCAAAAAAATTCCTCCTACAATGTGTGCATTGGCAGACATCCCAACCTGCAAAAACTCATTTCAGGCAAGTGGCGCCTCAACCAACCCCCCCCTCCAATTATTTTTAATAACTGATTTTTTACAATTTTTGTTTCCTATTTTTTTTTCACAATGCTTTTTGGGGGGAGGGGGTTGGGGCAGTGGACAGTGTTTGTAGAGCAGGGGAGAGTGGTGTCGGTAGTTTTTTTATTTTATTTTTTTACACATTTTCATTTTTTAGAAAAATGTTTGAATTTTTTTTAAATATTTTTTGGGGGGCTTTGGTGAGACGTCAGCATATACACTTTTTTTTTACACTTCAAAGCAGATCAAATATATATATAGATTGATATATATTTTTTTGTGTTGTGTTTTCTATGCTGTAAGGAGGTGTTTTTCTTAGGAAAATGCTGATGGAGACAGAACACAAGAAGAACGTTTGTGCTCTAGCGTTTGAGAATTCTCCCACTAAAATCAATGCAATTTGGTCCACCACAAAATGGCTGCCAGCCGGTCTCTTGTCTAATAACGTCCTCCATCGGATAGTGTCCCCTGCGTACTGCGCATGCGCAGTACACAGGAACACAGATTCCGAAAATTGCAGAGGATGAACGGCACCTGCGCCTGCGCCGTGAGTCCAGGTTCTATCCCTACTATCCAAGTGGACATAGAGTTAGAATAAAAAAGAGCCGAGCGCAGCGAGGCCGAGCCTGAAGCGTGGCGAGCAAAGCTCGCCCGCGAGGGGCCCTCTAAAATTCACAACCCTATGTCCGCTTGGATAGTGGGGCTACCTCCTCCACTCACGGCGCAGGCGCCGTTCAGCTTCAGAGATTTTCCTCTGCACTCTGCTCCTTCCTCTATAACTCTCCTCTCCTGAAATACTCTGCTCCTTCCTCTTTAACTCTCCTCTCCTGAAATACTCTGCTCCTTCCTCTTTAACTCTCCTCTCCTGAAATACTCTGCTCCTTCCTCTATAACTCTCCTCTCCTGAAATACTCTGTAATGCTGGAGGAATTTGCTCCTTCATCGATAACTCCTCTCCTGAAATACTCTGCTCCTTCCTCTATATAACTCTCCTCTCCTGAAATACTCTGCACTGCTGGAGGACTCTGCTCCTTCCTCTATAACTCTCCTCTCCTGAAATACTCTGCTGGAGGACTCTGCTCCTTCCTCTATAACTCTCCTCTCCTGAAATGCTCTGCACTGCTGGAGGACTCAACTCCTTCCTCTATAACTCTCCTCTCCTGAAATACTCTGCACTGCTGGGTGACTCTGCTCCTTCCTCTATAACTCTCCTCTCCTGAAATACTCTGCACTGCTGGAGGATTCTGCTTCTTCCTCTATAACTCTCCTCTCCTGAAATACTCTGCACTGCTGGAGGACTCTGCTCCTTCCTCTATAACTCTCCTCTCCTGAAATACTCTGCACTGCTGGAGGACTCTGCTCCTTCCTCTATAACTCTCCTCTCCTGAAATACTCTGCACTGCTGGAGGATTCTGCTTCTTCCTCTATAACTCTCCTCTCCTGAAATACTCTGCACTGCTGGAGGACTCTTCTCCTTCCTCTATATCTCTCTTCTCCTGAAATACTCTGCACTGCTGGGGGACTCTTCTCCTTCCTCTATATCTCTCCTCTCCTGAAATACTCTGCACTGCTGGGTGACTCTGCTCCTTCCTCTATATCTCTCTTCTCCTGAAATACTCTGCACTGCTGGAAGACTCTGCTCCTTCCTCTATAACTCTCCTCTCCTGAAATACTCTGCACTGCTGGGGGACTCTTCTCCTTCCTCTATATCTCTCTTCTCCTGAAATACTCTGCACTGCTGGAGGACTCTGCTCCTTCCTCTATAACTCTCCTCTCCTGAAATACTCTGCACTGCTGGAGGACTCTTCTCCTTCCTCTATATCTCTCCTCTCCTGAAATACTCTGCACTGCTGGAGGACTCTGCTCCTTCCTCTATAACTCTCCTCTCCTGAAATACTCTGCACGGCTGGAGGACTCTGCTCCTTCCTCTATAACTCTCCTCTCCTGAAATACTCTGCACTGCTGGAGGACTCTTCTCCTTCCTCTATATCTCTCTTCTCCTGAAATACTCTGCACTGCTGGAGGACTCTGCTCCTTCCTCTATAACTCTCCTCTCCTGAAATACTCTGCACTGCTGGAGGTCTCAACTCCTTCCTCTATAACTCTCATCTCCTGAAATACTCTGCACTGCTGGAGGACTCAACTCCTTCCTCTATAACTCTCCTCTCCTGAAATACTCTGCACTGCTGGAGGACTCTGCTCTTTCCTCTATAACTCTCCTCTCCTGAAATACTCTGCACTGCTGGAGGACTCTTCTCCTTCCTCTATATCTCGCCTCTCCTGAAATACTCTGCACTGCTGGGGGACTCCGCTCCTTCCTCTATATAACTCTCCTCTCCTGAAATACTCTGCTCTGCTGGAGGACTCTGCTCCTTCCTCTATAACTCTCCTCTCCTGAAATACTCTGCTCCTTCCTCTATAACTCTCCTCTCCTGAAACACTCTGCACTGCTGGAGGACTCTGCTCCTTCCTCTATAACTCTCCTCTCCTGAAATACTCTGCACTGCTGGAGGACTCCGCTCCTTCTTCTATAACTCTCCTCTCCTGAAATACTCTGCACTGCTGGGGGACTCGTCTCCTTCCTCTATATCTCTCCTCTCCTGAAATACTCTGCTCTGCTGGAGGACTCTGCTCCTTCCTCTATAATTCTCCTCTCCTGAAATACTCTGCACTGCTGGAGGACTCCGCTCCTTCCTCTATATAACTCTCCTCTCCTGAAATACTCTGCACTGCTGGGGGACTCGTCTCCTTCCTCTATATCTCTCCTCTCCTGAAATACTCTGCTCTGCTGGAGGACTCTTCTCCTTCCTCTATAACTCTCCTCTCCTGAAATACTCAGCTCCTTCCTCTATAACTCTCCTCTCCTGAAATACTCTGCACTGCTGGGGGACTCTTCTCCTTCCTCTATAACTCTCCTCTCCTGAAATACTCTGCACTGCTGGGGGACTCTGCTCCTTCCTCTATAACTCTCCTCTCCTGAAATACTCTGCACTGCTGGGGGACTCTTCTCCTTCCTCTATAACTCTCCTCTCCTGAAATACTCTGCTCTGCTGGAGGACTCTGCTCCTTCCTCTATAACTCTCCTCTCCTGAAATACTCTGCACTGCTGGAGGTCTCAACTCCTTCCTCTATAACTCTCCTCTCCTGAAATACTCTGCACTGCTGGAGGTCTCAACTCCTTCCTCTATAACTCTCCTCTCCTGAAATACTCTGCACTGCTGGAGGACTCTTCTCCTTCCTCTATATCTCTCTTCTCCTGAAATACTCTGCACTGCCGGAGGTCTCAACTCCTTCCTCTATAACTCTCCTCTCCTGAAATACTCTGCACTGCTGGAGGTCTGAACTCCTTCCTCTATAACTCTCCTCTCCTGAAATACTCTGCACTGCTGGAGGACTCAGCTCCTTCCTCTATAACTCTCCTCTCCTGAAATACTCTGCACTGCTGGAGGACTCTTCTCCTTCCTCTATAACTCTCCTCTCCTGAAATACTCTGCACTGCTGGGGGACTCTGCTCCTTCCTCTATAACTCTCCTCTCCTGAAATACTCTGCACTGCTGGAGGTCTCTGCTCCTTCCACTATAACTCTCCTCTCCTGAAATACTCTGCACTGCTGGGGGACTCTGCTCCTCCCTCTATAACTCTCCTCTCCTGAAATACTCTGCTGGAGGACTCTGCTCCTTCCTCTATAACTCTCCTCTCCTGAAATACTCTGCACTGCCGGAGGACTCTGCTCCTTCCTCTATAACTCTCCTCTCCTGAAATACTCTGCACTGCTGGGGGACTCTGCTCCTTCCTCTATAACTCTCCTCTCCTGAAATACTCTGCACTGCTGGGGGACTCTGCTCCTTCCTCTATAACTCTCCTCTCCTGAAATACTCTGCACTGCTGGAGGTCTCTGCTCCTTCCACTATAACTCTCCTCTCCTGAAATACTCTGCACTGCTGGGGGACTCTGCTCCTCCCTCTATAACTCTCCTCTCCTGAAATACTCTGCTGGAGGACTCTGCTCCTTCCTCTATAACTCTCCTCTCCTGAAATACTCTGCACTGCTGGAGGACTCTGCTCCTTCCTCTATAACTCTCCTCTCCTGAAATACTCTGCACTGCCGGAGGACTCTGCTCCTTCCTCTATAACTCTCCTCTCCTGAAATACTCTGCACTGCTGGAGGTCTCAACTCCTTCCTCTATAACTCTCCTCTCCTGAAATACTCTGCACTGCTGGAGGACTCAACTCCTTCCTCTATAACTCTCATCTCCTGAAATACTCTGCACTGCTGGAGGACTCTGCTCCTTCCTCTATAACTCTCCTCTCCTGAAATACTCTGCACTGCTGGGGGACTCTGCTCCTTCCTCTATAACTCTCCTCTCCTGAAATACTCTGCACTGCTGGAGGACTCAACTCCTTCCTCTATAACTCTCCTCTCCTGAAATACTCTGCTCTGCTGGAGGACTCTGCTCCTTCCTCTATAACTCTCCTCTCCTGAAATACTCAGCTCCTTCCTCTATAACTCTCCTCTCCTGAAATACTCTGCACTGCTGGAGGACTCTTCTCCTTCCTCTATATCTCTCTTCTCCTGAAATACTCTGCACTGCTGGGGGACTCTTCTCCTTCCTCTATAACTCTCCTCTCCTGAAATACTCAGCTCCTTCCTCTATAACTCTCCTCTCCTGAAATACTCTGCACTGCTGGATGACTCTGCTCCTTCCTCTATAACTCTCCTCTCCTGAAATACTCTGCACTGCTGGAGGACTCTTCTCCTTCCTCTATATCTCTCTTCTCCTGAAATACTCTGCACTGCTGGTGGACTCTGCTCCTTCCTCTATATCTCTCCTCTCCTGAAATACTCTGCACTGCTGGAGGACTCTTCTCCTTCTTCTATAACTCTCCTCTCCTGAAATACTCTGCACTGCTGGAGGACTCTGCTCCTTCCTCTATAACTCTCCTCTCCTGAAATACTCTGCACTGCTGGGGGACTCTGCTCCTTCCTCTATAACTCTCCTCTCCTGAAATACTCTGCACTGCTGGGGGACTCTTCTCCTTCCTCTATAACTCTCCTCTCCTGAAATACTCTGCACTGCTGGAGGACTCTGCTCCTTCCTCTATAACTCTCCTCTCCTGAAACACCCTGCACTGCTGGAGGACTCTGCTCCTTCCTCTATAACTCTCCTCTCCTGAAATACTCTGCACTGCTGGAGGACTCCGCTCCTTCCTCTATATAACTCTCCTCTCCTGAAATACTCTGCTCTGCTGGAGGACTCTGCTCCTTCCTCTATAACTCTCCTCTCCTGAAATACTCAGCTCCTTCCTCTATAACTCTCCTCTCCTGAAATACTCTGCACTGCTGGAGGACTCTTCTCCTTCCTCTATAACTCTCATCTCCTGAAATACTCTGCACTGCTGGAGGACTCTGCTCCTTCCTCTCTAACTCTCATCTCCTGAAATACTCTGCACTGCTGGAGGACTCCGCTCCTTCCTCTATATAACTCTCCTCTCCTGAAATACTCTGCACTGCTGGAGGACTCTTCTCCTTCTTCTATAACTCTCATCTCCTGAAATACTCTGCACTGCTGTAGGACTCTGCTCCTTCCTCTATAACTCTCCTCTCCTGAAATACTCTGCACTGCTGGAGGACTCTTCTCCTTCCTCTATATCTCTCTTCTCCTGAAATACTCTGCACTGCTGGGGGACTCTTCTCCTTCCTCTATAACTCTCCTCTCCTGAAATACTCAGCTCCTTCCTCTATAACTCTCCTCTCCTGAAATACTCTGCACTGCTGGGGGACTCTGCTCCTTCCTCTATAACTCTCCTCTCCTGAAATACTCTGCACTGCTGGAGGACTCTGCTCCTTCCTCTTTAACTCTCCTCTCCTGAAATACTCTGCACTGCTGGAGGACTCTTCTCCTTCCTCTATATCTCTCTTCTCCTGAAATACTCTGCACTGCTGGGGGACTCTGCTCCTTCCTCTATAACTCTCCTCTCCTGAAATACTCTGCACTGCTGGAGGACTCTTCTCCTTCCTCTATATCTCTCTTCTCCTGAAATACTCTGCACTGCTGGTGGACTCTGCTCCTTCCTCTATATCTCTCCTCTCCTGAAATACTCTGCACTGCTGGAGGACTCTTCTCCTTCCTCTATAACTCTCCTCTCCTGAAATACTCTGCACTGCTGGAGGACTCTGCTCCTTCCTCTATAACTCTCCTCTCCTGAAATACTCTGCACTGCTGGGGGACTCTTCTCCTTCCTCTATATCTCTCCTCTCCTGAAATACTCTGCTCTGCTGGAGGACTCTGCTCCTTCCTTTATAACTCTCCTCTCCTTAAACACTCTGCACGGCTGGAGGACTCTGCTCCTTCCTTTATAACTCTCCTCTCCTGAAATACTCTGCACTGCTGGAGGACTCTGCTCCTTCCTCTATAACTCTCCTGAAATACTCTGCACCGCTGTGAATGGTGAGTTGCTCCCTATGTTGGGATCACATATATATGAAGGAAGGTAGGACATATTGGAGGATGAAGCTCTTCTATGTAATGAAGAATGTTGCTCTCGGTGAGAAGAATGCGGTGAGGAGACATTGTTAGATTGTACAGATATGATTTGTGTCTGAAGGGAAGAACAAGGTTCAGTTCTACTGATCACTGTCACTGATAAACCGCAATGACAACGTCTTTTATCCCATACTCACTGATATCTTATGGTGATTGGTCCTTTAAAGTATAGCCCCGCCCATCATTGTTGATGTCATTCTTTCCGGGCATCACTGGCCCCAAAAGAATGCCCTTCCAGCACTGTGTGGATGGCATCCAGCTCAGAGAAGACCCTACAGCAGGGAGGTCATGTGCTGCTCATCCTCACTTCTCCATTCCATGAATGGAAGGGGTTCTGCTGTGCTGGGAGAGCACCTGAATGGAAGGGGGTCTGCTGTGCTGGGGGAGCACCTGAATGGAAGGGGGTCTGCTGTGCTGGGGGAGCACCTGAATAGAAGGGTGTCTGCTGTGCTGAGGGAGCACCTGAATGGAAGGGGGTCTGCTGTGCTGGGGGAGCACCTGAATGGAAGGGGGTCTGCTGTGCTGGGGGAGCACCTGAATAGAAGGGTGTCTGCTGTGCTGAGGGAGCACCTGAATAGAAGGGTGTCTGCTGTGCTGGGGGAGCACCTGAATGGAAGGGGGTCTGCTGTGCTGGGGGAGCACCTGAATGGAAGGGGGTCTGCTGTGCTGGGGGAGCACCTGAATGGAAGGGGGTCTGCTGTGCTGGGGGAGCACCTGAATGGAAGGGGGTCTGCTGTGCTGGGGGAGCACCTGAATGGAAGGGGGTCTGCTGTGCTGGGGGAGCACCTGAATGGAAGGGGGTCTGCTGTGCTGGGGGAGCACCTGAATGGAAGGGGGTCTGCTGTGCTGGGGGAGCACCTGAATGGAAGGGGGTCTGGTGTGCTGGGGGAGAACCTGAATGGAAGGGGGTCTGCTGTGCTGTGGGAGCACCTGAATGGAATGGGAATTCTTCAAAGTGACTGTATGTGAACTCACTGCAAAGTATATTCCCATGGGCAATACGTTTAAAAGGCTAAAAATAAAACCTCAAGGCCAAAGTTAAAAAATCTATAAACAATAAGAAAAAAAGCTTTTAAAAAATATAAAAATGAAGGAACACTATCATCGTTTAAATGGTACAAAGAATATAACTGAATATGTAAAAAGGAAATCGAGGACACAAAAATTCTAAACGAACGAAAGATTGCATTAGATAGTAGGACAAGCCCCAAAAAATTCCTCACATATATTAATAGTAAAAAGATCAGGTCTGAGCATGTAGGCCCTTTACAAAATAATCTAGAGTGGGTGACTGGAGACAAAGAGAAGACAAATGTATTAAATACATTCTTCAGTTCTCTGTATACAAAGGAGCATGGGGGAGCTCATGTTCCTAATGGGGGGTGGTAGTGACACAGCCCCAAATGATCCGCAATGGCTCAAAAGGTACATGGTCCAGAAATATTTAGACAGACTAAAGGTCAATAAAGCACCTGGACCAGATGGCATCCACCCACGGATCCTAAAAAAATTGAACTCTGTGATTTCAAAGCCATTGTTTATAATTTTTAGGGACTCGTTAATGTCTGGAATGGTACCACTGGATTGGCATGGCGCCAATGTGGTGCCCATATTTAAAAAGGGAACAAAGTCTTTACCAAGTAACTATAGACCTGGTAGTTTAACTTCTATAGTTGGGAAGATACTGGAGAGTTTAATAAAAGACCACATAGACGAGTTCTTGCTGGAAAAAAATATTCTAAGCAACAGACAGCATGGATTCATGAAAGACAGAAGTTGTCAAACAAACCTGATTTCTTTTTATGAAAAGGTAAGTAAAACTTTGGACAGAGGGGTGGCTGTGGACGTGGTATACATGGACAGAGGGGTGGCTGTGGACGTGGTATACATGGACAGAGGGGTGGCTGTGGAAGTGGTATACTTGGACAGAGGGGTGGCTGTGGACGTGGTATACATGGACAGAGGTATGGCTGTGGACGTGGTATACTTGGACAGAGGGGTGGCTGCGGATGTGGTATACTTGGACAGAGGGGTGGCTGTGAACATTGTATACTTGGACAGAGGGGTGGCTGTGGACGTGGTATACTTGGACAGAGGGGTAGCTGTGGACGTGGTATACATGGACAGAGGGGTGGCTGTGGATGTGGTATACATGGAAAGAGGGGTGGCTGTGGACGTGGTATACATGGACAGAGGGGTGGATGTGGACATGGTATACATGGGCAGAGGGGTGGCTGTGGTCATTGTATACTTGGATAGAGGGGTGGCTGTGGATGTGGTATACTTGGACAGAGGGGTGGCGGTGGACGTGATATACTTGGACAGAGGGGTGGCTGTGGACGTGGTATACATGGACAGAGGGGTGGATGTGGACATGGTATACATGGGCAGAGGGGTGGCTGTGGTCATTGTATACTTGGATAGAGGGGTGGCTGTGGACATGGTATACTTGGACAGAGGGGTGGCGGTGGACGTGATATACTTGGACAGAGGGGTGGCTGTGGACGTGGTATACTTGGTCAGTCTTTGCAGATGACACCAAGCTATGCAGTGGAATAACGTTCTTACAGGATGTCTCCAATTTACAAGCCGACCTCAATGCTCTGTCTAATTGGGCGACTATGTGGCAGATGAGGTTTAATGTTGAGAAATGTAAAGTTCTGCACTTGGAGGGCTAAGAATATTCATGCATCATACATACTAGGGGGAGTACAACTGGGGGGATCCATAGTGGAGAAGGATCTGGGAGTTTTGGTAGATAAGTTCTACAAAGCCAGACAGCCAGAGAACCATGCATCTAGGGATCGGGACATCTGATGAGCCCATTCCATATAGGGTTGGCCCTCTTCCCGCTGTAGGTTGTGATATTTGAACCAATGAGCTTCGGGGGGTGATTGTGTATCTTGCCAGCAGCTGCTCCTTGACACGAACATGAAAAATCAAAATTGCTAATTTCAAAGGCTTCTATGCAATTTATTGCCATAAAAAGTGTTTGGTGACCCGGGTCCTGCCCCAGGGGGACATGTATCAATGCACAAAAAAAGTTTTTAAAACGGCCATTTTTTCAGGAGCAGTGAATTTAACCACTTCAGCCCCGGAAGATTTGGCTGCTGAATGACCGGGCCATTTTTTTGCGATTCGCCACTGCGCCATTATAACTGACAATTGTGCAGTCATGCGACATTGCACCCAAACAAAGTTGACGTCCTTTGTTTACCACAAATAGAGCTTTCTTTTGGTGGTATTTGATCGCCTCTCCGGTTTTTATTTTTTGCGCAATAAACAAAAAAAATTTTTACTTTTTGCTATAATAAATATCCCCATTTTTTTTTTTTTTAAAAAGCTATTTTTTTCTCAGTTTAGGCCGATATGTATTCTTCTACATATTTTTGGTAAAAACGAATTGCATTAACCGTATATTGATTTGGGGATTGGTTTGCGCAAAAGTTATAGTGTCTACAAAATAGGGGATAGATTTATAGCATTTTTATTATCCTTTTTTTTTATTACTAGTAATGGCATTGATCTGTGATTTTTATCGGGACTGTGACATTACGGCGGACATTTTTGACACATTTTTGGGACCATTGGCATTTATACAGCAATCAGTGCTATAAAAATGTACTGATTACTGTGTAAATGTCACTGGCAGGGAAGGAGTTAACACTAGGGGGCAACCAAGGGCTTAACTGTGTTTCCTGTGTGTGTTTCTAACTGTAGTGGAGGGGACTGACTAGAGGGGATGATTCACAGAACAGAACAGGGATTTGTGTGTTTACACACACACACGTCCCTGTTCTGCCTCTCGTGCCCGCGATCGCTTGTGGCCGGCAGTCATCACGAGCGGGCACGTGCCTGCTATCCCGATCCCACGAGCCGACGTACAATGACAGCGATTCACAGTATAATGACGGCGGCTGGTCGGCAAGCGGTTAAGAATGCTTAAAGTGAAACAATGAAAATGAAATATTCCTTTAAATATCGTGCCTGGGGGGTGTCCTTAGTCTACCTGTAGCGCATGTTTCCCATGTTTAGAAAAGCACTGCACCAAAATGACATTTCTAAAGGAAAAAAATGTCATTTAAAATTGCTCACAGCTGTAATGTATTGGCAGATCCTGGCAATATACATAAAAAATAATTAAAAAAAAAGCATGGGTTCCCCCCCACCCCAGTCAATACCAGGCCCTTCAGAGTATATACTATACGGACTGCACTATATACTCTGCTGAAAAATTGGGCCTTAAGTCATGGTGGTGGCAAAACACGGTAACCCCCCACAGTTATTCTTGGTGGGCGCATGAACGGGCCCTGCTGTTAAATATTATTTCAAAAATTGTAATTACATGTCCGTGTTAAACAGGGGCAGAAACATTGGGCCTTTGGTGTTGGTGGTGGCAGAACACTGTAACTCCTCACAGTTATTCTTGTTGGGTGCAGGAACGGTCCCGGCTGCTTGCCCTCTTTTAGTGGCCTGTGAGCGTCTGTCTCTCCTTGGAGGCCTTCCGGACATGATGGGAATTTTTTTTATTTTTTAACACTGCACTACACTGAATTATATACTATATATATCTCAAATACACTGCCATTAACTGAATAACCTGCCTGCCTAATCTAGCTCAATTTCTCTATCTCCATCCACTATAACACAATATACGGGCGCTGCGTAAGCAGTCTTATATTGTGTTGGGTGTGGACTTAGTCCCCCAACGTGCTGTGATTGGCCAAAGCTTGCAGGTCAGGTGCATGCTTTGGCCAATCATCATACGGCACTTCACTGAGGTCTTGCAGTGCATCACGGAGCACTCCAATTTGCCGCAAACTCCCCATAAAATTTGCTGTTCGGCAAACGGGCGAGCACCCGATGTTCGAGTCAAACTCAAAGCTCATCCCTACGGTCCATCTCCTTACCGCGCCCCCTACACGCCTCAACTCCACCTATGTCGGTGTCTGTGCTGCCTCATCCGGGCCTCCTTTCTCGGCCTAGAGCTCATAAGCGATGCATGAGCATGCACTGTAGAGTCTGGCAGTAAGCCAAAGAAGCATAAGCAGGTGCACCAGATCGAATCCCGGGAACCTCCTGAACCTAGGAGGAAAAAAGGTAAACGTGCTCATTTAGTTCCTTCTCTTCGCTCTAGCTCTGCTATGACTCCTACTATTGGGACAATTCCAGCAATTCAGTAATGGAGATATATATGGCTAAGGATGAGCCGAACACCCCCCGGTTCGGTTCGCATCAGAACCTGCGAACGGACCTAAACTTTGTGTGAACTTTAGAACCCTATTAAAGTCTATGGGACTCGAACGTTCAAAATCTAAAGTGCTAATTTTAAAGGCTAATATGCAAGTTACTGTCCTAAAAAGTGTTTGGGGACCCGGGTCCTGCCCCAGGGGACATGGATCAATGCAAAAAAAGTTTTAAAAACGGCCGTTTTTTCGGGAGCAGTGATTTTAAAGCGGGATTCCACTGCCGTTTTTTTTTTTTTTTTTACCTGTGTCACTGGTGGGCGATTCCTACGGTGTCTTTGCAGTCACGATCGGCGTCTTTTTAACCCCCGACGTGACGATTTCATTGCTAAGGAAAACTTTTAAAAAAGCAGTCCGGCGGTTTCCATTTTCACTGTGGGCGTTTGAAGCCCACATGCATTTACTTCCTGGATGCGATGATGCTGAGCTCCCAGCATCCACCGCTCCATCTCGCACATGCTCATTGAGTGTCCTCTTTGTTTTCCTTCCTCTTGCCTCATGTTCTATAGTGGTAATGGCAGATAGAGCTGCCTGCCCACTTTCAAAATGGCAATTTCGGACATGCCCTCGTCACGTGACCGGCGTCCTCCTTCCGAAATCTCACGAGATTTCGGCATGACTGTGTCCCCCACTGATTCCTGGGAAATAGCTAAAAAAGTTCCCAGGGACCATTGCGAAGCCGATAAACATGCCTACTCCCACGGGAGGAGAGCCCGGAAGTCGGCATAAACATTAAAAATAAAAGGTAAATACTGCATATTATTTTATTTCAATGGTCATAACTGCATCTATGTTTCAAAGCCATTTGAATATGATGAACTTGCAATTTTCTGTACAAAACTGCTTTAATAATGATTAAAGTGAAACAATAAAAGTGTAATATTCCTTTAAATTTCTTACCTGGGGGTGTCTGTAGTATGCCTGTGAAGGGGCGCATGTTTCCTGTGCTTAGAACTGTCCCTGCACAAAGTGTCATTTCTGCAGGAAAAAAAGTCTTTTAAAATCACTTGCGGCTATAATGACTTGTCGGCTCCCGTAATACAGAGAACACTCAATGAGCGTTCTCTGTATTACGGGAGCAATTCATTCATTGATAAAAAAGAAAAAAAAAAAAAACGTGGGGTTCCTCTAAATTCAATTACCGGGCCCTTCAGGTCTGGTATGAATATTAAGGGGAACCCTGTGTCAAATAAAATAAAAAAATTGACGTCGGGGTCCCCCTAAATATTTATACCAGACCCTTTATCCGAGCACGCAACCTGGCAGGCCGCAGGAAAAGAGAGGGGGGACGAGAGAGTGCCCCCCCCTCATATTAGCCTTTAAAATTAGCACTTTAGATTTCTCCCATAGACTTGTACAGGGTGTTCCAGCTTTTTGAATTTGCCACGAACACCCCAAATTGTTCACTGTTCGCTGAACAGGCGAACAGGCAATGTTCAAGTCGAAAATGAGTTTGACTCGAACTCGAAGCTCATCCCTATATATGACCCAGGCCCATATATTAAAGTTAGTAATATTGTCATGGAGTGCCAACCCTAAGTCAAAAATTGGAAAGGGAATGAATAAAGGATCTGGGCATTAAATGGTCTCCTCCAGACAAATAGAAATACATATGAATATTTTATTTTTATTTTTTATTTTAATAAATCTGTTTATTCGTTTTTAAGACAATACAGTACAAACGTTCATTCAAACAGTACAATATGAACTATACAGACAAACATAGCCCCTATTGGGCAACCCTCCACTAGACCAGTGGAACTTTAGAACTAACATAGTTCAACTTACCCCAAACTTCGGACCCCTGTACAAAGCCAATCTCAAGCTTTAATATGACCCCAGTAGAGCTGCCTCAACAACTGTAGCGGAGTCACCGTCCTCCGCCATCAGCCATTTCCTGGCAAACACCATCTGTCCTGCCAGATAATACTTTTGCCAGTCGGGCAGCGCTAATCCCCCTTGTCCCCATGGTTCTTGTAACGTTTTCGTGCTTATAAGCGGCGACTGCGGTGACCATATAAATGACCCTATAATGCCATAAAGGGATTTAAAAAAACGACCTTGGGACCCATATCGGGGAGTGACGCAGGAAATAAAGGATTACCGAGAGAAACATATGAATATTTAAATATTTTATTTAAAGCTAATAGAAGACATAATGACATAAAACAAAAGGGGGTAGAGTATCAGCCCCTTGCCCCAACATCTGCCAACTGTTGATGGTAGACCCACTATTTCAGAGCTGGGAGATGAATGAAATGCTCTATTGGGATTCATTTACTGTCTACCATAAGATTTGTAATTGATGGTGTTCCCTTTGATTTGCGGCTTTTTTGCTGTGATATGGACTAACATCTTTTGGTCGGCCCCTTATTTGGATTTCCTGGATGGCTATAAGACTTTGAGGGTGTTGCGGAACAAGCAAACCTTGAAGAAGCGGATATACTTACACACCACAAAACATGTTGGCTTTGTAACTAACTTCTTTGTTTGATATGTTATATGTATATCCTTGTTTTTACACATAAGGGGCTGATACTCTACCCCCTTTTGTTTTATGTCATTACGTCCTTCTATTATCTTTAATAAAATATTTAAATATTCATATGTATTTCTATTTGTCTGGAGGAGACCATTTAACGCCCAGATCCTTTATTCATTCCCATTCCACCGATTCAGCCTTCTTTGGTTGCTACCTCCCCTTCTTCTCAGTCTATGGAATATACACCTGTTAACCCTTTCTACACAACATATACATAGTCCACTAACAACATTTTTTTTATAGAAAACTATTTACATAAAACAGCAGAGAGGGCCTAGGAGGCACATTCCATCGCCTAGGAGGCATTTATCAAAAATGAATCATAAATGAAAAAATCGAAGTTGATAATCGACAGACAGCCGCACCCGGGAAAGAGACTCCTGGCAGTCATGGAGGCTTGAAACCCCTCCACGCCTTCAACCAAGCCCCCCGCTATTCTCTCTCAAGCACCTGAATCTTCCCCACCTCATGTGAAATGTCACACACCACCGCCTGAACAGGAAGGACTCTATGCCGAGTGGTGACCTGACACTGTGCATTCCAGGTGAAATAACAGACTACTAGGCTAATTAAAAAAAAAGTATATTCAAACAAAAAAACCCACCAGAATGGAATGCTCCGTACGCCCACTCAGCATAACCCAGCCTGGAGAGGAAAGGAACACCGAGCGCCCGCCCCACCTGTTTGTACACCTCTATGTTAAATGGGCAACAAAGCAGAAAATGGTCCATAGTCTCCTCCTTATCTGCACACCCCTTCCGAGGAAAGCGGCGATCCATCTCACTGCCAGGGCCGTCTTTAAGGCAGGGCAAAAGGGGCAGCTGCCCAGGGCCCTGTCATTGTTGCGGGGCCCAAAGCAGCTGCCTCATACTTGCCAACTATCCCAGTTTAAATTCCCTTGGCCCTTGAAGTTTTAGTCCCTTGTTTTGTCCTGATATCTCAGTGTGAAGTGCTGCTATTAATCCTGCCCAGCTCTGCCCTATTGTTGTGTACAGATGACTTACCTGCAGACCATGTGTTTACATGTAAAGAACTGGCATTCATATGTAAATAGCTGCATGCGGCGGCATAGATATGTAAATAAAGGCGACATTCATATGTATATCATGCTCCCTGCAGTGAGGAGAAGATGTGCTGTAACCTCTAGCAACCAATCAGTGAGCAGTATTACTGTACAATAATCTCTAGCAACCAATCAGTGAGCAGTATTACTGTACAATAATCTCTAGCAACCAATAAACAAGCAGAAATCATGTGCTGTAACATCTAGCAACTAATCAGTGAGCCGTAATGTGTGATGTAACCTCTAGCAACCAGTCAGTAAAGGTAAGGATACGCTGTAACCTCTGGCAACCAATCGCAATCGCTTCCTGATCTGATACAGTAAACTGTTTTTAAGTCTAGCTGCTATTTATTGTATGTCTCAGAGCAGGTGGAGAGCGAAACTGTATGGGGGGGGGGCCCAAGAAAACGTTTGCCCAGGGTCCAATCAATATTAAAGACGGCCCTGCTCACTGCGGTATTTCAAATTGCCCTGAACATAGAGCCTTCCGTGGAAGCACAACCAAGCCAGATCCCTAAATTTAAGGGGGACCCTATCCAAATTAATCAGTTTTAACCCTTCCCCCAAAATTGGGCCAGGACAATCCCTTAAGGCCAGTGGGTCATGAAAGACTCAGCTCATAAGGACTTTCCTCAGAGCGGATCTGAGATCTTCAGTCAACATTTATAAAGTGAAGGTAGTGCTGCGCTATGAACCTAAATACTGTGCGTAATAAATAGCAAAGGTGCTCAATAAAAGATATGGCTGAAAGAGGCAATGTTCAAAGGTCAATATATATCCAGTCTTAGGCAGTATAAAAACGTGTTGCATGCCCTGCGACTTCTTCGGATAAAACAATAAAAGTGTATCAATAAGACAATAAAAGTGTATCAATAAGACAATAAACGTATATCAAACACTGAAAACATTCTTCGTAGAACAGCGATAGGAAATATATCCATATGGTGTGCACATGAAGAAAAATGGTGCTCAAAAAGAAGGTGCACTACTATTGCAATAAATCCTGAAGGAATAGGTAAAATCCTAAAAGGCATATAAAAGCATATAAAAAAGTTTCCTCCATATAGGTATATGCTGCAAATGTTCTTATAGGTCAAAGCAAAAAAGATATTTAGTGTCCATATGTAGCACTGACCCCCAAAGGAGCTGCTGGTTTGATTTGGGCTTACCGTTATCATCTTGACTGCTTCTCCGTCTAGGGTTCCTGTGGTAGATGGCCCAAAGAAATGTGGAAATTGGAAATCTTTTGGGTTATTTATTTGAAGTTTAGGTTTAGGGTGGAGGGTTAAGATTAAGTTCAGGTACTTTAGACTGCAAAAATGACAAGTCTCTTATAGAAGAAATCCAGAGAATAACCGTTTCACAGCTGGATTTTTCAACCCCCGGATAGCCCTCCTCTCACTAGGCCTAGCAGCCGGTGAGGTGTTAAGTAAAGTCTCTGCCACAGACTTGAATGTAGAATACTTGAGAAAAGTCTCTGCCACAGACTAGAGTGTAACTGAGGGACATAGACAAATTTAAAGAGCTATCATACGGTACCAGTATCTCTCAGCCGATCCGGCGATACCGTATGAGTGAAGATCCATGAAGTGTCCTCCAACTGAGCCTCCAGTCTCCTTCAGAGAAGACAGCCTTGTGCACGGCCTTCTCCTGAAGAGTCCTCCCCTGGGTGCTTCTCCAGTTGCTGGGCCTCTCCCTTAGATGAGATGGCACCGGACCACCTTTGCATCAAAAGGACCCGATATCCATTCAGGCCTGTCCCTGCAGTTGTGTTGCCTTGGGCTAGCCAGCCCCGAGACTTGGAAATGCATGGTTCCGCACCCCAGACCAGGAGGGCCATGGGGGCTGGTCAGGAGGACCAGAACCAAACAGACAATATTCTCTGGACCGGAGCGGCTTAAGCACGTGATGTCCGTACCTTAAATACCACCTCCCAGAATGCACAGCAGGAGACACTTCCACTTGGCTGGTTCCGAAAGAAACGTGGCATTCAATACACCAAGCTAGACTGCGTTCTCACACTTGCCAGCGGTGACAGCGACACCTGTGGCCAAGGAGAACCCAGTGAAACCCAGCCAGACAAAAAAAAATTGAGCTAACTTTACTGTTGTCTTATTTTTTTATTCAAAAAAAGTGTATTTTTCCCCAAAATAGTGCGCTTCTAAGACCGCTGCGGTGTGACAGAAAGTTTTGCAACAGCTGCCATTTTATTCTCTAGGGTGTTAGAAAAAAAATGTATAATGTTTGGGGCTTCTAAGTAATTTTCTAGCAAAAAACAAACAAACAGTTTTTAACTTGTAAACAACAAATCTCAGAAAGAGGCTCGGTCCTTAAGCAGTTAAAAAAAAATGGCAACTGTATATTCTGATACTGTAAGTATAACATGTTTTAGGTACTAGGGGCTGGAGTGAGGCGGCATGTTTAGGGAGCTCAGTGGAGAGCACAGGGTGGTTGTCACCAGCATAGCTCCCAACTGTCCCTGATTTCAAGGATAGTAGTGGTAAAAAAAAGCACTTGTGGGTTGCACCAATCTTTTATTTTTTGGACAATTCTCCTTTAAGGGGGCGTGGCAAGGGGTGTGTCCTATGCCTGCATACCTTTGCTGATAGGTGTCCCTCATTCCCATCTCTAAAAGTCGGGAGGTGTGGTCACCAGTGTGATGAGGCTCTTCCATAGTCTTGGGAATGGACAGGTGGTATAGGACTGGGCAATGGTGAATAGTGGTGCCATCATCCTAGCTGTGCTAATTGGCAGAAGAGTGTGAAGTCTGGTCGAACAGAGTTTTTTTTCTTTTATGGTGGGAGAGGGGGGAGACAAGTATGTATTACAGATGTGCATTTTTCTGGGGAAGGAGGAGAATGGAGAGCAGTGGGGTAAGGGGTGACAGACATCTAAGACATATCCAAACACCCAAAACATCACCAGTTAAAGTGATTGTAAAGGTACATTTAAAAAAAAACAAAAAAACAAAAACAAACATGTTATACTTACCTCCACTGTGCAGCTCGTTTTCAACATCCTCTTCTGGGGTCCCCCGGCAGCTCTTGCGGCTCCTCCCCGCATCTGATAACCCCCTTGGAGAAGCGCTTCCCCAAGGGGGGGATTACTTGCAAGCGCACTCCCGAGTCCAGCATTCCGCGTCCGTAGACGCTAAATGCAGGACTCGGCCCCGCCCCCCGGCGCTCGCATCATTGGATTTGATTTACAGCAGTGGGAGCCAATGCCTGCGCTGCTATCAATCTATCCAATCAAGAGGCGAGAACCCTGGGAAGAGAAATAGCGCGTCCCCACTCACGCGTGTCCCTGGTCAAGTTTGAGGGTTCAGGTGAGTAATACGGGGGAGGCGGTCACTGCCAGGTGTTTTTTCACCTTAATGCATAAGATGCATTAAGGTGAAAAAATGTGAAGGTTTACAACCCCTTTAAATGACTTCTTCTGGAAGATTGAGCCATATTGTGCAGGGAGGGGGAGGGGGATATAGTGCAATACTGGGGGGTTAAGTGTGGAGAAAGAGTGGGGGAGTTAGATGTGGTATAGGAGTGGTTCCTGGAGTTAAGCAGAGCGGTGTGCGGGAAGGATTCTTGACATTGTGGTAAGGTGTGGAGGAGGTGTTATTGGAGTTGAGGATAATGGTGCAGAGAAGGGGTTTTGGGAGGTTAATTGCTGGGGGGGGGGGGGGGGGGGGTTGATTGAATTTAAGGTGTAGGTGTCAAAGAGGTGTTGATAAGGGGTCCATATAGTGAACTTGGTGTTGAGTTATTTACTTTACGATCATCACAGAGGACAAGGGTGCACTCTTTACGTCTAGAGGAAAAGAGATTTCGTCTCCAAATACGGAAAGGTTTCTTCACAGTAAGAGCTGTGAAAATGTGGAATAGACTCCCTGCAGAGGTGGTTCTGGCCAGCTCAGTAGATTGCTTTAAGAAAGGCCTGGATTATTTCCTAAGTGTACATAATATAACGGAGTACTTACATTTATAGGTAAAGTTGATCCGGGGAAAATCTGATTGCCTCTCGGGGGATCAGGAAGGAATTTTTTCCCCTGCTTTAACAAATTGGATTATGCTCTTCTGGGGTTTTTTTTTTGCCTTCCTCTAGATCAACTGTGGGTATAGAATTGGGTATATGGGATTGTATGATATTTTTTTATTTTATTTATTAATTTTTTTGTGGTTGAACTGGATGGACTGGTGTCTTTTTTTCAACCTGACTAACTATGTAACTATATGAAGTTGGGGGGATGCAGACGAGGCATTATTGGAGTTGAGCAAAATGGTGTGGGGGGGGGGGGGGTTCTTGAAGTACAAAAAATGAAGGAGAAAACAAACTTTCTTATTTTCTTACACCCTGACATTTTTTTTTCAATAGTTTGTGCTGCTCGAGGTCTGCACAAAGTTTTCTATGCTCTGTAGATGGACAGGAAGGAGGGGGAGAGAGTGCCTGGGAAAGAGAACCACGTAAAAAATGTGTAGTGATTGGGGGGTTAAGAGGATATGTGCTGGGGGGGGGGGGGGCATTTTGGCAGAGAAAGGGACTTATGCTGTGGATTTGAAATCCGACAACCCCTTCTAGCACTATCCCTCTCAAAGCACCCCCAGCACATATCTACCCCCCCTGCACTAGCCAAAGCACCCCCCAGCACATATCAGACCCCCCGCTTGCACTAGCCCTCTCCCCTTTTAAAGCACCCCTCCACCATATATCTTACCCCCACCCCCATCTTGCACTAGCCCTCTCCCCTCTCAAAGCGCCCCCAGCACGTATCTGACCCTCCCTTGCTAGCTCTAGCTTTTTACCCTTCCCAAAGCACCCCCCAGCACATATCTACCGCCCCTGCACTAGCCAAAGCACCCCCCAGCACATATCAGACCCCCAAGCGCCCCCCTTAAGCACATATCCAACCCCCGCTTGCACTAGCCCTCTCCCCTCTTAAAGCACCCCCCAGCACATATATTACCCCCACCCCCATCTTGCACTAGCCCTCTCCCCTCTCAAAGCGCCCCCAGCACATATCTGACCCTCCCTTCCTAGCTCTAGCTTTTTCCCTCCCAAAGCATCCTCCTAGCACATATCTGACCCCCTGCTAGCTCTAGGCCTCTCCCCTCCCAAAGAACCACCAAGCACATATCTGACTCCCCCCAACACTAGCCCTCTCCCCTTCCATAGTCTCCCCCAGCACATATCTAACTCCCCCCCCACCCCCCTGCTAGGACTAGCCCTCTCCCCAGCACATATCTTCATAGCTCCCAACTGTCCCTGATTCGGAGCAATAGTACTTCATTTTCCCATCGCACACGTTTCTGGATGCGCTCTCGGATTTGGGTGCTGTAGCAACAACCAGCTGGATACTGGTTCAAGTCACGGTGAAGATATTTGCCAGCACACCATGGAACGACACAAATAGCATCCAAATGAGTGATTTATTGCATGATCACAGCACAATGATAGTGCAACGTTTCGGAGCCGCGCAGGGCCCCTTCGTCAGGCATGTGACGAAGGGGCCCTGCATGGATCCGAAACGTTGCACTATCATTGTGCTGTGATCATGCAATAAATCACTCATTTGGACGCTATTTGTGTCGTTCCATGGTGTGCTGGCAAATATTTTCACCATGACTTGGAGCAATGTCCGTCATTCCTCCCCATTTGTCCCTCATTTTGGTCTGATGTATATAGTTGTATATAAAATGCACTTTTTATCTATCCAAAAGTGTTTCCCAGCGCTAAACCTTTCATCTGAATTCTAAAATTGCTCCATGTGTCAATTCCAAAAGCCAATATAAAGGAATAGTAGTGGTAAAAAAGCACTTGTGGGTTTAATCAATCTTGTTTAAGGGGTGTGTCCTATGCCTGCGTACTTTTGCAGATAGGTGTCCCTCATTCCCATCTCAAAAAGTTGGGAGGTATGTATCTGACCCCTGCATTTTGTGCATTATTTCTGACCTCTACATTCCGTGCAGAACACTCACAATTCAGTGAAATGCTCTGTTCACCACGCCACATTACTGCTCGATATCGGGCCACCAAAAGTGCCCAGATCTTTTACATCATTTATAGCTAATACAAAAAAAAAAAAAGAAAGTTGCCACTAAAGTGTTCGGGTTTGGCTTGAAGAAAAGGTGGCAACCCTATTCCAGGTGCCTCTACACACACAATGATAATACAAATCAGAACCCACCACACCGCCTCCCCAGAGGAAGAAGGACCATATGTGATATCTTATGGAGGACATTAATTGGCGGCTTTATACAAATGATGATCCCAGTTTGAAAATTTAAATCGCAATGATTGGGTGTATTATAAAAAAGGACAATAATCGTCACCTTCTGCCACTGTAAATTCTCACACACAGAAAAATGTTGGCTTTTTTGGTAAATCACAATAAAAGCGATCCCTCTCTCTGATGTGGTGAAAAAAAGGAAGAAAAGATAAACACAGACCTACTGTTGCCTTGGAATTTCCTGACCGCTATGGACAAGTGCATAATCCAGTCTGTGAAAGGTCAGGGGTACCCTTGAAAACCCTTAGTCCTTGTACACACGGTCGGAGAATCTGTCGGAATGTGTCCTATCGGACCGTGTCGTTGGATAATCCGACCGTGTGTGGTATGCATCGGACTGATTCCATCCGAAACTCCGTCCGACCCAATTTTCCAACATGTTGGAAATATTTCCCGACCAACTGGGCCGGACGGACCTAATCCGATCATGTGTAGAGCATTTTCATCGGACCAAGTGCCACGCATGCTCAGATCAAATTCCTACATCAAAGCTATTGGCTACTAGCCTGAACGTAGTCCCATCATAACGAAATTACGTCATCACGTTCTGAAAGATCGGATTTTTCGCCAACTTGGTCCGACCGTGTGTATGCAACAGTTTCGGACAAGATTCGACGGACAAAATCCGACGGGCAAAATCCGATGGATTTGGTTGTGGAAATCTCCGACCGTGTGTACAGGGGGTAAGAAGTGTAATGAAATGGCATGTGAAGCATAGTGCATGGAATGGTGGACGTGGATGAATTACGTGAAGGGTTATTGAGACAATAGATACTTTGGTCAAGACTAAGTAGATGTAGCACCCTGGAGTTTAGGCAGGGTTGCTCTTAAATTTACCTGCCAGGAGTAGCTACTTTGGCTAATTATTAGGGATCAATCGATTTCTCCCTAAGTCTTGCATTGTTGCACTTTTCTCTTCTGCCGCTAGGTGGCCTGGTATCTGGTGGCATTAGATACGAGAAGGGCAATGCAAGGTCAGGTTATGGGTATATGGGGTATCTCAGCCAATGGGCAGGGGTTTTCTTGAATTCCTTGGCCTGCTGGGTGAATCTATATATTTGGGTGGAGTCAGGTGATCGGTGTTCTGTGCCACCTGGACGGCTGTCTGGGTGAACATGTGCTGTATTGCCTGGGCTGCTAGGCTGGAGATTGGGCCTATCCCAGGCACATATGGCTGCTAGGCTGTCTGGGGGCCTACCCAGAAGCAAGAGAGCAGTGCAGGGTTGGGATTGCGGCTTCCAGTCCAACCAGAAGTGACGGTTCTGCCGGCTGAAGAACCTGTCGTGGTTGGAGGTAGAGGGGAAGCTGTCGCCAGTAAGGAACCAACCACCTTATTACCACTGAAGCCAGTACCAGAGCAGTATTCTCACCAGACGGGGATGGTGAAGAATCAGGAAACTTCAGTGGGTATCATGCCAGGGACCCAACCAACGATGGTGACACTTGCAAAGCAACCTTGTGTGTCAAGCTAGGGACTGAGCAGGCCAGTGGGGTGGAGCTTGAGAGGTATCTGGAGTGCCAAGCTAGGGACCGAGCAGGCCAGTGGGGTGGGACTTGAGAGGTATCTGGAGTGCCAAGCTAGGGACTGAGCAGGCCAGTGGGGTGGAGCTTGAGAGGTATCTGGAGTGCCAAGCTAGGGACTGAGCAGGCCAGTGGGGTGGAGCTTGAGAGGTATCTGGAGTGCCAAGCTAGGGACTGAGCAGGCCAGTGGGGTGGAGCTTGAGAGGTATCTGGAGTGCCAAGCTAGGGACTGAGCAGGCCAGTGGGGTGGAGCTTGAGAGGTATCTGGAGTGCCAAGCTAGGGACTGAGCAGGCCAGTGGGGTGGAGCTTGAGAGGTATCTGGAGTGCCAAGCTAGGGACCCAGCAGAGAGGCAGGGGTGGCACTCGAGGAAGATACTACAGTGAAGTTTGGAGGAGCTCAAGGGATTCAGTGTCAGTGAATCAGTGGGTCTAGTGAGAGAGAGACTGGGAGCTCAGTTGGCTGAAGACCTACAAGAAGTGATTGTAGTGGAAGTGAAGGAACTGTTACAATTTGTGTTAGAAACTGATAAAAACTGTTGCCATAGGAGACAGCGCTCCTACACATGCAGATGTGGCGTCTTGCTGGATGCCTTCCCCTGCATGACTGTCCTCCTGTTAAAGTCTCAGAGTCTGCCAATTATTCTTGCAACTACCTAAGGGTGTCCTGGCTCCAACCCTCTCTCCCAAAGTTCTGTTAAGAGAAATAAAATCTCTTTTGCATTCAAGAAGTGTCTGGCGCCCAATGAAATTACTTTGCATTGCACCCACCATGTCTCACAACCCACCATATATACAGAAGGATGTCGGCTATCTCTGGCCCTGAAGGTTCTCATTAGACCAAAGGATGCCTGGGACCTTGCTACTTAGAGAAATGAGGAGAAAGATAAAAAGAGAAAGGGGGCAGAGAGAGAGGCGGGTGAGGGAAGGAGGGGGAGTGGGAGAGATTAAGGAGAAGAGAGTTTATAGTACAGAAATGTTTACAGCTCACTCACCAAGCTTGGTCACTGACATGGTCAGGCAGTGTGCCAGCAGGTAGTATTTGTGCTGACTTAGAACACTGCAGGCTGTGTTTTTTTTAAACTGTTGCTGGTGCCCATACATCTGCTCCAGAGTCATAGGCGTGCGCACAAGGTGTGCCGGATGTGCCTGGGCACACCCTAATGCCCAGGAACACCCTAGGGTCAGAATGTGTTTGTGACAACTCGATTTTGGCACCCCTGCTAACTTGTAGTTCTGCGAGTGGGGCTGTCTTTCAGTTGGATGCTAAATTCCTGGGAGAACTGCAGCCACTGGCTGCGGAGTAAGCGGGCAGTCAGACGCATTTTCCGATACTCCTTCTGTAGTTCCGGCCGCAGCATCCCTGACAGCTGAATATCACTCCGCCGCCTGCTTTTAGAGATGTGGTAGCCGGGACTTTTGAGGCAGCATGGGACAACTCCAGACTGCTAACTCCACAGTACTGGTAGGAGTAAGGGGCTACCAGAGCCCACCATCCTATGCTTGTTGTTGCCAAAAAGAGCTTTAAAAGGGAAGACTAGATCTCTTCTTGGTTTTAATTAAAGAAAAAAGAAGGAAAAAAAGAGAAGAAAAAGAAAAAAGTAAAGAAAAGCAGATAAGTCCACTTATAAAGGGTTAAGTCAAAAAACTACCCTAGTTGAGTCCTTATTTAAGGTGTTAGTGCCGTAACCCAATAACATATACAAACAAAAAGGACGCGGTTCGATTAGCACAAACTGTAAAAAGAGGTTACTTTTGACACCAAACAAAAATTCTTTACCTCATACAAAAAAGTTAATTACAAATATATAATTTATTTTAGATTTCAAATATCATATTTAACCATAATTTCATTAGTAAAAAAAACCCAAAGGCCATTCGTAAAAAAAATGTCCATTCCCAAAGTAAACCCAACATGAATCATATAAGACAAACCACAAACAAGACATAAATAACACACAACACAAACACAAATAATGACGCTGGTCCGGAACCAATTGCTACCGATTGCCAAAAAAACGGTTATTATAAACAAGTTAGACCGGTAAGACCACTTACAAAATCTGTCAATATGTTTATCTGGCAATCAGCAGCAAGCATGAAATGGAGACTAGTTCTAAATGAAGACTATTGCTAACAGCCTAGGAGGATCACTGAATTCCTTTGAAAAAGAGTGTCCATTCGATGGTTATAGATGTATAATCCATTCGTAAACAACAGTGTTCAATGTTACCAATTTCCAATGTTATTAGTTTATATTTATCGAATCGATTCGATAGTTTTCGAAAACAGCTGTTAATTCACAAAGGCCACAAAAAATGAATTGATGTAAAACGAGACAGCCGGTTTACTTAATGGCTAAAAGACTGTTCATTTCCTTATAGTCAATGAATACTGCAACTTCTCAATGTGTCAACACACAATTCCAAAAGGCCTTAAGTTATGTCTCATGAAATACTAATATTTGTTCCTCTGTTGTTCGGTCCGGAAAGGATTGCTTCACGAGCACTATATATTTTTGCTCTACCGGCATGTGTTGCATAACATCCACACTATGTGCACTACTCACGGACCGACATCGATCGTCATTGTTTTCGATATGGAGACCGTCCGGGATCCCAAAGACCAAAGTATGTGGTCTGTTGTTGCCGTTTCGGCACTCGTAACACGCTTTCAGTAACGTGGGCTTACGGAGACCCCGATCATCCATTCGTAAAGATAGTATCGAATCACTGGAAAGAGTAGACACTCCGTATATATCTGGTTGCAGTCGCTGTCTCAAGCTCATGCGAGGTTCGTCCAGCGTCCGGATGTGACGTCAACGCGTTTCGCTGGCTATTAGCGTAGCTTCATCTCGGACGATTCGTACCACACCGTCACACGTCCTTTTGTAACGAATTGCACGGGTTTGTTCAATTAGTCAATCACCATTTGTCTCTGCTTGTGGTTAACGAAAATATTGGGTCTATCCTAAGACCTCCCTACATTGATATTACTTCTACGGGTCCTTCACTATTTTCGTGGTCGGACATTTTAGGGAAATAGACGCATAGGATACTAAACTAACAAAGACTAACAAATAACGAACAATAACCAAAACACACCCACCAAACTCATACACTAACAGATACCAACAAAAATACCACCCTCAACTCTACCACCCACAGATTTACTGAGGAAAAAATAGACCATGAGAACTTTTTTGTGTATTATTAAGAGAACCCTGCTTATATTCACCCATATTGAAAGTAACATAAAATGAAATAAAGTAAAATAAAAATGAAAATAAAAATACTATCCTGACAATCATATTGAGAAGAGCCCAGCAATGGCATGTCAGGGTCTTATTGTTCCAAGAACACCTGAAGGTTAAGCTCAGTGTTCAAGCCTATAGGAGCAAGCGACTTTAATCGATACACCCACCACTTCTCTTTTTGCAGGAGGATGCGATCAAAGTCGCCCCTTCTGCTAGGTAGTTTTAGGGCATAAATACCCTTTACTGTCATGCCCATTGGATTATGGTCATGAAATGTAGCAAAATGTTTAGCAAGTGGTTTCTCAGGTGGTTTACTTTTGTCTTTAATTTCGCGTATGTGTTTGTTGCCAATCCTAATTCGCAATATTCTTTTGGTTTTACCAACATATATTTTAGGGCAAGGGCAGGTAATAACATAGATGACTCTCATTGTTGCACAGTTTATCAAGTCACGTATCTCGAAAGACGCTTGGCCCATCGCATCTGTGAATGCTGCTGTTCGATGCACGTATGGGCAGATTTGACACTTATTGCAGGGAAACATTCCTTTAGCTCGTGGATACTCGGATAGCCAGTTTGGGTCCAATTCTTTAGTGAACTCGGAACAGATTAACATGTCACCAAGATTTCTTGCACGTCTCGCTACGAGGCTTGGGGATTGGCCTACTATTCTGGCCAGTCCTGGTGAATTAGTGAGAATACCCCAGTGTTTGTTCAGTATCAGTCTAACCTTATCCCATTGGGATCCATAATTTGTTATGATCCTCACTGGCTCCGCTACTTTTTGTGGGGTTTTTGATGTCACTAATGAGTCTGTCAAAAGGCTCTTTTGTTCCCTCAATGCCACTTTCTTTTTAGCTTTTTTAATTTGCCTATGGGAATAACCTCGCTCACGGAATCTTGCATACAATTCCCTACTTTCGCGTCTGAAGTCATCAGCACTTGTACAATTCCTCTTGGCCCGTAAAAATTGGCCAACCAGAATACCATTCTTAAGCCAATAAGGGTGATGGCTGGTTGCATGCAGAAGGGTATTTGCTGCAGTTTCCTTTCGGAATGTACAAGTACTGAGTTGACCAGTTTTCTTAAAGATGGTGACTTGATAAACTGTGCAACAATGAGAGTCATCTATGTTATTACCTGCCCTTGCCCTAAAATATATGTTGGTAAAACCAAAAGAATGTTGCGAATTAGGATTGGCGAACACATACGCGAAATTAAAGACAAAAGTAAACCACCTGAGAAACCACTTGCTAAACATTTTGCTACATTTCATGACCATAATCCAATGGGCATGACAGTAAAGGGTATTTATGCCCTAAAATTACCTAGCAGAAGGGGCGACTTTGATCGCATCCTCCTGCAAAAAGAGAAGTGGTGGGTGTATCGATTAAAGTCGCTTGCTCCTATAGGCTTGAACACTGAGCTTAACCTTCAGGTGTTCTTGGAACAATAAGACCCTGACATGCCATTGCTGTGCTCTTCTCAATATGATTGTCAGGATAGTATTTTTATTTTCATTTTTATTTTACTTTATTTCATTTTATGTTACTTTCAATATGGGTGAATATAAGCAGGGTTCTCTTAATAATACACAAAAAAGTTCTCATGGTCTATTTTTTCCTCCGTAAATCTGTGGGTGGTAGAGTTGAGGGTGGTATTTTTGTTGGTATCTGTTAGTGTATGAGTTTGGTGGGTGTGTTTTGGTTATTGTTCGTTATTTGTTGGTCTTTGTTAGTTTAGTATCCTATGCGCCTATTTCCCTAAAATGTCCGACCACGAAAATAGTGAAGGACCCGTAGAAGTAATATCAATGTAGGGAGGTCTTAGGATAGACCCAATATTTTCGTTAACCACAAGCAGAGACAAATGGTGATTGACTAATTCATCGGCGCATGAGCACTGAAGCAAACTGAAGCAATGGCACGTGCGCGCCGTTGCTTCAGTGAGTGTGCCGTTACCCACGGCTCCCGACCCGGCCAATCACATCGCCGGAGTCGCGTTACCCGGAAGTAACCCCCAGGAGTGATGTCGCCGGCCAGTGCTGTGTACGGGCACCACAGCGAGGGCTTCGATCTCAGGTGAGTATTACATAATGAGCTAGTATGCTTTGCATACTAGCTCATTATGCCTTTGTCTTTCAGGTGTTAGTTTTTTTGTTCTGTTTTTCAAAGTGAGTTTACAACCACATGAACATGTGAGTCCTGACCTTCTCTGCCTTCTATACAATGCTGTAAACCTTCCCTGCACCTTGCAGGGACTATTTACTGAAAGAGAAGGTAACTTTCTTGCATAGGATAAGAATTATTGGGACTTCTGTTACATAGATGTATTCAACATTCACACTATATCTTATTAAAATCCATTATTTTTTTTTAATATAATATAGTGTGTGTGTGTGTATATACAGTCATGGCAGAAATTGTTGACACCCCAGAAATTTTTCTAGAAAATCAAGTATTTCTCACAGAAAAGTATTGCAGTAACACATGTTTTGCTATACACATGATTATTCCCTTTTGTGTGTATTGGAACAAAACAAAAAAAAGGGAGGAAAAAAAAGCAAATTGGACATAATGTCACACAAAATTCCAAGAATGGTCTGGTCAAAATTCTTGGCGCCCTTTCAAAATTGTGGATAAATAAGATTGTTTCAAGCATGTGATGCTCCTTTAAACTCGCCTGGGGCAAGTAACAGGTGTGGGCAATATAAAAATCACACCTGAAAGCAGATAAAAAGGAGAGAAGTTCACTAAGGCTCAATTCACACTAGGGCGTTTTTTTTTATGCATTTTGCAGAAATGCAAGGACATTTTTTAACATGGGTTCCTATGGAACATGTTCACATCAATGCATTTTTGTGCCTCTGCATTTTTGGAAAGGGTCGGGGACTTTTTTCTATGCAAAATGCAGCGTTTTGCATGTAATAGAAGTCAATGGACCTGCATCAAAAACGCAAGTACCGCGTTTTTGCCGCGATTTGCGTTTTTTTTTTCTTTTTTTTTTCACTGTATATATCTGGTTGTTAAGCAACCACAGTGTAAAAAAAAAAAAAAAACGCAAAACGTGGCAAAATCGCTGTTAAAACGCGTGTCCAAAAACACGGCAAGCACCGCAAAAAGCACAGCAAAAACACTCAAAAGCAACATGCATAGATGTGAATCGAGCCTTAGGCTGGATTCACACCTATGCAGTTTTACTGCTTTTTTGCATTTTGCAGATTTGCACTACAGTCTATTTAACATGGTTTCCTATGGAACATGTTCTGTAGTGCAAAATGCAAAAAGCACTAAAAATGCCATAGGTGTGAATCCAGCCTTAGTCTTTGCATTGTGCGCCACACTAAGCACAGACAACAGAAAGAGGAGAAGAGAACTGTCTGAGGACTTGAGAACCAAAATTGTGGAAAAATATCAACAATCTCACGGTTACAAGTCCATCTTCACAGATCTAGATTTGCCTTTGTCCACAGTGCGCAACATTATCAAGACGTTTGCAACCCATGGCATTGTAGCTAATCTCTCTGGGGGCGTGGACGGAAGAGAAAAATGGATGAAAGGTTGCAACGCAGGATAGTGTGAATGGTGGATAAGCAGCCCCTAACAAGTTCCAAAGAAATTCAAGCTGTCCTGCAGGCTCAGGGAGCATCAGTGTCAGCGCAAACTATCCGTCGACATTTAAATGAAATGAAACGCTATGGCAGGAGACCAGGGGGACCCCACAACTGACACAGAGACATAAAAAAGCAAGACTACAGTTTGCCAAAATGTACATGAGTAAGCCAAAATCCTTCTGGGAAAACGTCTTGTGGACAGATGAGACCAAGATGGAGCTTTTTGGTAAAGCTCTGTGGGACTACAAGTTTCACCAGCAGTCTGCAACTAAATAACACGGCAACAGTGCACTACCTGTATATTGATCTGGGCAAGTGCCCGCTCACCACAACAGGCCCAGGTGCTTGCAAGACTCCTTTCCTGGCATCTCAGTCCCGGTCCAAGCTGGCGCCGCCAGCTTGCTCCTTCTGATGACTGATATAACTGTAATGAAGGAAACCTTTAGAAATCTTGGATCCTCCGGTCCATCCGCACGCTGGTCCAGCTGACTGTGTGCTCTGGAACTCCTCAGAGGAAAACGATTCCGCTTTGCGACTTCCAGGCCGCAGTCCATCGGTCACACACAGACCTTACTGCAGTCAGACCTTGAATGGCATCCCAAGAGTCCGGAAAATGTCCGCTTAGCCCCTTTTATGTCCCTACCCAGCAGTCTGTTCTGTGACCTGGCATTGTGGGTAGGTGAACTGGGAATTGTGGGTCAGTAGTTCACAGACTGAGTTTTAGCACATGAGTCACTTCCTCATTCACTATATCTCCCACAATGCTTTGGAGCGTGGCTTTAATGAAACCAAACCAAAGCCTTAATAGCATTAAAAAGAAAGGACATTAGAAGGAGACAAAATTAACAGATGTTAAAGAACATCACATTGTTTAACATAGTAACTTGGGTGGCAAAACCCCTGCGCTATATACTCCCCCTGCTTTAAATCTTTGGTCCCCAAAGATAGTCAAAATTCGTGACCTGTTACATGTTTTTGCATTCAAGCGATGACACAGAACTGACAGAGGAGCCTCCCACCAATTATCATATGAAGGGAGACTGTTCTGTATACCTGCTACTGACACCGTGGTGTCTTGTATAGATGTTCCAGAGGGTGAGATGAGGTTGTCCTCCACCAAATCAGCGGTGGAGGGACCAGGCATTTCAGAAGCTCTTTTTGAAAATGGACACATCTCCTTGGAGCACTCACCTAGAATGTCATAGGCCAGTCTCTTGGGTGGTTGATCCTTTTTGCTCTCTGTTGGTTTTGGTGCTACCTGCACACTGACACTGTCCTTCTCCACTTCAGCCTCCGGTACCTCAGTATCTTGTATCTTGGCTTCATTGGAGGAAAGAGAACTCTCAGAGTCTGTACCCTGCAAGGAATGTGGAGGGTCTTCAGGATCTTCAGGAGACCTATCTTTTGGTACAAATTCAGGGGCCTCTGACCAAAGAGTTCCACTGTCTTTCACCTTGGGATCAGGGAAAGGGTTTGTATCAGCCTCTGGCATGTGGGATGACCACAACCAGCCTCTTCCCATCTCTTCTTCTTCGCTACTCTCATTTGTAGCAAGAGGCCTAGACTGGGACCTAATCACTGGTCGAGGTCCCTGAGAGATGGCAGATGTGGATGATGAATCTTGCTGGGAAGTTACCCTGACTGATTTTGATAGAGGGAAAAGGTGATTACGATGCAAAGTCTTTAATGGCCCCGTGTTTCCTTCTGGCCTAATCTGGTACACTGGCAACCCTGGGAGTTGTTTTGCATATAACATAAGGCCGTGACTTCCAACAATCGGCCAATTTGTGTTTCCCAGGTATGCTCAGATTTTTCAGTAAAACTCTGTCTCCTGGTTGTAAATCTTGTACTCGTATCCTGAGGTCAAAATTTCTTTTGTTCCTCTGTCCTTGGGCATCTGAGACAGCTTGGGCCTTACCATAGGCAGTTTTCAGACTTTTACGCAAGCTGTCCAAATACCCTTTGTGGGAAGTTGCTGAGGTGTGGTCCAGGGATATGCCGAAAGATCAGGTGATATGGGGAGTATCCGGTGGCATCACTTGTAGTACTGTTGTAAGCATGCACTATGGCCGCTATGTGCTTGCTCCAGTGTTGCTTCTGTTCAGAGGTTAGATTTCCCAGCATGTTTAAGAGACTTCAAATGAATCTCTCTGGTTGAGGATCTCCTTGAGGATGATAAGGGGTAGCTCTAGATTTCTGGAGTGGATACGCTGGGGCAGGCCATAATGGACAAAGAATTTTTCCACTAGGATTTTAGCCACTGTGGATGCCTGTTGATCTCTTGTGGGAAATGTCTGGGCGTAACGGGTGAAATGGTCGGTTACCACCAGGATGTTTCCCTGCCTCCTCAGGTCAGACTCCAAATACAGGAATTCGATGCACACCAGATCCAATGGTCCCTGACTGTCAGGGCTGGCTTAGCCCTTCCTTTTCTGGGTTGGCTACTCAGCTGTCAGCTATTTGCCAGCTCCCATCTCTCTCCACAGTTACCCAGATGTTCCTGATTCTGCTTGTCTGGCCTGCCTACTTAAAGCTGGCCAGCTCACTTCATCTTGGCCTTCACCTTGGTCACATCACAAGAAACCATCTCCTGCGGTCCTGTTTAAAGACTGGCTTGCTGACATCCCTTCTGGCTCCTTATCCTGCTTGCTGTTCCTCTACTTGGATCCCTGACTTCTGGCCTGGCTGACTACCCGATCTGGTTATTGAACTTTGGCCTGGCTGACTACTCGATCCGGTTACTGGACTCTGGCTATGCTTTGACTATGCTTACTCTATTTACCTTTTTATTAATAAACAAGTGTGATTTAATTGTACTTCTGTCTCGGTCTGGTTCATGGTTTCTGATAATAGGCGAAGGCTATGAATTCAGAAGATACTTCAGAATCCACTTGTCGGTAATATTTTTTTCAGATTGGATGAGCAAGATCACCGCATGGATCAGTTTGCCATGGCGTTACAAACACTCCCTAGTCGCATGGCTCACCTGGAATCCCCCACTGTGGCTGCTCCGGTACAACCTGGGTTGAAGGCTGTCCCTGCTGCTGCTCCAGTCTTTGTGCAGGCACCCGCCTCGAGTATTACCTCTATAAGAAATATGTCTGGTTCTGATCTGCTTCCCCAAATATTTGGGGGCGATCCAGTTCAATGCAGAGGGTTTCTCAACCAGGTTGAGATTAACTATGAGATGCTGCCCCAGGCGTTTCCCATGGACAGAAGCAAAGTAGGTTTCGTGATATCTTTGCTTTCTGAGAGAGCCTTTACCTATGGGAGACGCAAGAACCTGTTGTCTTGAGTTACCCTGACTTTGTGGCCTCCTTTAAAAGGGTATTTGACGCTCCCACACGCTCCGCTTCTGCTGCCAAGTGCCTCATGTCCATCATACAGAGTATGAGAACTGTTGCCAACTACACCATTGAATTCCGTACTCTGGCAGCACAGGTTGCTTGGAACAATGAGGCCCTCATGGCTGCTTTTTCTCATGGTCTCTCGGATTCCATCAAGGATGAGACAGCAGCCCAAGATATACCCACTGAGCTGGAGAGCTTGATCTTGTTTGCCATCCTCATTGACTCTAGACTCAGAGAAAGACTTTCTTTTAAAGGGTGCTTGCGGAAGCCTCCTGTACGTTACAGACAGACCTTAGATGGCATTGTTTCGTCCCCAGTAATCCAGAAGGATAAGCCCTTGGTTTCGGTCACCCTTTCTTGGGCTGAGTCGTCCATCGAGATACAGGCTCTAATAGATTCTGGGGCTGCAGGCCTGTTCATTGATACTGCCTTTGTATCGCAGCACTCGATTCCGCTGCAGCTGCGTGACACTCCACTTGCCATTGAGGGTCTTGATGGAAGACCTTTACAGTCTGCCCATGTGACTCATGAGACGGTTCCGTTGTCCATGGCCGTAGGGGCTCTTCACCGTGAGATAATCCAATTCCAAGTTATTTCCTCACCCAGGTTTCCACTGGTTATTGATTATCCTTGGTTACAGAGGCACAACCCCTCTTTTGATTGGCTCCGTGCAGAGGTTCTCTCCTGGTCACCACAATGAGAGACATGCTTCCTGAAGGTATCCAAGGTCCTGTGCACCTCTTCACTCTCCTCCCTGCTGGAGGAGTAGCTTGATTTTAGCAATGTCTTTGACAAAGGTCAAGCCGGTAGTTTTCCTCCACACCGGCCTTATGATTGCGCACTTGACCTTCAACCTTGTGCCATACCTCCTCGTGGCCGGGTTTCCCCTTTGTCTGTCTTGGAGGATAAGGCCATGGAGGAGTATGTTGCAGACGCACTTTCTCGAGGCTTCATCCGCAAATCCTCGTCTCCTGCTGGTGCTGGTTTCTTCTTGTGAAGAAGAAGAGCGGGGAACTGAGACCTTGTATTGATTATAGGGGTCTCAATCGTGTCACGATTAACCACTTCAGCCCCGGACAATTTTGCTGGTCAAAGACCAGACCACTTTTTACGATTCGGCACTGCGTCACTTTAACTGACAATTGCGCGGTTGTGCGACGTGGCTCCCAAACAAAATTGGCGTCCTTTTTTTCCCACAAATAGAGATTTCTTTTGGTGGTATTTGATCACCCCTGCGGTTTTTATTTTTTGCTCTATAAAGAAAAATAGAGCGACAATTTTGAAAAAAACGCATTATTTTTTACTTTTTGTCATAATAAATATCCCCCAAAAAAATATAAAAAAACATTTCCTGAAAGGCTCCATGGCAGCATACGTGTGGGTAGCCCCGCCTCCACGATTACCCAATAGGACCCAACTCCCATAAATCTTTTCTCCCGGCTACTATCAGTGTTCCTTTTTTGTCCTCCCCAGTAGGACCAGATGGTTTCTTTCCTGGAAACAAAACTTCACGACGATCGATTGGCTGATTGACTGAGAATTTTTCCTCCGATAGGCCCTGACTGTTAAGCAGGGTATGGAGAGTATTTGCAGAGTAGCGCTGAAGAAAGGATTTCCTACCTGAGTGCGCACGGTCTGTGTCCCGTTGCTATGGGTGACCATTATCTGCTTGGAGGTATGGCGTGTGTGTTCCAGTCCGTTCGGCCAGGTGATCGTTGGTGGAGTGGTGAGCCTTTTATCTATCCATGGCAGCATTGTATTTGTGTGTATTTCTCTTGTTTGTCTTGCGGTCTCCTCCATGCCGTTTGCGTTCGCTTCTGCGTTCCAGCAAACCTCTCTCCTACTTCCGGGTTATGCAGGCGTTCTGCGCATGTGCGAACCCGGTATGAGACCGAGGCTTGGTTCCCGCGCATGCGCGCGAGCGCCTCGCGTCTGACGTCGGTGATGACGTCACGGGCGCCAAATTTAAAAGGCTTTGGAGGCTGTCAGAACCCTGGGAATGTTTGCAGTGGTTGCAGCGACTTCCCGGGGCTGTCAGTGCGGCGGTTTAAGGTAAGAGCATGTCCCTTAGGCTGGGGAAATGCTTTTTAAAAAAAAAAAAAAAAAAAATGTATTTTTATTTTTCTCTTTGGTTGCAGTGTTTCTTAAACTGTGGGTTTATTTTGAATATGGACGCCTTACTGCCTCCTAGTGGCCAGCCCGCTCATGTTAGGTAGGTCTTTAGTATTTATGTTTTTTATATAATGGAGAGAGTGTTCGGCATAGGTAGGATTGACTGTGTATCTTTTTCTCTCTCTGTCTGTTTTACCCTTACAGCCCTTCTGGGTCTGATCCACAGCCTAACACCTCTAGACGCAGTGGATCATCAAGATCACACCGCCATAAATCCTCCTCAAGATCTAGCCAGCATAGGTCTGAACAGCGTGATAAGAATTATTCTCACCCCCCTGCTGCTCACTCCAGCAAGCATACGGAAAAATCATGCTGGGGGTGCAGGATGCCTGTTCCTTCAGACAAATCCTTATGCGATCATTGCTTCTCCAAAGCTGCAGATGAAAGGGATGGTGCAGACCAGCGTTTGGAGTCAATAGTAAGACGGGTTGTGAAGGAGTCTCTGCAGGAGAGGGACGCTCTACAGCTGTGTGAATCCCCGTCAGAATTATTGGCTCCTCCACCTGGAGAGAACCCATTGCAGGAGACATGGGAATCCTCTCAGCCAAGCCGCCTATCTGCTCCCATCTCAGACAGTGAATCTGACTGTGAGGATCCTGGTTTAGGATTTGTCTATGGACTGGTGCCTTCATTGGTCAAAGCAGTGAGAGAGGCTCTGAAGTGGGAAGACCCTGTTACTTCCCCACCAAAGCAGAGAAAGTTCTTTAAACAGCTCAATAAGGAGCGACAATTTTTTCCCTTCCTTTCAGAGTTGGGTGACATTATTACCGAGGAATGGAGCAAGATGGATAAAAAGGGTTCCATGCAGTCAAAAATCCTGAAGTTATATCCTTTTAAAGAAGAGGATGTGAAGCACCTGGAGTCAGCACCACTGGTGGATGCAGCGCTCATGCGTTTGGTGAGATATGTAACCCTACCCTTAGAGGATACGGTATCCTTTAAAGATCCTTTGGAAAGGCGGATCGATTCAGACCTTAAAAGGATATATCTGACTTCTGGAATGGCTTGCAAACCAGTGCTTGCAATGGCAGCGGTATCCAAGGCCATAGAATCCTGGGCTGATTCTGTAGAGGAATTCCTGAGGGGTATTTCTATTGAATCAGCAAAAGACTCCCCTATTCAAGAAATCAGGATGGCGTCTGCCTTTTTGGGGGAGGCATCTATTGATGTTATCCGCCTGATATCTCGGGATATGTTAGCAGCAGTCTCAGCTCGCCGTGCGTTATGGCTCCGTCCATGGCTGGCGGATCCAGCATCCAAACAGGCCTGGTGCCGTATTCCCTTTGAGGGGTCATCTTTGTTTGGTACCAAGCTGGATACTGCCATATCCCGGGCTACAGGTGGGAAATCTGGGTTTCTTCCCCAGGACAGATGTCTTCAAAATCAAAGGCGTCCATTTCCTAGAAGACAAGGCCCTGATCGTGCCAGGGAGGCGCGGAGCTATAGACCTGGTCGAGAATTCTCAAGGTCATGGAGATCCAGGCAATCTTCTTTCAAAAATACCTCAAAAGGGGGTTCGTCCGGCAAGCAGGATTCCGCGAAATCCTTTTGAAATTGGGCCCGCTCAAACTTGTCAGGTGGGGGCTCGTCTTCTCCACTTCAGGCATGTTTGGGCGGCCTCAATTCGGGATTTTTGGACTGTAAAAACAATTTCCTCAGGTCACAAGTGGGGTTTTATCAGCGCCCCAAAGCTAAGATTTATTCCCACAAATCTTCCAGAATCAAAAGAGAAGAAACAAGTCCTATTGACCTACGTGAACTCTTTACTGGATCAAGGCGCAGCCGTTCCCGTTCCAGAAGAAGAACGTGGAGAGGGCATGTATTCCCCTTTGTTTCTGGTTCAAAAGAAAAACGGCACATGGAGGCCGGTAATAGATTTGACCCATCTCAATTCCTTCATTCGCAAAGAGAAGTTCAAGATGGAATCTCTGCTTACCATCCAGCAGTCCGTGTATCTGGGGGACTGGATGATATCAGTCGATTTGAAGGACGCTTACTTCCATGTTCCCGTGGCAAAGGAGTTTCAACAATACCTCCGCTTTGCAGTAGGCATTCAACATCTTCAATTTACATGTCTTCCCTTTGGGTTAACAACGTCCCCACGGGTCTTCTCCAAAGTTCTTTTGGCAGTTGTGGCCTTTCTCAGAGTCAAAGGTGTTCGTCTCCACCACTATCTCGACGACCTTCTTCTGCTATCCCAGAACAAAGATCAGCTCTTGGAGCACAAAGACCTAGTCATCTCCACTCTACAGGAGTTCGGGTGGCTTCTGAACTTAGAAAAGAGTCACCTAGATCCAACTCAGTCTCTTGTTTTCCTAGGGGCGCAGTTCAACACAGCGGAAGGTACTATCGCTCTTCCAGAAGAGAAGGTTGGAGTCATACGAGACAGGATTCATGCAGCCCTTGCAGCATCCCATCTCTCGGCTCTCCAATGTCTGAGGGTGATTGGCACATTGTCAGCCACCATTCCCATGGTAAAGTGGGCCCAGTGGCACACTCGTCCCTTTCAGAAGGGGTTTCTACAACAGTGGGACTTATCCAGCCAGACACAGCGCATATTCCTCACTCCAGCCATGAGGACGTCTCTTCTTTGGTGGCTGCAGGGGAAGAACCTGCGCAACCACCATTCAATCATTCCCATCTCATGGGTCACGGTAACTTCAGATGCCAGCAACCGAGGATGGGGTGCTCACTGTCTTTCGGAGGTCGCTCAGGGCAGGTGGACATTTCCATCACAAAGAGTCGTCTCCAATGTTCTGGAGCTAAGAGCGGCCTTCCAGGCGCTTCGGTCATTCCACCATCTGACAGCGAATGCCTCGGTCATGCTAAGGTTGGACAACACAACCGCGGTGGCTTACGTAAAGAAGCAAGGGGGAACTCGCAGCTGGTCCCTGTTACAGGAGACGGAGCCAATAATGAATTGGGCTCAGAAGAATTTGTCCAACCTTTCTGCAGTCTACATCCCAGGGGTGCAGAATGTTCAGGCGGACTTCCTATCGCGTGTCGAGTTGGACAACAACGAGTGGTCTCTACACGGGGAAGTATTCGATTGGCTCCTGACCTTAGATTGTCCCTGGAAGTCGACTTGTTCGCTTCCCCGTGCAATCAGAAGCTTCCAAAATATTACTCAAGGTTCAGGGATCCTCAGGCATATGGGATAGATGCCCTCACAGAACATTGGAAGTTTCAGACAGCTTACGCCTTCCCTCCAGTTCCGGTGATCCTGCAATTCCTTCGGAGACTCAGGTCAGAGAAGGTGGAGATTCTCGCAGTGATTCCTTTCTGGCCCAACAGACCTTGGTTCCCTCTACTGCTGCTCCTCAGTTATCAAGAGCCAGTTCCCCTGCCTCTCAGGTCGGATTTGCTATCTCAAGGCGCAAGGTTACATCCATGCCCATCATGTCTGAACCTCAAGGTATGGTTTTTGAGAGGGAAAGGCTAGAAGCTCTTGGTTGTCCGGAAGAGGTCATTCCAACCCTTCTCAATTCCAGACGCGGGAGTACTAATAGGGTATATGAGCGCATATGGTCCAAGTTTTCAGCCCATATGTCCTCCAGAGAAAATTCTTGCAGTTCTCCAACAATACAAGACATACTAAGCTTTCTCCAAACAGGCCTTGATTTACCTCTAGCTATCAGTTCATTGAGAGTCCAAGTGTCGGCTATTTCAGCCTTTACGGGTATTTCCTGGGCAAACCATGCACTGGTACGACAATTCTTCAAGGGAGCTACCAGGCTCAGACCCCAAAGAAAACCAAGGTTTCCTAAATGGGACCTCCCTTTAGTGCTGAATTTTCTCTCAAACCTTGGAAAGGATTCTACGGAGCCTCTGTCCATAAGGGATCTCACTCTCAAGACCATCTTCTTGGTAGCTATAACCTCAGCCAAGAGAGTTTCTGAGATTGGGAATCTAGGTTCGGAGGAACCTTTTCTGACTTTCTTTCCAGATAGGGCAGTATTGATTCCCATGTTGGGATCAGGGGCGGATCCAGAGTCTAGTCTCGGGAGGGGCACTTCTATAAAATATGTTTTTTGGGGGGCAATTTATATGGGAAATGGCTGGTATTGGCGCTTCAATCATTACGGCACCATGGTTGTTATGGTGTCAGGATGATTGAAGCGCATTATTTCTATTAATACATTGTAGTATAAAATTAAATGGTTCAACTCACCATATTGCAGAATCAGTGGGAGCCCTGAGGATGTCACTTGCCATGTCGCCTGCCACCAAATGTGGATTGTCACTTGTCACCAAATGCGGATTGTTACTTGCCACGTCACCTGCCACACATTGCGGATTGTCACTTGCCACGTAGCCTGCCACACATTGCAGATTGCCACTTGCCACATCACCTGCCACACATTGCGGATTGTGACTTGCCACGTCACCTGCCACACATTGCGGATTGTCACTTGCCACGTCGCCTGCCACCAGATGCGGATTGCCACGTAGCCTGCCACACATTGCGGATTGCAACTTGCCACGTCACCTGCCACACATTGCGGATTGTCACTTGCCACGTTGCCTGACCCACATTGCGGATTGCCACTTGCCACGTCACCTGCCACACATTGGGGATTGTCACTTGCCACGTCACCTGCCACACATTGCGGATTGTCACTTGCCCCGTTGCCTGCCTCACATTGCGGATTGCCACTTGCCACGTCACCTGCCACACATTGCGGATTGTCACTTGCCACGTTGCCTGCCACACATTGCGGATTGCCACTTGCCACGTAGCCTGCCACACATTGCGGATTGTGACTTGCCACGTCACCTGCCACACATTGCGGATTGTCACTTTCCACGTCGCCTGCCACCAGATGCGGATTGCCACGTAGCCTGCCACACATTGCGGATTGCCACTTGCCACGTCACCTGCCACACATTGCGGATTGTCACTTGCCACGTTGCCTGACCCACATTGCGGATTGCCACTTGCCACGTCACCTGCCACACATTGGGGATTGTCACTTGCCACGTCACCTGCCACACATTGCGGATTGTCACTTGCCCCGTTGCCTGCCTCACATTGCAGATTGCCACTTGCCACGTCACCTGCCACACATTGCGGATTGTCACTTGCCACGTTGCCTGCCACACATTGCGGATTGCCACTTGCCACGTAGCCTGCCACACATTGCGGATTGTCACTTGCCACGTCACCTGCCACACATTGCGGATTGCCACTTGCCACGTAGTCTGCCACACATTGCGGATTGTCACTTGCCACGTCACCTGCCACACATTGCGGATTGTCACTTGCCACGTTGCCTGCCACACATTGCGGATTGCCACTTGCCAGGTAGCCTGCCACACACTGCGGATTGTCACCTACTGGTGGTCTTTTGTTGGGTCCCAGAGTGAAGATAGGCAGCAGAGAGATGATGCAATCTCTCTGCTGCACACAGCTTCCTACACAGTGAGGGTGGAACTGAAGGGATGCAGGGCAGTGAGAGATGATGTCATCTCCCTGCTCCCCTGCCTGCTGGCTTCCTGATTGGCCAGCAGCCCTCCTAAGCCGCCCAGCTGCCCCCCCCTCACCCGTCCACTCAGCGCGGGTACCCGCGGAACCGGCCGCGCGGGTACCCGCGGAACCGACCGCGATTGGACCCGCGGAACCGGCCGCGGGTACCCTCGGAACCGGCCGCGATTGGACCCGCGGAACCGGCCCGCGGGTACCCGCGGAACCGGCCGCGATTGGACCCGCGGAACCGGCCGCGATTGGACCCGCGGAACCGGCCGCGGGTACCCACGGAACCGGCCGCGGGTACCCGCGGAACCGGCCGCGATTGGACCCACGGAACCGGCCCGCGGGTACCCGCGGAACCGGCCGCGATTGGACCCGCGGAACCGGCCGTGCTGTCATTAGCTGGCGGTATTCTCGGAGGGGGCAATTGACCCGTTGCCCCCCCCCTGGATCCGCCCCTGGTTGGGATCGAATCCCAAAGTAACCTCGGTCTTCCATGAGAATCAGGAAATTGTGCTTCCCACTTTCAAGAACTCAGAGAGTCAGGATGTTCATCCTCTGGACGTAGGACACGCGCTTAAACAATATTTGGAAGTCACAGCTCCTTTTAGACAAACAAAATTTCTTTTTGTTCTCCCTCATGGCAAGAATAAAGGATTGCGAGCTTCGGCTAGATCTATCTCTACCTGGATCGTTCAGATCATTCAGAGGGCATACAGAGCAAAGGGCTTGGCTCCTCCTGAGGCATTAACGGCTCATTCAACATGGAGTATTTCAACATCGTGGGCAGCTTCTCGCCATGTGGCGCCTGAAGTTATTTGCAGAGCAGCCTCTTGGTCTTCTATTAATACCTTTGTTTCTCATTACTGTGTAGAGCCAGCGGCTCTGTCTTCTGTTAATTTTGGTTTGCAAGTTTTGTCGGTTGACAATGCAAAATAAACTTTTGTTCTTTGCTCGACATTTTGCCCACCCGGGTGTGTTTGGCGAGTTATTTCCCACATGTATGCTGCCATGGAGCCTTTCAGGAAAACGGAAAATTTATATCAAATACTTACCGTAATTTTCCTTTCCTGATAGGCTCCATGGCAGCAGGAGTTCCCTCCCAAATGTCTGGAGTTGGCTAGTTACGGAACACTGATAGTAGCCGGAAGCAAAGATTTATGGGAGTTGGGTCCTATTGGGTAATCGTGGAGGCGGGGCTACCCACACGTATGCTGCCATGGAGGAAAGGAAAATTACGGTAAGTATTTGATATAAATTTTCAGTTTTTTTCCCCTCAGTTTAAGCCGATACGTATTCTTCTACATATTTTTGGTAAAAAATAACGCAATAAGCGTTTATTGATTACAAAATAGGGGATAGTTTATGGCATTTTTATTAATAATTTTTTTTTACTAGTAATGGCGGCGATCAGCGATTTTTCTTGTGACTGCGACATTATGGCGGATACATCGGACATTTTTGACACATTTTTGGGACCATTGTCATTTATACAGCAATCACTGCTATATAAATGCAGTGATTCCTGTGTAAATGACACTGGCAGTGAAGGGGTTAACCAGTGGGTGGCAGTGTAGTACTAACTGTGGGGGGCTGGGCTTTCATTTAGTGAACACTGATCTCTGCTCCAATCACATGGAGCAGAGATCAGCGTCACTAGTTGCTAGGCAGAATGGGGAAATGCTGTTTACAACAGCATTTCTCCGTTCAGCCACCCCGTGAGACGATCGCGGGTATGCCCACGGCGATCGAGGCCATGGGACCCGCGACCGGGCTCACGGGGGTCCCGACCGGCAGAGCGATCACGATGGCAGGGCGGCAATATGCCTGCCCGTGCCATTCTGCCGACGTACATCGGCGTGCGCCGATCGGGAACAAGTTAAGAATGCCTATCCGATTCCGTTGTTTACAGAGTTATTTGACCGCCTCCAAGGGAGCAACGGTTTTCACAAAGCTCGATTTGAGAAGAGCATACAATCTCATGCGGATTAAGGAGGGCGAAGAGTGGAAAACTGTGTTTAATACCAGAACAGGCCATTATGAGTACCTGGTAACGACTTTTGGCCTTTGTAACGCCCCGGCAGTTTTCCAGGAATTTATTAACAATGTCCTCCGAGATTTGTTGAAGTTATGTGTGGTGGTTTATCGCGATGATATCCTCATATTTTCCAAGTCCCTGGAGAGCCACCACACAGATGTCTGTCATGTGCTTCAGAAACTAAGAGAAAACAATCTCTATTGTAAACCGGAGAAGTGCAAGTTCCATCGTGAACAGGTTACATTCCTGGACTATGTAATTTCCACTGCTGGTTTTTTGATGGACCCAGAGAAACTTTCGGCAATCCTACAGTGGCCTCGACCCATGGGTTTACGCCCTCTGCAGCATTTCCTGGTCTTTGCCAACTATTATCAGAAGTTTATTCGTAACTTCTCGTCTCTGGTCAAACCCCTGACTGATATGACCAGAAAGGACGGTAAGCCACAGAGTTGATCTCTGGAGTCCATTAAGGCCTTTGAGACTCTCAAGGCTGCTTTTGTTTCTGCTCCTGTGTTGGCACATCCTGATCCTACGTTGCCTTTTATCCTAGAAGTTGATGCTTCTGAGACTGGAGTTGGCGCCCTTCTGTCTCAACGTCCTAACTCTGAGAGCACTATGCATCTGTGTGGCTACTTTTCCAAGAAATTGTCACCTGCTGAGTGCAATTACAAGATTGGTGACAGAGAGCTCTTGGCGATCATTTTAGCCCTGAAAGAATGGAGACATCTCCTTGAAGGTACCACTGTGCCGGTTCTCATTCTTACTGACCATAAGAATCTCACATTCTTGTCTGAGGCTAAGCGCCTCTCTCTCAGAAGGGCGTGATGGGCTCTTTTCTTGTCAAGTCTTAATTACATTGTCTCATTCTTACCCGGTACTAAGAATGTAAGGGCTGATGCCCTGTCACGACAATTTTCCTCCACTTCCAAGTTGGAATCGGTTCTGGGTCCTGCGATTCCTCATGATCATATCCTAGCTATGGTTTGCACCAGTTTTACTTCTCCTTTGGGTGAAAAAAATCTTGCTGCTCAGGTCCATGCTCCTCCTGAGAAACCTTGTGACCGCTGCTTTGTCCCAGAGAGTCTCCGTACTGCTGTGCTCCAGACTTACCATTCTCCCAAGGCAGCTGGCCATCCTGGGAAGAATCAACTCATTTGGGCCATTTCCCAACAATTCTGGTGGCCTAGTCTATGGGCTGATATAGCTGCCTTCGTAGCTGCATGTTCCGTGTGTGCTCAGAGTAAGACCCCACGACACCTTCCAGTGGGCCTAATACAACCCATACTCAATGGAGAGAGGCCCTGGACCCACCTGTCTATGGATTTCATTGTGGTTCTCAAAGATGTGTTATTGTATTCCACTTAAGAAGTTGCCTACTTCTAAGGAACTGGCTTCCATTTTTGCTTGTGAGTGCTTCCTCTTACAAGGGCTACCCAAGGTGATTGTCTTGGACAGGGGCAGTCAGTTTGTCTCCCGGTTCTGGGGGAGCCTTTTGTGCATAGTTGGGGATTCAGCTTGCTTTCTCTTCTGCGTATCACCCGCAGTCTAATGGGGCCGTAGAGCGAGCTAATCAGTCCTTGGAGCAATTCCTATGTTGCTATATTTCTGACCATCATAACAACTGGTCAGACCTATTACCATGGGCAGTTTGCTCACAACAGTGCCTTGAATTCTGCCTCCCGTTTGTCTCCATTTATGACGAATTATGCTTTCCAACCTTCCATGTTGCCTGACTCATTTGTTCCGCAGAGTATTCCTGCATTAGAGGAGCATCTCCGTGGTCTTTGTTCCTCTTGGGTACAAGCCCAGGAGGCTTTGCGTCATGCTAATGATAGGTACAGACTCCATTCTGACTGCAGACGCCTGCCTGCGCTTTTCCTACCAGGTTGGGGACAGGGTCTGGCTTATCATCTCGCAACCTCCGACTTCGTATTCCCTGACTGAAGTTTGCACCTCGGTTTATTGGGCCTTTCGGTATCCTTCGCAGGATTAACCCAGTGGCTTACGCGTTGGACCTTCCTCTTGGTATGCGCATCTAAAATGTGTTTCATGTCTCCTTATTGAAACCATTGGTCTGCAACCGATTTACCACCTCTGTGCCACATCCTTACCCTATACAGTTTGAGAACCATGAGGAGTATGAGGTACAATCCATTGTTGACTCCATAAGGTTCCGTAGGCGCATACAGTACCTGGTACATTGGAAGGGGTATGGTCCGGAGGAACGGTCCTGGGTTTCATCCTTGGATGTACATGCCCCTGCCCTCCTCCGCGATTTCGATAGATGTTTTCCCCTCAACCCCGGTGGTCCTGAGGAGAGGGGTCGTTGAAGAGGGGGTACTGTCAGGGCTGGCTTAGGCCTTCTGTGACGGAACCGATCCCACACTCCGATTGAGTGCTTCCGCCTATTTACCGCTTCCTAAGTCCTGGAACACAAGTCTAATGGATTTGGCTATAGGAACCCCCAAGAGACTAGGCGACACCAGTCTTGGAGGACATCAGTAATGACCTTTATTTGAGATCTCACACAAAATATATATACAGCGGGGTGACTAAAACCTAACCTAATTAGCATGAGCTAATTATCTAATCAACACTCAGACTAGTTTGACTGAAGGGATAAGACTTTATGGCTCCTAGCTCACTAACAATTCAATAAACATTACTATAAACATAAACAAAGGGTTAATTAGCACAAACAACAATGTTTGGAATGTCCTTACAAGCCAGACTAGACTCATTTACACAACAGACAGGTGGCTAGAGTTCATGACATTAGCATCTGACAGTGTGTGTCCCAACAGCATGAGACAACACACATCATATATACATATATACAGCATTGAATCTGACTAGCACAGATTATAGTGGGGTTCTCATTCACCCTGTGCCCCTTAAAATCCAGGGCCCATAATCGATCGGCAAGAGGCTCGCATTCAGTCCTCTCAAAAAGCCTGTGTCCCGGCTAGGTCTGTCACACCTTCCTTCTCTGGGCTGGCTGCTCAGCTGGCTGCTCAGCTGTCGGCTAATTGCCAGCTCTCATCTCTCTCCACAGTTACCCAGCTGTTCCTGATCCTGCTCCTCTGACCTGCCTACTTAAAGCTGTCCAGCTCACTTCATCTCTGCCTTCACCTTGGTCACATCACAAGAAACCATCTCCTGGGGGCCTGTTTAAAGACTGGCTCGCTGACATCCCTTCTGACTCCTTATCCTGCTTGTATTTCCTCTACTTGGATCCCTGACTTCTGGCCTGGCTGATTACCCGATCTGGTTATTGTACTCTGGCCTGGCTGACTACTCAATCCAGTTAGTGGACTCTGGCTAAGCTTTGACTATGCTTACTCTATTTACCTTTTAATTAATAAACAAGTGTGATTTAATTGTACCTCTGTCTCGGTCTGGTTCATGGTTTCTGACACTGACTCCCTAGATGACCCATTGGGGCGGCTCGTTGAGGTAAAGTCTTCCTTTGAATACACCCAAGGCAAGAATGGCAGTAGCCCTCGACTTCAGTCCGCATGCAGAGACAATAGAATCTGTCTCTCACCAGTTGGAAAGTCCTCTCGGACCCTAGATGGCCATGATGATCGTGTAGAGCAATTAACACCTTCTCCCTGTGTTTCTCTGGTAAGAACAACTGCCATTTCTCTTCAGAATGTTCAGGAGGGGTCCCTTCGATAGACCACCCCTTGCTGCAACTGCAGCCGATCCCACTCTCGATGTAGTAAACAGCCCTCTTTTCTTGAATCAGTAAGAATCAAGTCGGGACGCTGACTCTCTAGTGCTCTCAATGCCAAACTGCAGAGGTGGTCTTCCAGCTGATCCCTACGCAGGTCCTTTTTTGAAAGTTTTGGCAGACCTTCATCCCCGACTTGGGTGATGTGGCAGTAGCTTCTGGGCACTCCAGCAGCTGGCACTCCAATCTCCTCAGCTCTGGCCCCATCCCTTGCTTACTGTTCTCCTCCCTCACAAAGGGCTCTCACTCCTTCAGGGGTTACCTGGGTCCTCTCTACTGGGGAGTTCCGGGAACAGTGGGGTCTTCTTGACAAAGCATCTGCATCCTTGTTCCCAACCCCCAGCCGGTACTTCAGACTGAAGGTGAAACTCGAGAGGGCGGCCATCCATCTATGGCCCGTGGCATCCAGGTTTAAAGTAGTGAGTATGTTAGAGGGTTGTTATCTGTCTTGATTATGAATTCTGCACCATACAGGTAGTCTTTCAGTTTGTCCACTACTGCTCAGTTCAGGGCCAGGAATTCAAGCTTGTGGGTGGGATAGTTCCTCTCAGCAGGTGCCAAACTCCGACTCACATAAGCGACAGGCCTTAAGTGTCCGTCATGTTCTAGGTACAGCACTCTGCTCAACCCATCTCGGCCGGCATCTACGTGCAGTTTGTATGGCCTGGCTGGTTCTGCATAGCCCAAAACTGGAGCAGTTGTAAGGCTCCACTTTAACTGCCTGAAAGCCTCTTCACACTGGGTGGCCCACTGTTCTTGTATGGACTCTTTGGGCTTCCTGGCCCGTCCTGCTGGTTTTTCAGACTTAACTGAGTCTGGATCATTGTCTTCCTCCCTCTTCAATAGCTCAGTGAGTGGACGGGCTATTTTGGCAAATCCCTCAACAATTCTCTGGTAATACGAGCAGAAACCCAGGAATGACCTAAACTCGGTCACATAGTGGGTCTCGGACAGGAGGTGACAGCTTCCAGCTTCTGAGGGTCTGTGGCCACTCCTTTGGCAGATACAATAGGACCCAGGTAACTGACTGAAGATTTGTAGAATTTACACTTTTCCATGGAGAGCTTCAAGCCTTCATCATAGAGCCTCTTCAGGACCTTCTGCAGGCGCTCTTCATGCTCCTTCAAAGTCTTACCAAACACGATGATATCATTTAGGTATACCAATACTTCAATCAGGTTCATGTCACTCACAGTCTTTTCCATCAATCTCTGGAAGGTGGCTGGGGCGCCAGACAGGCCTTGAGGCATGTGGTCGAATTAGAAGAATCTTAAAGGGGTAATGAAAGCGGTCTTCTCCCGATCTTCAGGGTGCATGGGGATTTGATAGTATCCACTGTTCAGATCCAGCACGCTGAACCACTTCGCCCCTGACAGGCTCTGTAGGGCATCTTCTATCCTGGGTGTGGTATATTGATCCGGAATGGTCCTTCGGTTTAGTGTCCTGTAGTTGATACACAACCTCATTCTTCTTCCTTACCACTACTATTGGGGAAGCGTATAGGACTCCGAGACTCTCGGATAACTCCTGCTCTCTTCAGCTCGGCCAGCTGTTCTCACAGGTCTTCCAAATCTCCTAAAGGAATCCGTCTGACTTTCTCAGAAAGGCTTGTCTTCCTCCAGGCAGATCCGGTGTTGAGCACTTTTTGTGCACCCAACGTCAAACTCACTCTTCGAGAATGCAGCTTGCCATTTTTGGAGCTGAGTCTTCGCCCTTTCCATCCAGACGGGTGTGAGAGGAGTGTTTTTTTGGCTAAAATTCTTTCACTGGGATTTCATCTTTCCCTTTGCCCCTCAAATCACACGGTGAGACTGAATGGCTGTGTTTACTTTCCCCAGTAACATCCTAGATGGCATCTTCACCGGTGAGGCTGTAGTGTTACAAACACTAACCAAGATCTTTCCGTGACTTCTCTGTAGTACCCGGGTTGAGATCACCTCTGGAATTATCTCCAACCCTCTGTCTTCCTTTTGACTGCTTCAAGGACAATGAAAGGGCCTGGCTGCTTCCAATTCAACTTGACAGACGCTTCAAACAAACTACCTCACCGGGCTGTAATGTCTTCTCGTTCCGGTCCAACTGCCAGATTTTTCCCACTCCTTCAGCTGGGGCATTTCTTCCTGCACCAGGCATCGATAGACTTGTCTCAGCATAGGGTGCACACTGGGGTTTGAAGGGCTCTGCTCTTGAATGAGAGGTCTTAGCAGCCTTCTCACTAGATTGGTATTAGTCCCTATAATGAGGGAACTTTTTCCATCCCCTGGAAGACGAGGACAGACCACCGCCAATGTATCAAAGGTCTCTGCCTTTCCTGCCACGGAGGGGTCAAAGGCCAGCTTGATTGGTAGATAGCCATCATAAGGGAAGTCCTGAGTCCCGAGGCCCCATATCTCCAGCTCTTCGAACTTCTGTAGTGGCAAGTGCTTGAGGTGCTTGTTGTAGGAGTCTCTATAAAGAAGAGTCACTTGAGCTCCAGTATCCAAGAGGGCCTTGGTAAAGATCCCCTCTACCTGGATGGAGACAACTGGAGAGGGTCCCACTAACTTTGGAGGGAATTTATAGGAAGTGGCAGGCTTTGCCTGTTTGGTGGCTTGTATTTGCTCTCCTTTCCTGCTTTTTTTTCTGATCTGACTGGATCCTGTTTTGAATTCTGGGAGTCTGGTGTGCATTGACTCTCCGACATCAGGTAGCCTGGGCTAAAGGGAGTGGGACTCTAGGTTTCTCAGAGGTGACCACAGGAGCCCTCTGTAAGGGTTTGGATTTCTCCCTCGGTCTCTTTGTGTTACTTGGTTTTCTAAAGTTAGCTAATGCAGCAGGGCACCCGGTTGACTCCTTCACCAGGGCCCTCTGGAGTTTCCCGCTGGCTTCTGCCATTACGCCTCAGGCTTGGCTGGGCTCGGGCATACCCGTCGATAGTGTCCAACTCCTCCGCAGTTGAAACAGGTCCCGTGATTTACTGATTTCTCCCCGCTGCAACTGTAGAGCTTAACGACTTCTTGGGCATTGGAACTCCCTCAGTGGGTGGAATAATGGGTCTGGTGGTCAACAGAGCCATCATTTCTATGAGCTGTGACACTTGTGTTTTGAGGAGCTCGATCTAAGGGTCGCCATCAACTGCATTGGCTGCCCTGACTTCAGCGACAGATCTTGGCCTCTGGCCTAGTTTCTTCTCTTTTTCCAGTATGGCCTCCTCTTAACGTAAAATCCGGATCAGGTCCAGATATTTCAAGAGGCCACCATCTTGACGGGTTCTCAAGAGAAGGGTGATGGGGTCTAAAGGCTGAGCGCTCCTCAAAACTTGCTGGGCTTGGATTTCATCCACCTTCCAGGGATCTAGACCCTTCTTCAACAAGATCTGGTGTATAATCGTGTCCAAACAGTAGATAAGATCAGAGACCTTCTCTGTTCGCCCAAACGTCCTGCAGAATGTCCAAGTAGTCTTGGGAAACACAATTTCGCTTGCTGAGCTTCAAATTGTGGATGGCCTCTGAGGAAGGCCCTCTTAGGCTCTCTCTGTGATTCTCTGTTTCTTGTGAGTCTCAGGAATGTCCCATTCATCCAGGGATTGCATGGTCTGGTCTAGCCACTCTTCAAAGTTGTGCTCTTCTGGAGACACGGGTTGCCTTCCAGAGAAAGCGCCAAGCTTGCGATATACAGTTCCAGAATATATTGGAGTGTCCGTCTGGCATCTTGACACAAAGTCCCCTAGGGTTGCCAGGAGGGAATTTTCACTGTAGCTACTTTCGCCTGTGTGGAGCTGGTAGGACCCTTGTCCGGAACCTTTGGGTGTATTAGACAAAACTTTGTCTTGTTGGCCAGTTGCACACTTGTGCCTTTGAAATTTTCAGGTACCCCCTTTCTCCACTCCAACAGTGCATGAGTGTTGGAGGTCCCACGATCTGGTCTGACAGCAATCACCCATGCCTTCTGGTCCAGGGACCGTGCCTTTACAACTTGACTGATTTGTTTTTCCTCCCATGTCTCCCCTGGGAGCTCAATTGCCATGCTCGCTTCTGAGTTGGGGGTGCCTTCTGCCTCGCATCACTGAATCACTCACAGGGTAGGATCCATTCTGGTGTTCATAAGGGTGTCCTCTGGGGGGGTTTAATTGTAGAATAACAGGATCCCGGATGAGCCCCCACGTGTAGCACTCACCCCAGTAGGAGCTGCTGATGAATGTTTCATCCTGTACTCTGCCTATCAACCCCAAGAATAGACTCAACTCCTCTGGCACACCTCTATGGTGATGTTTGTGCAAAACTAGGGATGAGCTGGGTGTTCGAGTCGAATGTTATGGGCCATTTGTGCAATATTCGAGTGGCGCTCATGGCCCATAATGCACTGCGGGATCGCAGTGTATTGCTGGCTGATGATTGGCCAAGCATGCACTATGACCCGCATGCTTGGCCAATCACAGCGCCGGCAGCGAGGAGAGCCATATATGGCCACAGGCAGGATGCCCATGGCCAATTATGGCTCAGGGGGTTTAGTACACGCCCCACACTATATAAGGCTGCCTGCACGGCGGCCTTGCGTAGTGTGTTGCAGGTGGCTCAGAGACAGATAGGCAGAGACAGTGTCTAAATTTCTTTTGAACCTAGTGCAATTACAGTAGGTGTATTGTGTCCCCTGCATAGTGTACACCTGAAGCTACTCCAATTGCTGGTGTTGTTCTGGTCTTATACCACAGGCAGCTGCAGCAGTTACAGTTGATGTACTGTGCCACCTGCACAGTGTACACCTGAAGCTACCCCAATTGCTTGTGTTGTTCTAGTCCTATACCACAGGCAGCTGCAGCAGTTACAGTCAGTGTACTGTGTCATCTGCTCAGTGTGCACGTAAAGTTACCCCAATTGCCGGTGTTCTCATCTCCCTGCAGGCCATTAGTATGTCTGGAAGAACAAGGAGAGGCAGACAGTCACAAGCCAATAAAAGAGGGCAAACAGGATCTTTGTCTAGAGGCAACAGTACTGGTCATGGACGCGGTGCATCATCATCAGCAAGTGGCAATGGGACACGCTTGTCCTTATTTTCGACAGCTGGACGTGTTGAGCCGAAGACTTGGTAGAGTGGTTGACCAAGCCCTCCTTATCCTTTCTCAGCCAGGCTCAGGGTACTGGCAAAGCAGCTGCCAACGCGCCCTCTTTCCTCGTCTCAATGGCATCAGTCACTCCTTCCTTAGACCCACTATGTCCTCCTGAGGAGTCCCCCGAACTGTTTGAGCACAGTGTTGGGTACATGCTTCATGAGGATGCCCAGCGTTTTGAAGGCTCTGAGGATGATACCCAGCTAGAGGAAGGCAGTAGCATGAGCCCAGAGAGAGAGGGGATGCCCAAGAAGGACAGCAATCTGGCAGTCATGTTCCACCAGCTGCAGCATACTGCCAGGTTTGCTCCAGTGATGAGGAGGGAGGGGATGATGAGGTCACTGACTCCACGTGGGTACCTGATAGGAGAGAGGAGGTGGCACATCTCCAACAAGGCAGGATGCCCTCCAGGGGCCAGCTTAAGGGCAGCACACCGACTGAATCACACCGCAGAGCTCCGCCTGTGCAGACGAGTGCATCAGATCACACCGCTACTATTTGCAACATATGTCTCAAGCCTATCTCACGTGGCCAAAACATCCGCCACTTGGGCACCACATGCTTGACCAGACATATGTTGACCTGCCATGTAGTTCGTTGGCAGGCGTACCTTAAAGACTCACACCAAAGAACAAAGCGGACCTCTCCTTGCTCCTCATCTGCTGGGATCTCCAACCCCACTATACCTTCAGTCCTCTCTGAAACCTGCACTGAGAGGAATGAAGGTGTAGAATTAGGCGCGTCACAGCCAAGTACTTGCGGGCACTCTGGTAGCAGTACACCGACATCCGATTGGAGCAGGCAAATTTCCCTGCCCCAGCTGCTGGACCACCGAAAGAAGTTCACTCCCAGCCATCCACATGCCCAGCGGTTGAATGCTAGCTTTGCTAAATTGCTAGCACTTCAACTGCTGCCTTTTCAGTTGGTATACCTGTGAGTTTGTACAATGTGCGGTTCCTCAGTGACAGGTTCCCAAACGCCTCTTTTTCTCACGGAAGGCGATGCCGGCTCTCTTCCGGCATGTGGAAGGCAATGTCCTTGCCTCGCTGGACAGGGCGGTCAGTGGTAAGGTGCATATTGCCGCTGACTCATGGTCCAGCAGGCATGGACAGGGACGTTACCTATCTTTCACGGAGCATTGGGTGACTCTTCTGGCAGCTGGGAAGGATGCAGGACAAGGTGCAGTAGTGTTAGAGGTTGTTCCACCACCACACCTCCAAAATGCTACTACTGGTTGTGACATACCTCTCTCCTCCACCCCCTCCTCTTCTTTTTCCTCCATGGCCTCTTCCTGTGCTTTGTCCTCTGAACCAGCGGTGCTCCGTAGGTTCAAGGCGATACGCAAGTACGCAGGCAAAAAGATGCCATGCTGTGCTTGCGCTGGGGTGCTTGGGGGACAGGAGCAACACTGGGGCAGATATTCTGTCATCTCTGCTGGGGCAGACTGAGAGGTGGTTGATGCCACACCAGCTTAAGCCAGGAATGGTGGTTTGCGACGATGGCACCAACCTCCTCTCCCCCCTCCGACAGGGACAACTGACCCATGTGCCCTGTGTGGCTCACGTGCTTAACTTGGTTGTGCAGCGGTTCTTGAGCAGGTACCTGGGCTTACAGGATGTCCTGAGGCAGGCCAGGAAAGTCTGTGTGCATTTCCGCCGGTCATATAATGCCAGTGTTTGGCTGGCTGAGCTCCAAAAGGAATTGAACCTGCCCAAGAACTGCCTTATCTGTGACATGCCCACCAGGTGGAACTCAACGTTGGCCATGCTGCAGCTGCTGCACACGCAGCAGAGGGCTATCAATGGGTACCTGTGCAACTATGGCACCAGGTCAGGGGAGCTCATTTTTTTCCCCCACGCCATCAGGGATGCATGCACTGTCCTGTAACCATTTGAGGAGGCCATGAGGATGGTGAGCAGTGAAAGTGCATGCATCCGTGACACTGTACCTCTTGTCCACCTGTTGGAGCACACGCTGTGTGGAATAATGGACAGGGCACTTGAGGCAGAATAGAGGCAGGAAGAGGAGGACTTCCTTGCCTCTCAAGGCCCCCTTTATCCAGACAGTGTTCCTGCTGTCCCGCCAATCACACAGAAAGAGGAGGAGGAGGATTGTGTCAGCATGGAGGTGGAGCCTGGCACTCAGCATCAGCAGCAGTCTTTTAGGGATGATTTACAGTCAGGGAGGAGGTAGCAGCGAATCATGTCGTCCTTAGTGACTAAGGACTCTGGATCGAATGCCTAAACTAACCTACGCTGCATGGCCTCCCTGATCCTACAAAGCCTGCAGAAGGATCCTCGTATTCAGCGGATCAATGAGAGGCATCATTACTGGCTGGCAACTCTCCTTGATCCACGGTACAAGGGTAAGGTTGCATCTCCAGGAGGCCTTGCAGAAAGGTCTGTGCAACGCGTTCCCAGAGACTGGGAGGTTACAAATTCCTGGTTTCTGGACAACTTGTTGCTGAGGCTTCGGTCAGTCACAGAAGGAGCGGTGGAGAAGGTGGCCATCTGACCGATGTGTTCAGACCATTTTATAGTCCGCAACCCCAAGGTATTATTGGTTCCAGCAACCATCGCCAGCGTCTGATTTACATGGTGCAGGAATACCTAGGGGCAAGGTCAGACTTGGACACCTTTCCCACTGAAAATCCTCTGGGTTACTGGGTCTTGAGGCTGGATCACTGGCGAGAGCTTGCACAGTATGCAATTGAGCTACTGGCCTGTCCTGCATCCAGGGTTCTTTCAGAACACACATTCAGTGCGGCTGAAGGCTTTGTAATCGATCACAGGGTGCGCCTGTCCACCGACTCAGTTGATCGACTGACCTTCATCAAGATGAATCAGTCTTCGATCACCACCAGCTACCAAGCACCTGAAGCTGATGTAGCCGAATCATTTTTTTTGAAATGTCACTTTCCTTCAAGACTGCCTTTGTTCATGCTGAGTGACTATCCTGTTATGCTGACTGACTATCCTCTTCTTCCTCAATGATCCTGCTGATAGCTTGGCAGAACATTTTTGGTTTTGGGCACCGCCACCAGTGGCTAAGGCCCAATTTTTCAGCCCCTGTTTAACAGGGGCAAGTAATTACAATTTTTGATGCAATACTTTGCAGCAGGGCTCATTCTTGCACTCCAGCCAGAGTATCTATGAGAGGTTGCAGTGTCATGGCACCAGCACCAGTGCCTAAGGCCCAATTTTTAACCCCCTGTTTAACAGGGGAGTGTAATTACAATTTTTGATGCAATACTTTGCAGCAGGGCCCGTTCCAGCAGCCACGAGAGTAACTGCGAGGACTTACAGTGTTGTGGCACCAGCACCACCAAAGGCCCAATTTTTCTACCACTGTTCAACAATGGTATTTAATTACAATTCTTGATATAATAGTTCACAGCAGGGCATTCCAGCACCCACCAAGAGTCACTTTGAGGGCTTACAGTGTTGTGGCAACACCAACACCTTAGGTCCAAATTTCTGCATAGCATATAGGACAGGCCACTACTTTCAAACATCCAACTTACAAATGTCTCCTACTTGCAAACGGAAGGAGAAAACAGGAAGTAAGATGAAAAAAAGATGGATGACAAAAACATTATACAGGAGTGATAACCTTTCCCTGTGTTTTCCAAAAAGCTTAAAAATTGATTTTTTTGACTGGAGCTACACTTTAAAAATGTACCAGTTCAAAATTGCAAACACATTCTACTTAACACAACAAACCTACACAGTCCCTGTCTTGTTTGCACCGCCTGTATACTGCTGTTCTGAGTATATAGGAACTGGGGGCCCCACACCTTTCCTTTTTTTAATTTGGGTACAGGTTCCCCTTAATATCCGTACAAGACCCAAAGGGGCTGGTAATGGGCGGGGGGGGGGGCTACCCATGCCATTTTTTTCAATGATTTTCATCCATATTGACGGGCCCAGACATTACATTAAAACCGCAAACAGTTTTAAATTACTTTTTTTCGTTAGAAATGTCATTTTGTGCAGGGACTGTTCTAAGCACGGGAAACATGTGCCACTTCACAGACATACTATAGACACCCCCCAGGCACAATATTTAAAGGAATATTTCACTTTTTTTCACTTTAAGTGTCATTAAAATCAGTGCTCCTGAAAAAAACTGCAGTTTTTAAAACTTTTTTTGCATTGATACATGTCCCCTGGGGCAGGACCCAGGTCCCCAAAGCCTTTTTAGGACAATAACTTGCATATTAGCCTTTAAAATTAGCACTTTTGATTTTGAATGTTCGAGTCCCATAGACTTTAATGAGGTTCTAAAGTTCATACAAATTTTCGGTCCATTCGCAGGTTCTGGGGAGAACCGAATCGGGGGGTGTTCGGCTCATCCCTATGCAAAACCTAACAGTAAGGAAAAATACAGTAATGGTACACTATGTAGTATGTTTACCGTAGCCTTGCAACTCGTCACTTCGCCAGCTGTAGTAATAGATGGAGTCTCACACAAGTTGTCAATTAACCACTTAAAAAGTTTACTGAGAAAATACTTAGCACAATAAACAAAGTGGTAATTTACATATAAAGAATGTCAATAGATAACAGTCTATGTGTACATGAAACTTCAAAATTCAATGACCCTAAGGATGTACGTGCAGACAGGCGCACAGTAAGCCCTTGAACACACGGTTGGACATTTCGACAACAAAATCCGTCAGATTTTGTCCGAAACTGGTGTTACATGCACACGGTCGGACAAAGTTGTCGGAAAATCTGATCGTTCGTAACGTGATGACATTATTTCGTTACGATGGGACTACGTTCAGGCTAGTAGCCAATAGCTTTGGCCTAGGAATTTGACCTGAGCATGTGTAGCACTTTGTCCGATCGGAATTCTCTACAAATGATCGGACAAAGTCCGATCGGATCATGTTGTCGCAAAATTTTATAGCCCAGCTCTAAAACTTTGTCGGTCGGATATTCCGACGGAAACAGTCCGATGTAGCCCACACATGGTCGAATTATCCGACAACACGGTCCAAGGGCTAAGACAGACGCCCAATATCTTCAAACACTTATATTGAGCGCCTTCCCACTGACCACCAAGCATGCACACCACATCTACAATAACTGTTGTGAACACACTGTAGTACACACAATAAATATATCCTGTGCTCAAGGGCTCCCCCTAGGTTGTAATGCAGGTTGCAATGTAATGTTCACTTCTGCAAAGTGAACTACAGTACTTTGTAGAAAGTGATAGAAGTCCCTTGTCTTCTTGGTCTTCAGCTAGCTCAGGATATTAGACTGCAGTATTTGTAAATCCAACAGGGAAAACAAGTGTACAGCAGACTGTATGATAGGTGATGTGCTGATAATAGTGTACTTGCAAAACAGAAGGCACTTATAATACTTCCTCCTCAACAGTGGTTGTGATGCAGAATTAACTTTATAGCACAGGGAAAGCAACCTTGAAGTTACACTGTATACAGCGTATAGATAAATGAGAACACTTCTGTGGGACTACAAGTCTCACTAGCAGTCTGTAACTAAATAACACAGCAACAGTGCACTACATTGATCTGGGCAAGTGCCCGCTCACCACAACAGGCCTAGATGATTGCAAGACTCCTATCCTGGTATCTCAGTCCCTGTCCAAGCTGGCGCCATCACACGGCACCGCTCCTTCTGATGATGGATAAAACTGTAATGCAGGAAACCTTTAGAAAACTTGGATCCTCCGGTCCATCCACACGCTGGTCCAGCTGACTGTGCTCTGGAACTCCTCAGAGGCCAACGATTCCGCTCCGCGCTTTCCAGGCCACAGTCCATCTGTCACACACAGACCTTACTACAGTCAGGCTTTGAATGGCATCCCAAGAAGCCAGGAAAATGGCCACGCTGCCCCTTTTATGTCCCTAGCCAGCAGGCTGTTCTGTGACCTGGCATTATGGGTAGGGGAACTGGGCATTGTGGGTCAGTAGTTCACAGACTGTGTTTTAGCACGAATCACTTCCTCATTCACTATATCTCCCACAATGCTTTGGAGTGTGGCTTTAATGAAACCAAACAAAAGTCTTAATAGCATTAAATAGAAAGGACAGTAGAGGGAGCCAAACTCTTATTTAACCACTTTTTTTTTTTTCTTTAAATGCTGTGGTTTACAACTGCTTTAAAGTGGTTGTAAACCCTTACAACACACTTTTTGCTACAGGGAAGGCTGTGATAAGTGTAGCGCAGGGGTTTTGCCACCCAAGTTACTATGTTAAACAATGTGATGTTCTTTAACCACTACAATACAGGGCACTTTCGCCACCCTTCCTTCCCAGCCCAATTTTCAGCTTTCATCGCTCTCGCACTTTCAATGACAATTGCGCGGTCATGCTACACTGTACCCAAATTACATTTTTATCATTTTGTTCGCACAAATAGAGCTTTATTTTGGTGGTATTTTTTCACGACTCCGTTTTTCATTTTTTGCGATATAAGCGCAAAAAAAGCGGAAATTTGGAAAAAAAACAATATTTTCTTTTTTCTGTTTTAAAAGAAATCCAATAAAATCTAATTTTGTCATAAATTTAAGCCAAAATGTATTCTGCTATATGTTTTTGGTAAAAAAAATTCTGTTAATTGTATTGGAATCCAAATTTCCGCTTTTTTTGCGCTTATATCGCAAAAAATGAAAAACGGAGTCGTGAAAAAATACCACCAAAATAAAGCTCTATTTGTGCGAACAAAATGATAAAAATGTCATTTGGGTACAGTGTAGCATGACCGCGCAATTGTCACTGAAAGCGCTAGAGCGATGAAAGCTGAAAATTGGGCTGGGAAGGAAGGGTGGCGAAAGTGCCCTGTATTGTAGTGGTTAAAGAACATCACATTGTTTAACATAGTAACTTGGGTGGCAAAACCCCTGCGCTACACTTATTACAGCCTTACCTGTAGCAAAAAGTGTGTTGTAAGGGTTTACAACCACTTTAAAGCAGTTGTAAACCACAGCATTTAAAGAAAAAAAAAAAAAAAACCTTTCCCCATAATGTGTTAGTATGCATGCTTGCCTTAGAACGAAGCGCTCTAACAGGGCTTTCTTCCTCCCCTGGCCTTCCCTCTGGGTTTGTGGGCTCCAGCTGTATGTGTGACTGGAGCCCACAATGACGTCACTCCCACGCAGGCAGAGAGCATTTGAGAGGTGGTGAGGAGACGTTTTATCGGCTTTAACCCTTTGAACTCCATGCTGCACACAGTGGTGGGGCTGCTTGCAGAGTGCTGCCTTGCACTTGAATGGGTCACAGTCAGTGGGTGCTATACCTGCTGAAAGCAACAGGGGGTATAGTTGGTGAACATGCCCAGCTGCTGCCTCTACAGCTAAAACATGGTGGTTAAGGGGCAGTAAAAGAACAGCTCAACAACAGGGTTTTACTGCACCTCAACAATTAAATTCTTTAATCAATTTTAAAAAAGTTTCTTTTTTTTTTGTACATTGATACACGCTTATTTAACCACTTACCACCCGCCGGCCACCATATGACATTCTGGGCTTTGTGGAGGTATATCTGAATGATGGGTGCAGCTACAGGCATCATTCAGATGTCAGCTTTTTCAGCCGGAGATTCCCTACACCATAAGAATGATCATAGCGGCTGGGTAGCTGCTTGATTATTCTTACAGGTGGCGAAAGGGGATGCCCCCCCCCCCCCCCCGTGCTTCTGCCGACTCGCTGCTGCGATCGGTGAGTCAGAGAACAGATCTGCCAGCCCCGGATGGTGACCATAGATATTTCCGGTGGACCAGATGGTCGCCGGAGTCTCTATGATCGTTGGCTGCCGGGCGCGATTTTATGACGTCATGCCCGGCCTCTGCATTCAAACAAATGGCGCCGCCTCAGCTGGCAAGCCGAGATCGTTATTTTTTTTGTATTTATTTCAGACTTCCCAGCCTAGAGGTGAGATGTGAGGTCTTATTGACCCCCCCCCCCCCATATCTCACTGTAAAGACTACCGATCGTGCCATATTCCTATTACAAGGGATCACATTTTTTATTTATTTTTTTTGAAAGTGTCAAACTAAAAATATGTAAAGTAAAATTAACAATACATTTTTTTTTTTTTTTAAAACAAAGTGTCCCTGCCCCCGTGTGCTCGCACACAGAAGCGAACGCTTACGTAAGTCCCGCCCACATATGAAAACGGTGTTCAAACCGCACATGTGAGGCATTGCCACGAACGTTGGAGCGAGAGCAATGACTCTAGCCCTAGACCTCCTCTGTAATCAGTAAACTGTAATCAGTAAAGAGTCGCCTATGGAGATTTTTAAGTAGATTGGCACCATTCCAACGAGCGTTTGCAATTTTGATGGGTGACATGTTAGGTATCTATTTACTCGGCGTAACTTCATCTTTCACATTATGCCAAAAAAATTGGGCTAACTTTAGGGCCGGTTCACACTGCAGGCGCGGCGAGGCGTCTCCGACTTGCCTCGCCGCGACCTGCGGCGACCTCAGCGGCGACTTTCAGAGGACTTCTGTATAGAAGTCAATGCAAGTCGCCCCCGAAGTCGCCCAGAAGTAGTACAGGAACCTTTTTTCTGAGTCGGAGCGACTCGAGTCGCTCCTCTCAGAACGGTTCCATTGTACAGAACGGGGGCGACTTGCGGGAGCGAGGCGAGTCGTGTCGCCTCGCATCGCCCGCTGTGTGAACCGGCCCTAACTCTTTTGTATTTTTTTTAAAGCACAAAACAAATGCATTTAAAAATTTGCTGCGCAATTACCATGCGAGATAAAAAGTTACAATGACCGCCATTGTATTCTCTAGGGTCTCTGCTAAAAAATATATATATATATAATGTTTGGGGGTTCTATGTAATTTTCTAGCAAAAAAAATGTGGATTTTTACATGTAGGAGAGAAATGTCAGAATTGACCTGGTTGGTTAGTGGTTAATTAAAACATGTTTTAATACATTTTAAAATGTTTGTTTACATTTATTTCTTAACCACTTCAGTTCCGGACCAATAAACACCTTAAGGACCAGAGGTCTTTTTGCAATTTCGCACTGCGCTGCTTTAACTGGTAATTGCGCGGTCATGCAATATTGCACCCAAACGAAATTTGCGTCCTTTTCTTCCCACAAATAGAGCTTTCTTTTGATGGTATTTGATTGCCTCTGCGATTTTTTTTTTTTGCGATATAAATGAAAAAAGAGCGAAAATTTTGAAAAAAAAAGATATTTTCTTCTTTTTGTTATAAGAAAAATCGAATAAACTAAATTTTAGTCATACATTGAGGGCAAAATTTATTCAGCCACATGTCTTTAGTAAAAAAAATGTCAATAAGCGTATATTTTTTGGTTTGCGCAAAAGTTATAGCGTCTACAAACTAGAGTACATTTTCTGGAATTTACACAGCTTTTAATTTATGACTGCCGATCTCATTTCTTGAGGTGCTAAAATGGCAGGGCAGTACAAATCCCCCCCAAATGACCCCATTTTGGAAAGTAGACACCCCAAGGAAATTGCTGATGGGTATGTTGAGCCCATTGAATATTTATTTTTTTTGTCCTAAGGGATTGAATAATGACAAAAAAAAAAAAAAAATTTTTTTTTACAAAAAGTTGTCACTAAATGATATATTGCTCACACATGCCATGGTTATATGTGAAATGACACCCCAAAATACATTCTGCTGCTTCTCCCGAGTACGGGGATACCACATGTGTGGGACTTTTTGGGAGTCTAGTCGCGCACGACACCCCGAAAACCAATCACCACCTTCAGGATTTCTAAGGGTGCAAATTTTTGATTTAACTCCTCACTACCTATCACAGTTTCGAAGGCCATAAAATGCCAAAATAGCACAAAACCCCCCCAAATGACCCCATTTTGGAAAGTAGACACCCCAAGCTATTTACTGAGAGGCATGTTGAGTCCATGGAATATTTTATATTTTGCCAAAAGTTGCGGGAATATTACAAACTTTTTTTTTTTTGCACAAAGTTGTCACTAAATGATATATTGCTCACACATGCTATGGGCAGAAGTCAAATTACACCCCAAAATAAATTCTGCTGCTTCTCCCGAGTACGGGGATACCACATGTGGGGGACTTTTTGGGAGCCTAGTTAACTAGCTACCTAGCGACACTAGCGACACTGATGCAGCGTTCAGAAAAATTATCGCTTAGTGACACTGGCAAAAGGGGGTGAAAGGGTTAACTAGCGGAAATCAGGGGGTTAAAACCATTATTGGGTAGTATATCGGGGTACCTAGCGCTATAAAAACCTGGCGGTGAACCTAAAAAAATAACTAGCTACCTAGCGACTGTAGCGACACTAATGCAGCGATCAGAAAAACGATTGCTTAGTGACACTGGCAAAAGGGGGTGAAAGGGTTAACTAGCGGCAATCAGGGGGTTAAAAACATTATTGGGTAGTATATCGGGGTACCTAGCGATATAAAAACCTGGCGGTGAACCTAAAAAAATAACTAGCTACCTAGCGACACATGCAGCGATCAGAAAAATGATCGCTTAGTGACACTGGCAAAAGGGGGTGAAAGGGTTAACTAGCGGCAATCAGGGGGTTAAAAACATTATTGGGTAGTATATCGGGGTACCTAGCGCTATAAAAACCTGGCGGTGAACCTAAAAAAATAACTAGCTACCTAGCGACTGTAGCGACACTAATGCAGCGATCAGAAAAACGATCGCTTAGTGACACTGGCAAAAGGGGGTGAAAGGGTTAACTAGCGGCAATCAGGGGGTTAAAAACATTATTGGGTAGTATATCGGGGTACCTAGCGATATAAAAACCTGGTGGTGAACCTAAAAAAATAACTAGCTACCTAGCGACACTAGCGACACATGCAGCGATCAGAAAAATGATCGCTTAGTGACACTGGCAAAAGGGGGTGAAAGGGTTAACTCTAGGGGCAATCAGGGGGTTAAATCTTTATTGGGGGGTGATAGGGGGCTACCCTGGACCTAACACTAACTGTCCTGACAGTTTTTACTGTCACAACTGACACTGAATGCATTGATCAGTAAAGAAATGATCAATGCAATCAGTGACACTGTGACTGGGGGGGGAGGGGGGGCGGGGGGGGGATCGGGGGGCGATCGGGGGGGGGATCGGGGGGGGTTTGTGTGCCTGTGTGTACCTACATGTCAGTGTAGTGTTCGTGCAGACTTACTTTTACTCTTCTCCTCGTAGTCCGGTCAAAAAGACCGCCCCGAGGAGAATGACATCACTTCCTCCTTCCTGTGTAAACAATACACAGGGGAGGAAGCTTCTCATTGGCCAGGAGCGATCCAGAGGGGGTGGCCGAAAACGAACGGCCATCCCCTCTTCACGGAGCGCTCCTGGACCGAATCGGACCGCCGTATCCAGCGGGAGGGGGTCCGATCGGACCCCCCACCCGCTGGAAGGCAATCACGTAGATGTACGTGATTCTGCCTGCCTGTGCCATTGTGCTGACGTACAATGGCAATACGGCGGTCCTGAAGTGGTTAATGTGCACATGTGTGTGTGAGTGTGTATATATATATATATATACATACATGTGTGTTTAAACTCTGATAGGTGGCAGAGGCACCCAGTACTAAATGAGGGGCATGTGTCCGATGAGCCTGACTCTAGTTATGCCCCTGCCTATGGACACAGTGGATATGCAATACAGGTAGGGTTGCCACCTGTCCATGATTCACCCGGACAGTCCGGGTTTGGAATTATGTGCCAGGGTTTCAGTCCACCTGAAACCCGGATACATTATTCAGACAAGAATGTGGCTCGGGATAGGGCCTGACAGGAGGGAGAGGGGGCTCAAATGTGCCGCATTACTATTCTCTTTGGAGAGCCCAAAGGTGTCCCAGGTCTGTTACAATCCTATAGTGGTCTCCAAACTGCAGCCCTTTGCTTGCTTTTATACAGCCCTTGGGGCACTATTTCATTCAGTGATACAAACAATGGAGCATGATCCCCCCCCCCCCCCCACTGACACTAATGATGGGGCACACATCTTTCAAATTACAGCAAAAATGGGGCACAATTTCTTTCAATGACAGCAGCAATCAGGGCCAATGACATAAATGAAGGGGCACAATTCCTCCCACTGATACCAATGATGGGGCACAATTCCTCCCACTGATACCAATGATGGGGCACAATTCCTCCCACTGATACCAATGATGGGGCACAATTCCTCCCACTGATACCAATGATGGGGCACAATTCCTCCCACTGATACCAATGACGGGGCACAATTCCTCCCACTGATACCAATGACGTTGCACAATTCCTCCCACTGATAACAATGATGGGGCACAATTCCTCCCACTGACACCAATGATGGGGCACTATTCCTCCCACTGATACCAATGATGGGGCACAATTCCTCCCACTGATACCAATGATGGGGCACAATTCCTCCCACTGACACCAATGACGGGGCACAATTCCTCCCACTGATACCAATGATGGGGCACTATTCCTCCCACTAATACCAATGATGGGGCACTATTCCTCCCACTGATACCAATGATGGGGCACTATTCCTCCCACTGACACCAATGATGGGGCACAGTTCCTCCCACCGAGACCAATGATGGGGCGCAATTACTCCCATTGAAACAAATGATAGGGCATTATTTTTTCCCACTGACATCAGGGCATTTTCTACTCCCAATGGGCACAGTCCGGCCCCTCTAAAGTGTGAAGGACAGTAAACTGGCCCTTTGTTTGGAGACCCCCGCTATAGTGTTTACGAAAAAAACAAAACTGTGCACCGCTAAAGTGTTCGGGTTTGGCTTGAAGAAAAAGTGGCAACCCTAAATACAGGATGAGCATTTTTCTGAAATAGGTAAATTATTATTAGTGAGAATTTTTTATTATCTGTATCCAGTCATATACCTACCTAACCCTATGAATAAAGTACAAGTCACAGCCCAGCCTCGCCCTGTGTAGGAGGAAGTGACCCTCCCAACTGCATTCTTCTCTGGTGTCAGAGACTTTCACTTTCATTTCTCTCTTCTACTGTCAGCGATGGCGTCTGCTAACCTGAGAGCTGAGTTGGAATGTTCCCTCTGTCTGAACATTTATACAGATCCTGTAAACCTGAGATGTGGACACAACTTCTGCCGGGTCTGTATTGATCGTGTGCTGGATACACAGGGGGGGTCTGGAGGATATTCCTGTCCTGAATGTAGAGAGAAGTTTCCGGCTCGGCCTGCACTGCAGAGGAACATAACACTACGTAACATAGTGGGGAATTTCCTGTCTGCTCAGCCACATCAGGAGGAGTCCGGGGTCTTCTGTACTTACTGTGTGGACTCTCCTGTACCTGCTGTTAGATCCTGTCTGCTCTGTGAGGTTTCTCTGTGTGATAAACACCTGAGAGTCCACAAAAAGTCCCCAGAACACGTCTTATGTGACCCCACCTTGTCCATGGAGAGCAGGAAATGCTCCGTCCATAAGAAGATCCTGGAGTATTACTGCAATGAGGATGAGACCTGTATCTGTAAATTTTGTGTGACTGGAAAGCATAAAGGACATGAGATGGAGTTACTGGGTGAGGCTTCTGAGAAGAAGAAGAAGACACTGAGGAATGTTCTGCAGAAACTTCTGATAAAGAGAGAGGAGACGGAGGAAAGAGTCCAGAGTCTGCAGGAACACAGGAGGAAAGTAGAAGAAGAAGCAGCTGGTGACACCGAGAGAGTCACTGTCCTGTTTAGAGATCTCAGGAGACGTCTGGAAGACCTGGAGAAGAGAGTCCTGAGGGAAATCTCCGGGAGGGCAGAGCGGATCTCCATCTCCATCCGGGATCTGGAAATAAAGAAGGAGGAGCTGTCCAGGAAGTTGCGTCACATTGAGGAGCTGTGTAACGTGACGGATCCACTGACTGTCTTACAGGAATCAGACACAGGTGACTTGTGTGATACTGAGGATGGAGATAATGAGGACAGAGAGAGACATGAGGAGCTCCTCCATGATGGAGGGGGTCTGGGTGTGGATGGGATATCACACACATTACACACATTATCTGATATAATAAGAGGGGTAAATGTATCCTCCTATATACAGGGAGCTGCAGACATATTACTGGATGTAAATACAGCTGGTACTTATCTCCATATATCAGATGACAGGAAAACTGTATACGGGTCAGGTAGAAATCAGAATCATCCAGAAACACCAGAGAGATTTCAGGATCGTCCTCAGGTGTTGAGCAGTCAGAGTTTCTCCTCAGGGAGACATTACTGGGAAGTGGATGTCGGGGGATCAGATTACTGGACAGTCGGGATGTGTTACCCCAGTATAGACAGGAGAGGAAGGCACAACCAGATTGGATATAATAAGAAGTCCTGGGGTTTGTACAGGAAAGGTAATAAGTATTTGGTAAAACATGACAGTAATAAGATCCTCTTACCCTCCAATATCCCCAGTAACAGAGTCAGGATATATCTGGATTATGGGATCGGACGGATCTCCTTTTATGATCTGTGTGACCCGATCCGACACCTCCACACCTTCACCACCACCTTCACTGAGCCCCTCCATGCTGGGATATGTGTATGGAAAGGATATATAAAGGTATGTGGGAGGAATCAGGAAATGTAATAACTCCGCCCAGAGACTGGCGATGTCACAGTGAGAGGGGGTTGAATTGGTGGAAAGATCATTTATTGGGGACACTTAGGTGATATTTCTTCCTACCTCATAGTGCACTGTGATTGGCTGGAATAACTAACCAACTACAGGAGACACTGCTATTGGACAGTCACCAAGACAAGATGATGATTTATCTATCTGTAGCACTGACCCCTGAATGAACTGCTGGTTTTGTTGGGTTTACCGTTACCTTCTTGACCTCGGGTGCGTCTAGGGCTTTCCCGAGGTAGATGGCACAAAGAACTGCAGAAACTGACTCCAGATTCGCCTTTGGGATTTTTATTTGCAAAAAAGAGTAGACAAACACAGTCTCTCAATGAAGGATAGTGGGTTAGGTAGGACGTTCAGGTACTCTTGGAACTGCAACAAAGTATAGGAAGTCTCTCACTATAGAAATCCAGAGAATTACCGTTCACAACTGGATTCTCACAGCTATCGGATAGACCTCCTCTCATTAGGCCTAGCAGCCTTTAGAGTGCTTGAATTAGAACACAGTCTCTGCCACAGACTTGGATGTAGAACACTTGTGAATAAAGTCTCTGCCACAGACTTGGATGTAACTGAAGGATGTAGGTAAATTTAGAGAGCTAACATACGGTACCAGTATCTCGCAGATGGTCTGGCAATACCGTACGAGTGTAGATTCGCTTAGTGTCCTTTCAACTGAGCTTCCAGGCTCCTTCTGAGAAGCCAGCCTTGTGCAAGGCCTTCTCCCAAAGACCCCTCCCCTGGTTGCTTTCTCCAGTTGCTGGGCTTCTCCACAGATGAGATGGCACCGGACCACCTTTGAATCCTCCTTCCAGTTACGTTGCCTCGGGCTAGCCAGCCCCGTGACTTAAAATTGGTTGCATCCGCACCCCAGGCTATGAGGGCCATGGGGGCTGGTCAGGTGGACCAGGACCAAGCAGACAGAACAATCTTCTGGACCGGAACCCAGAAGCACGTGATGTCAGTACCTTAAATACCTTCCCCCAGAATGCACAGCAGGATGACACTCCCACTGGGTTGGTTCCGAGAAAGAATGGCATTCAATACGCATTGCCAAACTGCATTCTCACACATGCCAGTGGTGACAGCGACAACTATGGCCAGTGCAATCCAGCCAGACTGGTACCGAAACCATAATTTGGTATAATTAACCCCAAAACCCAACTGTGGGTTAAATAGAAAAAAAACGCATAGCGCATGCTCTTCAGGAGCCGGCACTACATATCTAACATTTGTTTTCCTCTAATTCTCTAACCAGGAAGTTATCACAGTGGTCTCTCTGTATTGGGTGGTAGCAATGATCAGATTCTGAGGATGCAGTGTGGTCACTGTGATGGGATAGGATGTTGTCACCTCTCCTCTTTTTCCTCCTCCTATTCCATGTACACTGAGGAGCGGTGTCAGTGTTGGTGTTGGCGGCACTGAGATGGACATTCCTGTTCAGCATGTTCTCCAGTTTCATGTGTTCTACATAATGTGTGAGGATATCTGTAGAATATCACACTCACCGATCGGTGGGGAAGCCGAGGAGCTAACTGAAGAACGTTCTGTAATGTGACATACAGTTCAGTGCTGCTAACAGTGACACCGACACCACTCCTCAGTGTACATGGAATAGGAGGAGGAAAGAGAGGGGAGGTGACCACATCCTATCCCATCACAGTGACCGCACTGCCTTCTCTGTACATCTGGGACTGGGAAGGACAGAAGTGAGGTCTGGTAGATGGTGGTGGGTGATGAGCTCTGTCTGTCCTGGAAGGACTCATGGAGATAGGCTCCATTGCACAACAAGAGGGGGAGCCGGGAGGGGAGAGGGTCAGCGGCCTTTTCTGCAGAGGGGTGAAGGGTGACAATAGGGCAGAGGAAGAGGAGCCGTATAACCCGGTGTGTGAGTACAGAGCAGCATAGAGCTCTCACCTTCCCCAGGATGTACAGGACATACAAAGGAGACACATACTGCTAATTAGGGATGAGCCTGATGTCCGAGTCGAACATCGGGTGTTTGCCCATTTGCCAAATTTAGAACATTATAGGGTGTTCCCGGGAAATTTGAGCGCCCGTGGAATGCCCCATAATGAACGGCGAGACCATCAATGCACTGCGAGATCGCAGAGCATTGATGGCTGCTGATTGGCCAAAGCAGTTTTGCTGTGAGAGCCAATCAGTTTTGCTGTGAGTTAGGCTGTGAGAGCCATGATTGGCCGAAGGCAGGGTGCCTTCGGCCAATCATGGCTCAGAGTCCACGGCCCACACTATGTAAGGCTGCTTACATAGCAGCCATACATGAGTGCAGCAAAATTACATTTGTAAAGGAAAAAATGTAATATAAAATTGCTTGCGGCTGTAATGTATTGTCGGATCCCGGGAAATATACATAAAAATCATTGAAAAAAATGGCGTGAATTCCCTCCTCATTCCATTATCGGAATCTGGAAGCCCCCTTTAACAAGGGGACCCCCAGATTCTGCCCCCCCATGTAAATGGGTAAGGGAAAAGAGTATATAGTGCAATACTGCGAGGTTTATTTATAAAATCCAAAAATATTACACTTACATCAAAAAGCTTTAAAACGTGCAGGAAAACGCCGCCTTGGCGTGCAAACAACCCTCACAGGTTCTCCTTAGCTTGACACATTTTGTCCCTCCCACTGGGCGTCATCAGAAGCTTATGGAGCCTGTGACTGGATGTCTTTTTTACATTAAGTCCTGCCTACTACACTCAGTAACTCCTACTACTCCTACTGATGGCGAAGTAATAATTACTATCACTTCCGGTTTTATGCCAGAACCGGAAGTGCCATAGCCGCCGGAACTGGAAGTGATGCAATCACCATCTCTCTACATGAGAGATCAACAGGAGATCACTTCCTGTATCCACAGGAAGTGCTCAAAACGCCATCTAATGCTCAAAGCAAGACATTACACCCTCTGTTGATACTACTTAATGTACTATCACTTCCACGCCATTTTTTTTTAAATTTTGGCATGGAGTTCACTATAATATCCATACTAGACCTGAAGGGCTTGGTATGGATTTTCAGGGGACCCCCATGCAATTTTTAAAAAAATGTTGGTGCAGGGTTCCCCTAATATCCATACCAGACCTGATGGGCCTGGTAATGGATTGGGGGGAGGGAGGGGGAACTCATGCCGTTTTTTTCAATGATTTTTATCTATATTGCCGGGATCCGGCAATACATTACAGCCGCAAGCAGTTTTAAATTACATTTTTTCCTTTAGAAATGTCATTTTGCTGTGGTACTGTTATAAACATTGGACAGATGCACTACAGGCATACTAAGGAGACCCCCTCCCCCACCCCACCCCCCGGCACGATATTTAAAGGAATATTTAATTTTTACTGTTTGACTTTAAGCATTTTTAAAATCACTGCTCCTGAAAAAAATTCAATTTTTAAAACTTTTTGTCAGCATTGATACATGTCCTCTGGGGCAGTACCCGGGTCCCCAGATACTTTTATGGCAATAACTTGCATTTAAGCCTTTAAAATTAGCACTTTTGATTTTTCATGTTCGTGTCCCATAGACTTTAACGGTGTTCGCACAAATATTTTCCCTGTTCGCATGTTCTGCTGTGAACTGAACCGGGGGGGGGGGGGGTTGTTCGGCTCCTCCCTACTGCTAATATAGAATCACACACTAACCAGTCGGCATCCTAAACAATTGTATTATAGGGTGAATGTATGGAGGAAGGATAGCAGCAAACCTTGGGAATGGCGTCTTCTATAAAATACTAGTTCCCTGACTATCATGCTGATCCAATGGCTTCCATACTCTCTAGATAATTGACCCAGAACAAGTATTCAGATTGTTGGTTTTCAATTAAGTTGGATTTCTTCATCTGCATGATTGTTCCAGGTCAGTGCCTCAAAGTACTGAGACAATGCCAGAGACAGCCAGGCAAACAGCATTTTCAGAAGGGGTCCAGCATTGTCTTCTCCATAGTCCCCTCAGTACAGGTTTCCTCAGCAAGGGAGTCTCTTTTGCTTTTTTTAATTTTCATTTCAAAATGCTTAAATAGAACAATAATGTGCTTAGATCAATTTTATAAAAATGGTGTTTGGGATATTTCCTCATTTATAAATAATCTTTTGTGTCACTTTTTTCTATAACTTGTTTATATACTGGTACAAATATTTTCATTGATGACAGGGCGCTTCCATGACATGGTGTCACTGGAAATTCTGGGCTTCCCTATCAGACAGACCGGCAGCAGCTGCTGACTTTTGGGTTGCCTTTCTCTCATTGATCCTCCACACAAAGCTGTATGAAGTAGAGGATGGGGAGGTGGGCGTGTCCTTCCTCTGACTCATCCAGCTGGGTGTGGCCTGAATAGCAGGAGATCAAATTACAGACCTCACAGCATATAAGTCAGTAACAGGAGGAGAGCTGGAGAACTGACCCAATAGCACCACCTGCTGTTTGCACTTGGCAAATGTGAAATATTCATATCTAATACTTTAGATTTACCTGGGATAAAAAATGTTTTACATTTTCTAATGAGACCTGATCATAATCATTATATAATGAAATGGTTCAGCAACAAAATACTTTCACCAACACCAAGGAAGTAACAACCACACCTCTAGTCTTTATAATTAAGTTCCATTGGGAGGAAACCCATCAGAGGGAGGAGTTTGTGCAGATGGTGTTGTATCAATAAAGTTGATTGTTAGACTGGAATCCTGAGTGTGGCTACTGCTTTTTTGGAATTGGTAAAATTTTGGTTTGGACGAACCCAAAGATCAACCCAACATATCCCCAGTCCTGATTTCACGATTTAAAGAAAAGTACAATGATTTATGTTTTTGTAATAAAACATTTTTAAACACTTTTAATCTGATCCATGTGTTTGTTTTCATTTGTATAAAACCTTTATTTTAAAAATGTAAAGGGATCCTCCATGACTCTTAGTTTAGTAGGCATGCTGGGTATTTTTGGAATCTCCAGACTGGATAAGTAGGCTGACTAGGCCCAGTTTTCCATCCAAGTGCTGTCATCTCCATTCTTTCTTATACCACGCACACACGATCGGAAATTCCGCCAGCAAAAGACCGATGTGAGCGTCTGGTCAGAAAATGCGACCGTGTGTATGCTCCATCTGACTTTTTCTGGCGACATTTCGGCCAGCAAAAGATTGAGAGCAGATTCTCTATTTTTCCGACGGAAAAAGTTCCGATCGGAAATTTCCGATCGTCAGTGGCAATTCCGACGCGCAAAATTCCGATGCATGCTCGGAAGTATTGAACTTCATTTTCTCAGCTCATTATAGTGTTGTACGTCACCGCACTCTTGAAGGTCGAAAGTTCAGAGAACTTTTGTGTGACCGTGTGTGTGCAAGCCAAGCTTGAGCGGAATTCCGTCTGAAAAACCATCCAAGATTTTTCAGATGGAAAATCCGCTCGTGTGTACGCGGCATAAGAGAGAGCATGGCATGATGACATTGTTACTATCTAGAGATTGATGGTAAAAATTAATTGGGGCTGGAGAAGTGGAAACATTCAGTCACCTCCCCCTATTACCAATGAATAGATTACCACCTCTGTCAACACTTACAGCCCCGAGACTGTTCTACAACCAGATGCCTCCAATGTGTCATCCTGACACTATATATATATATATATATATATATATATATATATGTATGTATATGTAGTGGTGCCCAACGTGTGGTCGCTGAGTGTGGTAGTTCCACCCGTCACCCTGCTAGGCCAGGCATTCACTTCCAGACACACGTTGCCAGACAAATGAACAGTCCTTCAGCTTGTTTTTGTTGTTTTTATTGGGAGATTTAACTTGGATAGGGGAAAGGGACATGGGATGCCCAAGTGATGAATCTTCCTTAGTTTGAACAAAAGATTGTTGAATCTATATGGGCAGTCTCTAAAGCTCCACACTCCTCCAGCGCTCTACTTGAGTTCACTCCACTTTCTCTACTGCGCAATCCTAGATTCCTGTCACAGTTAGCACATGGTTAGGCCTCACTCTGAATAAGTCCCAACTGTTCCATATCCACCATTTGCTGGCAGGGGTCTGCAGTCCCCTTTGGTGTAGCAACCAATAACGATGAAAAAGTACATTTGTGCTAACTGAAACTTGGTGGACTACTGATCCCAGTAAGTCCTGGGCAAATCTTGACAACCCTCTTGGCTGCAGCAACTTGACTTCAACTTCAACGACACCACAGTCTCTCCCTCTGACTTCACATCCAATATTGGTATGTCTCTCCCAGAGCTTCTCAATGTGCTTCTCACTCACCGACCCCGGAATGGATCCCTCCTGAATGACTTTCCCAGCAGTGCTCCCCACTGTCCTCCCCCTGCTCCTGTTCCAGACACCTCTCGATGACCCTGTATGGAGAGGTTCCTTCCCAGCTCCCGAGCTCCAGGCCTAAGGTCACCCCCTCCCCAGAAAGGGGGTTCCATCAAGGGTCACGACAGCCTAACACTCCATCACTCAGTTGTTCCCCCCGACAACTCCTCCCACAGCAGGCTGACCATGATAATATATATAAAAATTCCTGCCCCCTGCCAATCCTAGTTGGGGATTGGTCAGGGCTCCCAGATACACTCCATGCCACTCCCCAGCCTAGGGTTGCCACCTTTTCTTCAAGCCAAACCTGAACACATTAGCAGCGCGCAGCAATTTTTTTTTTTTTTTGCAGTACCTTAAAGCTGAGGTTCACACAAAAATTGAACCTCCTCTTTTCGTAACCCCCCCCCTCTGGTGTCACATTTGGCACCTTTCAGGGGGGAGGGGGGTGCAGGCACTTCTGGGAATAGACTAGGCCTCTTCCCATCTCCCCGCACTGCCTGCTGGGACACACATGGGTCCCAGAAAATAGCAGGGACCAGTTGGGATGCGCAGTGCGACTTGCACCTAGGGAACAGTAGGGAACCGGGAAGTGAAGCCACAACGCTTCACTTCCTGATTCCCTCACCGAGCATGGCGGCGGCAGCTGCAGAGCCCCGAGCCATTGATCGGCTTTGGCTTCCGGCATCGTTGGACCCTGGGACAGGTAAGTGTCCATTTATTAAAAGCCAGCAGCTGCAGTATTTGTAGCTGCTGGCTTTTAATATTTTTTTTAGGTGGACCTCCTCTTTAAATTCATTACCCCTGTACAATGCAATGAATGGTAATTTTTTTATGTAGTATACACTATACATAAGATTTTGTGATTAAATAACATTTCTGGAGGGTGTGATGGGGCCAGTATGTACAGGAGTGGCGTGCGGAGAGTATAATGGGGCAGTATGTACCGCAGAGGAGTGTGGAGGGTATGATGGGGGCAGTATGTACAGGAGAGGAGTGTGGAGGGTATGATGGGGGCAGTATGTACAGGAGAGGAGTGTGGAGGGTATGATGGGGCAGTATGTACAGGAGATTAGTGCGGAGGGTATGATGGGGCAGTATGTACAGGAGAAGATTGAGGAGGGTATGATGGGGTCAGCATGTACATGAGAAGAGGGTGGAGGGTATGATGGGGGCAGTATGACAGGAGAGGAGTGCGGAGGGTATGTTGGGGGCAGTATGTACAGGAGAAGAGTGTGGAGGGTATGATAGGACAGTATGTACAGGAGAAGAGTGTGGAGGGTATGATGGGGGCAGTATGTACAGGAGAAAAGTCCGGAGGGTATGATGGGGGCAGTATGTACAGGAGAAAAGTCCGGAGGGTATGATGGGGCAGTATGTACAGGAGAAGAGTGTGGAGGGTATGATGGGGTTAGTATGTACAGGAGAAGAGTGCAGAGTGTATGATGGGGGCAGTATGTACAAGAGAAGAGTGTGGAGGGTATGATGGGGTCAGTTAGTACATGAGAAGAGTGTGGAGGGTATGATGGGGGCAGCATGTAGAGGAGAAGAATGTGGAAGGTATGATGGGGCAGTATGTACAGGAGAAGAGTGCGGAGGGTATGATAGGGTCAGTTAGTACAGGAGAAGAGTACGGAGGGTATGATGAGGCAGTATGTACAGGAGAAGAGTGTAGAGGGTATGATGGGGGCAGCATGTACAGGAGAAGAGAGTGGAGGGTATGATGGGGTCAGTATGTACAGAAGAAGAGTGCGGAGGGTATGATGGGGGCAGTATGTACAGGAGAGGAGTGCGGAGTGTATGATCAGGGCATTATGTGGAGGGATTTCTTGCAGTGTCTGTGGGCAGGCCTGGACTGGCCATAGGGCAGACCGGGCATTTGCCCGGTGGGCCGGGGCCGCCCGCTCCATAGAATGTTGCTGCTTAGGCCGCACAGTGGGAGGTAATCGGCGACCGCGGCCTGAACATGTTTAACACAGGCCGTGGCCGCCGCTACCGCTATGCGGCCGTTCCGTGTCTCCTCCGGCGGAACTGGTGGCTGCATGGGCTGAGCTGTGTGTCTCTCTAACACACAGCTCAGCCTCAGCGCCGCGCTGACAGTTCCGCTCTCTGCTCCCAGGAGCTGCTCCTCCTCCTCCAGCCAAGGTGTCCGCAGGGTGAGGTAAGGGGCGGGGCTGCTGTCAAGACTTTTCCCCCACTCATGCCCCCCCCCTTCTCTTGTCGGCAGCACATGTGAGGAGAAAGCTTCCCTCACCATTGACCACAACAGAGGGCCAATCGGAGACCTAGAGGGGCATCATGGGAAATGTAGTCCCAGAGAAAGGTAGCCCAACTACACTCCCCAGCATGCACACTGCTGTGGGGGAGGGAGAGAAAAACCTGGAAACAAGCAGAAGTGCCTGTAGCAGCTACTACAGGAGACATAGAAAACGAAAGAGAGGACTGTGCTGGGGAACTAAAAGCCCCAGCACCACCAGAGAGAGCCACGCTGCACCGCACCATCAGAGAGAGAACCACGCTGCACCGCACCACCAGAGAGAGCCACGCTGCACCACAACACCAGAGAGAGAGAGCCCCGCTGCACCGCACCACCAGAGAGAGCCATGCTGCACTGCATGACCAGAGAGAGAGCCACGCTGCACTGTACCACCAGAGAGAGAGCCACGCTGCACCGCACCACCAGAGAGAGCCACACTGCACCGCACCACCAGAGAGAGAGCCACGCTGCATCGCACCACCAGAGAGAGAGCCACGCTGCACTGCACCACCAGAGAGAGAGCCACGCTGCACCGCACCACCAGAGAGAGAGCCACGCTGCACCACACCACCAGAGAGAGAGCCACGCTGCACCGCACCACCAGAGAGAGAGCCACGCTGCACCGCACCACCAGAGAGAGAGCCAAGCTGTTCCCGCACCACCAGAGAGAGAACCACGCTGCACCCAACCACCAAAAAGAGAGCAGGTCAGTGTCACTGGGCAGTGTGGGCACAATAGGAGACAGACAGTACTAGCATTGTATGGCCACAATAGGACTGGGACACTGTAATATAAAGGGGACTGCACTGTAAAGGGGCACTGTAATCATTGCAGTGCCCCTTTACAGTGCAGTCCCCTTTATATCACCGTGTCCCTGCACATTACAGTGTGGAGGACCGACACCAGCCACCAGGGGCGGGCTGGGCGGGGGGCAGGAATGCAAACGCCCCCTGGGCTGCTCTAATGTCCTGCACAAAGGCTGCTGAGCTGGCCGAGTGCAGCAGCTCGGGTGGCAGGCACGGCCAGATTCAATACTGCAAGGCAGCGATGAGCTCAGTCATAGGGCTGACAGTCTGTGTTAGTTTAGCCCAGCCCCTCCCTCCTCCACACGAAGCTCTATCAGAGGCTGGATGGAATCTGCTCTCTTTCCCCGCCCACACTGAGGCAGCCCGTGTGTTGTCTGTGAAGAGGATGTGTGGCCGGGAAAGTAAAACCTGAGCAGTCCTGAGCTCGGCAGCCACAGCCTTAAAAAAAAGAAAAAGAAAAAACAAGTGAGCCTCCTGGGACTGTCCATTGCATCCAAGTGACAAGTGAGCTTCTCCTCCCTCCATTCCCACTCTCTCTCCCCTCTCTGCAGCTTAAATGTTATATTACAGCCTGTGACTGTTGCTTTCCTTCCTAGATGTTATGTGGGGTCACACTGGCATGCTGCAGTGCTGGTGTAGTGCCAGTCTTCCTGCATGTTACCCCTGGTTCATTAGACTTCTATTAGTTTGTAAATTTTTGCTGCATGTTCTGAAAGAGCACAAAAAGTCCTGCATGCTGTATCTTTGATGCAATTCCAGAAAATGCAGCAAAAAACGCACAACCTAATTAGAAGTCTGAGGGACAGCGGCTATGGAAAACCACCAGCACAGTGGCGGCCTGTCCATTAAGGGCACACGGGCACTGCCCCCTCCTTCATGCTACTCCCTATATGTAAAATGCATAGATTCATGCATTACTGTGGCTACTCTCTGTTCAGGCGTCTGACCCCTTTTCAAATGCCGAGTGCCTGAATTACAGTGGTGGGGTTTTTTTTGTTTTTTTTTAAGCACCTGATTTGTGCCATAGGCTCTAATAGGCTTCAAAAAAGGTGGACTTGGAGTGCAGAGCATTGCGCCATGAGCCCACCCAGGTGTGTTAGAAAAGCAAATTAATGTTCTCTTTTCTAACACTGAACCACCTCTCCGCCAATCAGGAAGCGCGGGTGTAATTCCCGTCACCTGATTGGTTGAAAGCACAGGCATTCCTATTGGACATCTAGCAGACCAGAAGAAGAGACGCACGGGAGCGATGGAGGACATAGGACAGGAGCTGTCACCTGACCCACTGCATGCCCCACAGCTCGCCGCCATCACCCACTGCCTGACCTACCACCAAGATGGGGTAACTGTCAGTCAGGCAGCGAGTGTGCGGAGGGGGTGTCACAGAGGCTGCATATGATGGGGCACAGTGGCTGCATTTGATGCTTTTTTTCAGTTTGCTTGCCCCCCCCCCCCCCCCCCCCAAAAAAAAAAATGTTGAGCACCAGTGTGAGCCCAAAGGCTTGCACTCTTAGCAGGCACTGCCACTCCACTGAAAAGTGATCAATGCTCAGGTCACTTTTCAGAGGCATTTGACAGGCAGTGAGGAGGTGATATCTAATTTCCTCCCTGCCTTTTTTAACCTCCTAAATGCCAATCCCTCCAGGTAATTCACTTTGAGCTCCACCTTATTTCCATTACTTTCTGTAGGTATTAGATGTTATCTCATCTTATTCTTTGAACTCCGCCTTATTTCCAGAACTCTCATTATGTATTAGGTGTGCAAAGTGAATTTACCTAAGTGGAGCCCCCCTTTCAGAAGATTTTAGGATATTAAACTCAGACTGGTGGACTTAGGCCACCATAGACAGACTGAAATTTCTGCGGAACTTCCAGAATTTCAATCTATCAATGTGCAGACGGGTTATACAGAATCCCATCTATCAACTGACTTCAGTACAACCAGCGTGTCCTGTTTTCTTTTTTTTTTCTTCTTTTTGTCAGTCACTGCTGGCTGCTATAGCTGCCGGCAGTGACTACTGTATTCTGATGGCTGGGAAACGAGCACACACCGACGCGTGGCTCTTACGGAAGCTTGGTAAATCAAGTGCCAGGCTTCCCTAGCATTACACCTGTGTGGCTGCAACCAAGTCTTGGCACCAGCCAGCACAGGGTCCTGGAAACGCATGAGGGTGGCCAGTAAGAGGAGAGCTGGGATAGAACATTACTTATACCATATCCCTGGACCCTGGCACTCCTAAACCTGCTCCACTGCCACACCAGGCCCATGGTGCCCTTAATTTTGTCCCGGGGCCCAGTGCAGAGGCCTGTGCCTGCACAGCACTGCCCACACAGAGAGAGTGGCCACTTCGCATTGTCCTCACAGAGAGAGAGACTGCACAACATTGCTTCCAGAGAGAAACTGCAATGTAGAGTGATTTCTCTCTCTCTCTCTGTGAGGACAATGTGGAGCAGTCTCCCCCTCTCTCTCTCTGTGAGGACAACATGGAGCAGTCTCTTCCCCCCCCTCTCTCTCTCTCTCTCTCTGTGAGGACAACATGGAGCAGTCTCTTCCCCCCCCTCTCTCTCTCTCTCTCTCTCTGTGTGAGGACAACGTGGAGCAGTCTCTCCCCCCTCACTCTCTCTCTCTGTGAGGACAACGTGGAGCAGTCTCCCCCCCTCTCTCGCTCTCTCTCTCTGTGAGGATAATGTGGAGCAGTCTCCCCCCTCTCTCTCTCTCTGTGAGGACAATGTGGAACAGTCTCCCCCCTCTCTCTCTCTGTGAGGACAATGTGGAGCAGTCTCCCCCCCTCTATCTCTTTCTGTGAGGACAATTTGGAGCAGTCTCCCCCTCTCTCTCTCTCTCTCTCTCTCTGTGAGGACAATGTGGAGCAGTCTCCCCCCCCTCTCTCTCTCTCTCAGGACAATGTGGAGCAGTCTCCCCCCCCCTCTCTCTCTCTCTCAGGACAATGTGGAGCAGTCTACCCCCCTCTCTCTCTCTGTGAGGACAATTTGGAGCAGTCTCCTCCTCTCTCTCTCTGTGAGGACAATGTGGAGCAGTCTCCTCCTTTCTCTCTCTCTGTGAGGACAATGTGGAGCAGTCTCCTCTCTCTCTCTCTCTCTCTCTCTGAGGACAATGTGGAGCAGTCTCCCCCCTCTCTCTCTCTGTGTGAGGACAATGTGGAGCAGTCTCCTCCTCTCTCTCTCTCTCTCTGTGAGGACAATTTGGAGCAGTCTCCCCCTCTCTCTCTGTGTGAGGACAATGTGGAGCAGTCTCCCCCTCTCTCTCTCTGTGAGGACAATGTGGAGCAGTCTCCCCCCCTCTCTCTCTCTCTCTCTCTCTCTCTCTCTCTCTCTCTCTCTCTCTCTCTCTCTCTCTCTCTCTCTGTGTGAGGACAATGTGGTGCAGTCTCCCCCTCTCTCTCCCTCTCTGTGTGAGGACAATGTGGAGCAGTCTCCCCCCCTCTCTCTCTGTGTGAGGACAATGTGGAGCAGTCTCCTCCTTTCTCTCTCTCTCTGTGAGGACAATGTGGAGCAGTCTCCCACCCCTCTCTCTCTCTGTGAGGACAATGTGGCGCAGTCTCCCCCCTCTCTCTCTGGGGACAATGTGGAGCAGTCTCCCCCTCTCTCTCTCTCTCTCTCTCTCTCTCTCTCTCTCTCTCTCTCTCTCTGTGTGTGAGGACAATGTGGAGCAGTCTCCTCCTTTCTCTCTCTCTCTGTGAGGACAATGTGGAGCAGTCTCCCCCTTTCTCTCTCTGAGGACAATGTGGAGCAGTCTCCCCCTTTCTCTCTCTCTCTGTGAGGACAATGTGGAGCAGTCTCCCCCTTTCTCTCTCTGAGGACAATGTGGAGCAGTCTCCCCCTTTCTCTCTCTCTGTGACGACAATGTGGAGCAGTCTCCCCCTCTCTCTCTCTCTCTCTCTCTCTCTCTGTGTGAGGACAATGTGGTGCAGTCTCCCCCTCCCTCTCTCTCTCTGTGTGAGGACAATGTGGAGCAGTCTCCCCCTCTCTCTCTCTCTCTCCCTCTCTCTCTCTGTGTGAGGACAATGTGGTGCAGTCTCCCCCTCCCTCTCTCTCTCTCTGTGAGGACAATGTGGAGCAGTCTCCCCCTCTCTCTCTCTCTCTCTGGGGACAATGTGGAGCAGTCTCCCCCCCTCTCTCTCTGTGTGTGAGGACAATGTGGAGCAGTCTCCTCCTTTCTCTCTCTCTCTCTGTGAGGACAATGTGGAGCAGCCCCCCCCCCTCTCTCTCTCTCTCTGTGAGGACAATTTGGAGCAGTCTCCCCCTCTCTCTCTCCCTCTCTCTGTGTGAGGGCAATGTGGAGCAGTCTCCCCCTCTCTCTCCCTCTCTCTGTGTGAGGGCAATGTGGAGCAGTCTCCCCCTCTCTCTCCCTCTCTCTGTGTGAGGACAATGTGGTGCAGTCTCCCCCTCTCTCTCCCTCTCTCTGTGTGAGGACAATGTGGTGCAGTCTCCCCCTCTCTCTCCCTCTCTCTGTGTGAGGACAATGTGGAGCAGTCTCCCCCTTTCTCTCTCTCTGTGAGGACAATGTGGTGCAGTCTCTCTCTCTCTCTCTCTCTCTCTCTCTCTCTCTCTCTCTCCCTCTCTCTCTCTGTCTCTGTGTGAGGGCAATGTGGAGCAGTCTCCCTCTCTCTCTCTCTCTCTCTCTGCGGGCAATATGAAGCAGTTGGATGGTGAGCTGATTCAGTGGTTCAATGGGCCACTTGACTAGACTTGCCCCCCAGGCCTAAGGCTGCCAGCCCTCCCCTGGCAGAGCGGATCTCTATCTCCATCCAGGATCTGGAAATAAAGAAGGAGGAGCTGTCCAGGAAGTTGCGTCACATTGAGGAGCTGTGTAACGTGACGGATCCACTGACTGTCTTACAGGAATCAGACACAGGTGACTTGTGTGATACTGAGGATGGAGATAATGAGGACAGAGAGAGACATGAGGAGCTCCTCCATGATGGAGGGGGTCTGGGTGTGGATGGGATATCACACACATTACACACATTATCTGATATAATAACAGAGGTAAATGTATCCTCCTATATACAGGGAGCTGCAGACATATTACTGGATGTAAATACAGCCAATAATAATCTCCATATATCAGATGACAGGAAAACTGTATCCTGGTCAGATAGAAAACAGAATCATCCAGAAACACCAGAGAGATTTCAGAATCGTCCTCAGGTGTTGAGCAGTCGGAGTTTCTCCTCAGGGAGACATTACTGGGGAGTGGATGTCGGGGGATCAGATTGGTGGATAGTCGGGATGTGTTACCCCAGTATAGACAGGAGAGGAGAGCACAACCAGATTGGAAATAATAAGAAGTCCTGGGGTTTGTACAGGGATGGTGATCAGTATGAGGTGAGACATGACAGGAAAGAGATCCCCTTACCCTCCAATCTCTCCAGTAACAGAGTCAGGATATATCTGGATTATGGGATCGGACGGATCTCCTTTTATGATCTGTGTGACCCGATCCGACATCTCCACACCTTCACCACCACCTTCACTGAGCCCCTCCATGCTGGGATAGGTGTAGGGAGAGGTTGTATAAAGATCTGTGGGGGGAAACGGGAGATGTGAGAACTCCGCCCAGAGACCGGTGATGTCACAGTGAGAGGGGGTCAGATTGGTGGAAAGATCATTTATTGGGGACACTTAGGTGATATTTCTTCCTACCTCACAGTTCACTGTGATTGGTTGGAATAACTAACCAACTACAGGAGTCACTGCTATTGGACAGTCACTAAGACAAGATGATCTATCTATCCAACATTTGTTTTCCTCTAATTCTCTAACCAGGAAGTTATCACAGTGAGTGACACTGGGAACCTTTCCAACTTCCCCTCCCCCACCCTCTGCCCCACATGTGGTCTCTCTCTGTGTTGGGTGGCAGCAAAGATCAGATTCTGAGGATGCAGTGCGGTTGCTGTGAAGGGATAGGATGTGGTCACCTCTCCTCTCTTTCCTCCTCCTATTCCATGTACACTGAGGAGTGGTGTCAGTGTTGGTGTTGGGGGCACTAAGATGGACATTCCTGTGCAGCATGTTCTCCGGTCTCATGTGCAAGGCGGGTACTAGGGATGGGCAGAAGGGGCATCTGCCCTGGGTGGGATTATTTAATGTGAGAAGAGGACGCAGTTTGCTGGGTACAACCTCTTCCCATTCTGCAGCATATAATACAGGCAGAGAGCGGCTTTGCCCCTACATGTAGATCGTAGCATTACACCCCCCCCTGCCTGCACAGTACACAGTACTTGTCTTTCAGCAACAGTAGAGGGAAGCAGGCGAGGCACGTGAGGTTGGGAAGGTATCAGCACTTTCCTGATTCAGTCTACATGTATACAACTTTCCCTCTCCTGGACAGCGGCTTCTCTCCCCCCTCCCCCCTCCTCCACTCATTTCTATCACTCCTGATTTATCTCTCACAATGTTTGTGGGAGATCATCACCCCCCCCCTCCTGTTATCTCTCCCTGCTCTAGTTTAGACATCTCAGAGCATATTCCTGCTCTCTATAGTGACCCCCCTCCCCTCCTGTGCCCTTCTCTCGGACCCCCTCCCCTCCTGCGCCCTTCTCTCGGACCCCCTCCCCTCCTGCGCCCTTCTCTCGGACCCCCTCCCCTCCTGTGCCCTTCTCTCGGACCCTTTCCCCTCCTGTGCCCTTCTCTCTGACCCCCTCCCCTCCTGTGCCCTTCTCTCGGACCCCCTCCTTTCCTGTGCCCTTCTCTCCCACCCCCTCCCCTCCTGTGCCCTTTTCTCCGACCCCCTCACATCCTGTGCTCTTTTCTGGGACCCCCTCCCCTCCTGTGCCTTTCTCTGGGACCCCCTCCCCTCCTGTGTCCTTCTCTCGGATCCCCTCCCCTCCTGTGCCCTCCTGTGCTCTTTTCTGGGACCCCCTCCCCTCCTGTGCCTTAATTCTTGAACCCCCTCCCCTCCTGCGCCCTTCTCTCGGACCCCCTCCCCTCCTACGCCCTTCTCTCGGACCCCCTCCCCTCCTGCACCCTTCTCTCGGACCCCCTCCCCTCCTACGCCCTTCTCTCGGACCCCCTCCCCTCCTATGCCCTTTCTCTGACCCCCTCCCCTCCTGTGCCCTTCTCTTGGACCCCCTCCCCTCCTGTGCCCTTCTCTAGGACCCCCTCCTGTGCCCTTCTCTCGGACCCCCTCCCCTCCTGTGCCCTTCTCTAGGACCCCCTCCTGTGCCCTTCTCTCGGACCCCCTCCCCTCCTGTGCCCTTCTCTAGGACCCCCCTTCCTCTCTACCTGCACAGCCAAACTGAGTGGTGTCCTCTCCTCTGTGCTGCTAAGACTGCCTCTACTCAGCCAACAGGTAACAGTAACATACTTTCAGGACTCATATGACTGCTAATTGTTGTGGAGACACCTGTAATTTCAGATTCTATTTTTAGTAGAGCTGCACGATTCTGTCCAAAATGAGAATCACGTTTTTTTTCTTAGAATAAAAAGATCACGATTCTCGCGACATAAAATCTTTCACATTACACAAAAAAACAAAAATGGGCTAACTTTACTGGTCAGTTTTTTTATCTTTAAATTCATTAAAGTCATTTTTTCAAAAAAATAAATTGCATTTGAAAGATTGCTGCGCAAATACATGACATACGTGACATAAAATATTGCAACAACCACCATTTTATTCTCCAGGGTTTCTACTAAAAAAAACATATTCTTTGGGGGTTATAAGTAATTTTCTAGCAAAGTAAAAAATTATTTTAACTTGAAACCAACAAATGTCAGAAAAAGGTTAAGTGGTTAAACTTTTTTCACTTACACATAAAGTCTATTCCATTGACAAATTGTTACAATGTTTATACTTAAGTTCAACTGATAAAGAATGCTTTGATTTTTGTCAGACTGTTTTTCTCTTCCTTTCCTCTGAGGGCTGTGGTTTCAGAAGAGCAGAGAGAATGCTTTGAATAGAAAGAATTGTGAAACACTTTAGTCAAGATCGTGTTAATGATTCTTGGCGATTAATTTTTAGTAAGGGTCCATTTACAAGAGGTGCAAACATGCATCTCCCATGCAGGGCTGTCATCTATCAGCACATAGGTGTTGTGCCCATCCCCGTGTCAGCACCCCATTCATATCTACTTGGACATGAGGCTGCATGGACACAGCCTCTGTATCCTAATATAACATACAGGTGCGGGTCCCAATAGAAGTGAATGGGACGCTGGCACAGTGATATGCACACAATGCCCGTCCATCCCTGTGCTGATAAGAGAGCCCTGCACAGGACACACATGTCTGCTCCACATGTGAATGGACCCTAAAGAACTCCTGTACATGGAGGCTTAGTGAGCTCCCCAGGCATAAGAAAACAACAGGAGCTACTAAACCTGCCCATAGATGGATGGAAATGTAACTGGTCCAGCAAGGACCGGACAAGTTTCAATGAACTCATGCCGTTTTTTTCAATGATTTTAATCTATGTTGCCGGGATCCGGCAATACATTACAGCCGCAAGCAGTTTTAAATGACATTTTTTTCCTTTAGAAATGTCATTTTGCTGTGGTATTATTATAAACATTGGACAGATACACTACTTTACAGGCATACTAAGGAGACCCCCCCCCCCCCCCGGCACGATATTTAACCACATCAATACCAGGCACTTACCTTCCCACCCAGACCAATTTTGAGCTTTCTGCGCTGTTGCAATTTGAATGACAATTGCGTGGTCATGCTACACTGTACCCAAATGAAATTTTTACAAATAAAAAAAGACAGAAAATTTTGAACAAATATATATATTTTTTTGTTTCAGTTTCAAAACGTTGTAAATAAGTACGTTTTCTCCTTCACTGATGGGCACTGATATGGTGGCACTGATGAGGTGGCATTGACGGGCACTGATATGTGGCACTGATGGGCACTGATAGGTGGCACTGATTGGCGACACGGATGGACACTGATAGGTGGCACAAATTGGCACTGATAGCTGGCACAGATTGGCATGGATAACTGGTACGGATTGGCATGGTACGGATTGGCATAGATAGGCGGCACGAATGGGCATGGATAGGCGGCACAGATGGGCATGGCTAGGTGGCACAGATGGGCATGGATGGGCACTGACAGGCAGCATGGATGGGCACTGATAGGTGGCATTGTATTGTACTGATGGATGCCAATCAATAATGCATAGCAATCAGTGATGCCCATTGTGGGCACTGATTGGCATCCATTGTGGGCACTGATTGGCATCCATTGTGGACACTGATTGGCATCCATCGTGGGCACTGACTGGCATCCCTGGTGGTCTAGGGTTGCATACCTGCTGCTGGGCATCCCTGGTGGTCTGGTGGCGTCCATGCTGGTCCAGTGTGGGCATCCTCGGGGGGGCTGTGCTGATAATCGATCAGGACAGACCCCCCATGTCAGAAGACAGGCCGATCGGCTGTCCTCTACTCACGTCTCACAGACACGAGTGAGGAAAAGCCAATCACCGGCTCTTCCTATTTACACTGTGATCAGCTGTGATTGGACATGGCTGATCACATGGTAAAGAGTCTCCGTCGGAGACTCTTTACTGAGATCGTAGTTGCAGGGTGTAAGACTGACACCCCGCAACAACAATCGCCACGATGCACGCCCCCGGGGGCGCGCAGTGGCTCAAAATCATGAGGACGGTCTATGACGTCCAGTCAGGATTTTGAAACCACTTTGCAGCCATCATTTGACAATGGGCGGGCGGCAAGGGGTTAAAGCAATATTTCATTTTTATTGTTTCACTTCAAGCATTTTTAAAATCACTGCTCCTGAAAAAAAAAAAAATTTTAAACTTTTTTTTAGCATTGATACATGTCTCCTGGGGCAGTACCCGGGTCCCCAGACACTTTTTATGGCAATAACTTGCATTTAAGCCTTTACAATGAGCACTTTTGATCTTTCATGTTCGTGTCCCAAAGACTTTAACCGGTTCCCGACCGGCGCACGCCGATGTACGTCGGCAGAATGCCACGGGCAGGCATATTGGCGTACGCCGTACAGGTACGTCCAATCTTTAATGCCGCCCTGCCATCATGAGCGCGCCGCCGGCGGGACCCCCGTGAGTCCGGTTGTGGGTCCCATGGTCTCGATCGCCGCTGGCATACCCGCGATCATCTCACGGGGTGGCTGAATGGAGAAATGCCGTTGTAAACAGCATTTCCCCATTCTGCCTAGCAACTAGTGATGCTGATCTCTGCTCCATGTGATTGGAGCAGAGATCAGTGTTCACTAAATGAAAGCCCAGTCCCCCACAGTTAGTAACACACCCCTAGGAACACTTAACCCCTACACTGCCACCCACTGGTTAACCCCTTCACTGCCAGTGTCATTTACACAGCAATCACTGCATTTGTATAGCACTGATTGCTGTATAAATGACAATGGTCTTAAAAATGTGTCAAAAATGTCTGAAGTGTCTGCCACAATGTCGCAGTCACAATAAAAATCGCTGATCGCCGCCATTACTAGTAAAAAAAAAAATTATTAACAAAAATGCCATAAAACTATCCCCTATTTTGTAAACGCTATAACTTTTGCGCAAACCAATCAATAATCGCTTAATGCGATTTTTTTTTTACCAAAAATAAGTAGAAGAATACGTATCGGCCTAAACTGAAGGAAAAAACATTTTTTTTATATATTTTTGGAGGATATTTATTATAACAAAAAGTAAAAAATAATGTTTTTTTTTTTCAAAATTGTCGCTCTATTTTTGTTTATAGCGCAAAAAATAAAAACCGCAGAGGTGATCAAATACCACCAAAAGAAAGCTCTATTCGTGGGAAAAAAAGGACGCCAATATATGTAGTGGTGCCCAACGTGTGGTCGCTGAGTGTGGTAGTTCCACCCGTCACCCTGCTAGGCCAGGCATTCACTTCCAGACACACGTTGCCAGACAAATGAACAGTCCTTCAGCTTGTTTTTGTTGTTTTTATTGGGAGATTTAACTTGGATAGGGGAAAGGGACATGGGATGCCCAAGTGATGAATCTTACTTAGTTTGAACAAAAGATTGTTGAATCTATATGGGCAGTCTCTAAAGCTCCACACTCCTCCAGCGCTCTACTTGAGTTCACTCCACTTTCTCTACTGTGCAATCCTAGATTCCTGTCACAGTTAGCACATGGTTAGGCCTCACTCTGAATAAGTTCCAACTGTTCGATATTCACCATTTGCTGGCAGGGGTCTGCAGTCCCCTTTGGTGTAGCAACCAATAACGATGAAAGAGTACATTTGTACATTTGAAACTTGGTGGACTACTGATACCAGTAAGTCCTGGGCAAATCCTGACAACCCTCTTGTCTGCAGCAACTTGAATTCAACTTCAACGACACCACAGTCTCTCCCTCTGACTTCACATCCAATATTGGTATGTCTCTCCCAGAGCTTCTCAATGTGATTCTCACTCACTGACCCCGGAATGGATCCCTCCTGAATGACTTTCCTGGCAGTGCTCCCCACTGTCCTCCCTCTGCTTCTGTTCCAGACATCTCTTGATGACCCTGTATGGAGAGGTTCCTTCCCAGCTCCGAAGCTCCAGGCCTAAGGTCACCCCCTCCCCAGAAAGGGGGTTCCATCAAGGGCCACGACAGCCTAACACTCCATCACTCAGTTGTTCCACCCAACAACTCCTCCCACAGCAGGCTGACCATGAGTGTATATATATATATATATATATATATATATATATATATATATATATATATATAAAGAGGTCTGCCCCCTGCCGATCCTAGTTTGGGATTGGTCAGGGCTCCCAGATACACTCCATGCCACTCCCCAGCCTAGGGTTGCCACCTTATCTTCAAGCCAAACCTAAACACATTAGCAGCGCACGGCAAATTTTTTTTTTAATGCAGCTGCTGGCTTTTAATATATTTGTTTAGGTGGACCTCCTCTTTAAATTCATTACCCCTGTACAATGCAATGAATGGTAAGTTTTTTTATGTAGTATACACTATACATAAAATGTTGTGATTAAATAACATTTCTGGAGGGTGTGATGGGGCCAGTATGTACAGGAGAGGAGTGCGGAGCGTATAATGGGGCAGTATGTACCGCAGAGGAGTGTGGAGGGTATGATGGGGGCAGTATGTACAGGAGAAGATTGAGGAGGGTATGATGGGGTCAGCATGTACATGAGATGAGGGTGGAGGGTATGATGGGGCAGTATGACAGGAGAGGAGTGCGGAGGGTATGTTGGGGGCAGTATGTACAGGAGAAGAGTGAGGAGGGTATGATGGGGCAGTATGTACAGGAGAAGAGTACGGAGGGTATGATGGGGTCAGTTAGTACAGGAGAAGAGTATGGAGGGTATGATGGGACAGTATGTACAGGAGAAGAGTGCGGAGGGTATGATGGGGGCAGCATGTACAGGAGAAGAGAGTGGAGGGTATGATGGGGTCATTATGTACAGAAGAAGAGTGCGGAGGGTATGATGGGGTCAGTATGTACAGGAGAAGAGTTTGGAGGGTATGATGGGAGCAGTATGTACAGGAGAAGAGTGCGGAGGGTATGATGGGGTCAGTATGTACAGGAGAAGAGTTTAGAGGGTATGATGGGGCAGTATGTACAGGAGAAGAGTGCGGAGGGTATGATGGGGTCAGTTAGTACAGGAGAAGAGTGCGGAGGGTATGATGGGGTCAGTATGTACAGGAGAAGAGTGCGGAGGGTATGATGGGGGTAGTATGTACAGGAGAGAAGTGCGGAGTGTATGATGGGGGCAGTATGGGGAGGGATTTCTTGCAGTGTCTGTGGGGTGACTATGGGATGATGTCCCTCAGCTGGGGTTAAGAAGCAGCTCTGACTGATGTCTGCCAGGTGGGTATATGAAGTGGTCTGGGGGTGATATAAGCTGGGGGGTGGGGTTGGGGGCTGAGAAGAGGTCAGATATAGATGTCTGTAAAAAAAAAATTGTGCTCATTGTTGTGGAAATTTTATTATATGGACTCATGTGGACATTTTATTCTAGGGTGTGTGTTTTATGGATTGTTGTCATCTGTCTCCCTGTGTCTGATTTAATCGGGGAGCGCACTTGGGTTGAATCGGGACCAGCGGTAAAACCGTCAGTATGAAAACCTTCTCATGGTCTTGGAGGCGTGTTCTCTGTGTGTGTGGGCCTTCGCCGGCTTGTAAGTATCAAGCGCAATGCGCTGGACTTCCTGCCTTCAAATGTCTATGCACATTAGAGAAGCAAAGTCCGCATAACGAGAGAAACATATTATATCTCCGTTATGGCTACGCTATCCCTTTTGTATACATATCTGCTTTTATAAGAGAACATTGATATCTGCTATGTTGGTATACTCGTACCGTATATTGACAACAGCAGTAGCAATATCTCCGCAGATCTTCTCAAGCCTGTAAGAACAAGTAGAATGATCTTACTAGATACTGCTTACTCTGAGCAGTATTGAGTGGGATCCATCCTGACAAAGATGGTGGATGTGCATGCATGTGGCTGGGCGGAGGGGGCAGTGTACATGCCTCAAATGGATGAGACATGTACACTTCTCCCTCCCACTGTGGATGCCCTCCCCTTTAGTCTCATTTCCTGTGATGTCAATTTGCATGGAGGAACCGATTGGCTGTTGGGGCCATGAGTTTCTGTGTTGTCATATCCTTATTTGGTCATATCCTGTGAGGTCACATCCTGTTTCTGGCTTCCTGTTTGTGTGTGAATAAAAAGCCGAGAGTCTCCGCCCTGCTGGGCAGATGAAGGAACGATGGAGCTAAGATGGTGATTATGGCTGTTTACTGGGGAAAAGGGGAGACACGGGTTATTTAGAGATGCATTATACCATTATGGTGAAGGGGCATGTGTTAGCGCAGGTGAGATTGGTTATGTATAGCCAGGGCTTTTTTTTCTCAAACAATAGGTGCTGGAACTCAACCACGACCACCCAAAACCCCTCCAAATCACATCAAATACTGGGTGGGGTCAGTCAAATTTCACGAACAGTAGGAGGGTTTTAAAGGGGCATTAAATACCAGGATTGCATTACATACAGAGTGCAGAGTTAAGGGGGGGTTACACACAGAGTGCAGAGCTGTCACTTGTAAACACAAAAACCGGACTTCTGTGTTTACAAGTGATTGTGGTGAGCAGGCCCCCCCACCAAGGGTCTGAGCCAGAGGTGGTGGAACTGAGTTCCACCAGGTTCCCTCTGAAAAAAAGCCCTGTGTGTAGCCAATCTCTCCACCACACTCATCCACTAATTTATACAACAATAAATCATACAACTGGACTACTCAATGAAAACAACCTCCTGTTATAGGATGCTAGCACCCTGTATGTCCAGATGATGTGAAGGTAATCGATGACCACTCATATAACCCTGTGTTATCCAAGCTCTGATGCCGCCTACACGCGACCGGTTTTTCGGTCAGAATAAACTCTGACGGTTTTTCTGACGGAGTTCTGCTGAAACGGAGCCTGGAGGAAGGAAACAGAAAGGGGCTTCAGATTACAACACAAACACCAGCACAGTGTATTTATGGAGAAGTAATAACACTGCTGCTGTGACTGTCTCCACAGTGGCAAGTATGCTAATGGAGACCCCCCTGCCCGAATGGTCTGTTTCAGGCAGTCTGAAAACCGGGCAAATGATTCAGAATCCGACTGTCCGGGTGAATCCCGTACAGGTGGCAACCCTACCCCAGCCCCCAGATCAAAACAAACAGGCCTAGCTCACAGCTAGGCCTGCCTATATTTACCTGCTCTGGCTATAAAAAAAAACACAAACCTCTAGAAACCTACCTAAGGTAGAGAGTGCTACATATAACTATATATATATATATATATATATATATATATATATATATATATATATATATATATATATATATATATATACACACACACACACACAAACACACACATTTTTGTAAATATTTTATTATTATCTTTTCATGTGACGTTACACTTTGCTACAACGTAAAGTAGTGAGTGTACAGCTTATATAACAGTTTAAATTTGCCGCCCCCTCAAAATAACTCAACACACAGCCATTAATGTCTAAACCGCTGGCAACAAAAGTGAGTACACCCCTAAGTAAAATTGTCCAAGCTGGGCCCAATTAGCTATTTTCCCTCCTCAGCGTCATGTGTTACAAGGTCTCAGATGTGAATGGGGAGCAGGTGTGTTAAATTTGGTGTTAACGCTCTCACTCTCTCATACTGGTCACTGGAAGTTCAACATGGCACCTCATGGCAAAGAACTCTCTGAGGATCTGAAAAAATATATATGTTGCTCTACATAAAGATGGCCTAGGTTCTAAGAAGATTGCCAAGACCCCGAAACTGAGCTGCAGCACGGTGGCCAAGACCATACAGCGGTTTAACAAAACAGGTTCCACTCATAACAGGCCTCGCCATGGTCCACCAAAGAAGTTGAGTGTCAAACCTCCAAGCTGAAGCCAGAGATATTGCCAAAGATGGGTGGAGCCCCTTTAAGGGACTAGGAGGTTTTGGTGATTTTTTTTGGTTCAATTTTCTCTTGGTTCCGACAGACAGAAATGTTAATTTTAATGTGCCTGTTTCTTATCCTTGTTATATATACATTGTTCAAGCTTATTCAATGTATCTGTAATTATACAACACAACGGAATGATCCTACACAGAGAATATTAAGTGATCATGATGAAATCACTTTGTGATTTAAGAGGGGATTGAAGGGTGAGAAAGAGTTAAAAAAACTGAGACATTCTATAAATTGCTGACAGGCGAATATCTTTATTTTAGGGTCTGATTTGTCACGATGACCACAGGATAGATAAGGTCTGGTAAGAACTGGTTTTGAAATTATGTCTTCAGACAAAGTCAAAACATCAGCATTAGTTTAAATTATGTCTGAGATGTTATGTGTCATGTGATGAACTTTGTCCTCCCTCCCTCCTTTCTCTTTAAGTTGCACAATATTCTTTGTCCATATTTTGTATAAAGGTACAACCCTTACCATTAAAACTAAGCATTCATTGAAACGGCTATTTTGTCTTGTGCAGTGAATGCTTCCAGAGCTCTGACAGAATTTCTCACTGATTGCCCAGGTCTAAGCAAATTTACCCTTTACATTTCCCTATAACTCTCCTCTCCTGAAATACTCTGCTCTTTCCTCTATAACTCTCCTCTCCTGAAATACTCTGCTCTGCTGGAGGACTCTGCTCCTTCCTCTATAACTCTCCTCTCCTGAAATACTCTGCTTTGCTGGAGGACTCTGGTCCTTCCCCTGTAACTCTCCTTTCCTGAAATATTCTGCACTTCTGGAGGACTCTGCTCCTTCCTCTATTTAATTCTCCTCTCCTGAAATACTCTGCTCTGCTGGAGGACTCTGCTCCTTCCTCTATAACTCTCCTCTCCTGAAATACTCTGCTCTGCTGGAGGACTCTGCTCCATCCTCTAGAACTCTCCTCTCCTGAAATACTCTGCACTGCTGGAGGTCTCTGCTCCTTCCTCTATAACTCTCCTCTCCTGAAATACTCTACACTGCTGGAGGACTCTTCTCCTTCCTCTATAACTCTCCTCTCTTGAAATACTCTGCACTGCTGGAGGACTTTGCTCCTTCATCTATAACTCTCCTCTCCTGAAATACTCTGCACTGCTGGGGGACTCTGCTCCTTCCTCTATAACTCTCCTCTCCTGAAATACTCTGCACTCCTGGAGGACTCTGCTCTTTCCTCTATAACTCTCCTCTCCTGAAATACTCTGCACTGCTGGAGGACTCTGCTCCTTCCTCTATAACTCCCTTCTCCTTAAATACTCTGCACTGCTGGAGGACTCTGCTCCTTCCTCTATTTAATTCTCCTCTCCTGAAATACTCTGCACTGCTGGGGGACTCTGCTCCTTCCTCTATAACTCTCCTCTCCTGAAATACTCTGCACTGCTGGAGGACTCTGCTCCTTCCTCTATTTAACTCTCCTCTCCTGAAATACTCTGCACTGCTGGAGGACTCTGCTCCTTCCTCTTTAACTCTCCTCTCCTGAAATACTCTGCACTGTTGGAGGACCCTGCGCCTTCCTCTATAACTCTCCTCTCCTGAAATACTCTGCTCTGCTGGAGGACTCTTCTCCTTCCTCTATAACTCTCCTCTCCTGAAATACTCTGCACTGCTGGAGGTCTCTGCTCCTTCCTCTATAACTCTCCTCTCCTGAAATACTCTGCTCTGCTGGAGAACTCAACTCCTTCCTCTATAACTCTCCTCTCCTGAAATACTCTGCACTGCGGGAGGACTTTGCTCCTTCATCTATAACTCTCCTCTCCTGAAATACTCTGCTCCTTTCTCTATAACTCTCCTCTCCTGAAATACTCTGCTCCTTCCTCTATAACTCTCCTCTCCTGAAATACTCTGCACTGCTGGAGGACTCTGCTCCTTCCTCTAACTCTCCTCTACTGAAATACTCTGTACTGCTGGAGGACTTTGCTCCTTCATCTATAACTCTCCTCTCCTGAAATACTCTGCTCCTTCCTCTATAACTCTCCTCTCCCTAAATACTCTGCACTGCTGGAGGACTCTTCTCCTTCCTCTATAACTCTCCTCTCCTGAAATACTCTGCACTGCTGGGGGACTCTGTTCCTTCCTCTGTAACTCTCCTCTCCTGAAATACTCTGCACTGCTGGGGGACTCTGCTCCTTCCTCTATAACTCTCCTCTCCTGAAATAATCTGCACTGCTATGGGACTCTGCTGCTTCCTCTAATACCATGTACACACGACTGGCGTGATTGTGTGTGGCCAGTCCGTTCGTATGGAAAGTCCGTCGGAACTCTGCCGAAAAGACCGTCGGACCTAGTCCCTCAATGTCTGGTCATGTGTATGTGGAATAACTCTCCTCTCCTGAAATACTCTGCACTGCTGTGAATGGTGAGTTGCTCCCTATGTTGGGATCACATATATATGAAGGAAGGTCGGACACATTAGAGGATGAAGCTCTTCTATGTAATGAAGAATGTTGCTCTCGGTGAGAAGAATGCGGTGAGGACACATTGTTAGATTGTACAGATATGATTTGTGTCTGAAGGGAAGAACAAGGTTCAGTTCTACTGATCACTGTCACCGATAAACCGCAATGACAACGTCTTTTATCCCATACTCACTGATATCTTATGGTGATTGGTCCTTTAAAGTATAGCCCCGCCCATCATTGTTGATGTCATTCTTTCTGGGCATCACTGGCCCCAAAAGAATGCCCTTCCAGCACTGTGTGGATGGCATCCAGCTCAGAGAAGACCCTACAGCAGGGAGGTCATGTGCTGCTCATCCTCACTCTCCATTCTGGGGAATCTTTTGCTCGCACCACCATCATCATATCGCACTACAGATCAAGTGATTGGAGGTCTGATTTTGGAGCATCCAACTTTTCATTGGGGTGCAACCTATATGATAAAAATGGTTTGCACCTAAATGGAAGGGGGTCTGCTGTACTGGGGGAGCACCTGAATGGAAGGGAGTCTGCTGTGCTGGGGGAGCACCTGAATGGAAGGGGGTCTGCTGTGATGCGTGAGAGGTTTATGGGAAGGTTGGAGGAGTATATGAATATGAGTTGGGGACCTTAGAGTGTAAGTTCCTTAAGGGTAGGGACTTATGTGAATGTACCAATGTATATTTAAAGAGCTGTACTAGGGGAGCACCTGAATGGAAGGGGGTCTGCGGTGCTGGGGGAGAACCTGAATGGAAGGGGTTCTGCTGTGCAGGGGGAGCACCTGAATGGAAGGGGGTCTGCTGTGCTGGGGGAGCACCCGAATGGAAGGGGGTCTGCTGTGCTGGGGGAGGACCTGAATGGAAGGGGGTCTGCTGTGCTGGGGGAGCACCTGAATGGAAGGGGGTCTGCTGTGCTGGGGGAGCACCTGAATGGAAGGGGGTCTGCTGTGCTGGGGGAGCACCTGAATGGAAGGGGGTCTGCTCTGCTGGGGGAGCACCTGAATGGAAGGGGGTCTGTTGTGCTGGGGGAGCACCTGAATGGAAGGGGGTCTGCTGTGCTGGGGGAGCACCTGAATGGAAAGGGGTCTGCTGTGCTGGGGGAGCACCTGAATGGAAGGGGGTCTGCTGTGCTGGGGGAGCACCTGAATGGAAGGGGGTCTGCTGTGCTGGGGGAGCACCTGAATGGAAGGGGGTCTGCTGTGCTGGGGGAGCACCTGAATATTAGGGGGTCTGCTGTGCTGGGGGAGCACCTGAATGGAAGGGGGTCTGCTGTGTTGGGGAGCACCTGAATGGAGGGGGTCTGCTGTGCTGCGGGAGCACCTGAATGGAGGGGGTCTGCTGTGCTGGGGGAGCACCTGAATGGAAGGGGGTCTGCTGTGCTGGGGGAGCACCTGAATGGAAGGGGGTCTGCTGTGCTGGGGGAGCACCTGAATGGAAGGGGGTCTGCTGTGCTGGGGGAGCACCTGAATGGAAGGGGGTCTGCTGTGCTGGGGGAGCACCTGAATGGAAGGGGGTCTGTTGTGCTGGGGGAGCACCTGAATGGAAGGGGGTCTGCTGTGCTGGGGGAGCACCTGAATGGAAAGGGGTCTGCTGTGCTGGGGGAGCACCTGAATGGAAGGGGGTCTGCTGTGCTGGGGGGAGAGGTTTATGGGAAGGTTGGAGGAGTATATGAATGTGAGTTGGGGACCTTAGAGTGTAAGCTCCTTGAGGGTAGGGACTGATGTGAATGTATATTTAAAGAGCTGTGTAAATTGACGGCGCTATATAAGTACCTTAAATAATAATAATATTTAAACTAGAATTGAGGGGGGAGGGCGATCTAGACTTCAATGGGGCAGTTAGGGGTCAGACAATAATGGAGGGTGGAATGGGGCTAGATGGGGGGAGGGTTATGACAGGTGACAAGAAAGTTCCCATGTTGCAAACAACCATTGGAAATTATAGTGCTATTTGTACTACTAAAAAAGATATGAAAAACACCAGAGCAAAATGTAATAATGCATTAAAGTGTTTGTTCACCAATGCCAGAAGTCTGCCAAGCAAAATAGGTGAGTTGGAAGCTGTGGTGCACGAGGAGAGCTACGATGTAATCGGTATTGCTGAAACTTGGCTTCATTCCTCACATGACTGGGCTATTAATATTCCTGGCTTTGCACACTTTCGGAGAGATGGGGTAAAAATGAGAGGTGGAGGGGTCTGTCTCTATGTGAGAAGTGATCTCAAAGCGAGTGAGAAAGAGGACCTGGTGGACGGAGAGTGTGATGAGTCTGAAGCATTATGGGTGGAACTGCATACAGATGTGCGTAGTTCAAAGTTAATCATTGGAGTTTATTATAGACCACAAAATATCAGTGAGGAGGTGGAGACTCAGCTCTTTGCACAGATGGAAAGAGCTGCAAGGGCTGGGACAGTGATAATAATGGGGGATTTTAACTGCCCAGAAATTGTAGTAATGGAACTGCTGGGACAGTTAAAGGGCAAAAATGTTTAAACCTATTACAGGACAATTGTATGGTCCAGTTTATGGAGCCCCCAACTAGGAATGAAGCCCTGCTGGACCTGGTAATCTCAAACCAGGCAGATCTTATTACTAATGTTTACATAAAGGAACATCTGTGTAGCAATGACCATAACATGATTTTATTTGATGTTAGCTATAAACAAAAAACACATACGGGAAAGATAAAAACACTTTAAGAGAGCAACTTTACCAAGGATGAGGGCTGCTCTCCAGGTCTTAGACTGGGAGGGAATATTGGCATTGATGAACACAGAACAGAAATGGGAATTCTTATAAAGTGACTGTATGTGAACTCACTGCAAAGTATATTCCCACGGGCAATACGTTTAAAAGGCTAAAAATAAAACCTCAAGGCCAAAGTTTAAAAATCTATAAACAATAAGAAAAAAGCCTTTAAAAAATAAAAAAATGAAGGAACACTATCATCGTTTAAATGTTACAAAGAATATAACTGAATATGTAAAAAGGAAATCAAGGATGGAAAAATTCTAAACTAACGAAAGATTGCATTAGATAGTAGAACAAACCCCAAAAAATCCTCACATATATTAATAGTAAAAAGATCAGGTCTGAGCATGTAGGCCCTTTACAAAATAATCTAGAGTGGGTGACTGGAGACAAAGAGAAGACAAATGTATTAAATACATTCTTCAGTTCTCTGTATACAAAGGAGCATCGGGGAGCTCATGTTCCTAATGGGGGGTGGTAGTGACACAGCCCCAAATGATCCGCAATGGCTCAAAAGGGACATGGTCCAGAAATATTTAGACAGACTAAAGGTCAATAAAGCACCTGGACTAGATGGCATCCACCCACGGATCCTAAAAGAATTGAGCTCTGTGATTTAAAATCCAATGTCTCTAATTTTTAGGGACTCGTTAATGATAGGATTTGGTACCACTGAGTTGGCGTAGGGCCATTGTGGTGCCCATATTTAAAAAGGGAACAAAGTCTTTACCGAGTAACTATAGACCTGTTAGTTTAACTTCTATATTTGGGAAGATACTGGAGAGTTTAATAAAAGACCACATAGATGAGTTCTTGCTGGAAAAATATATTCTAAGCAACAGACAGCATGGATTCATGAAAGACAGAAGTTGTCAAATCTGATTTCTTTTTATGAAGAGGTAAGTAAAATCTTGGACAGAGGGGTTGCTATGGTATACATGGACAGAGCGGTGACTGTGGTATACATGGACAGAGCGGTGACTGTGGTATACATGGACAGAGGGGTGGCTGTGGTATACTTGGACAGAGGGGTGGCTGTGGACGTGGTATACTTGGACAGAGGGGTGGCTGTGGACGTGGTATACTTGGACAGAGGGGTGGCTGTGGTATACTTGGACTGAGGGGTGGCTGTGGACGTGGTATACTTGGACAGAGGGGTGGCTGTGGATGTGGTATACTTGGACAGAGGGGTGGCTGTGGATGTGGTATACTTGGACTGAGGGGTGGCTGTGGACATGGTATACTTGGACAGAGGGGTGGACGTGGTATACTTGGACTGAGGGGTGGCTGGTGACGTGGTATACTTGGACAGAGGGGTGGACGTGGTATACCTGGACACAGGGGTGGCTGTGGACGTGGTATACTTGGACAAAGGGGTGGCTGTGGACGTGGTATATTTGGCCAGTCTTTGCAGATGACACCAAACTATGCAGTAGAATAACGTTCTTACAGGATGTCTCCAATATACAAGCCGACCTCAATGCTCTGTCTAATTGGGCGACTATGTGGCAGATGAGGTTTAATGTTGAGAAATGTAAAGTTCTGCACTTGGGGGCTAAGAATATTCATGCATCGTACATACTAGGGGGAGTACAACTGGGGGGGATCAATGGTGGAGAAGGATCTGGGAGTTTTGGTAGATAAGTTCTACCAAGCCAGACAGCCAGAGAACCATGCATCTAGGGATCGGGACATCTGATGAGCCCATTCCATATAGGGCTGGCCCTCTTCCCGTCGTAGGTTTGCGAAATTTGAACCAATGAGCTTCGGGGGGTGATTGTGTATCTTGCCAGCAGCTGCTCCTTGACACGAACATGAAAAATCAAAATTGCTAATTTTAAAGGCTTATATGCAATTTATTGCCATAAAGTGTTTGGTGACCCGGGTCTTGCCCCAGGGGACATGTATCAATGCACAAAAAAAGTTTTTAAGACGGCCAATTTTTCAGGAGCAGTGAATTTAACCACTTCAGCCCCGGAAGATTTGGCTGCTGAATGACCGGGCCTTTTTTTTTTGAGATTCGGCACTGCGTCACTTTAACTGGCAATTGTGCAGTCGTGCAACATTGCACCCAAACAAAGATGACGTCCTTTTTTTACCACAAATAGAGCTTTCTTTTGGTGGTATTTGATCGCCTCTCCGGTTTTTATTTTTTGCGCAATAAACAAAAACATTTTTACTTTTTGCTATAATAAATATCCCCATTTTTTTTTTTTAAAAGAAGCTATTTTTTTTCTCAGTTTAGGCCGATATGTATTCTTCTACATATTTTTGGTAGAAACAAATTGCATTAACCGTATAGTGATTGGTTTGCACAAAAAGTTATAGCGTCTACAAAATAGGGCATAGATTTATAGCATTTTTATTATTCATTTTTTTACTAGTAACGGTGATGATCTGCAATTTTTATCAGGACTGCGACATTATGGCGGACACATCGGACATTTTTGACACATTTTTGGGATCATTGGCATTTATACAGCAATCAGTGCTATACAAAATTTACTGATTACTGTGTAAATGTCGCTGGCAGGGAAGAGGTTAACACTAGGGGGCAATCAAGGGCTTAACTGTGTTTCCTGTGTGTGTTTCTAACTGTAGGGGAGGGGACTGACTAGAGGGGATGACAGATTGTGGTTCCTAGCTATTAGGAACTCAGGGTCTGTCATTTTTCACAGAACAGGGATACACACACGTCCCTGTTCTGCCTCTTGTGCCCGCGATCGCTCGTGGCCGGCTGTCATCACGAGCGGGCACGTGCCTGCTATCCCGATCCCACGAGCCGACGTACAATGACAGCGATTCACAGTATAATGACGGCCGCTGGTCAGCAAGCAGTTAAGAATGCTTAAAGTGAAACAATAAAAATGAAATATTCCTTTAAATATCTGGGGGTGCCTGGGGGTGTCCTTAGTCTGCCTGTAAAGTAGCGCATGTTTCCCATGTTTAGAAAAGTACTGCATCACAATGGCATTTCTAAAGGAAAAAAATGTCATTTAAAATTGCTCACAGCTGTAATGTATTGGCAGATCCTGGCAATATACATAAAAAATAATTTTAAAAAAAGCGTGGGGTCCCCCCCCCTCAGTCAATACCGGGCCCTTCAGAGTATATACTATACGGACTGCACTATATACTCTGCTGAAAAATTGGACCTTAGGTGATGGTGGTGGCAGAACACGGTAACCCCGCACAGTTATTCTTGGTGGGCGCAGGAACGGGCCCTGCTGTTAAATATTATTTAAAAAATTGTAATTACATGTCCGTGTTAAACAGGGGCAGAAACATTGGGCCTTTGGTGTAGGTGGTGGCAGAACACTGTAACTCCTCACAGTTACTCTTGTTGGGTGCAGGAACGGTCCCGGCTGCTTGCCCTCTTTTAGTGGCCTGTGAGCGTCTGTCTCTCCTTGGAGGCCTTCCGGACATTTGTTTTTTTAACACCGCACTACACTGTATTATATACTATATATATCTCAAATACACTGCCATTGACTGAATAACCTGCCTGCCTAATCTAGCTCAATTTCTCTATCTCCATCCACTATAACACACTATACGGGTGCTGTGTAAGCAGTCTTATATTGTGTGGGGCGTGGACTTAGCCCCCCTGAGCCATGATTTGCCAAAGGCACCCTGCCTTTGGCCAATTATGGCTCTCGCTGAGGAGCGTGCTGTGATTGGCCAAAGCATACAGGTCAGGTGCGTGCTTTGGCCAACCATCATACAGCAATTCACTGAGGTCTTGCAGTGCATCATGGGTCGCTCCAATTTGCCTTGAGCTCCCCATAAAATTTTCTGTTCGGCGGATGGGCAAACACCCAATGTTTCGAGCCAAACTTATGTTCGACTCAAACTCAAAGTTCATCCCTATGGTCCATCTCCTTACCACGTCCCCTACATCGTCATGGCCACTCCTCAACTCCACCTATGTCGGTGTCTGTGCTGCCTCCCCCGGCTTCCTTTCTCAGCCTAGAGTTCATAAGTGATGCTTGAGCATGCACTGTAGAGTCTGGCAGTAAGCCGAAGAAGCAGGTGCACCAGATCGAATCCCGGGAACCTCCTGAACCTAGGAAGAAAAAAGGTAAACTTGCTCATTTATTTCCTTCTCTGCGCTCTAGCTCTGCTATGACTCCTACTATTGGGACTAAAGTGGTTGTAAACCCTTACAAAGCACTTTGACCTACAATTAAGCCTAGATTAAGGCTTACCTGTAGGTCCAAGTAATGTCTCCTAAACCTACATGGTTTAGGAGATATTTGCCGAAAGACAGGTACCACTGTCTACGGCACATGCGCTGTAGACAGCGGCGCGCAGGCGCACTGAGCGTGCCGCAGTTAACGCCAATATGCCGCGAGTGGCGGCTCCCATGCACATGCGCGGGAGTGACGTAATCACGGCTCCGACGAATGACAGCGCTGGAGCAGCGAGACCCACCAAGAAGATGGAGGCTCCGGAATACAGGGGACAGCGGTGACTTTGCTGGCTCCTGTGTCAGGTAAGTGACACATAATGGGCTACTATGCGATGCATAGTAGTCCATTATGAATGAATGAATGAATGAATGAAATACTTATTGCGTATAGCGCACAATGCGAACTGAATCGCCTCTAGGCTTTACCTTTGCAGGAAATCAAAGAGGAAGTAAACTCATCAGGGTTTACTTCCTCTTTAACTATGACTGACTTGTTCACAATTCCAGCAATTCAGTAATGGAGATATATATATATGATTCAGGCCCATATATTAAAGTTAGTAATATTGTCATGGAGTGCCAACCCTAAGTCAAAAATTGGAAAGGGAAAGAATAAAGGATCTGGGCGTTAAATGGTCTCCTCCAGACAAATAGAAATACATCTGAATATTTAAATCTTTTATTTTAAGATAATAGAAGACATAATGACATAAAACAAAAGGGGGTAGAGTATCAGCCCCTTGCCCCAACATCTGCCAACTGTTGATGGTGGACCCACTATTTCAGAGCTGGGAGATGAATGAAATGCTCTATTGAGATTAATTTACTCTCTACCATAAGATTTGTAATTGATGGTGTTCCCTTTGATTTGCGGCTTTTTTGCTGTGATATGGACTAACATCTTTTGGTCTTCCCCTTATTTGGATTTCCTGGATGGCTATAAGACTTTGAGGGTGTTGCGAAAGAAGCAAGCCTTGAAGAAGCTGATATACTTACAGACCACGAAACATGTTGGCTATGTAACTGTAACTTCTTTGTTTGATATGTTATATGTGTATCCTTGTTTTTATACATAAGGGGCTGATACTCTACCCTCTTTTGTTTTATGTCATTACGTCTTCTATTATCTTTAAATAAAATATTTAAATATTCATATGTATTTCTATTTGTCTGGAGGAGACCATTTAACGCCCAGATCCTTTATTCATTCCCATTCCACTGATTCAGCCTTCTTTGGTTGCTACCTCCCCTTCTTCTCAGTCTATTGAATATACACCTGTTAACCCTTTCTACACAACATATACATAGTCCACTAACAACATTTTTTTTTTTTAGAAAACTATTTACATAAAACTGCAGAGAGGGCCTAGGAGGCACATTCCATTGCCTAGGAGGCATTTATCAAAAATAAATCATAAATGAAAAAATCTAAGTTGATAATCGACAGACAGACGCACCCGGGAAAGAGACTCCTGGTAGTCATGGAGGCTTGAATCCCCTCCACGCCCCCCCCCCCTCCAAAGTGAGGGAAAGAACCAATCTAGTAAATTTCTGATACGTGGAGCTCCTATTTTGTCAATTTTTCCATGAACTCCTCCTTTCTATTTTGTACCGTATATCTCCATCTTTCAGCCCCCTTTATCCTATCCACTTCTTTCTTCCATTCTGTCAAAGTTGGTCGTATAGTCTGTCTCCATAGTCTCGGTATTAGTAGTTTTGCCGCATTTAATAAGTGGGGTCTTCTACTCTCTTTGTATGTTCTAACTGATATCATTGTCCCATGGAATAAAAAAGTTTCATACACACAGTCGGACAAAGTTGTCGGAAAATCCAACGTGATGACGTTATTTCGCTATGACAGGACTACGTTCACACTAGTAGCCAATAGCTTTGGTGTAGAAATTTGATCTGAGCATGCGTGGCACTTTGTCCGATCGGAATTCTCTACACATGATCGGAGTATGTCCAATCGGAGCATTTTGACGGAAAATTTTACCAACAAGTTGGAAAACTTGGTCCGTCGGATACTACGACAGAAACAGTCCGATGTAGACCACACACAGTCGGAATATCCGACAAAACGATCCGATCGGACACATTCCGTCGGAATCTCCGATCGTGTGTACAAGGGCATATATGTAGATTCAATAAGATTTCTAACTTGGTTCGGTGTGAAACTGCAATTTAATTCCTGTTCCTATTCTCTAATATAATATAGTTTTATGTTTTTCTTGGTTCCGAGTACTAGTGTATGCATTTGTGATAATAGATGACCGGCCCGGACTATCTTCACACATCTTGATTCAAATATAGTCAGCGTGTTCATGGACCTTTATCGTAGCTTTAATTTTATTGTAAAAAACTACCAGTTGGTGATACCTCCATTCGGCCATTGGTCTTGGTCCTAACATCTGTACTAATACTTCTAGTGGCAATAATGTACCATGAGGTGCAAATTTGCCCCATGACGTGTCTCCATCCTTCCCCCATGGGCCCATTGATCCCTCATCTCCCCCCGGCATGAACCATGGGAGCCCTTCCAACGGAGCCAGTGGGGATACCCATGGGGCATATTCTCCTAATTAAGTTTATCCCAAATTTTTAATGTGTTTTGGGTTAATGGTGACGTCCATTTTGAGAGCCCTTGATTTAACTTCGGAATCCAAGATAGTCCTGTCCGTTTCCTTTCTGACATTTTTTGTTCTAATGTTATTTTATTATGTTGGTCATAATGCCAGTATAGAATACGAACTAGGGCCATTGCCCTGTAGTATGACCTAATATGCAGTAGTCCCATACCGCCTTTCGACCTCCCTTTGCATATAATTTGATATGCAAGTGTAGCGGGGTCTCTTTAAGAACTATAAAACTACTGTTCCCAGAACCCCGCTGGTTCCCAGGATGCTTTGAGTTATGCCCCAGAGACTTATGGGGGAGGAAATATAAGGAGGGGGAGAGGCCTAGTTCGCTCTCTTTGGACACCCCCCCTCTCTTCAAGCAAGAGGAGATCTGTGCTGAACTGCTGAGGCACAAGGCCTGAAGCCTGGGCCTTGTGCTCTTTTCCAAAGAGCTCTCTGCCAGCCTAGTTGCACCTGAGAGACATTTTCTCATTCCTTGCTGCAGTACACCAGAAGGATTGAAGACTCGGAGGTCGTGGATTCCTGTTCCTAGACGAAATGGCAGAGAAACCGGACTTGGACTTGTCCGGGTGGTGAGAGCTGTTTAAAGACAGATGCTTTATCTTTATTATTCGTTTGGATTACAAAGTTGTTCTTCAAGTGCACCACCGAAAGATTGCTAGCGAATATTGTTTTACTGGACTTCCATCTAGATCAGTCAGGCCTGACTGCATAGGTAGACAGTGCTGGGTGTTTACCCATGTGGGGAAGTAGCTGAAAAAGGGCAGCGCTAGAGTTGCATAGCAATACTTTATTATGCTGATTACTCTGTTTATCTTTATTACTGGTTACTGCAGGGACCTGATTATGTGTTGCAATCCAAATGTTTGATTCATGTTATTCCTTTTATAAAAACAATAAGTAAAGTCAGTTATATACTTTCAAAGATTGTCTATGAGCTTGAGTTACCCACGCACGCACACACACATATTTAGAGTATAAGTGATTTAATGTGTATTGCTAGATACTAACTGTGCCAAAGTGGGTAGTGCAGATTGCCGGGGGGTTGGCGGAGCTGTGCTCAGGACCCAAACCAAACTTGCGGCCCCCTTAAGTGAGGGTATCGCTATACGTGGGGGCTCGTAAATCCGGGATTTCTGAGACAGCGGTGAACACGCCAGAGGTACCGGCATGGACCCACAGGGAGTCAGAGCGTGGTGTGAAGCAGCTAAGGCCGACCCAAGTCAGTCAGTGGTCATTAGCCTCCCAGGGGAGAAATGGTCGACAGAGACCGTAGAGGAGTTAATGAAGTCAGTGTCCCCAGACCATGAACCATGCGTGATGGAGATAAAATCAGACCCAGACATCTCATATCAGTATGCGCTAGTGGAATACTGGGATGGGATGCCGGAGGCTTGCAAGCGCAACCGTGTACGGACACAAGATAACAGATCCTATAGGTTGGCGCACGCAACAAAGGAGGAGCCATCGCCAATGGGATCACCGCAGGCTGCGGCCCGTACCTCACCCGAGAGTCTCAGATCAGCACCGGCCACCCTTAGCGCAGAACTGTGTGCTGTCCTGGGGGAGATTGTGGCCCAGTGCAAGAAGGATCCCACAGATTACCCGATGTCGGGGTACAGAAAACTCCGGATGTTTTCAGGGAGGAAACCTGTACCTTCGGAAGAAGAGGGATTTGAAGATTGGTTAGATAGCGCAACTCAGGCACTAGAGGAATGGGAAGTTCCAGAGCGCAGAAAGAAGCAGAGGATTGTGGAAAGTCTAAAGGGGCCTGCTCTAGAGGCCGTTCGCAACCTGAAGATGAGCAGGACAGACTGTAATGCGCAGGAGTACCTAGATGTACTACAGACTGTGTTTGGTGGGACAGAGAAAATCTCTGAGCTTGCTTATCAGTTAGAGCATTGCTACCAGAAGAAAGGTGAAAAACTATCAGACTACATGGGACGTTTAGATAAAATCCTGCATAGGATGATCCTAAAGAAGGGGATCAGCCCAGGAAAAGTAGATGAGGCCCGTGCTCAACAGGTACTGAGGGGAGCTCAACCCATGGATCCTATTGCATGGACACTGCGTGCCCGACTGGATGGGAAGAATCTGGAGTACACTGACCTCATCCGAATGATCAGAGAGGAAGAGGCCCTACTGGAAGAGAAAATGGAAGAACATCTCACCGAGCCCGTCAACCAACCGGTAGCAATAGTTACACCGGCCATGACCCCCGCTAGAGATAAGGAGCTGGACACTTTGAAGTTACAGATGTCCCAGGTGATGGAGATGTTGACTGCTATGATGGCGAAAGGTCAAGGGGGAGCCGAGAAACCAAGTCCTAGGAGGGAGTTGTTTCCAGATACACCAACACCAAGCCCCACTCGAGACCGAGAAGAGGTGCTATGCTACAACTGCGGGGGCAGTGGCCACTTCGCCAGTAGATGTTCCAGTCCCAAGAAGAAGAAGGTAGATAACCGCCAGCCGGCGGGAAACTTCAGAGGGCCCCGGTGAGGGAGTCAACCGGGTGCCCATGCCTTTCAGTGAACTCCAAACTGAATAGAAGGAAGAGAGAGAGAGGAAACCAGACCCCTCAGAAGGAATGTCTACAAATAAGAGACAATAACATCCCTCAGCGGGTTTGTACTCCCATTACTGTGGGGAGGGTCAATGCATACCAGGCTCGAAAAAGAGTAAAGTCAAAAACCAACTGGATGAAGACGGGTCCCCAGAAGAGGGTGGCCTCAACCAGGCCCTTCCCAGAAGAATTGGTCGGCCCGTCCCCCACTGTCTCCATCCAGGTGGAAGGAGTCTACACGAAGGCCCTCCTGGACACTGGAGCTCAAGTGACTTTGTTGTACAGAGACTTCTATGATAGGCACTTGAGCCATTTGCCTATACAGAAGATAGAAGAGCTGGAGATATGGGGCCTTGGAACTCAGAGTTTCCCCTACGATGGTTACCTGCCCATAAAGCTGACCTTCGATCCATCTGTGGCAGGGAAAACGGAGGTGTTTGACACCCTGGCAGTTGTGTGTCCTAGACCGCCCGGGGCCAGCAAGATGTCCCTCATCATAGGGACCAATACGGATCTGGTGCGAAGACTTCTGACCCCTCTAGTGGAGACGAGTAACCATCAAGATCCCAATATCCATCCCATGCTGAAGACAGCCTACCAACGGTTGGTCCTAGAGCAGAAGACCCCAGGAGAGGGGATAGGGAAGGTGTGGAGACTTGGGAGAGAGGGAGTGGTGCTGCAGCCCGGAGAGGTAGCCTGCCTCAGGGCCACGGTGAAGCTTACCTGGGAGCAGCCTGGCCCCTTTGTCATGCTGGAATCCGATCCAAGGGAGGATCACTCAGGCCTGGAAGTGATACCGGAAGTGATTTCAATCAAGGCCCTGAAGAAAGCTCGAGGAAGAGTCCCAGTGAGTGTGAGAAACCCTACGGAGAGACCCATAGAGATCCCTGCCAGAATGCTGTTGGGGCAGGTGAGTCCTGCGGCCCCAGTCAGCTGGTCTGAAGTAAAAGGAACGGGTGAAGGAGGAGATGTTTGGGAAAAACTTTCCATGGAGAACCCGGACCTACCTGGAGCCTGGAAGGAGAGAGCCAAGGCCCAGCTGACTAGATGGGAGAGGATTTTCTCAAAGGATGAGTTTGATGTTGGATGTGCCAGGAGTGCCACCCACCGAATCCGCCTCCAAGAAGACAAACCCTACAGGGAAAGGGTTAGGCGGGTCCCTCTAGCTGACCTGGAGGATCTGAGGGAGCAGCTTGCGGAGTTGAAGAAGACTGGTGTGATTCGGGAGTCTAGAAGTCCCTATGCCTCCCCCATAGTGGTGGTCAGGAAAAAGAATGGGTCGTTGAGGCTTTGTATTGACTACAGGACCCTCAACAGGAGGACCATCCCTGACCAGTATACCACACCGAGAATAGAGGATGCCCTACAGAGTTTGGCTGGTGCCAAGTGGTTCAGTGTAATGGACCTCAAGAGTGGGTACTACCAAATCCCCATGCACCAGGAAGACCGAGAGAAGACAGCTTTCATAACCCCAGTGGGATTCTTTGAATTCAACAGAATGCCTCAGGGCCTGTCTGGAGCCCCTGCTACCTTTCAACGCCTCATGGAGAAGACCGTTGGAGACATGAACCTCATAGAAGTCCTTGTGTACTTGGACGATGTCATTGTCTTCGGGAAGACTTTGGAAGAACATGAGGCCAGGTTGGAGAAGGTGTTGAGAAGACTCAGCGAAGAGGGACTCAAGCTTTCTCCCGAGAAGTGCCGGTTTTACCAATCCTCTGTGAACTATCTGGGACACATAGTGTCTGAAAAGGGAGTGGCTACAGACCCTGAGAAGTTGGAGGCAGTTACCTTTTGGCCAAGACCGACAACAGTCACAGAGCTCAGATCTTTCCTGGGGTTCTGCTCCTATTATAGAAGATTTGTGGATGGGTTTGCCCGGATTGCCAAGCCACTGAACGAATTGCTCAAGACTGAAGGAGAAGAGGATGGTTTGGGACCCAGGAGGGCCGGCGAGTCGGTTCAAGATCAGTGGAGCCCAAGGTGTGAAGAGGCTTTCCGAACCTTGAAGAGGAGCCTTACCACGGCCCCAGTCCTGGCCTATGCCGACCCCACCAGACCATATGAGCTACATGTCAATGCCAGTCATGAGGGCCTAGGCGGAGTGCTCTATCAAGAGCATGAAGAGCAGCTGCGACCAGTGGCCTATGTGAGCCAGAGCCTGACTCCCTCGGAGAAGAACTACCCCACTCATAAATTGGAGTTCTTGGCCCTCAAATGGGCAGTAGTAGACAAACTGAAGGACTATCTCTATGGGGCGGAGTTTACCGTAAAGACAGATAACAATCCTCTGACCTACCTCTTCACTACTGCAAAGTTAGATGCAACCGGACACAGATGGTTGGCTGCATTATCCGGATTCAACTTCAGTCTAAAATACAGACCAGGGGCTGGAAATAGGGATGTAGATGCCCTGTCCCGAAGATCTCATGTCATGGTCGATGACTGGGAAGACTGGACTCGGGTAGCACCGGAAGGAGTGCGAGCACTCTGTCAGGGTGCTGAGTTTCAAGCAAGAGGGGGCTCCAGAGCAGAGGAGATAGGAGTCACCGCAGTGGGAGTCCCTCAACCCTACTGTGGGGTAATTCAACTAGCAGAGGAACTCCTGCCAAAGCTGTCCAGAAAGGAGCTGAGCTATGACCAATTGGAAGACCCCATGGGGAGATTGGTCCTTGAAGCTTTGGAGAATGAGAATCCAGAGGGACTTCGACATCACCCTTCTAAGGAGGCTCGCCTGCTGAGGAAAGAGTTGGATAAGCTACAAGTACATCAGGGAGTGGTCTACCGAAGGGGCCCCTCTGATAACTCAGAAGATAAGTGGCAGTTGTTTCTCCCAGAGAAGCACCGAGAGACGGTACTAATTGCCTTACATGACCAGCATGGCCATCTAGGGGCGGAGAGAACTTTTCAGCTTGTCAGAAGCCGGTTCTATTGGCCCTGTATGAGGGCAGAAGTGGAGGAATATTGCCGTTCTTGTGCACGATGCATCCAGAGGATGACTCTACCCCATCAAGCTGCCCCAATGGGCCACCTACAGAGTCAGGGTCCAATGGATCTGGTGTGCATTGACTTTCTCTGCCTCGAACCCGATTTGAGTGGATTGGGAAATGTTCTGGTGGTAACCGATCATTTCACCCGTTATGCCCAGGCTTTCCCCACCAAAGACCAAAAGGCCTCCACTGTGGCCAAGGTGCTCATGGAAAAATACTTTGTCCACTATGGATTACCACAGAGAATCCATTTAGACCAAGGAAGGGACTTTGAGAGTCGTCTGATCCGGAACCTACTGGACTCATTGGGAGTAGAGAAGACCAGGACTACACCTTATCATCCACAAGGAGATGCCCAACCTGAGAGGTTTAATCGGACCTTACTAAACATGCTTGGAACTCTAGAGACAGAGAAGAAGCAACACTGGAGCCAACACATATCAGCTCTGGTGCACGCTTACAACTGCACCACAAGTGATGTGACAGGTTACTCCCCCTACCGGCTCATGTTTGGGAGAGAAGCAAGATTGCCGGTGGATCTGGCCTTTGGCATTTCCCTAGACCATGCCTCTGCTACCTCCCACAAGGGATATGTGGACCGACTTAGACACAATTTGAAAGTGGCCCATGAACGAGCTCAGGTGGCCTCGGACCAAAGGGGAGCCCGCAACAAGAGGAACTTCGATCTGAAGGTTCGAGTGCAAGACCTGCAGCCTGGGGACCGTGTACTGCTACGCAATCTGGGGATCCCTGGGAAGCACAAGCTTGCTGATAGATGGAGATCGGAGCCCTATGTCATTTGCAGAAAGCTACCTGGATTGCCTGTGTATAAGCTAAAACCAGAGGGGAAAGTGGGGCCCTTGAAAACTTGGCACAGGAATCATTTGCTTCCGCTTACTGAAGCAGTCAGAATACCTCCAGTGAGAGATCCACCTGAATCTATTTCCATTCTGGATACCCCAGGACCTAGCACTCGGTCTCAGACCTCCCGGGTTAGAGATGGACAAGATTCCCAACAAGGTGAAGGTGGAAGAGGAGAGCTTGAGTGGCTGTGGCCTTCATCAACTCCAGGAAATTCTGCCATAGATCTCCCACCTACTGAGGATACACAGGATGGGACACTGAACCCAGAAGCTACAGAGTTCATTCCATCTAGTGGTGTGCCTGAAGGCTGGGAAGATATCCCTAGCATTTACTCAGAAGAGGAAGGAACTGATGTTCCAGAACCAGTGATGCTGTCAGAATGTGTTCCTGAAGTAGAGCCTGTGGCACCAGAGCCTGAAGTCCCAAGAGAACAGAGAGCTCGCCGAGTTGTGAGACCCCCCCAAGAAGCTAACCTACTCTCAAATGGGAGAGAGCTCTGAGGACTCTGTTGTGACTGCTAGAAGAAGTGCTGAACGCTCTAATCCTTCCACTGACCATTTGGTGGAGGGCAACCCCAGCTCACTCTCTGGCACAGTTAGGCAGGCCACTCATGTCAGTGTGACCTGTGGGACAGGGAATCCCACCTCTGAGTTCTGGTGGAAATTCCCTGTACCAACATCATACTCAGCACTTTCAAAATTGGTACAGGATATGTGTTAAAAGTTTATCTTTGGGGACCAAAGAGTTTAAGTGGGGGGAGTGTGTAGCGGGGTCTCTTTAAGAACTATAAAACTACTGTTCCCAGAACCCCGCTGGTTCCCAGGATGCTTTGAGTTATGCCCCAGAGACTTATGGGGGAGGAAATATAAGGAGGGGGAGAGGCCTAGTTCGCGCTCTTTGGACACCCCCCCCCTCTTCAAGCAAGAGGAGATCTGTGCTGAACTGCTGAGGCACAAGGCCTGAAGCCTGGGCCTTGTGCTCTTTTCCAAAGAGCTCTCTGCCAGCCTAGTTGCACCTGAGAGACATTTTCTCATTCCTTGCTGCAGTACACCAGAAGGATTGAAGACTCGGAGGTCGTGGATTCCTGTTCCTAGACGAAAAGGCAGAGAAACCGGACTTGGACTTGTCCGGGTGGTGAGAGCTGTTTAAAGACAGATGCTTTATCTTTATTATTCGTTTGGATTACAAAGTTGTTCTTCAAGTGCACCACCGAAAGATTGCTAGCGAATATTGTTTTACTGGACTTCCATCTAGATCAGTCAGGCCTGACTGCATAGGTAGACAGTGCTGGGTGTTTACCCATGTGGGGAAGTAGCTGAAAAAGGGCAGCGCTAGAGTTGCATAGCAATACTTTATTATGCTGATTACTCTGTTTATCTTTATTACTGGTTACTGCAGGGACCTGATTATGTGTTGCAATCCAAATGTTTGATTCATGTTATTCCTTTTATAAAAACAATAAGTAAAGTCAGTTATATACTTTCAAAGATTGTCTATGAGCTTGAGTTACCCACCCACGCACACACACATATTTAGAGTATAAGTGATTTAATGTGTATTGCTAGATACTAACTGTGCCAAAGTGGGTAGTGCAGATTGCCGGGGGGTTGGCGGAGCTGTGCTCAGGACCCAAACCAAACTTGCGGCCCTCTTAAGTGAGGGTATCGCTATACAAGTCTTGGTCGTTTATTATTCCAAACAAAAGAAACAAAGGCCCTCCTTATATTTTTTTGAAAAAACTCTGTGGAGTTGAATTGGCACTGTATATAAAGTATAAATTATTTTGGGAAGTATGTACATTTTTATTGCATTCACCCTTCCGAACCAAGTTAGAAGCTGTCCTTTCCATCTATTCAGTTCCTCTATTACCCCTTCCATTAGCTTATTATAGTTCAAATCATATAGGAGCTTAAGATCTGCTGAATTATGTATTCCCAAATACTTCAAAGCCCTTGTACACACGGTCGGACATTCTGACAACGAAATCCGTTGGATTTTGTCCGACGGATTTTGTCCGAAACTGTTGCATACACACGGTCGGACAAAGTTGTCGGAAATTCCATTCAGAACGTGGTGATGTTATTTCGTTACGACGGGACTACGTTCAGGCTAGTAGCCAATAGCGTTGGTCTAGGAATTTGATCTGAGCATGCGTGACACTTTGTCTGATCAGGAATTCTCTACACACAAACGGACAAAGTTCGATCGGATCATGTTGTCGGAAAATTTTATAGCCCAGCTCTAAAACTTTGTTGGTCGGATGTTCCTACGGAAAGAGTCCGATGGAGCCCACACACGGTCGGATTATCCGACAACACGGTCCGATTGGACATTTTCTGTCGGAATCTCCGACCGTGTGTAAAAGGGCTAAGACTTTTTGTTCCATACAAAGGGGTAGGAGTTTTGCAAAGTCCTGGTCATGTCAGGGGGCACACGACTTGGCAGGATTACCGACTTTTCAAAATGTAATCTTAAAATTAGATAATGCTCCAAACTTAGTCACTTCTACCATTAATGCTGTCGAAGAAGTCTGTGGTGAGGACAGATAAAACAATTATGCCGCGTACACACGACCGGACTTTGACATCAAAGGTCCGACGGAACGATTCCGGCAGACCATTCGATCGTGTGTGGGCTGCAGCAGACTTTTGATTTGCAAAAATCCGTCAGACTTTAGAAATGGAACATGTTTCAAATTTTTCCGACGCGAGGGCAGCTATTGGCTACTGGCTATGAACTTCCTTATTCTAGTCCAGTCGTACGTCATCACGTTCGAATCCGTCGAATTCGAATCGTGATTGTGCGTGGCCAAGTCCGTTCATTCGGAAAGTCCGTCAGAACTCTGTCAGAACTCCGCCGAAAGTCCGTCGGACCTAGTCCCTCAAAGTCCGGTCGTGTGTACGTGGCATAAGTCATCCATGTATGCCTATACCTTGTGTTCTTGTGTCCCTATAAATGTCCCTCGTATGTCTGAATTCCTTCTTATTTTACATAAGAAAGGTTCTAGTATTATATCAAACAATAGTGGGGACAGGGGACACCCCTGTCCCGTTCCATTATGTATCTGAAAGTGTTTTGATAGGGTACCGTTTACTTTGACTCTGGCTCTTGGAGCTGCATATAATGCCAATATCCAGCCCATCATACGCTCCCCCACCCTCATTAGTTCCAAGACTTCAGTCATAAAACCCCAGTTCACCCTGTCAAATGCCTTTTCGGCATCCATTGAAATTATTACTTTATGTGTCTTATCTGGTCCATTTTCCATCCATGAAAGAATATTTAATGCCCTTATAATATTGTCTCTATACACCTCTATGTTAAATGGGAAACAAAGCAGAAAATGGTCCATAGTCTCCTCCTCACCCGCACACTCCTCCCAATGACAACGATGATCCATCTCACTGCGGTATTTTAAATTGCCCTGAACATAGAGCCTTCCGTGGAAGCACAACCAGGCCAGATCCCTAAATTTAAGGGGGACCCTATCCAAATTAATCAGTTTTAACCTTTCCCCCAAAATTGGGCCAGGACAATCCCTTAAGGCCAGTGGGTCATGAAAGACTCAGCTCATAAGGACTTTCCTCAGAGCGGATCTGAGATCTTCAGCCAACATTTATAAAGTGAAGGTAGTGCTGCGCTATGAACCTAAATACTGTGCGTAATAAAGTGCAAAGGTGCTCAATAAAAGATATGGCTGAAAGAGGCAATGTTCAAAGGTCAATATATAGCCAGTCCTCGGCAGTATAAAAACGTGTCACACGCCCTGTGACTTCTTCGGATAAAACAATAAAAGTGTATTAATAAGACAATAACGCTATATATATAACACTCAAAACATTCTTCGTAGAACTGTAATAGGAAATATATCCATATGGTGTGCACATGAAGTGAAAAAACGGTGCTCAAAAAGAAGGTGCACTACTATTGCAATAAATCCTGAAGGAATAGTTAAAATCCTAAAAGGCATATAAAAGCATACAAAAAAGTTTCCTCCATATAGGTATATGCTGCAAATGTTCTTATAGGTCAAAGCAAAAAAGATAAGTAGTGTCCATATGTAGCACTGACCCCCGAAGGAGCTGCTGGTTTTATTGGGTTTACCGTTACCTTCTTGACTGCTTCTCCGTCTAGGGGTTCCCGTGGTAAATGGCCCAAAGAAATGTGGAAACTGACACTGAATCTTCTTTTGGGTTATTTATTTGAAGTATAAACAGAGTCTCTCAGTTTAGGGTAGAGGGTTAGGAGGAAGTTCAGGTACTTTGGACTGCAAAAATGGAAAGTCTCTTATAGAAGAAATCCAGAGAATAACCGTTTCACAGCTGGATTTTTCATCCCCCGGATAGCCCTCCTCTCACTAGGCCTCGCAGCCGGTGGGGTGTTAAGTAAAGTCTCTGCCACAGACTTGGATGTAGAATACTTGGGAAAAGTCTCTGCCACAGACTAGAGTGTAACTGAGGGACAAATTTAAAGAGCTATCATACGGTACCAGTATCTCTCAGCTGATCCGGCGATACCGTATGAGTGTAGATCCATGAAGTGTCCTTCAACTGAGTCTCCAGGCTCCTTCAGAGAAGACAGCCTTGCACACGGCCTTCTCCTGAAGAGTCCTCCCCTGGGGGCTTCTCCAGTTGCTGGGCCTCTCCCTTAGATGAGACGGCATCGGACCACCTTTAAATCAAAAGGACCCGATATCCATTCAGGCCTGTCCCTGCAGTTGCGTTGCCTTGGGCTAGCCAGCCCCGAGACTTGGAAATGCATGGTTCCGCACCCCAGACCAGGAGGGCCATGGGGGCTGGTCAGGAGGACCAGAACCAAACAGACAGAAAATATTCTCTGGACCGGAACGGCTTAAGCACGTGATGTCTAGTGATGGACGAACTTCCGACGGGACGTTTCGCGAACGCGAAATGCGAACGGACCCAAACGTTCGCGAAACCGACCGTTCGCCGCGGGCCCCATTGACTTCAATGGGAGGCGAACTTTGCAAACCTTCATGTCGAATTTGCGGCCACGTGGTAATTATTAGGGGGTAAAACGTAGTCCCACCATCTGGACAATGACATAATACATGTATGAGGTGAATTTGGGATCGATAACTACAAGCATTTTTATTTTATTTGGGAAATTGTTCTAACAATTCAGGACTATGGAGCTAATGAAGGCAATGGAGGAGAGGGAAGGTCAGGGACCAGGGTAGGCAAAGAAGAGGGTGCAGGAGATGATCACCAGCAGCGTGACATACCGGAATGACACATGCACCGTGATAGAGGCATCTGACAGCAGCACCGTAATACAGAGCACTGACAGCAGCACCGTGACATACAGCGCTGACAGCAGCACCGTGACATACAGCGCTGACAGCAGCACCGTGACATACAGCGCTGACAGCAGCACCGTGACATACAGCGCTGACAGCAGCACCGTGACATACAGCGCTGACAGCAGCACCGTGACATACAGCGCTGACAGCAGCACCGTGACATACAGCGCTGACAGCAGCACCGTGACATACAGCGCTGACAGCAGCACCGTGACATACAGCGCTGACAGCAGCACCGTGACATACAGCGCTGACAGCAGCACCGTGACATACAGCGCTGACAGCAGCACCGTGACATACAGCACTGACAGCAGCACCGTAAGCAGCCCCAGGAGGAAGTCAGCACAGCACAGGGATGGTGTGATCCCCTCATAATAAGAACCCCCAGGAGGAAGTCAGCACAGCACAGGGATAGTGTGATCCCTTCATAATAAGAACCCCCAGGAGGAAGTCAGCACAGCACAGGGATATCATAAGCAGCCCCAGTAGAAATATGACACCGCTCAACCTCTTCAAAGAGGAGGGTAGGGGCATATAGTACGGTGTGCTTTTTTGGGTCAAGGAAGTGAGCCAAATGAATTAAGAAGGTCTGTGTGCTTGATTAAAAAAATAGTTTATAGACATATACATGGTCTACTGGTCACATGTGTTGAATTCCTCCGAGATCCATGCCTCATTCATTTTTAGAAATGTGAGGTAGTTAACACTGTGGTGAGCTAGGCGAGTACGCTTATCGGTCACAATCCCCCCTGCTGCGCTGAACGTCCTTTCGGACAGGACACTGGATGAGGGGCAAGCCAACAGTTCGATTGCAAATTGGGCAAGCTCTGGCCAGAGGTCAAGCCTGCCCACCCAGTAGTCTAGGGGTTCATCACTCCTCAGAGCGTCCACATCGGCCGTTAACCCAATGTAGTCGGACACCTGACGGTCTAGGCGTTCCCTGATGCTGGATCCGGATGACACCTGTCGATGGGTCGGCTGAAAGAATGACCTCATATCCGAAGTCACCAACACATCTTCAAACCGGCCTCTTCTTGCAGGCGCTGTTGGATTGGTACCCGCAAATCCTTCTCTGGGAGTGGGAATTGCTCCTCTGCCAGCGCACGCAAAAGCAGAATGCAGCATTTCTCGAAGCAAGGCCTGGAAGTGCTGCATTCTGACAGCCCTCTGCGACGGCGGTAACATTTCCGCCATTTTGTGTTTGTACCGGGGGTCTAAGTACGTTGCCACCCAGTACTGGTCCTTGACCCTCATGCTTTTTATACGGGGGTCCCTATTAAAACACTGGAGCATGAAGGCCCCCATTTGCACTAAAGTGGAAGCGGTGTGGTGGCCTGGCTCCTGCTCATCATCCAGGATAATGTCGTCCTCTTCATTCTCCTCTCCCCATCCTCGCACAACAGGGATCCCAGAAAGGTTTAAAGCATGCTCTTCTTGCTCCTGCTCATCCGCCCCGGCACCATCCTCCTCTGACTCCTCATCAGACTCCTGTTGTTGACTTGTCTCAGATAGAGTAGCCCCCCCTGGGAATTCATCCAGCATTGCGACTTCCTCATCTTCCCGCTCCTGCTCCTCCACAGCCTGATCAATGACACGACGCAATGCACGCTCCAGAAAGAAGGCATAAGGTACCATGTCACTGATGGCGCCATGGCTGCGACTGACCAGTTTGGTGATCTCCTCAAATGGCCGCAGAAGTCTGCATGTGTCGCGCATGAGCAGCCACTGGCGCGGTGAAAAAAAACCCAGCTCCCCAGAACCGTTTCTTTCGCAGAGTTCATACAGGTAGACGTTAACTGCACGTTTCTGCTGGAGCAGCCTATCAAGCATATAGAAGGTTGAGTTCCATCGCGTCGGGCAATCGCAAATAAGACGTCTGACCGGCAGATGGTGTCGCCGCTGAATGTCAGCAAGGCGAGCCATGGCCGTGTAAGATCTTCTGAAATGGGCCGAGATTTTCCTTGCCTGCCGCAAGATGTCCTGGACCCCAGGGTATTTGACAAGGAATCGCTGCACGACCAAGTTTAAGACGTGTGCCATGCACGGCACGTGCGTGATTTTGCCCTGTTTCAATGCGCTAAGCAGATTGGCACCGTTGTCACACACCACTTTACCAACTGTCAAATTGAGCGGTGTTAGCCACTCATCTGCCTGTGAACGCAAAGCTGAAAGGAGTGCCGGGCCAGTGTGGCTCTTTGCTTCCAGGCACAACAGACGCAGCACGGCATGGCAACGTCTCACCTGGCATGTGGAATAGGTTCTGGGGAGCTTGGGCGGTGCAGTGGAAGAGACGCTAGCAGCGGAAAAGGAGGAGGCAGCTGAGGAGGAGAGGGAGGAGGATGGAGTAGGAGGAGGAGAAGAAGAGTCAGGCCTGCATGCAATCCGTGGCGGTAAAACCAAATCTACACGGGTGCCACGGGTTACATGCTTGACGGCCGTCAGAAGGTTCACCCAGTGGGCAGTAAAACTGATATACCTTCCCTGCCCGTGTTTGCTAGACCACGTGTCTGTGGTCAGATGTATCTTGGCACCGACACTGTGTGCCAGAGATACATTCACTTGCCGCTGAACATGGCCATATAGCTCTGGGATGCCCTTCTCTGAGAAATACTTCCTTCCTGGGACCTTCCATTGTGGTGTTCCAATGGCCACAAATTTGCGAAAGGCCTCCGAGTCCACCAGTTTATATGGCAGTAGTTGGCGGGCTATGAGTTCTGACAAGCCAGCCGCCAACCGTTGGGCAAGAGGGTTATCCGGCATCATCATTTTTTTACGCTCAAACATTAGGCCCACGGAAGCCTGCCTTTTTGCAGAAAAATGTGAGCTTGGCGTGATGGAAGGTGGAGTGGAGGACAATTGTGAGGAGAGAGGAGAAGGAGAAGTAGAAGACGAGGCTGGACGGTGAGAGCCTGCAGTGTGGCTTTGTGTGTTCCGTTGCTCCCACTGGGCTCGGTGATGGCTGCTCATGTGCCTTCTTAAGGCGGTCGTCCCTAGGTGAGTATTGGGCTTACCGCGACTAACGCGTTGACTGCAAAGATTGCAGATGGCAACGCTATTGTCAGCAGCGGACACGTTAAAAAAAGCCCACACTGCGGAGCCATGTGCCGGTGTCCTGGGAGCGCCAGATGTGACCGTACATGGTCGATGACTCGCTCCTGATACATTTGCAGTCTGCTTTGTCCCTGCTGTGCAATGTAAGTCATTGCTGCTTCTCCTCCCTATCTGCTGGTCCATATCTCCCTCTGAACTCCCCTCCTCTTCCTCTCTTGTGGGCACCCACGTGACATCACTAGACACGTCATCATCAACGTCACCTTCCCCACCGCTATAAGTAGAGATCTCGGAGTAGGCAGCAACACCGGGGACCAACCTCCTCCTTGGGCTGATCTGGGTACTGGCGTCAGACTGCTGAGTAGCGCTTGTTGCTACCTCCTCTTCCTGATCCAATACCAAGAGTGGCTGCGCATCAGAAATGTCCTCTTGATATGGATCGGAAAATAATTCCAGTGACTCAAGCGGAAGGTATGTGGTGGTGGTGGTGGTGGTCGTGTTGTTGGTGGTAGTGTCTTTGGGGGTGCACATAGCAGAGAGTGAAGAAGAGGGTGCAGATCGAGAGGATGAGGAGGGTGCAGAAGAGTAAGGCTGAGCGAGCCACTCAACCAAGTCTGGTGCATCCTTTAAAGTAATTGAACGCACCTTCTGCAACTTCCCACTTTGGCTCAAGCCTGTTGCTCCTGCCCTACCCCTACCACCCCTGCGGAAGGGCCTGCCTCTTCCTCTGCATGTCATTTTTTAAATGACCCTGTGACAAAACTCTTAGTCCCTATACCGCTGAAGGACTGCTGCAGTATAGGTGAGCGGTCAGCAGTGGTGCACGTCAACCCTATCTATTGTGGACCTATAGCGGTCCTTACAGAACAGCAGACTGTACCGCACTCAAGCCTATGTACCGTAGCACCCTATACCAAGTTACCAGTCCTTATAAGAACTTTTGTGGACCAAGCAGGTTGTGTATTAGTGTTTAGCAGACTGTACGTCAGTCCCTATACCGCTGAAGGACTGCTGCAGTATAGGGCAGCGGTCAGCAGTGGTGCACGTCAACCCTATCTATTGTGGACCGATAGCGGTCCTTACAGAACAGCAGACTGTACCGCACTCAAGCCTATGTACCGTAGCACCCTATACCAAGTTACCAGTCCTTATAAGAACTTTTGTGGACCAAGCAGGTTGTGTATTAGTGTTTAGCAGACTGTACGTCAGTCCCTATACCGCTGAAGGACTGCTGCAGTATAGGGCAGCGGTCAGCAGTGGTGCACGTCAACCCTATCTATTGTGGACCGATAGCGGTCCTTACAGAACAGCAGACTGTACCGCACTCAAGCCTATGTACCGTAGCACCCTATACCAAGTTACCAGTCCTTATAAGAACTTTTGTGGACCAAGCAGGTTGTGTATTAGTGTTTAGCAGACTGTACGTCAGTCCCTATACCGCTGAAGGACTGCTGCAGTATAGGGCAGCGGTCAGCAGTGGTGCACGTCAACCCTATCTATTGTGGACCGATAGCGGTCCTTACAGAACAGCAGACTGTACCGCACTCAAGCCTATGTACCGTAGCACCCTATACCAAGTTACCAGTCCTTATAAGAACTTTTGTGGAACAAGCAGGTTGTGTGTTAGTGATTAGCAGACTGTACGTCAGTCCCTATACCGCTGAAGGACTGCTGCAGTATAGGTGAGCGGTCAGCAGTGGTGCACGTCAACCCTATCTATTGTGGACCGATAGCGGTCCTTACAGAACAGCAGACTGTACCGCACTCAAGCCTATGTACCGTAGCACCCTATACCAAGTTACCAGTCCTTATAAGAACTTTTGTGGACCAAGCAGGTTGTGTATTAGTGTTTAGCAGACTGTACGTCAGTCCCTATACCGCTGAAGGACTGCTGCAGTATAGGGCAGCGGTCAGCAGTGGTGCACGTCAACCCTATCTATTGTGGACCGATAGCGGTCCTTACAGAACAGCAGACTGTACCGCACTCAAGCCTATGTACCGTAGCACCCTATACCAAGTTACCAGTCCTTATAAGAACTTTTGTGGAACAAGCAGGTTGTGTATTAGTGTTTAGCAGACTGTACGTCAGTCCCTATACCGCTGAAGGACTGCTGCAGTATAGGTGAGCGGTCAGCAGTGGTGCACGTCAACCCTATCTATTGTGGACCGATAGCGGTCCTTACAGAACAGCAGACTGTACCGCACTCAAGCCTATGTACCGTAGCACCCTATACCAAGTTACCAGTCCTTATAAGAACTTTTGTGGAACAAGCAGGTTGTGTGTTAGTGATTAGCAGACTGTACGTCAGTCCCTATACCGCTGAAGGACTGCTGCAGTATAGGTGAGCGGTCAGCAGTGGTGCACGTCAACCCTATCTATTGTGGACCGATAGCGGTCCTTACAGAACAGCAGACTGTACCGCACTCAAGCCTATGTACCGTAGCACCCTATACCAAGTTACCAGTCCTTATAAGAACTTTTGTGGAACAAGCAGGTTGTGTATTAGTGTTTAGCAGACTGTACGTCAGTCCCTATACCGCTGAAGGACTGCTGCAGTATAGGTGAGCGGTCAGCAGTGGTGCACGTCAACCCTATCTATTGTGGACCGATAGCGGTCCTTACAGAACAGCAGACTGTACCGCACTCAAGCCTATGTACCGTAGCACCCTATACCAAGTTACCAGTCCTTATAAGAACTTTTGTGGAACAAGCAGGTTGTGTGTTAGTGATTAGCAGACTGTACGTCAGTCCCTATACCGCTGAAGGACTGCTGCAGTATAGGTGAGCGGTCAGCAGTGGTGCACGTCAACCCTATCTATTGTGGACCGATAGCGGTCCTTACAGAACAGCAGACTGTACCGCACTCAAGCCTATGTACCGTAGCACCCTATACCAAGTTACCAGTCCTTATAAGAACTTTTGTGGAACAAGCAGGTTGTGTATTAGTGTTTAGCAGACTGTACGTCAGTCCCTATACCGCTGAAGGACTGCTGCAGTATAGGTGAGCGGTCAGCAGTGGTGCACGTCAACCCTATCTATTGTGGACCGATAGCGGTCCTTACAGAACAGCAGACTGTACCGCACTCAAGCCTATGTACCGTAGCACCCTATACCAAGTTACCAGTCCTTATAAGAACTTTTGTGGACCAAGCAGGTTGTGTATTAGTTTTTAGCAGACTGTACGTCAGTCCCTATACCGCTGAAGGACTGCTGCAGTATAGGTGAGCGGTCAGCAGTGGTGCACGTCAACCCTATCTATTGTGGACCGATAGCGGTCCTTACAGAACAGCAGACTGTACCGCACTCAAGCCTATGTACCGTAGCACCCTATACCAAGTTACCAGTCCTTATAAGAACTTTTGTGGAACAAGCAGGTTGTGTATTAGTGTTTAGCAGACTGTACGTCAGTCCCTATACCGCTGAAGGACTGCTGCAGTATAGGTGAGCGGTCAGCAGTGGTGCACGTCAACCCTATCTATTGTGGACCGATAGCGGTCCTTACAGAACAGCAGACTGTACCGCACTCAAGCCTATGTACCGTAGCACCCTATACCAAGTTACCAGTCCTTATAAGAACTTTTGTGGAACAAGCAGGTTGTGTGTTAGTGATTAGCAGACTGTACGTCAGTCCCTATACCGCTGAAGGACTGCTGCAGTATAGGTGAGCGGTCAGCAGTGGTGCACGTCAACCCTATCTATTGTGGACCGATAGCGGTCCTTACAGAACAGCAGACTGTACCGCACTCAAGCCTATGTACCGTAGCACCCTATACCAAGTTACCAGTCCTTATAAGAACTTTTGTGGAACAAGCAGGTTGTGTATTAGTGTTTAGCAGACTGTACGTCAGTCCCTATACCGCTGAAGGACTGCTGCAGTATAGGTGAGCGGTCAGCAGTGGTGCACGTCAACCCTATCTATTGTGGACCGATAGCGGTCCTTACAGAACAGCAGACTGTACCGCACTCAAGCCTATGTACCGTAGCACCCTATACCAAGTTACCAGTCCTTATAAGAACTTTTGTGGACCAAGCAGGTTGTGTATTAGTTTTTAGCAGACTGTACGTCAGTCCCTATACCGCTGAAGGACTGCTGCAGTATAGGGCAGCGGTCAGCAGTGGTGCACGTCAACCCTATCTATTGTGGACCGATAGCGGTCCTTACAGAACAGCAGACTGTACCGCACTCAAGCCTATGTACCGTAGCACCCTATACCAAGTTACCAGTCCTTATAAGAACTTTTGTGGAACAAGCAGGTTGTGTGTTAGTGATTAGCAGACTGTACGTCAGTCCCTATACCGCTGAAGGACTGCTGCAGTATAGGGCAGCGGTCAGCAGTGGTGCACGTCAACCCTATCTATTGTGGACCTATAGCGGTCCTTACAGAACAGCAGACTGTACCGCACTCAAGCCTATGTACCGTAGCACCCTATACCAAGTTACCAGTCCTTATAAGAACTTTTGTGGACCAAGCAGGTTGTGTATTAGTGTTTAGCAGACTGTACGTCAGTCCCTATACCGCTGAAGGACTGCTGCAGTATAGGGCAGCGGTCAGCAGTGGTGCACGTCAACCCTATCTATTGTGGACCGATAGCGGTCCTTACAGAACAGCAGACTGTACCGCACTCAAGCCTATGTACCGTAGCACCCTATACCAAGTTACCAGTCCTTATAAGAACTTTTGTGGACCAAGCAGGTTGTGTATTAGTGTTTAGCAGACTGTACGTCAGTCCCTATACCGCTGAAGGACTGCTGCAGTATAGGGCAGCGGTCAGCAGTGGTGCACGTCAACCCTATCTATTGTGGACCGATAGCGGTCCTTACAGAACAGCAGACTGTACCGCACTCAAGCCTATGTACCGTAGCACCCTATACCAAGTTACCAGTCCTTATAAGAACTTTTGTGGACCAAGCAGGTTGTGTATTAGTGTTTAGCAGACTGTACGTCAGTCCCTATACCGCTGAAGGACTGCTGCAGTATAGGGCAGCGGTCAGCAGTGGTGCACGTCAACCCTATCTATTGTGGACCGATAGCGGTCCTTACAGAACAGCAGACTGTACCGCACTCAAGCCTATGTACCGTAGCACCCTATACCAAGTTACCAGTCCTTATAAGAACTTTTGTGGAACAAGCAGGTTGTGTGTTAGTGATTAGCAGACTGTACGTCAGTCCCTATACCGCTGAAGGACTGCTGCAGTATAGGTGAGCGGTCAGCAGTGGTGCACGTCAACCCTATCTATTGTGGACCGATAGCGGTCCTTACAGAACAGCAGACTGTACCGCACTCAAGCCTATGTACCGTAGCACCCTATACCAAGTTACCAGTCCTTATAAGAACTTTTGTGGACCAAGCAGGTTGTGTATTAGTGTTTAGCAGACTGTACGTCAGTCCCTATACCGCTGAAGGACTGCTGCAGTATAGGGCAGCGGTCAGCAGTGGTGCACGTCAACCCTATCTATTGTGGACCGATAGCGGTCCTTACAGAACAGCAGACTGTACCGCACTCAAGCCTATGTACCGTAGCACCCTATACCAAGTTACCAGTCCTTATAAGAACTTTTGTGGAACAAGCAGGTTGTGTATTAGTGTTTAGCAGACTGTACGTCAGTCCCTATACCGCTGAAGGACTGCTGCAGTATAGGTGAGCGGTCAGCAGTGGTGCACGTCAACCCTATCTATTGTGGACCGATAGCGGTCCTTACAGAACAGCAGACTGTACCGCACTCAAGCCTATGTACCGTAGCACCCTATACCAAGTTACCAGTCCTTATAAGAACTTTTGTGGAACAAGCAGGTTGTGTGTTAGTGATTAGCAGACTGTACGTCAGTCCCTATACCGCTGAAGGACTGCTGCAGTATAGGTGAGCGGTCAGCAGTGGTGCACGTCAACCCTATCTATTGTGGACCGATAGCGGTCCTTACAGAACAGCAGACTGTACCGCACTCAAGCCTATGTACCGTAGCACCCTATACCAAGTTACCAGTCCTTATAAGAACTTTTGTGGAACAAGCAGGTTGTGTATTAGTGTTTAGCAGACTGTACGTCAGTCCCTATACCGCTGAAGGACTGCTGCAGTATAGGTGAGCGGTCAGCAGTGGTGCACGTCAACCCTATCTATTGTGGACCGATAGCGGTCCTTACAGAACAGCAGACTGTACCGCACTCAAGCCTATGTACCGTAGCACCCTATACCAAGTTACCAGTCCTTATAAGAACTTTTGTGGAACAAGCAGGTTGTGTGTTAGTGATTAGCAGACTGTACGTCAGTCCCTATACCGCTGAAGGACTGCTGCAGTATAGGTGAGCGGTCAGCAGTGGTGCACGTCAACCCTATCTATTGTGGACCGATAGCGGTCCTTACAGAACAGCAGACTGTACCGCACTCAAGCCTATGTACCGTAGCACCCTATACCAAGTTACCAGTCCTTATAAGAACTTTTGTGGAACAAGCAGGTTGTGTATTAGTGTTTAGCAGACTGTACGTCAGTCCCTATACCGCTGAAGGACTGCTGCAGTATAGGTGAGCGGTCAGCAGTGGTGCACGTCAACCCTATCTATTGTGGACCGATAGCGGTCCTTACAGAACAGCAGACTGTACCGCACTCAAGCCTATGTACCGTAGCACCCTATACCAAGTTACCAGTCCTTATAAGAACTTTTGTGGACCAAGCAGGTTGTGTATTAGTTTTTAGCAGACTGTACGTCAGTCCCTATACCGCTGAAGGACTGCTGCAGTATAGGTGAGCGGTCAGCAGTGGTGCACGTCAACCCTATCTATTGTGGACCGATAGCGGTCCTTACAGAACAGCAGACTGTACCGCACTCAAGCCTATGTACCGTAGCACCCTATACCAAGTTACCAGTCCTTATAAGAACTTTTGTGGAACAAGCAGGTTGTGTATTAGTGTTTAGCAGACTGTACGTCAGTCCCTATACCGCTGAAGGACTGCTGCAGTATAGGTGAGCGGTCAGCAGTGGTGCACGTCAACCCTATCTATTGTGGACCGATAGCGGTCCTTACAGAACAGCAGACTGTACCGCACTCAAGCCTATGTACCGTAGCACCCTATACCAAGTTACCAGTCCTTATAAGAACTTTTGTGGAACAAGCAGGTTGTGTGTTAGTGATTAGCAGACTGTACGTCAGTCCCTATACCGCTGAAGGACTGCTGCAGTATAGGTGAGCGGTCAGCAGTGGTGCACGTCAACCCTATCTATTGTGGACCGATAGCGGTCCTTACAGAACAGCAGACTGTACCGCACTCAAGCCTATGTACCGTAGCACCCTATACCAAGTTACCAGTCCTTATAAGAACTTTTGTGGAACAAGCAGGTTGTGTATTAGTGTTTAGCAGACTGTACGTCAGTCCCTATACCGCTGAAGGACTGCTGCAGTATAGGTGAGCGGTCAGCAGTGGTGCACGTCAACCCTATCTATTGTGGACCGATAGCGGTCCTTACAGAACAGCAGACTGTACCGCACTCAAGCCTATGTACCGTAGCACCCTATACCAAGTTACCAGTCCTTATAAGAACTTTTGTGGACCAAGCAGGTTGTGTATTAGTTTTTAGCAGACTGTACGTCAGTCCCTATACCGCTGAAGGACTGCTGCAGTATAGGGCAGCGGTCAGCAGTGGTGCACGTCAACCCTATCTATTGTGGACCGATAGCGGTCCTTACAGAACAGCAGACTGTACCGCACTCAAGCCTATGTACCGTAGCACCCTATACCAAGTTACCAGTCCTTATAAGAACTTTTGTGGAACAAGCAGGTTGTGTGTTAGTGATTAGCAGACTGTACGTCAGTCCCTATACCGCTGAAGGACTGCTGCAGTATAGGGCAGCGGTCAGCAGTGGTGCACGTCAACCCTATCTATTGTGGACCTATAGCGGTCCTTACAGAACAGCAGACTGTACCGCACTCAAGCCTATGTACCGTAGCACCCTATACCAAGTTACCAGTCCTTATAAGAACTTTTGTGGACCAAGCAGGTTGTGTATTAGTGTTTAGCAGACTGTACGTCAGTCCCTATACCGCTGAAGGACTGCTGCAGTATAGGGCAGCGGTCAGCAGTGGTGCACGTCAACCCTATCTATTGTGGACCGATAGCGGTCCTTACAGAACAGCAGACTGTACCGCACTCAAGCCTATGTACCGTAGCACCCTATACCAAGTTACCAGTCCTTATAAGAACTTTTGTGGACCAAGCAGGTTGTGTATTAGTGTTTAGCAGACTGTACGTCAGTCCCTATACCGCTGAAGGACTGCTGCAGTATAGGGCAGCGGTCAGCAGTGGTGCACGTCAACCCTATCTATTGTGGACCGATAGCGGTCCTTACAGAACAGCAGACTGTACCGCACTCAAGCCTATGTACCGTAGCACCCTATACCAAGTTACCAGTCCTTATAAGAACTTTTGTGGACCAAGCAGGTTGTGTATTAGTGTTTAGCAGACTGTACGTCAGTCCCTATACCGCTGAAGGACTGCTGCAGTATAGGGCAGCGGTCAGCAGTGGTGCACGTCAACCCTATCTATTGTGGACCGATAGCGGTCCTTACAGAACAGCAGACTGTACCGCACTCAAGCCTATGTACCGTAGCACCCTATACCAAGTTACCAGTCCTTATAAGAACTTTTGTGGAACAAGCAGGTTGTGTGTTAGTGATTAGCAGACTGTACGTCAGTCCCTATACCGCTGAAGGACTGCTGCAGTATAGGTGAGCGGTCAGCAGTGGTGCACGTCAACCCTATCTATTGTGGACCGATAGCGGTCCTTACAGAACAGCAGACTGTACCGCACTCAAGCCTATGTACCGTAGCACCCTATACCAAGTTACCAGTCCTTATAAGAACTTTTGTGGACCAAGCAGGTTGTGTATTAGTGTTTAGCAGACTGTACGTCAGTCCCTATACCGCTGAAGGACTGCTGCAGTATAGGGCAGCGGTCAGCAGTGGTGCACGTCAACCCTATCTATTGTGGACCGATAGCGGTCCTTACAGAACAGCAGACTGTACCGCACTCAAGCCTATGTACCGTAGCACCCTATACCAAGTTACCAGTCCTTATAAGAACTTTTGTGGAACAAGCAGGTTGTGTATTAGTGTTTAGCAGACTGTACGTCAGTCCCTATACCGCTGAAGGACTGCTGCAGTATAGGTGAGCGGTCAGCAGTGGTGCACGTCAACCCTATCTATTGTGGACCGATAGCGGTCCTTACAGAACAGCAGACTGTACCGCACTCAAGCCTATGTACCGTAGCACCCTATACCAAGTTACCAGTCCTTATAAGAACTTTTGTGGAACAAGCAGGTTGTGTGTTAGTGATTAGCAGACTGTACGTCAGTCCCTATACCGCTGAAGGACTGCTGCAGTATAGGTGAGCGGTCAGCAGTGGTGCACGTCAACCCTATCTATTGTGGACCGATAGCGGTCCTTACAGAACAGCAGACTGTACCGCACTCAAGCCTATGTACCGTAGCACCCTATACCAAGTTACCAGTCCTTATAAGAACTTTTGTGGAACAAGCAGGTTGTGTATTAGTGTTTAGCAGACTGTACGTCAGTCCCTATACCGCTGAAGGACTGCTGCAGTATAGGTGAGCGGTCAGCAGTGGTGCACGTCAACCCTATCTATTGTGGACCGATAGCGGTCCTTACAGAACAGCAGACTGTACCGCACTCAAGCCTATGTACCGTAGCACCCTATACCAAGTTACCAGTCCTTATAAGAACTTTTGTGGAACAAGCAGGTTGTGTGTTAGTGATTAGCAGACTGTACGTCAGTCCCTATACCGCTGAAGGACTGCTGCAGTATAGGTGAGCGGTCAGCAGTGGTGCACGTCAACCCTATCTATTGTGGACCGATAGCGGTCCTTACAGAACAGCAGACTGTACCGCACTCAAGCCTATGTACCGTAGCACCCTATACCAAGTTACCAGTCCTTATAAGAACTTTTGTGGAACAAGCAGGTTGTGTATTAGTGTTTAGCAGACTGTACGTCAGTCCCTATACCGCTGAAGGACTGCTGCAGTATAGGTGAGCGGTCAGCAGTGGTGCACGTCAACCCTATCTATTGTGGACCGATAGCGGTCCTTACAGAACAGCAGACTGTACCGCACTCAAGCCTATGTACCGTAGCACCCTATACCAAGTTACCAGTCCTTATAAGAACTTTTGTGGACCAAGCAGGTTGTGTATTAGTTTTTAGCAGACTGTACGTCAGTCCCTATACCGCTGAAGGACTGCTGCAGTATAGGTGAGCGGTCAGCAGTGGTGCACGTCAACCCTATCTATTGTGGACCGATAGCGGTCCTTACAGAACAGCAGACTGTACCGCACTCAATCCTATGTACCGTAGCACCCTATACCAAGTTACCAGTCCTTATAAGAACTTTTGTGGAACAAGCAGGTTGTGTATTAGTGTTTAGCAGACTGTACGTCAGTCCCTATACCGCTGAAGGACTGCTGCAGTATAGGTGAGCGGTCAGCAGTGGTGCACGTCAACCCTATCTATTGTGGACCGATAGCGGTCCTTACAGAACAGCAGACTGTACCGCACTCAAGCCTATGTACCGTAGCACCCTATACCAAGTTACCAGTCCTTATAAGAACTTTTGTGGAACAAGCAGGTTGTGTGTTAGTGATTAGCAGACTGTACGTCAGTCCCTATACCGCTGAAGGACTGCTGCAGTATAGGTGAGCGGTCAGCAGTGGTGCACGTCAACCCTATCTATTGTGGACCGATAGCGGTCCTTACAGAACAGCAGACTGTACCGCACTCAAGCCTATGTACCGTAGCACCCTATACCAAGTTACCAGTCCTTATAAGAACTTTTGTGGAACAAGCAGGTTGTGTATTAGTGTTTAGCAGACTGTACGTCAGTCCCTATACCGCTGAAGGACTGCTGCAGTATAGGTGAGCGGTCAGCAGTGGTGCACGTCAACCCTATCTATTGTGGACCGATAGCGGTCCTTACAGAACAGCAGACTGTACCGCACTCAAGCCTATGTACCGTAGCACCCTATACCAAGTTACCAGTCCTTATAAGAACTTTTGTGGACCAAGCAGGTTGTGTATTAGTTTTTAGCAGACTGTACGTCAGTCCCTATACCGCTGAAGGACTGCTGCAGTATAGGGCAGCGGTCAGCAGTGGTGCACGTCAACCCTATCTATTGTGGACCGATAGCGGTCCTTACAGAACAGCAGACTGTACCGCACTCAAGCCTATGTACCGTAGCACCCTATACCAAGTTACCAGTCCTTATAAGAACTTTTGTGGAACAAGCAGGTTGTGTGTTAGTGATTAGCAGACTGTACGTCAGTCCCTATACCGCTGAAGGACTGCTGCAGTATAGGGCAGCGGTCAGCAGTGGTGCACGTCAACCCTATCTATTGTGGACCGATAGCGGTCCTTACAGAACAGCAGACTGTACCGCACTCAAGCCTATGTACCGTAGCACCCTATACCAAGTTACCAGTCCTTATAAGAACTTTTGTGGAACAAGCAGGTTGTGTGTTAGTGATTAGCAGACTGTACGTCAGTCCCTATACCGCTGAAGGACTGCTGCAGTATAGGGCAGCGGTCAGCAGTGGTGCACGTCAACCCTATCTATTGTGGACCGATAGCGGTCCTTACAGAACAGCAGACTGTAACGCACTCAAGCCTATGTACCGTAGCACCCTATACCAAGTTACCAGTCCTTATAAGAACTTTTGTGGAACAAGTGAGTTGTGAATGTTTAGCAGACTGCAGCAGAAGGGCAGCAGTCAAGTATAATATCCTTTCTATATTTGGAAGAAAGAATATTATACATGTACAAGCCTATTACTGTACCACTGATACCAGTCCTGAAAAGAACCTTTGTGGAACTAATAATAACAGCAAGTCTTTAAAATTACCCTCACTGCCTGACAACACTGCTTCCTTCCTGTCCCTATACAAATTGGCAAAAAAAGAGAACGATTAGTGGTTACTGGAACAGCTCTTTTGTGGACCTTGATAGTAACAGCTAATGATGATGATGATGATGATGATGATGAAAGACTAATCTGGCTGTCCCTGTAGCATACACCGTCCTTTCCCTTTCTCTAAACTAACAAAAGACACTCAGGCTGCTGCAAGAATCAGCAGCACAGCAAACCTATCAACACCTAACACCTATACCAGTCCTGAAAAGAACTTTTGTGTACCAAATAGCTAGTGGTTTATCTCTCCCTACTCCACACAGGAACCTGTCCCTATCTTAACAGAAGAAAGAATGTAAAATGGCCACCGGATCGGGTGTATTTATAGGTTAGGGGGAATGTACAAGTGTCCATGTGCTGTCATGTCTCAATTGGCTGTCCTGTATCACATGATAAACGTGTCACCAAAGGTTAAAGTTCTTGTATACATTAAACACGTAAGTCCGCCGCGGCGAACGACGGAAAAAGGCGTTCGAACGTGCGGACCGCGAATGTCGGAAATTCGCCGCGAAACGACCGCCGGGCGAACCGTTCGGCCATCACTAGTGATGTCAGTACCTTAAATACCACCTCCCAGAATGCACAGAAGGAGACACTCCCACTGGGCTGGTTCCGAAGGAAACGTGGCATTCAATACACCCAGCTAGACTGCGTTCTCACACTTGCCGGCGGTGACAGCGACACCTGCGGTCAAGGAGAACCCAGTGCAACCCAGCCAGACTAACTGGACTAACTTTACTGTTGTCTTATTTTTTTATTCAAAAAAGTGTATTTTTCCCCAAAAAAGTGCGCTTCTAAGACCACTGCGGTGTGACAGAAATGACCGCCATTTTATTCTCTAGGGTGTTAGAAAAAAAAATGTATAATGTTTGGGGGTTCTAAGTAATTTTCTAGCAAAAAAAACAAACCGTTTTTAACTTGTAAACAACAAATCTCAGAAAGAGGCTCGGTCCTTAAGCGGTTAAAAAATGTGTCCGATCGGACCGTTTTGTCGGATATTCCGACTGTGTGTGGTCTCCGACGGACCAAGTTTTCCAACTTGTTGGAAAAATTTTCCGACAACATGATCTGATCGGGCCTTGTCCGATCATGTGTAGAGAATTCCGATCGGACAAAGTGCCACGCATGCTCAGATCAAATTCCTACACCAAAGCTATTGGCTACTAGCCTGAATGTAGTCCCGTCGTAACTAAATAACGTCATCACGTTCTGAAAGATCGGATTTTCCAACAACTTTGTCCGACCGTGTGTATGCAACAGTTTCGGACAAAATCCGATGGACAAAATCCGACGGATTTGGTTGTCGGACAGGGGCGGACTGACCATTCGGTCACTCGGTCACGGACCGAGGGCCCGGCCACTAGGGGGCCCCATCAGGGTTGTCAGCCATAATACAAACCAGGGACAGTATGTAAAAAAATCTGTGTTTTTTTTTTTTTACTTCTGTCCCTGAAATGTCCCTTACCACATACTTTTAATGTAAAAATCCTGAGATTGTAGTTGCCCCGCCTCTCCACTGCCTCCTCAGCCAATGGGAAAACAGTGTACCCGCCCCCTTCTCCAGCGCGGCTTATTTGAGATATGAGCAGGAGATGCCGACAGCTGGAGGAGAGAAGAAGAAGATGGAGGGGACAGGGACAAGGACAGGGACAGGGACAGGGACAGACTGCACGCCTGCTAGAAGGTAAGCAAGTGAGCTGAATGTATTATTATGAGTGGTTTACCCCTGTCAGCAAGGGGGGAGGGGAGGCTGTGTTTGCTCAAGCAGAGCTCCTCCTGTCTCTGAAGCAGTTAGATTGTTTGTCTGAGGAGAAGTGAACTGCTTCTGAATCCCCCCAATCTCTGCTACACTTCCCTACTCAGTACCTACCCACCAGTACATAGGCACAGTCCCCTCCCCCATCCATTACTACTTCCTGTGTCTGTGAGCTGCTGGGGTACTACAAGTCCCAGCATGCCAGGAGTTGGAGGCAGCAGTGTGTTCCATCATACTGATTTTTGGGTAAAAAGTGCTGGTGTGTGTACTGTGTATATGTATACTGTATGTGTACTGTGCATGCTTGTGTTTGTATACTCTGTGCATGTGTATATACTGTGTATACTGTTTGTGTGTGTGTATACTATGCATGCATGTGTATACAATGTGTGTGTGTGTGTGTGTGTGTGTGTGTGTGTGTGTGTGTGTATATATATATATATATATATATATATATATATATATATATATATATATATATATATATATATATACTGTGTGTGTGTGTACTCTGTGCACATGTATATACTGTGTGAGTATATACTGTGCAGGCATGTGTCTGTGTCTATACTGTGCACTACTGTGTGTGTGTGTGTGTGTTTATCTACTGTGTGTCTATATATAGTGTGTGTGTATTTATTTATATATATATATATATATATATATATTACTATGCAGGCATGTGTCTGTGTCTATACTGTGTGTGTGTGTGTGTATACTGTGCAGGCATATGTGTGTGTATACTGTGCACTACTGTGTGTGTGTGTGTGTGTGCGCGCGTCTGTAAGTATACTGTGCACGTGTCTATGTATACTGTGCATGCATGTGTTTGTGTATATACTGTGCATGCGTGTATGTATACTGTATGATCCATGTGTGCTCACTGCTGCTCAACAGAATTTGATCCAACAATCCTGTGCCCATGAAAAATGTCCTTGTTGCCATTCGGAGCCATCTGATTGGTGCACTGCTGAGCTCAACCTGGGATCAGGCAGCAAGGCAGGTCTGGGTGCACACCTGTGCAGTGATAACATGGTGCACAGCTTTTATTCATATGCCCCACTGCCCGATCTGAGGCCAACCACTGCAGTTCACTATTCCGCTGGCTCTACGACTGCACATGCGCAGTTCAGAGCCTGCAACATGTGGCTTTATTTTCTTTTTAAAGGCCTTGCCCGCCAGCTGCCTACCTCACCAAGCACCAAGGTGCAAAGGTGTGTGTGTGTGTGTGTGTGTGTGTGTGTGTGTATGTGTATATCTATCCATCTCTCTATCTATCTATCTATCTTACTTTTTTTTTTTTTATAGTATAAAGTAAAAAATATTGCTTTTTAAAAAAATAATTGTCTGCCTTTTTTCGTTTATAGCGCAAAAACTAAAAATCTCACAAAAGAAAGTTCTATTTGTGGGAACAAAAGGACATCAATTTTCTTTGGGTACAACGTCGCACGACTGCGCAATTGTCAGCTAAAGCGGCGCAGTGCTGAATCGCAAAAAGTGCTCTGGTCAGGGAGGGGGTAAATACTTCCGGGGGCTGAAGTGGTTAAGACTCTCCCATTGACCATGCCCATTGTTCGCCATGGTTCACTATGCATGCCACAGATCATCATCTCCCTGGTAGGGGTCCCAGTGCAGTATTTTGCCCAGGGGCCCATGATGTTAAGGTGGCACTGCCCATGAGAGGCTCGTGGTGCCTTTACTGGGTCACCAGCTCTAGGTCTCCTGCCAACCTGCATGTCGCCGAGCTTGGTGCCCCTCTAAAAAAAATAAAAAAATAAAAATGGCTGCCATGTGGCGGCCATCTGTAAGCCTGGGGGCCCCATAATCTCTTATTGTCCGGGGGCCCCATAAGTTGTCAGTCTGCCCCTGTTGTCGGAATGTCTGACCGTGTGTACAAGGGCTAAGTATAACATGCTTTAGGTACTAGGGGCTGGAGTGGGGCGGCATGTTTAGGGAGCTCAGTGGAGAGCACAGGGTGGTTGTCACCAGCATAGCTCCCAACTGTCCCTGATTTCGAGGGACTGTCCCTGATTTGGAGCAATGTCCCTCTGTCCCTCATTTGTCCCTTATTTTGGTCTGATCTATGTAGATGTGTATGTGTATATGTGTGTGTGTGTGTGTGTGTATGTATATATATATATATATATATATATATATATATATATATATATATATATATATATATATATATATATATATATATATATATATATAAAAATGCACTTTTTATCTATCAAAAAGTGTTTTCCTGCACTAAACCTTTCATCTGATTTCTAAAATTTTGCATTTGTAAATGGTATGCTAGGCAGAACTTATATTTAGCCAATTTTAATATATCAAACATTAGTAATAAATAAACAATAAACCAATATGTGTGGAGTTAAACGGCCGCGGCCTTTTTATTATAAGTTTAAATATAAATCAATATATATCTATTATATTCAGCATAAAATTGTCAAAAAACACAAATTAATATTTCAACAACATTAACATAGCTTAGCTATTAAAGCTCAAGCCATTTAATCACACAGAATAAACAGTCCCATAAGCCGAGCTTATGAAACATAAGCAAGGCACCCCACCCGGCCCACGGCCGACTCCACACTAGATTGGACATTCATATTAAGAATATCCAGAGCAATATCCGACAGGTGAATGCCGTCCGAGCGGTAAAAGCCTAGCACACCACCCTCCAGCTCCACGTGTCGGTAAGCAAAACCATTAATAACAGGCATGAACTTAGCAATAGATCGATTATTTTCTTTCTCATTTTTTCAAAATGCCTAAAAGGAGGAGAAAACCATTGCAAGCGAGGAATGACCTCGGAAAAAACAAAAACGCAACCAGGCATAAGATTATGAAAGAAAAGTAAATCAGCCTTCATATTAGCTAGTAAATCCAAAGTTCTAAAACAACCGAGGTCATTCCCAGCCAAATGGAAAACCACAATATGCGGAATAGGCCATCTGAAAGCAAGAAAGAAAACACACCTCTCAAATGATGCCATCTCATACCCCTTTGTCCATACCAATGTAACAAAATTTTTGACGAAGAGAAATCCAAATTAACACCATAGCATCTGGAAGCCGCTCTTTCATGGGCCCAATAGACAAAGGAATGACCGATGATCCACACGATGTATTGAGAATCTGAAATTTAAACAGAATTATCAAGACGAACATAAGTACGAAAACAGTGAGATCGCCATCTACCAATACATTTAATATCACTGGCAGACATACCCAATTTAGCCGCAGCAGTAGCTGCACCAATACGAAAGGAATGGGAAGAAAAGGCCAGATGATCCAATTTCAGATAAACCAAACATCGTTTGAAAACGGCATTAAATTGAAAAACAGTCAATGGGGAACCATCGGAATGGATCAAGAACTGTTTGTTAAAAAAGGGCCTCAAGGCCAAATAAGAAAACGCTAGAGAAACAGCACAAATCCCGACATTCTCATGACAGCGAATAGTGATCCAATGACCACGACCCAATTGAGCAGATTTACTCTTGGTCAAAAATAAACGGAGAACCCCAGCAGCAAGGTGAACCAAAGACATTGCCATGCCCAAACCAGAAGACTTATTCGGAGGAAGAAGCTCAGATATTCTCAAAGCCCCATAAAAACACAAACAAAAAGACACTCTAAACAATAAAGCTTCAAAAGAGGAAGAACACACTATGTCAGTGGCAGCGCAAAGCTTACCCAAAATATCAACAGATATAGGCAATCTTCTATCAGGCACTTTAAATCGTTTACGATACCCTTTAAGAGCCAATTGCACAGAAAAATAAGAAGTGCAAGAAGAACCGCCATTTAATTTACGAAAAAAAAAGGAGACACCAGCCAAAGTCTTAACTATATAAGAATATGAGTAATTTTTTAACATTAAAGAATTAACAAAAGCTAAAACTACATCTTCGGAAATATAAGCACAATCAAGACCATACAGGGACAAAAAAGAACACCAAAACCCCCACGCGGCTTCGTAACATGCCCACGTGGAAGGGGCCAAAGATTGTTTAATAGCAGATTGTATGTGCATCAGACCAACGTCCACAAGTGAGGAGGACAAGGTTCTCCAATCGCCTCCGCATCCGGAACCAACTCTCGAAATTTGCCGATCCGTAGGCGAGATAAAGCATCAGCCACAACATTGTGAACACCACGCACATATTTAGCTTTCAACCAAATATTAAATCGCAGACATTGCAAAACTAAATAACGTAAAAGAGAAATAACAGGTAAAGATTTAGACACTAAACAATTAATAGCAAAAACAACTCCTTTATTATCAGAATGCAAAAGTATGCGTTTGTCCCGAAAATGAGGGCCCCACAATTCCAAAGCAACGACAACAGGAAAAAGCTCAAGAAGAACGATATTCCGAAGAAAACCTTGCTCAGACCAAGAAGGGTGCCACATTTCAGCCGACCACTTACCGCACCAAAAAGCACCATATCCAACACCACCCGAAGCATCAGTATAAAGATCGAGTGCAGAAGCCTCACAAAATGACGATTGCCAAAGGGAACATCCATTAAAAGAAACCAGGAACTCTTGCCAAACTAACAAATCCCCCCGAATATCACGAGTAATTCGAATATAGTGTTTTGGCGAGGAAACACCAGAAATCGCCCGATAAAGTCGTCTAGAGAAAATCCTCCCTACAGGAATAACCCTAGCAGAAAAGGCCAACAAACCTAATAAAGACTGAATAGTCTTTAACTGTACTTTTCTCTTAGACAAAATAAAATCTAACAAAAATCTAGTTTTAATAATTTCGTCCAGAGGAAGTCGGAACTCCATACGTACCGTATCTATCTGAACACCCAAAAATTCCAAACACGTACATGGCAGCACCGATTTTTCATCAGCCAACGGTACTCCAAAAAGGTCACAAATATATCTTAATTGATTAAATAGATTCAGGCAATCAGAACTATTCGCACTCCCTACAAACAAAAAATCATCAAGGTAATGCAAGCAATTACTAGAATGAGAGTTGAAACGAAGTACCCATTCCAAAAAAGAAGAAAAAAGTTCAAAGTAAAAACAAGAAATTGAACAGCCCATAGGCAAACATTTATCAAAAAAGAACAAATCATCAAAAACAAATCCAAGGGAATTAAAGGCAGCAGGACGAATAGGCAGAAGCCTAAAAGCTGACTTCATATCAGCTTTCGCTAACAAAGCTGACTGACCAACACCTCTGATCAATATTAAAGCATCATCAAAAGAAGAATAAGATACCGCACACAATTCAGGGTCAATATCATCATTTAATGACATACCTTCAGGGTAAGATAAATGATGAACAAGTCGGAAAGTATCCTTTTCTTTTTTAGGAATAATTCCCAATGGAGAAATTCTAAAATTAATAAATGGAGGCGTTGAAAATGGACCAGAAACCCTCCCTGCCGCAATTTCTTTATAAATCTTGGTCCGAACAATCTCTGCATAAGTAGAAACAGATGCTAAATTCCTATGAATAGTACAACCTACCCCAGAAAAAACAGGCAAAAGGAAGCCCAAACTAAAACCATCAAGCAAAATGTCCGCCTTCTTGCGATCTGGATACTGAAGCAGCCACGGTAGCATTTTTTCCAAAATCACCGGCGTTACCGCTTTTAAGAAAGGAATCCTTCACATTGGAAGTTGCATTATGAACTTGCTTCTTGAAACAACGGACCGCAGGGTGTAAACCAGCACAATGAGCACATTCATGCTTGTATTTACAATTTTGGAGCCATTTACAATGACCTTCATTAAATTGAAAACATAAACCTTTACGAAATTGTCCAATTACAGGCATCAAAGGTTTAGCCGCAGGTTTTTGGGGTAACAAAAGATTAAGCCAAAGACCCACATCCTTCATACCCCATTTCAAAGAGGTATGAATAGAAAGTTTTTGTCTAAATGCTTCGTCATAAAAAACCAAGACAAACCTGGAAAATTCTTATAGGCCTCCAAAATAATGACAACGTGCTGGAACATACCGCAGCACAAATCTGAACGTCTCTCACCCATTACACTCGCATATATACAAAAAGCTTGCAACCAATTTTGAAAATTGCGAGGGCTCGACCGATGTCTCTCAATATCCAATTTGTCAAATTCCTTTTTTTCCGAAAGATTTTCTTTAAAGGACAGCAAAAGCGTCATTAAATCAACATTTTCACATCTCCATATTTTTTCTTTAAGAGCCATAGGTAAATGAAAACCCAATGGTGACAACTCACAAGAAAGCACCTCTTTTAAATACGGTTCAGGAACCGAACATACAGGAACATCGGAAGGAGACACAGACAAATCAACAGACGACAAATTGACATTATGTAATACATTAGCATCTTTAACCGTATGCACATTATCCTTCCACACTGACGCCAATTGAGACTGATCGTCAGATGCAGAAGAAGCTGGGTCATTTAAATTTTTTTTAAATAAAGCCGACATATTAAAAACAAATTCACGTAGAACAGAGGCATCCAAAGACTCACCTCTCGATACAGTAGCCGTGGCATGATCTACAGCAGTGTCAGCAGCGCGGACAATATCCAAAGGGACAGCCAGTTCAGCATCTGTAGCAGAGCGATTTGGAATAGTAACCATAGCAACATCCTTAACAACATCAACTGCAGTAGCCATAACAGAATTTTGAGCTATCACAGAGTTGCTAGGCCCTGAAATACCTTTGTCCAGCATATTGCTATTTAAATGTTTCGTTTTCTTCTTCTTTTTCAAAGAAATAGCATCAGTACCTGCATCCGAACGAATCTGTACGACAGAAGATTCAAATCTTCGCGGCAGTCATCTTGTCCTTCTTTTACCAATATCCGGATCCACTGCGCATGCGCCGTCTTCCGAGATCGGAGAATACGCCGATTCAGCGCGGAAATCTCCGAACGACGAACCTGGCATCACGGGGTCAATAGGAGGAGCCCATCGGGAGGAAAAGGAAGTCACAGGCGGCGGAACATCCGGAGGCACTATGGAAGGAGCTGCAGCGAACACCGGAGGACCGTCCGAAACGATGGTCAGTTCTGGACGAAGGCAGGAAACCGGGGAATCGTCTCTAGGTATAGCCAAACAAGACCGCAACCACTGCTCGCCATCCTCGGTGCCAGCCCGCTCAAGAACTCGCCGCAACAACGACTCCATAACGCCAGTACCGGAGAGCAACGTCTTCTTCTCTTCTTGTCCCGGTAACTGCCACTTGTAACGCACTTTTCTCTACCCTTATAGGCAGCAACTCGTGCCAGGACCGTTGCTGCCTGATACCACCAATCATAGGCAAGCATTTCAACTGTTCAACAATTGGTCTGCCAGCATCCCATACATGGTGGGTGGGGACAATTCTTGCCCCTCCCACCATTTTCATTCCAAAAGCCAATATAAAGGAATAGTAGTGGTAAAAAAAAAAGAGCACTTGTGGGTTGAACCAATCTTTTATTTTTTGTACAATTCTCCTTTAAGGGGGCGTGGCAAGGGGTGTGTCCTATGCCTGCATACCTTTGCTGATAGGTGTCCCTCATTCCCATCTCTAAAAGTCGGGAGGTGTGGTCACCAGTGTGATGCGGCTCTTCCATAGTCTGGTGAACGGACAGGTGGTATAGGGCTGGGGAGCAGCAATGGTGAATAGTGGTGCCATCATCCTAGCTGTGCTAATTGGCAGAAGAGTGTGAAGACTGGCCGAACAGAGTTAAAAAATGTGTTTTTTTTTTTTTTGTTTTTTTTCTCTGGTGGGGGGGGGGGGGGGTCTGATAGCAGACAAGTATGTATTAGCCCTTGTACACACGGTCGGACATTCCGACAACAAAATCCGTCAGATTTTTTCAGATGGATTTTGTCCAAAACTTGTGTTGCATACACATGGTCGGACAAAGTTGTCGGAAAATCCGATCGTATGTAACGTGATGACGTTATTTCGTTACGATGGGACTATTTCAGGCTAGTAGCCAATAGCTTTGGTCTCATAATTTGATCTGAGCATGCGTGGCACTTTGTCCAATCGGAACTCTCTACAAACGATCGGACAAAGTCCGATCGGATCATGTTGTCGGAAGGTTTTTATATCCAGCTCTCAAACTTTGTTGGTCGGACATTCCAACGGAAAAAGTCAGATGGAGCCCACACACACGGTCGGATTATCCGACAATGCAGTCCGATCGGACATTCTCCGTCGGAATGTCCGACCGGCTGTACAAGGGCTTACAGATGTGCATTTTTCTGGGGAAGGAGGAGAATGGAGAGCAGTGGGGTAAGGGGTGACAGGCATCTAAGCCCTTGTACACACGGCTGGAGATTCCGACAACCAAATCCGTCTGAGTAACTCCGACGGATAAATTCCGGAAGAGGTCCGGAAGTGATGTTGCATACACACGGTCGGACTAAGTTGTCAGAAAATCCGATTGTACATAACGTGATGACGTTATTTCGTTACGACGGGACTACGTTCAGGCTAGTAGCCAATAGCTTTGGTCTAGGAATTTGATCTGAGCATGCGTGGCACTTTGTCCGTCGGAGTAGGCTACACATGATCGGAGTATGTCCGATCGGAGCATTTTGTCGGAAAATTTTACCGGCAAGTTGGAAAACTTGGTCCGTCGGATATTCTGACGGAAATAGTCCGATGCAGACCACACACAGTCGGAATATCTGACAAAACGGTCCGATAGGAAACATTCCGATGGAATCTCCGACCGTGTGTACAAGGGCTTAGACATATCCAAACACCCACAACATCACCAGTTAAAGTGATTGTAAAGGTACATTTAAAAAAAAAAACAAAAAAACAAACAAACATGTCATACTTTCCTCCACTGTGCAGCTCATTTTCAACAGAGTGGCCCCGAACATCCTCTTCTGGGGTCCCCCGGGGGCTCTCGCGGCTCCTCCCCGCATCTGATAACCCCCTCGGAGAAGCGCTTCCCCAAGGGGGGGGTTACTTGCGGGCGCGCTCCCGAGTCCAGCGTTCGGCGTCCATAGACGCCGAATGCAGGACTCGCCCCCGCCCCCCCCGGCGCTCGCGTCATTGGATTTGATTGACAGCAGCGGGAGCCAATGCCTGCGCTGCTATCAATCTATCCAATCAAGAGCCGAGAACCCCGGGAAGAGAGATAGCGCGTCCCCACTCAAGTTTGAGGGTTCAGGTGAGTAGAACGGGGGAGGCCGTCACTGCCAGGTGTTTTTTCACCTTAATGCATAAGATGCATTAAGGTGAAAAAATGTGAAGGTTTACAACCCCTTTAAATGACTTCTTCTGGAAGATTGAGCCATATTGTGCAGGGAGGGGGGAGGGGGATATAGTGCAATACTGGGGGGGTTAAGTGTGGAGAAAGAGTGGGGGAGTTAGATGTGGTATAGGAGTGGTTCCTGGAGTTAAGCAGAGCGGTGTGCGGGAAGGATTCTTGACATTGTGGTAAGGTGTGGAGGAGGTGTTATTGGAGTTGAGGATAATGGTGTAGAGAAGGGGTTTTGGGAGGTTAATTGCTGAGGGGGGGGGGGGGGGTTGATTGAATTTAAGGTGTAGGTGTCAAAGAGGTGTTGATAAGGGGTCCATATAGTGAACTTGGTGTTGAGTTATTCACTTTATGGTCAACACAGAGGACAAGGGGGCGCTCTTTACGTCTAGAGGAAAAGAGATTTCGTCTCCAAATACGGAAAGGTTTCTTCACAGTAAGAGCTGTGAAAATGTGGAATAGACTCCCTGCAGAGGTGGTTCTGGCCTGCTCAGTAGATTGCTTTAAGAAAGGCCTGGATTATTTCCTAAGTGTACGTAATATAACTGGGTACTGACATTTATAGACGGGGAAAATCTGATTGCCTCTCGGGGGATCAGGAAGGAATTTTTTCCCCTGCTGGAGCAAATTAGATCATGCTCTGCTGGGGTTTTTTTTTTTTTTGCCTTCCTCTAGATCAGTGATGGTCGAACCTTGGCACCCCAGATGTTTTGGAACTACATTTCCCATAATGCTCATGCACTCTGTAGTGTAGTTGAGCATCATGGGAAATGTAGTTCCAAAACATCTGAGGTGCCAAGGTTCGACCATCACTGCTCTAGATCAACTGTGGGTATAGAATTGGGTATATGGGATTGTATATTTTTTAATTCATTTTTTTTTTTTTTTATGGTTGAACTGGATGTGTGTTTTTTTTTTTCAACCTGACTAACTATGTAACTATATGAAGTTGGGGGGATGCAGACGAGGCATTATTGGAGTTGAGCAAAATGGTGTGGGGGGGGGGGGGGGGGAAATGAAGGAGAAAACAAACTTTCTTATTTTCTTACACCCTGGCATTTTTTTTTTTCAATAGTTTGTGCTGCTCGAGGTCTGCACAAAGTTTTCTATGCTCTGTAGATGGACAGGAAGGAGGGGGAGAGAGTGCCTGGGAAAGAGAACCACGTAAAAAATGTGTAGTGATTGGGGGGTTAAGAGGATATGTGCTGGGGGGGAGGGGGGGAGCATTTTGGCAGAGAAAGGGACTTATGCTGTGGGTTGGATTTGAAATCCGACAACCCCTTCTAGCACTATCCCTCTCAAAGCACCCCCCAGCACATATCTACCCCCCTGCACTAGCTAAAGCCCCCCCCCCAGAACATATCAGACTCCCAAGCACCCCCCTCAGCACATATCCAACCCCCCGCTTGCACTAGCCCTCTCCCCTCTTAAAGCACCCCTCCAGCACATATCTTACCCCATCTTGCGCTAGCCCTCTCCCCTCTCAAAGCGCCCCCAGCACGTATCTGACCCTCCCTTGCTAGCTCTAGCTTTTTCCCCTCCCAAAGCATCCTCCTAGCACATATCTGACCCCCCCGCTGGCACAAGTCCTCTCCCCTCCCAAAGCATCCCCAGCACATATCCAAGCCCCCCTGCTAGCTCTAGGCCCCTCCCCTCCCAAAGCACCACCAAGCACATATCTGACTCCCCCCAACACTAGCCCTCTCCCCTTCCATAGTCTCCCCCAGCACATATATAACTCCCCCCACCCCTCTGCTAGGACTAGCTCTCTCCCCAGAACATATCTTCATAGCTCCCAACTGTCCCTGATTTTGAGCAATAGTACTTCATTTTCCCATCGCACACGTTCCTGGATGCGCTCTTTGATTCGGGTGCTGTAGCAACAACCAGCTGGATATTGGTTCAAGTCACGGTGAAGATATTTGCCAGCACACCATGGAACGACACAAATAGCATCCAAACTAGTGATTTATTGCATGATCACAGCACAAGGATAGTGCAACTGTAATAGATAAGAACTACAAATTAGTTCTTGGTTATCTGCTGCTATTTCTAATTAAAAAGTATAAATGTGCAGCACATTAGAAGTAAACACTCTCTGAGACACGTTCAGCTCAGGCTACTTCTAAATTCTGATTTATTGGTGGGCGGTGTTAATATTTTATACAGAAAGATACGTCATTACTATGTCAGTCTAAGGCTTCATGCACACGAGACGCAGATGCAAACGCTGCTGGACACATGTTGAAACCGGCGTTTAGAAACGTGCGTTTTGCCGCGATTTTTACCGCGATTTAGCGGCGTTTTACCGCGTTTGCGTCTAGAAGCGTTTAGTTAAGCTAACATCATAGACCCTCCCCAGCTCAAAAATTAACTATTTCAGCAATTTTGTGAGACCAGAGTGAGTAGCAGCAGCTGTGAGAGCTGCAGTGTACTTGTATTTAGCGTGTCACTTGCCACGGCACCTGCCACAAGTTGTGGATTGTCCACTTGCCACGTGACTTGCCACATCACCTGCCACGTCACTTGCCATGTCATCTGCCACAAGTTGTGGATTGTCCAACTGCCACGTCACCTGCCACAAGTTGTGGATTGTCCACTTGCCACGTGACTTGCCACATCACCTGCCACGTCACTTGCCACGTCACCTGCCACAAGTTTTGGATTGTCCACTTGCCACGTCACTTGCCACAAGTTGGGGATTGTCCACTTGCCACATCACCTGCCACAAGTTGTGGATTGTCCACTTGCCACGTCACTTGCCACATCACCTGCCACGTCACTTGCCACGAGATGTGGATTGTCCACTTTCCACGTCATCTGCCATGCCACCTGCCACAAGCTGTGGATTGTCCACTTGCCATGTCACCAGCCACATCACCTGCCACAAGTTGTGGATTGTTCACTTGCCACGTGACTTGCCACATCACCTGCCACGTCACTTGCCACATCACCTGCCACAAGTTGTGGATTGTCTACTTGCCACGTCACTTGCCACATCACCTGCCACGTCACTTGCCACGTCACCTGCCACAAGTTGTGGATTGTCCACTTGCCACGTGACTTGCCACATCACCTGCCACGTCACTTGCCACGTCACCTGCCACAAGTTTTGGATTGTCCACTTGCCACGTCACTTGCCACGTCACTTGCCACAAGTTGGGGATTGTCCACTTGCCACATCACCTGCCACAAGTTGTGGATTGTCCACTTGCCACGTCACTTGCCACGTCACCTGCCACGTCACTTGCCACGAGATGTGGATTGTCACTTTCCACATCATCTGCCATGCCACCTGCCACAAGCTGTGGATTGTCCACTTGCCACGTCACCAGCCACATCACCTGCCACAAGTTGTGGATTGTCCACTTGCCACGTGACTTGCCACATCACCTGCCACGTCACTTGCCACATCACCTGCCACAAGTTGTGGATTGTCTACTTGCCACGTCACTTGCCACATCACCTGCCACGTCACTTGCCACGTCACCTGCCACAAGTTGTGGATTGTCCACTTGCCACGTCACCTGCCACGTCACCTGCCACAAGTTGTGGATTTCCACTTGCCACGTCACTTGCCACGTCACCTGCCACAAGTTGGGGATTGTCCACATCACCTGCCACGTCACTTGCCACATCACCTGCCACAAGTTGTGGATTGTCCACTTGCCACGTCACTTGCCACATCACCTGCCACGTCACTTGCCACAAGATGTGGATTGTCCACTTTCCATGTCACCTGCCATGCCACCTGCCACAAGTTGTGGATTGTCCACTTGCCACGTGACTTGCCACATCACCTGCCACGTCACTTGCCACATCACCTGCCACAAGTTGTGGATTGTCTACTTGCCACGTCACTTGCCACATCACCTGCCACGTCACTTGCCACGTCACCTGACACAAGTTGTGGATTGTCCACTTGCCACGTCACCTGCCACAAGTTGGGGATTGTCCACATCACCTGCCACGTCACTTGCCACATCACCTGCCACAAGTTGTGGATTGTCCACTTGCCACGTCACTTGCCACATCACCTGCCATGCCACCTGCCACAAGTTGTGGATTGTCCACTTGCCACGTCACCAGCCACATCACCTGCAACAAGTTGTGGATTTCCACTTGCCACGTGACTTGCCACATCACCTGCCACATCACTTGCCACGTCACCTGTCACAAGTTGTGGATTGTCCACTTTCCACATCACTTGCCACCTGCCATGTCACTTGCCACAAGCTGTGGATTGTCCACTTGCCACGTCACTTGCCACGTCACCTGTCACGTCACTTGCCACGTCACCTGCCACAAGTTTTGGATTGTCCACTTGCCACGTCACTTGCCACGTCAGCTGCCACGTAACTTGCCACAAGATGTGGATTGTCCACTTGTCACATCACCTGCCACATCCATTGCCACATCACCTGCCACGTCACCTGCCACAAGTTGTGAATTGTCCACTTGCCACGTCACTTGCCACATCACCTGCCACGTCACTTGCCACGAGATGTGGATTGTCCACTTGCCACGTCACCTGCCACGTCACCTGCCACAAGTTGTGGATTGTCCACTTGCCACGTCCCTTGCCACGTCCCCTGCCACGTCACCTGCCACAAGTGGATTGTCCACTTGCCACGTCACCTGCCACGTCACCTGCCACAAGTTGTGGATTGTCCACTTGCCACGTCACTTGCCACGTCACCTGCCACAAGTTAGGGATTGTCCACATCACCTGCCACGTCACTTGCCACATCACCTGCCACAAGTTGTGGATTGTCCACTTGCCACGTCACTTGCCACATTACTTGCCACAAGATGTGGATTGTCCACTTTCCATGTCACCTGCCATGCCACCTGCCACAAGTTGTGGATTGTCCACTTGCCACGTCACCAGCCACATCACCTGCCACAAGTTGTGGATTTCCACTTGCCACGTGACTTGCCACATCACCTGCCACATCACTTGCCACGTCACCTGTCACAAGTTGTGGATTGTCCACTTTCCACATCACTTGCCACCTGCCATGTCACTTGCCACAAGCTGTGGATTGTCCACTTGCCACGTCACCTGTCACGTCACTTGCCACGTCACCTGCCACAAGTTTTGGATTGTCCACTTGCCACGTCACTTGCCACGTCAGCTGCCACGTCACTTGCCACAAGATGTGAATTGTCCACTTGTCACATCACCTGCCACATCACTTGCCACATCACCTGCCACAAGTTGTGGATTGTCCACTTGCCACGTCACCTGCCACGTCACTTGCCACGAGATGTGGATTGTCCACTTGCCACGTCACTTGCCACGTCACCTGCCACGTCACTTGCCACGTCACCTGCCACAAGTTTTGGATTGTCCACTTGCCACATCACTTGTCACGTCAGCTGCCACGTCACTTGCCACAAGATGTGAATTGTCCACTTGTCACATCACCTGCCACATCACTTGCCACATCACCTGCCACGTCACCTGCCACAAGTTGTGGATTGTCCACTTGCCACGTCACTTGCCACATCACCTGCCACGTCACTTGCCACGAGATGTGGATTGTCCACTTGCCACGTCACTTGCCACGTGACCTGCCACGTCACTTGCCACGTCACCTGCCACAAGTTTTGGATTGTCCACTTGCCACGTCCCTTGCCACGTCCCCTGCCACGTCACCTGCCACAAGTGGATTGTCCACTTGCCACATCACTTGCCACATCACCTGCCACAAGTTGTGGATTGTCCACTTGCCACGTCCCTTGCCACGTCCCCTGCCACGTCACCTGCCACAAGTGGATTGTCCACTTGCCACATCACTTGCCACATCACCTGCCACAAGTTGTGGATTGTCCACTTGCCACGTCACCTGACACAAGTTGTGGATTGTCCACTCGCCACGTCACTTGCCACATCCCCTGCCACAAGTGGATTGTCCACTTGCCACGTCACTTGCCACGTCCCCTGCCACAAGTGGATTGTCCATTTGCCACGTCACTTGCCACGTCACCTGCCACAAGTTATGGATTGTCCACTTGCCACGTCACATGCCAGTCACCTGCCACAAGTTGTTGATTTTCCACTTGCCACGTCACCTGCCAGGTCACTTGCTGCGTCACCTGCCAGGTCACTTGCCACGTCACCTGCCACAAGTTGTGGATTGTCCACTTTCCACGTCACTTGCCACTTCACCTGCCACCTGCCATGTCACTTGCCACAAGTTGTGGATTGTCCACTTGCCACATCACTTGCCACCTGCCATGTCACTTGCCACAAGTTGTGGATTGTCCACTTGCAATTGCAATTGTTTAAAATATTTTTCTAATGGTTTTTCATCATTTGCAATCATTTTTGAGATTTTTAATGTAAAAAAAAAGGTCACCTTTAAAAACGCATATAAACGCAAACGCGGCTAAACGCGGTAGCGGCGTTTTGCCGCGTTTTGCCGCGTTTTGCGTCTGAAACGTGGAAATTTTTGTTTCTGAACGCATTTTTTTGCTTCTGGAAAAACGAGACTAAACGCAACTGCATAAAAACGGAAAAAAACGAGACTGTGTGCATGGACACATAGGATAACATTGAATGAGTTCAGGGGCAGTTGAAAAAACTGTCCAACTGCATCTGAACGCGCGTTTAACTGCGTCTCGTGTGCATGAGGCCTAATAGGTACATCTCATTGGTTACAATACAAGAGAAATGAAGAAACTTGATGCTTGAAGTTCGGTTGAAGCTGGTTCTGTTATCTCAAATGCATTCTTCTAACGCGGGGGATGTGGGGTATAGACGCCATCTTAACTCCGAACAGAAAGTCAATCTGTATATTACATAATAAGTAAGGAGCATGGGAACATGTATACACATAAGCGAATTTCTTCTGTCCCTCATATAAAGGTCCTCCTCACCTGGCCCATTCTCCTCAGCAACTCTTTTTAAGCTGTATATAGAGTTAGGCAGCAACTAGTTCACTACCCCCCTCGATACAGCTGGAGAAGGGCAATCAGGTGCTATCTACCCCTATAACCCTAGAGGATTGTGAGATTTTGGACAGGGAGTGACTGTAGAGGAGGGAAGGGTTTGTTATCCTCCATCATAAGAGGGTCCTCTTCTTCTTGGTGGAGAAATGTAGGTGGGCTGTTGTCTACAGCCTTGCTCATTAATTTCTTTACGAAAGGTAGAATACAGCATACAATCGGGGGGGTAAAAGAACAAGGATTATTAGTACCGTTACCCCTATCTGGGCGAGCACCTTCTGACACCCACTCATCCAGCTAAAATATTGATCCCATGGGTCTGTAATACCGGAGTTCTTCTTCAACTCCAATGACAAATCTTCTAATTTCTTTATAGCTAAAGTTACTTTACCATTTGGTCCGGTATTATCAGGAATGTAGGTGCAACAGGTTCCCATTTTTTCTATGATTTTACAGACACCTCCTTTCTCAGCTAACACCATGTCTAAGGCCACCCGGTTCTGGAATGTCATGTAGGAAGTGGGGGGGTAACTGGTCAGCAATTCCCTGGAGGGCATCTTTAGTGTAATTCACGAATCTTTGTTGGTTATAGTTTATGTAATTGATCCAATCTACATTCTTGTTCACATTTATTATGGGGATCAAAGACTCAAAACCAACTTTTACCTGATCCCTGGATTTGAATTCATCAGGGACCCCCCTTGGAACTCCTATAACATCTATGTATACATGAGGGTCAAAGCTTCCGGAGAGAGCTGCTCGCTTCCTCCTCTGACTGTGTGCTGGGTCAGTGTATGTATCAGGAGTATCGGCTGCTAGGATATGGAGGGGCATAATGACCTTTTCAAGGGCACATTCACCGGTCCAGATTCCTTCTAATCTGGTCCTATGTTCCAACCCACTGTCCCTCCCAGGAACCACAATTCTGTCCCCAGTAACTGTCTGTAAAACACACATATATATCCTTACCATCAGGGGTGTCACTGTACCAATGGCATTGCCGTGAAAGAGTCAAACGGACAAGGTACTAAGTCACAGTAATCAAAGGTAAAGGTGGTCACATATGTACCTGAAGAGTTATACCAAAATGTAATTATGTTATCATTTTTTGTGATGACCACCTCCTGGGCCTCCCCCCTAGACCAAACAGAAAAAGGATATGCAGCATGGTCGTCATGAAGTGGGCGGGATCTTGTCCTCAGGGGTTGGAGCTTTCTTGCAGTGGGAAGCGTGTATTCAGGTATTCTTCCCAGCCAGTTCGACTGAGGTGGCTATGGTCAGCAAAACTTGGAATGGACCATCATATCTGGGTTCAAGAGAATGTTTTCTCACAAATTTCTTTACCAGCCCCTCATAATAAGCAGCCGCAGGAGAATGTCAGCATAGCACAGGGATGGTGGGAGCCCCTCATAATAAGCAGCCCCAGGAGGAAGTCAGCACAGGGATGGTGGGAGCCCCTCATAATAAGCATAGCACAGGGATGGTGGGAGCCCCTCATAATATGCACAGCAGAGGTAGAGCCCAAGGAGGAAGTCAGCACAGCACAGGGATGGTGGGAGCCCCTCATAATAAGCAGCCCCAGTAGAAATATGACACCGCTTAACCTCTTCAAAGAGGAGGGTACGGGCATATAGTACGGTGTGCTTTTTTTGGACAAGGAAGTCAGCCAAATGAAGAAAGAAGGTCTGTGTGCTCGATTTAAAAAATAGTTTATAGACATATACATGGTCTACTGGTCACATGTGTTGAATTCCTCCGAGATCCATGCCTCATTCATTTTTAGAAATGTGAGGTAGTTAACACTGTCGTGAGCTAGGCGAGTACGCTTATCGGTCACGATCCCCCTGCTGCGCTGAACGTCCTTTCGGACAGGACACTGGACAAGGGGCAAGCCAACAGTTCGATTGCAAATTGGGCAAGCTCTGGCCAGAGGTCAAGCCTGCCCACCCAGTAGTCCAGGGGTTCATCACTCCTCAGAGCGTCCACATCGACCGTTAACCCGATGTAGTCGGACACCTGACGGTCTAGGCGTTCCCTGATGCTGGATCCGGATGACACCTGTCGATGGGTCAGCTGAAAGAATGACCTCATATCCGAAGTCACCAACACATCTTCAAACCGGCCTCTTCTTGCAGGCGCTGTTGGATTGGTACCCGCAACTCCTTCTCTGGGAGTGGGAATTGCTCCTCTGCCAGCGCACGCAAAAGCAGAATGCAGCATTTCTCGAAGCAAGGCCTGGAAGTGCTGCATTCTGACAGCCCTCTGTGACAGCGGTAGCATTTCCGCCATTTTGTGTTTGTACTGGGGGTCTAAGTACATTGCCCCCCAGTACTGGTCCTTGACCAGGGGCGGATCCAGGGGGGGGCAACGGGTCAATTGCCCCCCCCCCCGAGAATACCGGCGGGCTGGTTTCCACGGTTCCAATTGCGGCCGGTTCCGCGGGTACCAGCGGGCCGGTTCCGCGGGTACCAGCGGGCCGGTTCCGCGGGTCCAATCGCGGCCGGTTCCGCGGGTACCAGCGGGCCGGTTCCGCGGGTACCAGCGGGTCGGTTCCACGGGTCCAATCGCGGCCGGTTCCGCGGGTACCCGCACGGCCGGTTCCGCGGGTCCAATCGCGGTTGGTTCCGCGGGTACCCGCGCGGCCGGTTCCGCGGGTACCCGCGCTGAGTGGACGGTGAGGGGGGGGCAGCTGGACGGCTTAGGAGGGCTGCTGGCCAATCAGGAAGCCAGCAGGCAGGGGAGCAGGGAGATGACATCATCTCTCACTGCCCTGCATCCCTCCAGTTCCGCTCTCACTGTGTAGGAAGCTGTGTGCAGCAGAGAAATTGCAGAAAAGTGACACAGTAGGTGACAATCCGCAATGTGTGGCAGGCTACGTGGCAATCCGCAATGTGTGGCAGACTACGTGGCAAGTGACAATCCGCAATGTGTGGCAGGCTACGTGGCAAGTGACAATCCGCAATGTGTGGCAGGTGACGTGGCAAGTGGCAATCCGCAATGTGTGGCAGGCAACATGGCAAGTGACAATCCGCAATGTGTGGCAGGTGACGTGGCAAGTGGCAATCCGCAATGTGTGTCAGGCTACGTGGCAAGTGGCAATCCGCAATGTGTGGCAGGCAACGTGGCAAGTGACAATCCGCCATGTGTGGCAGGTGACGTGGCAAGTGGCAATCCGCAATGTGTGGCAGGCAACGTGGCAAGTGACAATCCGCAATGTGTGGCAAGTGACGTGGCAATCCGCAATGTGTGGCAGGCTACGTGGCAATCCGCATCTGGTGGCAGGCGACGTGGCAAGTGACAATCCACAATGTGTGGCAGGCAACGTGGCAAGTGACAATCCGCAATGTGTGGCAGGTGACGTGGCAAGTAACAATCCGCATTTGGTGACAAGTGACGTGGCAAGTGACAATCCACATTTGGTGGCAGGCGACATGGCAAGTGACATCCTCAGGGCTCCCACTGATTCTGCATTATGGTGAGTTGAACCATTTAATTTTATATTACAATGTATTAATAGAAATAATGCGCTTCATCCTGACACCATAACAACCATGGTGCCGTAATGATTGAAGCACAAATACCAGCCATTTCCCATATAAATTGCCCCCAAAAAAACATATTTTATAGCAGTGCCCCTCCCGAGATTAGACTCTGGATCCACCCCTGTCCTTGACCCTTATGCTTTTTATACGGGGGGTCCCTATTAAAACACTGGTGCATGAAGGCCCCCATTTGCACTAAAGTGGAAGCGGTGTGGTGGCCTGGCTCCTGCTCATCATCCAGGATAATGTCAGCCAGGATAACCTCAACCCTATATATTATGGACCTATACCAGTCCTTAAGGAATAGCAGACTACCTCACTCAACCCTATGTACTGTAGTACCCTATACCTTACCAATCCTTATAAGGATCTTTGTGGAACAAGTAGGTTGTGACTGATTAGCAGACTGTACGTCAGTCCCTATACTGATGAAGGACTGCTGCAGTATAGGGCAGCGGTCAGCAGTAGTGCACCTCAACCCTATGTATTGGGGACCTATACCAGTCCTTATAGAATAGCAGACTGTACCTCACTCAACCCTATGTACTGTAGTACCCTATACCTTACCAGTCCTTATAAGGACCTTTGTGGAACAAGTAGGTTGTGTGTGACTGATTAGCAGACTGTACGTCAGTCCCTATACTGATAAAGGACTGCTGCAGTATAGGGCTGCGGTCAGCAGTAGTGCACCTCAACCCTATGTATTGTGGACCTATACTAGTCCTTACAGAATAGCAGACTGTACCTCACTCAATCCTATGTACTGTAGCACCCTAGACCAAGTTACCAGTCCTTATAAGGACCTTTGTGGAACAAGTAGGTTGTGTGTGACTGATTAGCAGACTGTACGTCAGTCCCTATATTGATAAAGGACTGCTGCAGTATAGGGCAGCGGTCAGCAGTAGTTCACCTCAACCCTATGTATTGTGGACCTATACCAGTCCTTATAGAATAGCAGACTGTACCTCACTCAACCCTATGTACTGTAGCACCCTAGACCTTACCAGTCCTTATAAGGACCTTTGTGGAACAAGTAGGTTGTGACTGATTAGCAGACTGCAGCAGAAGGGCAGCAGTCAAGTATAATATTCTTTCTATATTTGGAAGAAAGAATATTATACGTGTACAAGCCTATTACCATACCACTGATACCAGTCCTGAAAAGAACCTTTGTGGACCTAATATAGTAACAGCTACTGATTAAACTGACCCTCACTGCCTCACACACTGCTTCCTGCCTGTCCCTATATAAACTGACAAAACAGAGGCTGCTGGAACAATAACTGGTTACTCGAATAGCACTTTTGTGGACCTGATAGTAACAGCTAATGATTAAACTGAATCTCCCTGCAGCACACACCGTCCTGTCCCTTTCTCTAAACTGACAAAAGACACTCAGGCTGCTGCAACAATCACTAGCACTGCACTGCCTCAAACCTATATCCTGAACTACACCTAACACCTATACCAGTCCTGAAAAGAACTTTTGTGTACCAAATAGCTAGCGATTTGGGTCACTGCAATCTCTCCCTGCTCCACACAGCAACCTCTCCCTATAGTGACATACGAAAGAATGTAAAATGGCCGCCGGATCGGGGGTATTTATAAGTTAGGGGGAATGTCCAAGTGTCCATGTGCTGTAATGTCTCAATTGGCTGTCCTGTACCCCACGATGGATGTGTCATCATAGGTCAAAGTTCTTTTACACAGTAAACACGGAAGTCCGCCGGGCGAACGGCGGCAATAGTCCGCCGATCGGGCGAATCGCGAACAGCCGAAATTCGCCGCGAAATGACCGCCGGGCGAACCGTTCGGCCATCACTATTGGCGATCATTTTAGCCCTGAAAGAATGGAGACATCTCCTTGAAGGTACCACTGTGCCGGTTCTCATTCTTACTGACCATGAGAATCTCACATTCTTTTCTGAGGCTAAACGCCTGATGGGCTCTTTTCTTGTCAAGTTTTAATTACATTGTCTCATTCTTACCCAGTACTAAGAATGTAAGGGCTGATGCCCTGTCACAACAGTTTTCCTCCACTTCCAAGTTGGAATCGGTTCTGGTTCCTATGATTCCTCCTGATCATATCCTAGCTACGGTTCGCACCAGTTTTACTTCTCCTTTGGGTGAAAAAATTCTTGCTGCTCCGGTCCATGCTCCTCCTGAGAAACCTTGTAACCGCTGCTTTGTCCCAGAGAGTCTCCGTACTGCTGTGCTCCAGATTTACCATTCTCCCAAGGCAGCTGGCCATCCTGGGAAGAATCAAGTCATTTGGGCCATTTCCCAACAATTCTGGTGGCCTAGTCTATGGGCTGATGTAGCTGCCTTCGTAGCTGCCTGTTCTGTGTGTGCTCAGAGTAAGACTCCACGACACCTTCCAGTGGGCCTCCTACAACCCATACCCAATGGAGAGAGGCCCTGGACCTACCTGTCTATGGATTTCATTGTGGAGTTGCTCAACTCCCAAGGCAACACTGTTATCCTTATGGTGGTTGACTGGTTCTCAAAGATGTGTTATTGTATTCCACTTAAGAAGTTGCCTACTTCTAAGGAACTGGCTTCCATTTTTGCTTGTGAGTGCTTTCTCTTACAAGGGCTACCCAAGGCGATTGTCTCGGACAGGGGCAGTCAGTTTGTCTCCCGGTTCTGGCGAGCCTTTTGTGCACAGTTGGGGATTCAGCTTGCTTTCTCTTCTGCGTATCACCCGCAGTCTAATGGGGCCGCAGAGTGAGCTAATCAGTCCTTGGAGCAATTCCTACATTGCTACCGTATATACTCGAGTATAGGTCGATCCGAATATAAGCCGAGGCCCCTAATTTACCACAAAAAAACTGGGAAAACTTATTGACTCGTGTATAAGCCGAGGGTGAGACATCCCTGTGTCCATCCCTGTGTCCATCCCTGTGTCCCGTCCATCCCGTTGTCCATCGCTGTGTCCCGTCCATCGCTGTGTCCCGTCCATCGCTGTGTCCCGTCCATCGCTGTGTCCCGTCCATCGCTGTGTCCCGTTCATCCCTGTGTCCCGTCCATCCCTGTGTCCATCCCTGCCTACCTGTGCCAATCTGCAGCCTCTGTGTGCCATGCCGCACCTCTCCTCCTTGTCTGACAGACGGCGGCCATTCCACTGTTCAAAAGCCGCGCCTCTGTCTGTGATAGGCGGAACACTAAATTTCCCAGCAGTCAGTGTTCCGCCTATCACAGACATCCTCTCATCCTCATCCGTAGTATGAGAATGAGCGGATGTCCGTGATAGGCGGAACACTGACTGCTGGGAAATTTAGTGTTCCGCCTATCACAGACAGGGAGGCGCGGCTTTTGAATAGTGGAATGGCCGCTGTCTGTCTACCTGATCTCCGTGACTCGAGTATAAGCCGAGGGGGGCACTTTCAGCCTAAAAAAAGGGGCTGATAATCTCGGCTTATACTCGAGTATATACGGTATATTTCTTACCATCATAACAACTGGTCAGACCTATTACCATGGGCAGAGTTTGCTCACAACAGTGCCTTGAATTCTGCCTCCCGTTTGTCTCCATTTATGGCGAATTATGCTTTCCAACCTTCCATGTTGCCTAACTCATTTGTTCCGCAGAGTATTCCTGAGTTAGAGGAGCATCTCCGTGGTCTTTGTTCCTCTTGGGTACAAGTCCAGGAGGCTTTGCGTCATGCTAATGATAGGTACAGACTCCATGCTGACTGCAGACGCCTGCCTGTGCTTTTCCTACCAGGTTGGGGACAGGGTCTGGCTGTCATCTCGCAACCTCCGGCTTCATGTTCCCTCACTGAAGTTTGCACCTCAAATGTGTTTCATGTCTCCTTATTGAAACCGTTGGTCTGCAACCGATTTACCACCTCTGTGCCACGTCCTTACCCTATACAGTTTGAGAACCATGAGGAGTATGAGGTACAATCCATTGTTGACTCCGTAAGGTTCCATAGGCGCATACAGTACCTGGTACAATGGAAGATGTACGGTCCGGAGGAACGCTCCTGGGTTTCATCCTCGGATGTACGTGCCCCTGCCCTCCTCCGCGATTTCCATAGATGTTTTCTCCTCAAGCCTGGTGGTCCTGAGAAGAGGGGTCGTTGAGGAGGGGGTACTGTCAGGGCTGGCTTAGGCCTTCCTTCTCTAGGCTGGCTGCTCAGCTGTCAGCTAATTGCCAGCTCTCATCTCTCTCCACAGTTACCCAGCTGTTCCTGATCCTGCTCCTCTGACCTGCCTACTTCAAGCTGTCCAGCTCACTTCATCTCTGCTTTCACCTTGGTCACATCACAAGAAACCATCTCCTGTGGGCCTGTTTAAAGACTGGCTTGCTGACATTCCTTCTGACTCCTTATCCTGCTTGCATTTCCTTTACTTGGATCCCTGACTTCTGGCCTGGCTGATTACCCGATCTGGTTATTGTACTCTGGCCTGGCTGACTACTCGATCCAGTTACTGGACTCTGGCTATGCTTTGGCTATGCTTTGACTATGCTTACTCTATTTACCTTTTTATTAATAAACAAGTGTGATTTAATTATACTTCTGTCTCGGTCTGGTTCATGGTTTCTGACACTGACTCTCTAGATGACCCATTGGGGCAGCTCATTGAGGTAAAGTCTTCCTTTGAATACACCCAGGGCAAGAATGGCAGTAGCCCTTGACTTCAGTCCGCATGCAGAGACAATAGAATCTGTCTCTCACCAGTTGGAAAGTCCGGAAACTCCTCAGCCCAGGCCCCATCCCTTGCTTACTGTTCTCCTCCCTCACAAAGGACTCTCACTCCTCCGGGGGTTACCTGGGTCCTCTCTTCTAGGGAGTCCCGGGAACAGTGGGGACTTCTTGACAAAGCATCTGCATCCTTGTTTCCAACCCCTGGCCGGTACTTCAGACTGAAGGTGAAACTCGAAAGGGCGGCCATCCATCTATGGCCCGTGGCATCCAGCTTTAAAGTAGTGAGTATGTTAGAGGGTTGTTGTCTGTCTTGATTATGAATTCTGCACCATACAGGTAGTCTCTCAGTTTGTCCACTACTGCCCAGTTCAAGGCCAGGAATTCAAGCTTGTGGGTGGGATAGTTCCTCTCAGCAGGTGCCAAACTCCGACTCACATAAGCGTCAGGCCTTCAGTGTCCGTCATGTTCTAGGTACAGCACTCTGCTCAACCCATCTCGGCCGGCATCTACGTGCAGTTTGTATGGCTTGGCTGGTTCTGCATAGTCCAAAACTGGAGCAGTTGTAAGGCTCCACTTTAAATGCCTGAAAGCCTCTTCACACTGGGTGGTCCACTGTTCTTGTATGGACTCTTTGGGCTTCCTGGCCCATCCTGCTGGTTTTTGAGACTTAATTGAGTCTGGATCATTGTCTTCCTCCCTCTTCAATAGCTCAGTGAGTGGACGGGCTATTTTGAAAATCCCTCAACAAATCTCTGGTAATACGAGCAGAAACCCAGGAATGTCCTAAACTCAGTCACATTAGTGGGTCTCAGACAGGAGATGACAGGTTCCAACTTCTGAGGGTCTGTGGCCACTCCTTCGGCAGACACAATGGGACCCAGGTAATTGACTGAAGATTGGTAGAATTTACACTTTTCCATGGAGAGCTTCAGGCCTTCGTCATGGAGCCTCTTCAGGACCTTCTCCAGGCGCTCTTCATGCTCCTTCAAAGTCTTACCAAACACGATGATATCATCTAGGTATACCAATACTTCAATCAGGTTCATGTCACCCACAGTCTTTTCCATCAATCTCTGGAAGGTGGCTGGGGTGCCAGACAGTCCTTGAGGCATGCGGTCAAATTTGAAGAATCTTACAGGGGTAAAGAAAGCGGCCTTCTCCTGATCTTCAGGGTGCATGGGGATTTGATAGTATCCACTGCTCAGATCCAGCACGCTGAACCACTTCGCCCCTGACAGGCTCTGTAGGGCATCTTCTATCCTGGGTGTGGTATATTGATCCGGAATGGTCCTTCGGTTTAGTGCCCTGTAGTTGATACACAACCTCAACGTCCCATTCTTCTTCCTTACCACCACTATTGGGGAAGCACATGGACTTAGAGACTCTCGGATAACTCCTGCTCGCTTCAGCTCGGCCAGCTGTTCTCACAGGTCTTCCAAATCTTCTAAAGGAATCCGTCTGACTCTTTTTTGGAAAGGCTTGTTTTCCTCCAGGCAGATCCGGTGTTGGGCACTTTTTGCGCACACAATGTCAAACTCACTCTTCGAGAATGCAGCTCGCCATTTTTGGAGCTGAGTCTTGGCCCTTTCCACCCAGACCAGTGTGAGAGGAGTCTTTTTTTAGCTAAAACTCTTTCACTGGGATTTTATCTTTCCCTTTACTCCTCAAACCACATGGTGAGACTGGAATGGCTGTGTTTACTTTCCCCAGTAACATCCTAGCTGGCATCTTCACTGGTGAGGCTGTAGTGTTACAAACACTAACCAAGATCCTTCCGTGACTTCTCTGTAGTACCCGGGTTGAGATCACCTCTGGAATTATCTCCAACCCTCTGTCTTCCTTCTGACTGTCCGCTTCAAGGATAATGAAAGGGCCTGGCTGCTTCCAATTCAACTTGACGGATGCTTCAAACAAACTACCTCACCGGGCTGTAATGTCTTCTCGTTCCGGTCCAACTGCCAGATTTTTCCCACTCCTTCAGCTGGGGCCTTTTCTTCCTGCACCAGGGATTGATAGACTTGTCTAAGCATAATGTGCACACTGGGGTTTGAAGGGCTCTGCTCTTGAATGAGAGGTCTTAGCAGCCTTCTCACTAGATCGGTATTAGTCCCTATGATGAGGGAACTTTTTCCAGCCCCTGGAAGACGAGGACAGACCACCGCCAATGTATCAAAGGTCTCTGCCTTTACTGCCACAGAGGGGTCAAAGGCCAGCTTGATTGGTAGATAGCCATCATAAGGCAAGTCCTGAGTCTCGAGGCCCCATATGCTTGAGGTGCTTGTTGTAGAAGTCTCTATAAAGAAGAGTCACTTGAGCTCCAGTATCCAAGAGGGCCTTGGTAAAGATCCGCTCTACCTGGATGGAGACAACTGGAAAGGGTCCCACTAACTTGGGAGGGAATTTATAGGAAGAGGCAGGCTTTGCCTGTTTTGGTGGCTTGTATTTGCTCTCCTTTCCTGCTTTTTTTCTGATCTGACTGGATCCTGTTTTGAATTCTGGGAGTCTGGTGTGCAGTTTGGTGTGCATTGACTCTCCGACATCGGGTAGCCTGGGTTAAAGGGAGTGGGACTCTAGGTTGCACAGAGGTCACTTCCCCTCGGTCTCTTCGTGTTACTTGATTTTCTAAAGTTAGCTAATGCAGCAGGGCACCGAGTTGACTCCTTCACCGGGGCCCTCTGGAGTTTCCCGCTGGCTTCTGCCATTGCGCCTCAGGCTTGACTGGGCTCGGGCATACCCGTCGATAGTGTCCAACTCCTCTGTAGAGCTTAACGACTTCTTGGGCATTGGAACTCCCTCAATGGGTGGAATAATGGGTCTGGTGGTCAACAGAGCCATCATTTCTATGAGCTGTGACACTTGTGTTTTGAGGAGCTCGATCTGAGGGTTGCCATCAACTGAACTGGCTGCCCTCAGCAACAGATCTTGGCCTCTGGCCTAGTTTCATCTCTTTTTCCAGTAGGGCCCCCTCTTCACGTACAATCCGGATCAGGTCCAGATATTTCAAGAGGCCACCATCTTGATGGGTTCTCAAGAGAAGGGTGATGGGGTCTAAAGGATGAGCGCCCCTCAAAACTTTCTGGGCTTGGATTTCATCCACCTTCCAGGGATCTAGACCCTTCTTCAACAAGATCTGGTGTATAATCTAGTCCAAACTGTAGATAAGATCAGAGACCTTCTCTGTTCACCCAAACACGTCCTGCAGAATGTCCATGTAGTCTTGGGAAACACAATTTCGCTTGCTGAGCTTCAAATTGTGCTTTGACTCTGAGGAATGCCCTCTTAGGCTCTCTCTGTGATTCTCTGTTTCTTGTGAGTCTCAGGAATGTCCCATTCATCCAGGGATTGCGTGGTCTGGTCTAGCCACTCTTCAAAGTTGTTCTCTTCTGGAGGCACAGGTTGCCTTCCAGAGAAAGCGCCAAGCTTGCGATATACAGTTCCAGAATATATTGGAGTGTCCTTCTGGCATCTTGACAAAAAGTCCCCTAGGGCTGCCAGAAAGGAATTTTCGCGGTAGCTACTTTCGCCTGTGTGGAGTTGGTAGGACCCTCGTCCGGAACCTTTGGGTGTATTAGACAAAACTTTGTCTTCTTGGCCAGTTGCACACTTGCGTCTTTGAAATTTTCAGGTACCCCCTTTTTCCACTCCAATAGTGCATGAGTGTGGGAGGTCCCATGATCTGGTCTGACAGCAATCACCCATGCCTTCTGGTCCAGGGACAGTGCCTTTACAACTTGACTGATTTGTTTTTCCTCGCAGGCCTCCCCTGGGAGCTCAATTGCCACGCTCGCTTCTGAGTGGGCGCCTTCTGCCTTGCACCACTGAATCACTCACAAGGTAGGATCCATTCTGGTGCTCATAAGGGTGTCCTCTGGGGGGGTTTAATTGTAGAATAACAGGATCCCGGATGAGACCCCATGTGTAGCACTCACCCCAGTAGGAGCTGCTGATGAATGTTTCATCCTGTACTCTGCCTATCAACCCCAAGAATAGACTCAACCCTTCTGGCACACATCTATGGTGATGTTAGTGCAAAACTAGGGATGAGCTGGGTGTTCGAGTTGAATGTTATGGACCATTCGTGCAATATTCGAGTGGCGCTCATGGCCCATAATGCACTGCGGGATCGCAGTGTATTGCTGGCTGATGATTAGCCAAGCATGCACTATGACCCGCATGCTTGGCCAATCACAGCGCCGGCAGTGAGGAGAGCCATAATTGGCCACAGGCAGGATGCCTGTGGCCAATTATGACTCAGGGGGCTTAGTACACGCCGTAGTGTGTTGCGGGCGGCTCAGAAACAGATAGGCAGAGACAGTGTCTAAATTTCTTTTGAACCTAGTGCAATTACAGTGGGTGTATTGTGTCCCCTGCATAGTGTACACCTGAAGCTACCCCAATTGCTGGTGTTGTTCTAGTCCTATACCACAGGCAGCTGCAGCAGTTACAGTCGGAGTATTGTGCCACCTGCACAGTGTACACCTGAAGCTACCTCAATTGCTGGTGTTGTTCTAGTCCTATACCACAGGCAGCTGCAGCAGTTACAGTCGGTGTATTATGCCACCTGCACAGTGTACACCTGAAGCTACCCCAATTGCTGGTGTTCTGGTCCTATACCACAGGCAGCTGTAGCAGTTACAGTCGGTGTATTGTGCCTCCTGCACAGTGTACTCCTGAAGCTACCCCAATTGCTTATGTTGTTCTAGTCCTATACCACAGGCAGCTGCAGCAGTTACAGTCAGTGTACTGTGTCATCTGCTCAGTGTGCACCTAAAGTTACCCCAATTGCTGGTGTTTTCATCTCCCTGCAGGCCGTTAGTATGTCTGGAAAGACAACAAGGAGAGGCAGACAGTCACAGGCCAATAAAAGAGGGCAAGCAGGATCTGTGTCTAGAGGCAACAGTACTGGTCATGGACGCGGTGCATCGTCATCAGCAAGTGGCAATGGGACACGCTTGTCCTTATTTTCGACAGCTGGACATGTTGAGCTGAAGACTTGGTAGAGTGGATGACCAAGCCCTCCTTATCCTTTCTCACCCAGGCTCAGGGTACTTGCAAAACAGCTGCCAACGTGGCCTCTTTCCTTGTCTCAATGACATCAGTCACTCCTTCCCTAGACCCACCATGTCCTCCTGAGGTGTCTGTCTCTCAACTGTTTGAGCACAGCGTTGGGTACATGCTCCAGGAGGATGCCCAGCGTTTTGAAGGCTCTGATGATGATACCCAGCTAGAGGAAGGCAGTAGCGTGAGCCCAGAGAGAGGGGATGCCCAAGAAGGACAGCAATCTGGCAGTCATGTTCCACCAGCTGCAGCATACTGCCAGGTTTGCTCCAGTGATGAGGAGGGAGGGGACAATGAGGTCACTGACTCCACGTGGGTGCTTGATAGGAGAGAGGAGGAGGCACATCTCCAACAAGGCAGGATGCCCTCCAGGGGCCAGCTTAAGGGCAGCGCACCAACTGAATCACACCGCAGAGCTCCGCCTGTACAGACGAGTGCATCAGATCGCACCGCTGCTATTTGCAACATATGTCTCAAGCGTATCTCACGTGGCCAAAACGTCAGCCGCTTGGGCACCACATGCTTGACCAGACATATGTTGACCTGCCATGTAGTTCGTTGGCAGGCGTACCTTAAAGAACCACACCAAAGAACAAAGCAGACCTCTCCTTGCTCATCAGCTGGGATCTCCAACCCCACTATAAATTCAGTCCTCTCTGAAACCTGCACTGAGAGGAATGAAGGTGTAGAATTAGGTGCGTCACAGCCAAGTGCTTGCGGGCACTCTGCTAGCAGTACACCCACGTCAGATTGTAGCAGGCAAATTTCCCTGCCCCAGCTGCTGGACCATCGAAAGAAGTTCACTCCCAGCCATCCACATGCCCAGCGGTTGAATGCTAGCTTCGCTAAATTGCTAGGACTTCAACTGCTGCCTTTTCAGTTGGTAGACTCTGCCCCCTTCCGTGAGTTTGTGCAATGTGCGGTTCCTCAGTGGCAGGTCCCACTTTTTCTCAGGCGATTCCGGCTCTCTACCGGCATGTGGAAGGCAATGTCCTTGCCTCGCTGGACAGGGCGGTCAGCGGTAAGGTGCATATTACCACTTTTCCTCCATGGCCTCTTCCTGTGCTTTGTCCTCTGAACCAGCGGTGCTCCGTAGGCATTCAAGGGGCTATGCAAGTACGCAGGCAAAAAAATGCCATGCTGTGCTTGCGCTGGTGTGCTTGGGGGACAGGAGCCACACTGGGGTAGATATTCTGGTTAGAGGTGGTTGAAGCCACACCGACTTAAGCCAGGAATGGTGGTTTGCGACATTGGCACCAACCTCCTCTCCCCCCTCCGACAGGGACAACTGACCCATGGGCCCTGTATGGCTCACGTGTTAACTTGGTGGTGCAGCAGTTCTTGGGCAGGTACCCGGGCTTACAGGGTGTCCCGAGGCAGGCCAGGAAAGTCTGTGTGCATTTCTGCCGGTCATTTAATGCCAGTGCTCGGCTGGCTGAGCTCCAAAAGGAATTGAACCTGCCCAAAAACTGCCTTATCTGTGACATGCCCACCAGGTGGAACTCAATGTTGGCCATTCTGCAGCTGCTGCACACGCAGCAGAGGGCCATCAATGAGTACCTGTGGAACTATGGCACCAGGTCAGTGGAGCTCGTTTTTTTCCCTACGCCATCAGGGATGCATGCACTGTCCTGTAAACATTTGAGGAGGCCACGAGGATGGTGAGCAGTGACAGTGCATATCAGTGACTCTGTACCTCTTGTCCACCTGTTGGAGCACACGCTGTGTGGAATAATGGACAGGGCACTTGAGGCAGAACAGAGGCAGGAAGAGGAGGACTTCCTTGCCTCTCAAGGCCTCCTTTATCCAGACAGTGTTCCTGCTGTCCCGCCAATCACACAGAAAGAGGAGGAGGAGGAGGATTGTGTCAGCATGGAGGTGGAGCCTGGCACTCAGCATCAGCAGCAGTCTTTTAGGGATGATTTACAGTCCCAAGAAACCCGTGAACTTGTACGTGGCAGGGAGGAGGTGGCTGCGAATCATGTCGTCCTTAGTGACCCAGAGGACTCCGGACCGAATGCCTCAACTAACCTACGCTGCATGGCCTCCCTGATCCTGCAAAGCCTGCGGAAGGATCCTCGTATTCAGCGGATCAATGAGAGGCATCATTATTGGCTGGCAACTCTCCTTGATCCATGGTACAAGGGTAAGGTTGCGGATCTTATCTTGCCGTCGCAGAGGGAGCAGAGGATGAGACATCTGTGAGAGGCCTTGCAGAAAGGTCTGTGCAACGCTTTCCCAGAGACTGGGAGGTTACAAATTCCTGGTTCTGGACAACGTGTTGCTGAGGCTTCGGTCAGTCACAGAAGGAGCAGTGGAGAGGGTGGCCATCTGACCGATGCGTTCAGACCATTTTATAGTCCGCAGCCCCAAGGTATTATTGGTTCCAGCAACCATCGCCAGCGTCTTATTTACATGGTGCAGGAATACCTAGGGGCAAGGTCAGACTTGGACACCTTTCCCACTGAAAATCCTCTGGGTTACTGGGTCTTGAGGATGGATCAATGGCCAGAGCTTGCACAGTATGCAATTGAGCTACTGGCCTGTCCTGCATCCAGCATTCTTTCAGAATGCACATTCAGTGCGGCTGGAGGCTTTGTAACCGATCACAGGGTGCGCCTATTCACCGACTCGGTTGATCGACTGACCTTCATAAAGATGAATCAGTCTTCGATCATCACCAGCTACCAAGCACCTGAAGCTGATGTAACCGAATTATTTTTTTTGAAATGTCACATCCCTACAAGACTGCCTATGCTGATGCTGACTGACTATCCTGGTACGCTGACTGACTATCCTCTTCTTCCTCAATGATCCTGCTGATAGCTTGGAAGAACATTTTTGGTTCTGGGCACCGCCACCAGTGGCTAAGGCCCAATTTTTCAGCCCCTCTTTAACAGGGGTGTGTAATTACAATTTTTGATGCAATACTTTGCAGCAGGGCTCATTCCTGCTCTTCAACTAGAGTTTCTGTTGCAGTGTTGTGGCACCAGTGCCTAAATCCCAATTTTTCAGCCCCTGTCTAACAGGTGCATGTAATTACAATTCTTGATATAATATTTCACAGCAGGGCCCGTTCCTGTGCCAACCGAGAGTAACTGTGAGGACTTAGTGTTGTGGCACTAGCACCACCACAACCACCAAAGGCCCAATTTTTCTACCACTGTTCAACAATGGCATGTAATTACAATTCTTGATATAATAGTTCACAGCAGGGCATTCCAGCGCCCACTAAGAGTCATTTTGAGGGCTTACAGTGTTGTGGCAACACCTTAGGCCCAAATTTCTGCATAGCATATAGGACAGGCCCCTACTTTCAAACATCCGACTTACAAATGTCTCCTACTTGCAAATGGAATTAGAGAATAGGAAGTAAGATGAAAAAAAAGATGGATGGCAAAAAAATTATACAGGGGTGATAACCCGTCGCTATGTTTTCCAAAAAGCTTAAAAATAGATTTTTTTGACTGGAGCTACACTTTAAAAATGTACCAGTCCAAAATTGCAAACAGATTCTACTTAACACAACAAACCTACACAGTCCCTGTCTTGTTTGCACCGCCTGTATACTCCTGTTCTGAGTATATAGGACCTGAGGGCCCCACGCCTTTCCTTTTTTTAATTTGGGTATGGGTGCCCCTTAATATCGTACAAGACTCAAAGGGGCTGGTAATGGGCAGGGGGGCTGCCATTTTTTTCAATGATTTTCATCCGTATTGCCGGGCCCAGACATTACATTAAAACCGCAAACAGTTTTAAATGACTTTTTTCGTTAGAAATGTCATTTTGTGCAGGGACTGTTCTAAGCACGGGAAACATGTGCCACTTCACAGGCATACTATAGACACCCCCCAGGCACGATATTTAAAGGAATATTTAACTTTTTTTCACTTTAAGCGTCATTAAAATCAGTGCTCCTGTAAAAAAAAATTCAGTTTTTAAAACTTTTTTTTGCATTGATACATGTCCCCTGGAGCAGGACCCAGGTCCCCAAACCCTTTTTAGGACAATAACTTGCATATTAGCCTTTACAATTAGCACTTTTGATTTTGAATGTTCGAGTCCCATAGACTTAAATGGGGTTCCAAAGTTCATACAAATTTTCGGTCCGTTCGCAGGTTCTGGTGTGAACCGAATCGGGGGGTGTTCGGCTCATCCCTATGCAAAACCTAACAGGTAAGGAGAAATACAATAATGGTACACTATGTAGTATATTTACCGTAGCCTTGGAACTCGTCACTTCGCCAGCTGTAGTAATAGATGGAGTCTCACACAAGTTGTCAATTAACCACTTAAGAAGTTTACTGAGAAAATACTTAGCACAATACACAAAGTGGTAATTTACATATAAAGAATGTCAATAGATAACAGTCAATGTGTACATGAAACTTCAAAATTCAATGACCACCTTAAGGATGTACATGCAGACAGGCGCACAGTAAGACAGAAGCCCAATATCCTCAAACACTTATATTGAGCGCCTTCCCACTGACCACCAAGCATGCACTCCAGATCTACAATAACTGTTGTGAACACACTAGTACACACAATAAATATATCCTGTGCTCAAGGGCTCCCCCTAGGTTGTAATGCAGGTTGCATTTCTGCAAAGTGAACTACAGTGCTTTGTAGAAAGTGATAGAAGTCCCTTGTCTTCTTGGTCTTCAGCTAGCTCAGGATATTAGACTATAGTATTTGTAAATCCAATAGGGAAAACAAGTGTACAGCAGACTGTATGATAGGTGATGTGCTGATAATAGTGTACTTGCAAAACAGAAGGCACTTGTAATACTTCCTCCTTAGCAGTGGTTGTGATGCAGCATTAACTTTATAGCACAGGGAAAACAACCCTGAAGTTCCACTGTATGCAGCGTATAGATAAATGAGAACACTTCTGTGGGACTACAAGTCTCACCAGCAGTTTGTAACTAAATAACACGGCAACAGTGCACTATAGTGATCTGGGCAAGTGCCCGCTCACCACAACAGGCCCAGATGCTTACAAGACTCCTATCCTGGTATCTCAGTCCCGGTCCAAGCTGGCACTGTCACACCACACCGCTCCTTCTGATGACCGATATAACTGTAATGCAGGGAACCTTTAGAAAACTTGGATCCTCCAGTCCATCCGCACGCTGGTCCAGCTGACTGTGCTCTGCAACTCCTCAGAGGCCAACGATTCCGCCCCGCCCTTTCCAGGCCTCAGAGGCCAACGATTCCGCTCCGCCCTTTCCAGGCTGCAGTCTGTCTGTCACACACAGATCTTACTACAGTCAGGCTTTGAATGGCATCCCAAGAAGCCAGGAAAATGGCCACGCTGCCCCTTTTATGTCCCTACCCAGCAGGCTGTTCTGTGACCTGGCATTATGGGTAGGGGAACTGGGCATTGTGGGTCAGTAGTTCACAGACTGCGTTTTAGCACGAGTCACTTCCTCATTCACTATATCTCCCACAATGCTTTGGAGTGTGGCTTTAATGAAACCAAACAAAAGTCTTGATAGCATTAAATAGAAAGGACACTAGAGGGAGCCAAATTCTTATTTAACCACTTGACCACTGGGCACTTAAACACCCTTAATAACCAGACCAATTTTCAGCTTTCGGTGCTCTCACATTTTGAATGATTGTTGCAGGGTATTGGCGGGTGTTGCAGAGCATTGCAGAGTGTTTTGCATGGTATTGGCGGGTGTTGCAGAGCATTGCAGAGTGTTGCAGGGTATTGGTGGGTGTTGCAGAGCATTGCAGAGTGTTGCAGGGTATTGGCGGGTGTTGCAGAGCATTGCAGAGTGTTGCAGGGTATTGGCGGGTGTCGCAGAGCATTACAGAGCGTTGCAGGGTATTGGCGGTGTTGCAGAGCATTGCATAGTGTTGCAGGGTCTTGCAGAGTGTTGCAGAGTATTGCAGAGTAATGGCAGGGTATTGCAGAGTGTTGCAGGATATTACAGGGTATTGCAGAGTATTGCAGGGTATTGCAGAGTATTGCAGAGTAATGGCAGGGCATTGCAGAGTATTAATTTTCAGTGAGCAGCGATGTGGGCACTGCAGATGCAGCCCACATCGCTGCTGCCACCGATCTCTTCCCCCTCCGCTGTACCGATCGGTACAGAGAGGGGGAGGGAGGAACCGGCGTCATAACATGACGCCGGTTTGCTTACAAGTGATCACTCCGTCATTTGACGGAGCGATCACGTAGTAAACGGCCGCGATGAGCGGCCGTTTACCGTGATCTGTGATGCGCCGGGTCCCGTGGACCCGGCTGTCACGGATGCTCTCGAGTGTGCGTCCCATGGGGCGCGCGAGAGCGGAATTCTGGGAGGACCGCATATGACATCCTCCCAGAGTTAAACAACCGCCCTGTAGCCGTCGTTCGGCTATGGGCCAGTTGTTAAGTGGTTAAAGAACATCACATTGTTTAACATAGTAACTTGGGTGGCAAAACCCCTGTGCTACACTTATTACAGCCTTACCTGTAGCAAATTGTGTTGTAAGGGTTTACAACCACTTTAAAGCAGTTGTAAACCACAGCATTTAAAGAAAAAAAAAAAAAACCTTTCCCCATAATGTGCTAGTATGCAGGCTTGCTTTAGAACGAAGCGCTCTAACAGGGCTTTCTTCCTCCCCTGGCCTTCCCTCTGGGTTTGTGGGCTCCAGCTGTATGTGTGGCTGGAGCCCACAATGACGTCACTCCCACGCAGGCAGAGAGCATTTGAGAGGTGGTGAGGAGACGTTGTATCGGCTTTAACCCTTTGAACTCCATGCTGCACACAGTGGTGGGGCTGCTTGCAGAGTGCTGCCTTGCACTTGAATGGGTCACAGTCAGTGGGTGCTATACCTGCTGAAAGCAACAGGGGGTATAGTTGGTGAACATGCCCATCTGCTGCCTCTACAGCTAAAACATGGTGGTTAAGAGGCAGTAAAAGCACAGCTCAACAGCAGGGTTTTACTGCACCTCAACAATTAAATGCTTTAATCAATTTTAAAAAAGTTTATTTTTTTTTGTACATTGATACACGCTTATTTAACCACTTACCGTCCGCCGGCCACCATATGACGTTCTGGGCTTTGTGGGGGTATATCTGAATGATGGGTGCAGCTACAGGCATCATTCAGATGTCAGCTTTTTCAGCCAGAGATTCCCTACACCATAAGAATGATCATAGCAGCTGGGTATTGTGGGTCAATAGTTCACAGACTGCGTTTTAACACGAGTCGCTTCCTCATTCACTATATCTCCCACAATGCTTTGGAGTGTGGCTTTAATGAAACCAAACAAAAGTCTTGATAGCATTAAATAGAAAGGACACTAGAGGGAGCCAAACTCTTATTTAACCACTTGACCACTGGGCAAGAAAACACCCTTAATAACTAGACCAATTTTCAGATTTCGGTGCTCTCACATTTTGAATGATTGTTGCAGGGTATTGGCGGGTGTTGCAGGGTATTGGCGGGTGTTGCAGAGCATTGCAGAGTGTTTCAGGGTATTGGCGGGTGTTGCAGAGCATTGCAGAGTGTTTCAGGGTATTGCAGAGTGTTGCAGGGTATTGGCGGGTGTTGCAGAGTGTTGCAGGGTATTGGCGGGTGTTGCAGAGCATTGCAGAGTGTTGCAGGGTATTGCAGAGTGTTGCAGGGTATTGGCGGGTGTTGCAGAGCATTGTAGAGCGTTGCAGGGTATTGGCGGGTGTTGCAGAGCGTTGCAGGGTATTGGCGGGTGTTGCAGGGTATTGGCGGGTGTTGCAGGGTATTGGCGGGTGTTGCAGGGTATTGCAGAGTGTTGCAGGGTATTGCAGAGTGTTGCAGGGTATTGCAGAGTAATGGCAGGGTATTGCAGAGTAATGGCAGGGTATTGCAGAGTATTGGCAGGATATTGTAGAGTATTGGCAGGGAATTGAGGGGTTAATTTTCGGTGAGCAGCGATGTGGGCACTGCAGATGCAGCCCACAGCGCTGCTGACACCGATCTCTTCCCCCTCCGCTGTACCGATCGGTACAGAGAGGGGGAGGGAGGAACCGGCGTCATAACATGACGCTGGTTTGTTTACAAGTGATCACTCCGTCATTTGACGGAGCGATCACGTGGTAAACGGCCACGATGAGCGGCTGTTTACCGTGATCCGGTCACGGATGCTCTCGAGTGCGCGCCCCAGGGGGCGCACGAGAGCGGAATTCTGGGAGGCCGTCATATGACGGCCTCCCAGAGTTAAACAACCGCCCTGTAGCCGTCATTCGGCTATGGGCCGGTTGTTAAGTGGTTAAAGAACATCACATTGTTCAACCACTTTAAAGCAGTTGTAAACCACAGCATTTAAAGAAAAAAAAAAAACAACCTTTCCCCATAATGTGCTAGTATGCATGCTTGCCTTAGAACGAAGCACTGTAACAGGGCTTTCTTCCTCCCCTGGCCTTCCCTCTGAGTTTGTGGGCTCCAGCTGTATCTAACCATTTTTTAGTTAAAGAACCCGGTTGAAAGAAGCAAAAAGAGGCTTCGTTTGGAGAAAGCTGGGTTCAAACCGTTCGGATGTTCGGTTTACTTACCTCACCAGGTACTGCCACCCCTTCCTATTCGAGTGCGGCTTCAAGTCGTGGGGGACTCCTATCGCGTCTACAGGGACGCAGCTGGCAAGCCGTTCGAAAGATTTCCCTGTACAAGGGTACAGTCCGCCCCTTTTTTTCTTTGAACCAGGAAAGCCTCCAGATATAAATTATCCCTTGATGAGGTAGAGGACCTCTTAAAAGCAATTTATACAACCCTCGGTATCCAGACGGATAAGAAGCCCCTAACCCTTCATGACCAAATGTATTCAGGTTTAGGGGAACCAAAAAGAAGGGTGTTTCCAGTGCACGAAGTTTTAATGGAAACAGTTAAAAAGGAGTGTCAGGATCCGGAGAGAAAGCCCTTTTTATCTAGATCCCTCAAAAGAAGATTCCCATTTTCAGAGGACCCGGTATGCCTTTGGAATAAAAATCCCAAATTGGATGCCGCTTTCTCCCAGGTCTCCAGACACACAGATTTGGCATTTGAAGACATGGGTGCCTTGGCAGATGTCATGGACAAAAGGATTGACTCTCTGCTTAAGAAAACGTGGGACTCGGCTATCGGCAATCTAAAGCCTGAAATGGCAGTTACAGTTGTGGCTCGCAATTTAGAGCACTGGCTCTCACAGATCCAACAACATATTGAGGCAGGCACAGATAAGGAAACCATTCTGTCGTCCTTCCCTACTATGCTGCGAGGGATCGCTTACATAGCAGATGCCTCTGCTGAGTCCGTCCGCATGTCGGGCAGAACGGCGGCTCTAGCCAATTCGGCCAGAAGGGCCCTCTGGCTAAAAACGTGGCCAGGGGATAATGCCTCCAAAATAAAACTATGTGGGATACCCCTGACGGGGGACCTCCTTTTTGGCCCAGGGCTAGAGACTGTTCTAGACCGGACAGCGGACAGGAAAAAATCCTTTCCTCTTAAACGGAAAAGTACAAACAAAAAAGGGGTTTCGTCCGCAAGGGCGTAGGGAAACCCCTAAACCAGAGGGGAAAAAGAAAACCTGGCCCCAAAAATGCAGGGGCAGAGGAGGGGCGATTTTTCGCCCTCCTGTCCAGCCCCGTAAAAACCCAGTGACATTCCAGCTACAGTGGGAGGAAGACTGGGGGCCTTTCTACCACAGTGGGAGACAATATCCCCCAATCAATTTATTTTAGGGGTAATAAGAAGGGGGTACCTCTTGGAATTCTTAAGACCACCCCCTCAAAGGCTCCTTGTCACGCATCTACCCAGGTGCATGGTAAAGGCCGAAGCCTTGCTAGAAGCTCTGAGGGAATTGGAGAATCAGGATGTTATTCTCAGGGTCCCAAAAGCAGAAGAGGGAAGGGGGTTTTATTCTCACATCTTCGTAGTAAAAAAACCCTCAGGGAAGTTCAGGTTGATTCTGAACTTAAAGCCCCTGAACGCTTCAGTGACATACAAAAGATTCCACATGGAGTCGATCTTTTCAGTAAGGGCTCTTCTGCACCGCAACTGTTTCATGGTATCTCTGGACCTAAGGGACGCGTATTTACACATCCCTATAGCGGAGGCCTCGCAGAAGTTTCTACGCCTTGCCATAGATTTAGGGGGAGAAACAGTACATTTTTAGTTTCAGGCCCTGCCATTTGGGCTATCCTCTGCACCCTGCATTTTTACCAAGGTCCTGGCAGAAGCCATGGCCTTTCTTCGGCTCCAAGGGATATGTATAATAGCCTACCTGGACGACCTGCTTTTATTTGCAGCGTCCCCAACACAGTTGGTCAAGGATCTCGATCTAACCAAAGGGGTCCTTACAGACCTGGGGTGGCTTCCGAACTTGGAAAAGTCCAGCCTGATCCCCTCACAACAGATCTCCTATCTAGGTTTCCTGTTGAACTCAACACTGTTGAGAGTTTTTCTACCAAGAGAGAAGGTACAAAAGCTGGACAGAGCGGTGGCCTCTCTTCAGAGCAACCAGCTGGTTTCCATAAGGGTTCTGATGTCAGTATTGGGTCTCCTTACATCTACCCTCCCAGCAGTGCAGTGGGCAGGGCTACATTTTCGTCCCCTACAGACCTTCATCCTAGGGGTGTGGGACCACAGTCAGGAGGCTCTAGACACCCTAGTACATATTCCACACCAAGTAAAGAAATCCCTCTGGTGGTGGAGGAAAGTGACGAATCTGTCGCAAGGGCGTCTGTGGCTCATCCCGGTTTCTCGGGTAGTGACCACAGATGCAAGTGGAAAAGGCTGGGGGGCACATTTGGGTTCCCTTCTAGCCCAGGGCACTTGGGAGGACGGCGAGTTGACTCGATCGTCCAACTGGAAAGAATTAAGGGCAGTGGGACTAGCCCTCAGATTCTTCAAAAAAGAGCTCCGGGGTCACCACATTCAGGTGCGGTCGGACAACTCCTCCATAGTAGCCTATTTAAACAAGCAGGGTGGCACGAGAAGCGGAGCCCTGTTGTCTTTAGCGACAGAGATCCTGAGCTGGGCCGAGACCTACACCCTTTCGCTCTCAGCAGTTTTCCTGAGGGGAGAGAAAAACATGGTAGCAGACTTTCTCAGACGAAAGAGGCTGAGGGAGGGTGATTGGGTTCTCAACCAGGAGGTTTTCAATCTCATAATAAAGAGATGGGGGGGTCTCCAGAGGTTGACCTTTTCACATCCAGAAACAATGCAAAAACCCCCTGTTTTTTCTCCCTAAGAAGGGGAAAGGGAGCCTTAGGTGTGGACGCCTTGAACCAGAATTGGCACTTCAGAACTTGCTATGCCTTCCCACCTCTAGCGTTGTTGCCAGCAGTTCTGAGAAAGTTTCAAATGGAAAACACATCTCTGATTCTGGTGGCACCGCATTGGCCCAAGAGAGCATGGTTCTCAATGCTAAAGCAGTTGGCGGTAGAACCTCCCCTACTCTTGCCCCCTCGGGACGATCTCCTCTCTCAGGGGCCAGTCCTCTGCCCACGAGTACGCCAGTGGAAGTTAGCGGCCTGGCTACTGAGGAGGGTTTATTAAAATCTAAAGGATTTTCAGAGAGACTAGTTTCTACCCTCCTGGACAGTAGGAAAAAGGAAACTCGCCAGATCTATGAAAAGGTCTGGTTACGTTTCAACAAGTGGTGCGCAGAGAGCTCTTTCCTAGTACGGAGCTCCTACGCAGTTTTGAAATTTTTTACAATGTGGGGCAGATAAAGGCTTATCCATTAGTACCCTTAGGGGGCTAAGTATCAGCCCTCAGTGTTTATTTGGAAGATCATTTGGCTGCCAACCCATGGGTAGTCAGGTTCTTTAGGGCCCTGTCCAGACAGAGACCGGTCCAAGGTTTGTCCTTTCCCAGATGGGATTTATCTTTATTTTTACAGAGCTTAACTGGACCCCCCTTTGAGCCTTTAAAAGAGTGTTTTCTGAGAGAACTTACTCTAAAGACAGTGTTTCTGGTAGCAGTAACAACTGCCAGGAGGATCAGTGAGATGGAGGCCTTATCAGTCAGGGCTCCCTTTTGCGTTATTTGTCCGGACCGGATAGTTTTAAAGACCGATCCGGCCTTTTTGCCGAAAGTGGCATCCAGCTTTCATAGAAGCCAGGAAATTGTTTTGCCCTCTTTTTGTCCCAATCCCTCTGGCGAGAAGGAACTAAAATTTCATTATTTGGATGTTAGGAGATGTATCCTACACTATTTAGAACTGACCAAGACATTCAGAAGGTCAGACTCCTTATTTGTTTAGTTTTCCGGGGCCAGAAAAGGTTGTAAAGCGTCCCGACGCACTATTGCTAGATGGCACAGAGTAGCCATCGATCAGGCTTATTCAGTTGCAGGGAAAGAAATCCCAGTGGCTATTAAAGCACACTCTACTAGAGCTATGGTAGCCTCCCAGGCAGAAAGAGCGGGAGCAACGCCAGGGCAGATTTGCAGAGCAGCAACATGGTCCAGCTACTCCACTTTCGTAAAACACTACAGAGTGGATCTGGTGTCGGCAGGTGAGCAGACCTTTGGGCGAAAGGTTTTGCAAGCTGTAGTCCCACCCTAACTGGTAAGTGCTCGTTTATCCTCTCATAGTGGCTGTCCTGAAAGACGATTAGGGAAAATTAGAGTTACGCTTACCGGTAACGTCTTTTCCAGTAGTCTTTCAGGACAGCCCTAGTTCCCACCCGAAAATTGGGGGGAGTCTTACAAAAGACCAGAGCGCAGCAAGATAATGGTATTTGATAAATATGTTATTAATGTGTTCTTGTGTCTCCCCAGCTGGCCGGAGGTAATCTCGATATAAACTGAGGTCCGGCAGGGGAAGTAAGAATTTACGGGCTGGCGCAGTGTTTCCAGAGGAAGAGGAGGAGTCTATCTCTCATAGTGGCTGTCCTGAAAGACTACAGGAAAAGATGTTACCGGTAAGCGTAACTCTAATTTTTGTACATGCTTATTTAACCACTTACCACCCGCCGGCCACCATATGACGTCCTGGGCTTTGTGGAGGTATATCTGAATGATGGGTGCAGCTACAGGCATCATTCAGATGTCAGCTTTTTCAGCCAGAGATTCCCTACACCATAAGAATGATCATAGCGGCTGGGTAGCTGCTTGATCATTCTTACAGACAGCGAAAAGGGACGCCCCCCCCCCCCCCCGTGCTTCTGCTGACTCGCTGCTGAGATCGCTGAGTCAGAGAACAGATCTGCCAGCCCTGGATGGTGACCATAGATATTTCCGGTGAACCAGATGGTCGCCGGAGTCTCTATGATCGTCGACTGCCGGGCACGATGTTATGACGTCATGCCCGGCCTCTGCATTCAAACAAATGGCGCCGCCTCGGCTGGCAAGCCAAGATTGTTATTTTTTTATTTTATTTCAGACTTCCCAGCCTAGAGGTGAGATGTGAGGTCTTACTGACCACATATCTTACTGTAAAGAGGACCTGTCATGCCATATTCCTATTACAAGGGATGTTTACATGCCTTTTAATAAGAATAAAAGTGATCAATTTTTTTTTTTTTTTAACGTGTCAAACTAAAAATTTGTAAAGTAAAATTAACAATAAAAGATTTTTTTTTTTTTTTTTTTTTAAAGTACCCCTGCCCCCGTGTGCTCGCACACAGAAGCGAACGCATACATAAGTCCCACCCACATATGAAAACGGTGTTCAAACCGCACATGTGAGGCATTGCTGCGAACGTTGGAGTGAGAGCAATAACTCTAGCCCTAGACCTCCTCTGTAATCAGTAAACTGTAACCAGTAAAGAGTCGCCTATGGAGATTTTTAAGTAGATTGGCACCATTCCAACGAGCGTTTGCAATTTTGAAGCGTGACATGTTAGGTATCTATTTACTCGGCGTAACTTCATCTTTCACATTATGCCAAAAAAATTGGGCTAACTTTACTCTTTTGTATTTTTTTTAAAGCACAAAACAAACGCATTTAAAAATTTGCTGCGCAAATACCATGCGAGATAAAAAGTTACAATGACCGCCATTGTATTCTCTAGGGTCTCTGCTAAAAAATATATATATATATATAATGTTTGGGGGTTCTATGTTATTTTCTAGCAAAAAAATGTGGATTTTTACATGTAGGAGAGAAATGTCATAATTGACCTGGTTGGTAAGTGGTTAATTAAAACATGTTTTAATACATTTTAAAATGTTTGTTTACATTTATTTCTTAATGTGCACATGTGTGTGTGTGTGTGTGTATATATATATATATATATATATATATATATATATATATATATATATATATATATATATATATATATATATATATATATATATATATATATATACATACATATACATGTGTGTTTAAACTCTGATAGGTGGCAGAATAGAAGAAATGGTTGGTGATCAGGAGCAGTGCTGGGATGTGAGGCACAGGCACCCAGTACTAAATGAGGGGCATGTGTCTGTTGAGCCTGACTCTAGTTATGCCCCTGCCTATGGACGCAGTGGATATGCAATACAGGTAGGGTTGCCATCTGTCCATGATTCACCCGGACAGTCCGGGTTTGGAATTATGTGCCAGGGTTTCAGTCCACCTGAAACCCGGATACATTATTCAGACAAGAATGTGGCTCGGGATAGGGCCTGACAGGAGGGAGAGGGGGCTCAGATGTGCCACATTACTATTCTCTTTGGAGTGCCCAAAGGTGTCCCAGGTCTGTTACAATCCTATAGTGGTCTCCAAACTGCAGCCCTTTGCTTGCTTTTATCCAGCCCTTGGGGCACTATTTCATTCAATGATACAAACAATGGAGCATGACCCCCCCCCCCCCCCCCACTGACACTAATGATGGGGACACACATCTTTCAAATTACAGCAAAAATGGGGCACAATTTCTTTCAATGACAGCAGCAATCGGGGCCAATGACATCAATGATGGGGCACAATTCCTCCCACTGATACCAATGATGGGGCACAATTCCTCCCACTGATACCAATGACGGGGCACAATTCCTCCCACTGATACCAATGATGGGGCACAATTCCTCCCACTGATACCAATGATGGGGCACAATTCCTCCCACTGAGACCAATGATGGGGCACTATTCCTCCCACCGAGACCAATGATGGGGCACAATTCCTCCCGCTGACACCAATGATGGGGCACAATTCCTCCAACTGATACCAATGATGGGGCACTATTCCTCCCACCGAGACCATTGATGGGGCGCAATTACTCCCATTGAAACAAACTATAGGGCATTATTTTTTCCCACTGACATCAGGGCATTTTCTACTCCCAATGGGCACAGTCTGGCCCCCCTAAAGTCTGAAGGACAGTAAACTGGCCCTTTGTTTAGAAAGTTTGGAGACCCCCGCTATAGTGTTTACGAAAAAAAAAAAAACTGTGCGCCGCTAAAGTGTTTGGGTTTGGCTTGAAGAAAAAGTGGCAACCCTAAATACAGGATGAGCATTTTTCTGAAATAGGTAAATTATTATTAGTGAGAATTTCTTATTATTTGTATCCAATCATATACCTACCTAACTCTATGAATAAAGTACAAGTCACAGCCCAGCCTCGCCCTGTGTAGGAGGAAGTGACCCTCCCAACTGCATTCTTCTCCGGTGTCAGAGAACTTCATTTCATTTCCTCGTCTGCTGTCAGCGATGGCGTCTTCTGATCTAAGAGCTGAGTTGGAATGTTCCGTCTGTCTGAACATTTATACAGATCCTGTAAACCTGAGATGTGGACACAACTTCTGCCGGGTCTGTATTGGTCGTGTGCTGGATACACAGGGGGGGTCTGGAGATTACTTTTGTCCTGTGTGCCGAAAAAGGTTCATGAGTCGCCCTGCACTGCAGAGGAACATAACACTAGGTAACATAGTGGGGAATTTCCTGTCTGCTCAGCCACATCAGGAGGAGTCCGGGGTCTTCTGTACTTACTGTGTGGACTCTCCTGTACCTGCTGTTAGAGCCTGTCTGCACTGTGAGGTTTCTCTGTGTGATAAACACCTGAGAGTCCACAAAAAGTCCCCAGAACACGTCTTATGTGACCCCACCTTGTCCATGGAGAGCAGGAAATGCTCCGTCCATAAGAAGATCCTGGAGTATTACTGCACTGAGGATGAGACCTGTATCTGTGTGTCCTGCAGTTTGGCTGGAGAACATCGAGGACACCAGGTGGAGACGCTGGATGAGGCTTCTGAGAAGAAGAAGAAGACACTGAGGAATGTTCTGCAGAAACTTCTGACAAAGAGAGAGGAGACGGAGGAAAGAGTCCAGAGTCTGCAGGAACACAGGAGGAAAGTAGAAGAAGAAGCAGCTGGTGACACCGAGAGAGTCACTGTCCTGTTTAGAGATCTCAGGAGACGTCTGGAAGACCTGGAGAAGAGAGTCCTGAGGGAAATCTCCGGGAGGGCAGAGCGGATCTCCATCTCCATCCGGGATCTGGAAATAAAGAAGGAGGAGCTGTCCAGGAAGTTGCGTCACATTGAGGAGCTGTGTAACGTGACGGATCCACTGACTGTCTTACAGGAATCAGACACAGGTGACTTGTGTGATACTGAGGATGGAGATAATGAGGACAGAGAGAGACATGAGGAGCTCCTCCATGATGGAGGGGGTCTGGATGTGGATGGGATATCGCACACATTACACACATTATCTGATATAATAGAGGTAAATGTATACTTCTATATACAGGGAGCTGCAGACATATTACTGGATGTAAATACAGCTCAGAATAATCTCCATATATCAGATGACAGGAAAACTGTATCCTGGTCAGATAGAAAACAGAATCGTCCAAAAACACCAAAGAGATTTCAGGATTGGCCTCAGGTGTTGAACAGTCGGAGTTTCTCCTCAGGGAGACATTACTGGGAAGTGGATGTCGGGGGATCAGATCACTGGAGAGTTGGGATGTGTTACCCCAGTATAGGCAGGAGAGGAGAAGGGCAGGTAGTGATTGGATGTAATAAGAAGTCCTGGGGTTTGTACAGGAGAGATGATCAGAATTTGGTGATACATGACAGTAAAGTGATCCACTTACCCTCCAATATCTCCAGTAACAGAGTCAGGATAGATCTGGATTATGGGGTCGGACGGATCTCCTTTTATGATCTGTGTGACCCGATCCGACATCTCCACACCTTCACCACCACCTTCACTGAGCCCCTCCATGCTGTGATATATGTAGGGAGAGGTTGTATAAAGATATGTGGGAGGAAACGGGAGATGTGAGAACTCCTCCCAGAGACTGGTGATGTCACAGTGAGAGGGGGTCAGATTGGTGGAAAGATCATTTATTGGGGACACTTAGGTGATATTTCTTCCTACCTCACAGTTCACTGTGATTAGTTGGAATAACTAACCAACTACAGGAGTCACTGCTATTGGACAGTCACTAAGACAAGATGATCTATCTATCCAACATTTGTTTTCCTCTAATTCTCTAACCAGGAATTTATCACAGTGAGTGACACTGGGAACCTTTCCTCCTTCCCCTCCCCCACCCTCTGCCCCACATGTGGTCTCTCTGTGTTGGGTGGCAGCAAAGATCAGATTCTGAGGATGCAGTGCGGTTGCTGTGAAGGGATAGGATGTGGTCACCTCTCCTCTCTTTCCTCCTCCTATTCCATGTACACTGAGGAGTGGTGTCAGTGTTGGTGTTGGGGGCACTAAGATGGACATTCCTGTGCAGCATGTTCTCCGGTCTCATGTGCAAGGCCGGTACTAGGGATGGGCAGAAGGGGCATCTGCCCTGGGTGGGATTATTTAATGTGAGAAGAGGACGCAGTTTACTGGGTACAACCCCTTCCCATTCTGCAGCATATAATACAGGCAGAGAGCGGCTTTGCCCCTACATGTAGATCGTAGCACTACACCCCCCCCCCCTGCCTGCACAGTACACAGTACTTGTCTTTCAGCAACAGTAGAGGGAAGCAGGCGAGGCACGTGAGGTTGGGAAGGTATCAGCACTTTCCTGATTTAGTCTACATGTATACAACTTTCCCTGTCCTGGACAGCGGCTTCTCTCCCCCCCTCCCCTCATTTCTATCACTCCTGATTTATCTCTAACAATGTCTGTTGGAGACCATCATCTACCCCCTGCCCCCCTCCCGTTATTTCTCCCTGATCTAGTTTAGACATCTCAGAGCATATTCCTGCTCTCTATAGTGACCCCCTCCCCTCCTGTGCCCTTCTCTCCGACCCTCTCCCCTCCTGTGCTCTTCTCTGGGACCCCCTCCCCTCCTGTGCCCTTCTCTCGGACCCCCTCCCATCCTGTGCCTTTCTCTTGAACCCTCTCCCCTCCTGTGCCCTTTTCTCACACCCCCTTCCCTCCTGTGCCCTTCTCTCGGACCCCCTCCCCTCCTGCGCCCTTCTCTCGGACCCCCTCCCCTCCTGCGCCCTTCTCTCGGACCCCCTCCTGCGCCCTTCTCTCGGACCCCCTCCCCTCCTGTGCCCTTTCTTGGACCCCCTCCCCTCCTGTGCCCTTCTCTCGGACCCCCTCCCCTCCTGTGCCCTTCTCTCGGACCCTCTTTCCTCTCTACCTGCCCAGCCAAACTGAGTGGTGTCCTCTCCTCTGTGCTGCTAAGACTGCCTCTACTCAGCCAACAGGTAACAGTAACATACTTTCAGGATTCTCAAGACGTAAAATCTTTCACATTACACACAAAAAAAATGTGCTAACTTTACTGGTTAGTTTTTTTTTTTCTTTAAATTCATTAAAGTCATTTTTTCAAAAAAAGAAATTGCATTTGAAAGATTGCTGCGCAAATACAGCTTGACATAAAATATTGCAACAACCACCATTTTATTCTCCAGGGTTTCTACTAAAAAAAAACATATATTCTTTGGGGGTTCGAAGTACTTTTCTAGCAAAGTAAAAAATGATTTTAACTTGAAACCAACAAATGTCAGAAAAAGGTTAAGTGGTTAAACTTTTTTCACTTACACACAAAGTCTATTCCATTGACAAATTGTTACAATGTTTATACTTACGTTCAATTGATAAAGAATGCTTTGATTTTTGGCAGACTGTTTTTCTCTTCCTTTCTTCTGAGGGCTGTGGCTTCAGAAGAGCAGAGAGAATGCTTTCAATAGAAAGAATTGTGAAACACTTTAGTCAAGATCGCGTTAATGATTCTTGGCGATTAATTTTTAGTAAAGGTCCATTTACAAGAGGTGCAAACATGCATCTCCCATGCAGGGCTGTCATCTATCAGCACATAGGTGTTGTGCCCATCCCCATATCAGCACCCCATTCATATCTACTTGGACATGAGGCTGCATGGACACAGCCTCTGTATCCTAATATAACATACAGGTGTGGGTCCCAATAGAAGTGAATGGGGTGCTGGCACAGTGATATGCACACAATGCCCGTCCATCCCTGTGCTGATAAGAGAGCCCTGCACAGGACACACATGTCTGCTCCACATGTGAATGGACCCTAAAGAACTCCTGTACATGGAGGCTTAGTGAGCTCCCCAGGCATAAGAAAACATCAGGAGCTACTAAACCTGCCCATAGATGGATGGAAATGTAACTGGTCCAGCAAGGACCGGACAAGTTTCAATGAACTCATGCCGTTTTTTTCAATGATTTTAATCTATGTTGCCGGGATCCGGCAATACATTACAGCCGCAAGCAGTTTTAAATGACATTTTTTTCCTTTAGAAATGTCATTTTGCTGTGGTACTGTTATAAACATTGGACAGATACACTACTTTACAGGCATACTAAGGAGACCCCCCCCCCCCCCCCCCCGGGCACGATATTTAACCACATCAATACCAGGCACTTACCTTCCCACCCAGACCAATTTTGAGCTTTCTGCGCTGTTGCAATTTGAATGACAATTGTGTGGTCATGTTACACTGTACCCAAATGACATTTTTATCATTTTTTTGCCACAAATAGAGCTTTATTTTGGTGGCATTTGATCGCCTCTACGGCTTTTATTTTTTGCTAAACAAATAAAAAAAGACAGAAAATTTTGAAAAAGTATATATATATTTTTGTTTCAGTTTCAAAACGTTGTAAATAAGTACGTTTTCTCCTTCACTGATTGGCACTGATAAGGTGGCACTGATGAGGTGGCACCAATGAAGTGGCACTGATGAGGTGGCATTGATGGGCATTGATATGTTGCACTGATGGGCGACATGGATGGAGACTGATAGGTGGCACAAATTGGGACTGATAGCTGGCACGGATTGGCATGGATAGCTGGTACGGATTGGCATAGATAGGCGGCACGAATGGGCATGGATAGGCGGCACAGATGGGCATGGCTAGGTGGCACAGATGGGCATGGATGGGCACTGACAGGCAGCATGGATGGGCACTGATCATTGGCATGGATGGGCACTGTATTGTACTGATGGATGCCAATCAGTGCCAAACAATAATGCATGGCAATCAGTGATGCCCATTGTGGGCACTGATTGGCATCCATTGTGGGCACTGATTGGCATCCATCGTGGGCACTGACTGGCATCCCTGGTGGTCTAGGGTGGCATACCTGCTGCTGGGCATCCCTGGTGGTCTAGTGGCGTCTCTGCTGGTCCAGTGTGGGCATCCTGGGGGGGGGGGGGCTGTGCTGATAATCGATCAGCACAGACCCCCCATGTCAGAGGAGCAGCCGATCGGCTGTCCTCTACTCGCGTCTCACAGACGCGAGTGAGGAAAAGCCAATCACCGGCTCTTCCTATTTACACTGTGATCAGCTGTGATTGGACATGGCTGATCACATGGTAAAGAGTCTCCTTTGGAGACTCTTTACTGAGATCGTAGTTGCCGGGTGTCAGACTGACACCCCGCAACAGCCCCCCGGGGGCACGCAGTGGCTCAAAATCATGAGGACAGTCTATGATGTCCAGTCAGGATTTTGAAACCACTTTGCAGCCGTCATTTGACAATGGGCGGGCGGCAAGTGGTTAAAGCAATATTTCATTTTTATTGTTTCACTTTAAGCATTTTTAAAATCACTGCTCCTGAAAAAAATTCAATTTTTAAAACTTTTTTTTAGCATTGATACATGTCCCCTGGGGCAGTACCCGGGTCCCCAGACACTTTTTATGGCAATAACTTGCATTTAAGCCTTTAAAATTAGCACTTTTGATTTTTCATGTTCGTGTCCTATAGACTTTAACCGGTTCCCGACTGGTGCACGCCGATGTACGTCGGCAGAATGCCACGGGCAGGCATATTGGCGTACACTATACAGGTACGTCCAATCTTTAATGCCACCCTGCCATCATGAGTGCGCCGCCGGCGGGACCCCCGTGAGTCTGGTTGCGGGTCCCGTGGTCTCGATCGCCGCTGGCATACCCGCGATCATCTCAGGGGGTGGCTGAATGGACAAATGCCGTTGTAAACAGCATTTCTCCATTCTGCCTAGCAACTAGTGATGCTGATCTCTGCTCCATGTGATTGGAGCAGAGATCAGTGTTCACTAAATGAAAGCCCAACCCCCCCCCACAGTTAGTAACACACCCCTAGGAACACTTAACCCCTACACTGCCACCCACTGGTTAACCCCTTCACTGCCAGTGTCATTTACACAGGAATCACTGCATTTGTATAGCACTGATTGCTGTATAAATGACAATAGTCCCAAAAATGTGTCAAAAATGTCCGATGTGTCTGCCATAATGTCGCAGTCACAATAAAAATCGCTGATCGCCACCATTACTAGTAAAAAAAAAAATTATTAACAAAAATGCCATAAAACTATCCCCTATTTTGTAAACGCTATAACTTTTGCGCAAACCAATCAATAATCGCTTATTGCGATTTTTTTTTATTAAACTTATTAAAAATAAGTAGAAGAATACGTATCGGCCTAAACTGAGGGAAAAAATTTTTTTTATATATTTTTGGGGGATATTTATTATAACAAAAAGTAAAAAATAATGGGTTTTTTTTTCAAAATTGTCGCTCTATTTTTGTTTATAGCGCAAAAAATAAAAAACGCAGGTGTGATGAAATACCACCAAAAGAAAGCTCTATTTGTGGGGAAAAAAGGACGCCAATATATGTAGTGGTGCCCAACGTGTGGTCGCTGAGTGTGGTAGTTCCACCCGTCACCCTGCTAGGCCAGGCATTCACTTCCAGACACACGTTGCCAGACAAATGAACAGTCCTTCAGCTTGTTTTTGTTGTTTTTATTGGGAGATTTAACTTGGATAGGGGAAAGGGACATGGGATGCCCAAGTGATGAATCTTACTTAGTTTGAACAAAAGATTGTTGAATCTATATGGGCAGTCTCTAAACCTCCACACTCCTCCAGCACTCTACTTGAGTTCACTCCACTTTCTCTACTGCGCAATCCTAGATTCCTGTCACAGTTAGCACATGGTTAGGCCTCACTCTGAATAAGTCCCAACTGTTCCATATCCACCATTTGCTGGCAGGGGTCTGCAGTCCCCTTTGGTGTAGCAACCAATAACGATGAAAAAGTACATTTGTGCTAACTGAAACTTGGTGGACTACTGATCCCAGTAAGTCCTGGGCAAATCCTGACAACCCTCTTGTCTGCAGCAACTTGAATTCAACTTCAACGACACCACAGTCTCTCCCTCTGACTTCACATCCAATATTGGTTTGTCTCTCCCAGAGCTTCTCAATGTGCTTCTCACTCACCGACCCCGGAATGGATCCCTCCTGAATGACTTTCCTGGCAGTGCTCCTCACTGTCCTCCCCCTGCTCCTGTTCCAGACACCTCTTGATGACCCTGTATGGAGAGGTTCCTTCCCAGCTCCCAAGCTCCAGGCCTAAGGTCACCCCCAACAGAAAGGGGGTTCCATCAAGGGCCACGACAGCCTAACACTCCATGACTCAGTTGTTCCACCCAACAACTACTCCCACAGCAGGCTGACCATGAGTATGTATATATATATATATATATATATATATATATATATATATATATATATATAAAAGAGGCCTGCCCCCTGCCAATCCTAGTTGGGGATTGGTCAGGGCTCCCAGATGCACTCCATGCCACTCCCCAGCATAGGGTTGCCACCTTTTCTTCAAGCCAAACCTGAACACATTAGCAGCGCACTGCACATTTTTTTTTTGCAGTACCTTAAAGCTGAGGTTCACAAAAAAATTGAACCTCCGCTTTTCGGAACCCTCCCCCCCTCTGGTGTCACATTTGGCACCTTTCAGGGGGGAGGAGGGTGCAGGCACTTCCGGGAATAGACTCCCAAGGGAGTCTAGGCCTCTTCCCATGCCCCCGCAATGTCTGCTGGGACACACATGGGTCCGAGGAGATAGCAGGGACTAGTTAGGATGCACAGTGCGACTCGCACCGGCGCAGTAGGGAACTGGGAAGTGAAGCCGCAATGCTTCACTTCCTGATTCCCTCACAGAGCATGGCGACGGCAGCTGCAGAGCCCCAAGCGATTGATCGGCTTTGGCTGCCGACATCGATGGACCCTGGGACAGGTAAGTGTCCATTTATTAAAAGCCAGCAGCTGCAGTATTTGTAGCTGCTGGCTTTTAATATTTTTTTTTTAGGTGGACCTCCTCTTTAAATTCATTACCCCTTTACAATGCAATGAATGGTAATTTTTTTTATGTAGTATACACTATACATAAAATTTTGTGATTAAATAACATTTCTGGAGGGTGTGATGGGGCCAGTATGTACAGGAGAGGAGTGCGGAGGGTATAATGGGGCAGTATGTACAGGAGAGGAGTGTGGAGGGTATGCTGGGGGCAGTATGTACAGGAGATTAGTGCGGAGGGTATGATGGGGCAGTATGTACAGGAGAAAAGTGCGGAGGGTTTGATAGGAGCAGTATGTACAGGAGAAGATTGAGGAGGGTATGATGGGGTCAGTATGTACAGGAGAAAAGTGAGGAGGGTATAATGGGGCAGTATGTAGAGGCGAAGAATGCAGAGGGTAAAATGGGGCAGTATGTACAGAAGAGTGCGGAGGGTAAAATGGGGCAGTATGTACAGAAGAGTGCGGAGGGTATGATGGGGCAGTATGTACAGGAGAAGAGTGCGGAGTGTATGACGGGCAGTATGTACTGGAGAAGAGTGCGGAGGGTATGATGGGGTCAGTTAGTACAGGAGAAGAGTGCAGAGGGTATGATGGGGGCAGCATGTACAGGAGAAAAGTGCGGAGGGTATGATGGGGCAGTATGTACAGGAGAAGAGTGCGGAGGGTATGATGGGGCAGTATGTACAGGAGAAGAGTGCGGAGGGTATGATGGGGGCAGTATGTACAGGAGAAAAGTAAGGAGGGTATGATGGGGCAGTATGTATAGGAGAAGAGTGTGAAGGGTATGATGGGGGCAGTATGTAAAGGAGAAGAGTGTGGAGGGTATGATGGGGCAGTATGTACAGGAGAAGATTGCGGAAGGTATGATGGGGTCAGTATGTACAGGAGAAGAGCGCGGAGGGTAGGATGGGGCAGTATGTACAGGAGAAGAGTGCGGAGGGTATGATGGGGTCAGTATGTACAGGAGAAGAGTGCGGAGGGTATGATGGGGGCAGTTTGTACAGGAGAGGATTGCGGAGTATATGATGGGGGCAGTATGGGGAGGGATTTCTTGCAGTGTCTGTGGAGTGACTATGGGATGATGTCTCTCAGCTGGGGTTAACAAGCAGCTCTGACTGATGTCTGCCAGGTGGATATATGAAGTGGTCTGGGGGTGATATAAGCTGGGGGGTGGAGTTGGGGGCTGAGAAGTGGTCAGATATAGATGTCTGTAATAAAAAAAGCTATTGTGCTCATTGTTGTGGAAATTTTATTATATGGACTCATGTGGACATTTTATTCTAGGGTGTGTGTTTTATGGATTGTTGTCATCTTTCTCCCTGTGTCTGATTTAATCGGGGAGCGCACTTGGGTTGAATCGGGACCAGCGGTAAAACCGTCAGTATGAAAACCTTCTCATGGTCTTGGAGGCGTGTTCTCTGTGTGTGTGGGCCTTCGCCGGCTTGTAAGTATCAAGCGCAATGCGCTGGGCTTCCTGCCTTCAAATGTCTATGCACATTAGAGAAGCAAAGTCCGCATAGCGAGAGAAACATATTATATCTCCGTTATGGCTACGATATCCCTTTTGTATACATATCTGCTTTTATAAGAGAACATTGATATCTGCTATGTTGGTGTACTCGTACCGTATATTGACAACAGCAGTAGCAATATCTCCGCAGATCTTCTCAAGCCTGTAAGAACAAGTAGAATGATCTTACTAGATACTGGTTACTCTGAGCAGTATTGAGTGGGATCCATCCTGACAAAGATGGTGGATGTGCATGCATGTGGCTGGGTGGAAGGGGCAGTGTACATGCCTCAAATGGATGAGACATGTACACTTCTCCCTCCCACTGTGGATGCCCTCCCCTTTAGTCTCATTTCCTGTGATGTCAATTTGCATGAAGGAACCGATTGGCTGTTGGGGCCATGAGTTTCTGTGTTGTCATATCCTTATTTGGTCATATCCTGTGAGGTCACATCCTGTTTCTGGCTTCCTGTTTGTGTGTGAATAAAAAGCCGAGAGTCTCTGCCCTACTGGGCAGATGAAGGAACCATGGAGCTAAGATGGGGATTATGGCTGTTTACTGGGGAAAAGGGGAGACATGGGTTATTTAGAGATGCATTATACCATTATGGTGAAGGGGCATGTGTTAGCGCAGGTGAGATTGGTTATGTATAGCCAGGGCTTTTTTTTCTCAAACAACAGGTGCTGGAACTCAACCACGAGCACCCAAAACCCCTCCAAATCACATCAAATAGTGGGTGTGGTCAGTCAAATTTCACGAACAGTAGGAGGGTCTTAAAGGGGCATTAAATACCAGGATTGCAGTACATACAGAGTGCAGAGTTCAGGGGGGGTTACACACAGAGTGCAGAGCTGTCACTTGTAAACACAAAAACCGGACTTCTGTGTTTACAAGTGATTGTGGTGAGCAGGCCCCCCCACCAAGGGTCTGAGCCAGAGGTGGTGGAACTGAGTTCCACCAGGTTCCCCCTGAAAAAAAGCCCTGTGTATAGCCAATCTCTCCACCACACTCATCCACTAATTTATACAACAATAAATCATACAACTGGACTACTCAATGAAAACAACCTCCTGTTATAGGATGCCAGCACCCTGTATGTCCAGATGATGTGAAGGTAATCGATGACCACTCATATAACCCTGTGTTATCCAAGCTCTGATGCCGCCTACACGCGACCGGTTTTTCGGTCAGAATAAACTCTGGCGTTTTTTCTGACGGAGTTCTGCTGAAACGGAGCCTGGAGGAAGGAGACAGAACGGGGCTTCAGATTAAAACACAAACACCAGCACAGTGTATTTATGGAGAAGCAATGACACTGCTGCTGTGACTGTCTCCACAGTGGAAAGTATGCTAATGGAGACCCCCCTGCCCGAATGGTCTGTTTCAGGCAGTCTGAAAACCGGGCAAATGATTCAGAATCTGGACTGTCCGGGTGAATCCCGTACAGGTGGCAACCCTACCCCAGCCCCCAGATCAAAACAAACAGGCCTAGCTCATAGCTAGGCCTGCCTACATTTACCTGCTCTGGCTATAAAAAAAATCCCACAAACCTCTAGCAACCTACCTAAGGTAGAGAGTGCTACATCTAACTATATATATATATATATATATGTGTGTGTGTGTGTGTGTGTGTGTGTGTGTGTGTGTGTATATATATATATATATATATATATATATATATACACACATTTTTGTAAATATTTTGTTATATCTTTTCATGTGAAATGACACTTTGCTACAATGTAAAGTAGTGAGTTTACAGCTTATATAACAGTTTCAATTTGCTGTCCCCTCAAAATAACTCAACACTCAGCCATTAATGTCTAAACCACTGGCAGCAAAAGTGAGTACACCCCTAAGTAAAATTGTCCAAGCTGGGCCCAATTAGCTATTTTCACTCCCCAGCATTATGTGTTACAAGGTCTCAGATGTGAATGGGGAGCAGGTGTGTTAAATTTGGTGTTATCTCTCTCACTCTCTCATACTGGTGACTGGAAGTTCAACATGGCACCTCATGGCAAAGAACTCTCTGAGGATCTGAAAAAATATATATGTTGCTCTACATAAATATGGCCTAGGTTCTAAGAAGATTGCCAAGACCCCGAAACTGAGCTGCAGCACGGTGGCTAAGACCATACAGCGGTTTAACAAAACGGGTTCCACTCAGAACAGGCCTCGCCATGGTCCACCAAAGAAGTTGAGTGTCAAACCTCCGAACTGAAGCCAGATATATTGCCAAAGATGGGTGGAACCCCTTTAAGGGACTAGGAGGTTTTGGTGATTTTTTTGGTTCAATTTTCTCTTGGTTCCGACAGACAGAAATGTTAATTTTAATGTGCCTGTTTCTTATCCTTGTTATATATACATTGTTCAAGCTTATTCAATGTATCTGTAATTATACAACACAACGGAATGATCCCACACAGAGAATATTAAGTGATCATGATGAAATCACTTTGTGATTTAAGAGGGGATTGAAGGGTGAGAAAGAGTTAACAAGACTGAGACATTCTATAAATTGCTGACAGGCGAATATCTTTATTTTAGGGTCTGATTTGTCACGATGACCACAGGATAGATAAGGTCTGGTAAGAACTGGTTTTGAAATTATGTCTTCAGACAAAGTCAAAACATCAGCATTAGTTTAAATTATGTCTGAGATGTTATGTGTCATGTGATGAACTTTGTCCTCCCTCCCTCCTTTCTCTTTAAGTTGCGCAATATTCTTTGTCCATATTTTGTATAAAGGTACAACCCTTACCATTAAAACTAAGCATTCATTGAAACGGCTATTTTGTCTTGTGCAGTGAATGCTTCCAGAGCTCTGACAGAATTTCTCACCGATTGTCCAAGTCTAAGCATATTTACCCTTTACATTTCCCTACAACTCTCCTCTCCTGAAATACTCTGCACTGCTGGAGGACTCTGCTTCTTCCTCTATTTAATTCTCCTCTCCTGAAATACTCTGCTCTTTCCTCTATAACTCTCCTCTCCTGAAATACTCTGCACTGCTGGAGGACTCTGCTCCTTCCTCTATAACTTTCATCTCCTGAAACGCTCTGCACTTGTGGAGGACCCTGCTCCTTCCTCTATAGCTCTCCTCTCCTTAAATATTCTGCACTGCTGGAGGACTCTGCTCCTTCCTCTATTTTATTCTCCTCTCCTGAAATACTCTGCACTGCTGGAAGACTCTGCTCCTTCCTCTAGAACTCTCCTCTCCTGAAATACTCTGCACTGCTGGAGGACTCTGCTCCTTCCTCTATTTAACTCTCCTCTCCTGAAATACTCTGCACTGCTGGAGGACTCCGCTCCTTCCTCTATTTAACTCTCCTCTCCTGAAATACTCTGCACTGCTGGAGGACTCTGCTCCTTCCTCTATATAACTCTCCTCTCCTGAAATACTCTGCACTGCTGGAGGACTCTGCTCCTTCCTCTATAACTCTCATCTCCTGAAATACTCTGCTGGAGGAATTTGCTCCTTCATCTGTAACTCTCCTCTCCTGAAATATTCTGCACTGCTGGAGGACTCTGCTCCTTCCTCTATAACTCTCCTCTCCTGAAATACTCTGCTGGAGGACTTTGCTCCTTCCTCTGTAACTCTCCTCTCCTGAAATATTCTGCACTGCTGGAGGACTCTGCTCCTTCCTCTATAACTCTCATCTCCTGAAACACTCTGCTCTGCTGGAGGACTCTGCTCCTTCCTCTATAATTCTCCTCTCCTGAAATACTCTGCACTGCTGGAGGACTCTGCTCCTTCCTCTATTTAACTCTCCTCTCCTGAAATACTCTGCACTGCTGGAGGACTCCGCTCCTTCCTCTATATAACTCTCCTCTCCTGAAATACTCTGCACTGCTGGAGGACTCTGCTCCTTCCTCTATAACTCTCCTCTCCTGAAACACTCTGCTCTGCTGGAGGACTCTGCTCCTTCCTCTAGAACTCTCCTCTCCTGAAATACTCTGCACTGCTGGAGGACTCTGCTCCTTCCTCTATAACTCTCCTCTCCTGAAATACTCTGCACTGCTGGGAAAGGTGAGTTGCTCCCTATGTTGGGATCACATACACAATACACATATATATGAAGGAAGGTCGGACACATTGGAGGAGGAAGTTCTTATGAAGAATGTTGCTCTCAGTGAGAAGAATGAGGAAATCTTATGACGATTGTTCCTTTGACCCCCCCAGACCAATTCTGACATTTCTCTCATAAACATAAAAATCTAATTTTTCTGTTAGAAAATGATATAGGCTTCATTCTTACTAGTGAGACTCCACAATGCGACTTTCACACTTGCTCCCCCCTCTCCTGGACGTGTCGAGTAGCATGCTCGAATAAGGGTCTGGTATGGATTTTGGGGGGGGACCCCACTGCAGTTTAATTATAAATATTGGCGTGGAGTTCCCCTTAAAATCCATAGCAGACCTAAGGGCCTATACAGCCTACCTGACAGCGCCCCCTCCTGTTACATGGTTACTGCACCTATCCCCATATCTAGCAGCTCCTTAGCTTCGCTGGTGTCGTTGGCGAGGCACAGCACTATGCAAAGGGCATCCGGCTCTGAGAAGTCCCTACACAGCAATGGCCGTGACGTCGTACCGGAAGTTAATTAGGACTGGCGGAAAACGCCAGGACACCATTTTACTTTGTGTGCTGTTTTATTGTTTAAGATGTGAGAGTCCGATTTATATTTTTTATTGATTAAACTTTATATTTTTAATTAAATACTACACTATCAGAGCTTTTTCCTTCTCTCCATGCTAATATTTTTTTGAGCTGCATACTCCTGTGGAAACCACCACCGCAGTTACAAGACAGTCTACACAGGGATATATGAAACTGAAGACCCCCTGGTGGCTAATAACAAGAATGGAGGTTGTTTGCTTTGCTTGATGTGCCTACTTTTCTACAATTGGAGGTGAGAGTTCTGGGAGCCCTAATGCCCCGTACACACGAGAGGGATTAAGTCTGACAGACCTCCAAAGGAGTTCCGCCAGAGTTCCGACGGAGTTCTGGGGGATTTTTCGACCGAACGGACTTGACCACACACCATCACACCAAACTCCGACGGAGTCGAACGTGATGACGTACGACGGGATTCGACGTAGGAAGTTCATAGACAGTAGCCAATAGCTGCCCTAGCGTCGGTTTTAGTCCGTCGGAGTAGCACACACACGAGCGAATTTTTCGAAGGGGACCGGGTCCGGCGGAGTTCCGTCGGGAAAATTTAAAGCATGCTTCATTTCTAAAGTCCGTCAGACTTTAGCGAAGCTAAAGTCCGTTGCAGCCCACACACGATCGAATAGTCTGACGGACTCAGTCCGTCAGACTTTGGATGTCGAAAAGTCCGCTCGTGTGTACGGGGCATTAGTCTCCCGTGTTTTAGAAGTACCTTTTACCTGCTGTTTTCCTAAATAATTTTTTTGAATACTTCTGGCGCCATTGAACAAGACTTTGAGATCTATTATATGGACTTTATTTTGTGCCTGCTTTCTATATACTCAATAATATATATTTGTTTTGTTTAAAGCACGTAGCACTTTATTTATGATTATAGTCGATTTGCGCAGGAGCATTTTTTACTTTTAATTTTTGTTTGGTAGTTTTGTGTAATGCTATCAGGTCCAGCTGCAGTTTTTAGCACTTTATTGTGATATTTGCACGTGCACTTATTTATTGCATTATTTGTTTTACGTATTTTATTTTATTTGCATACTGATTTCATATATGAGGTATATTATTACCCTGTTTTTTATTCATATTTTTCACCTTAAATAGTAGCGCGAAGGCCTATTTTTTCACTTTCAATGAAAGGGCCTGGCTGCTTCCAATTCAACTTGACGGACGCTTCAAACAAACTACCTCACCGGGCTGTAATGTCTTCTCGTTCCGGTCCAACTGCCAGATTTTTCCCACTCCTTCAGCTGGGGCCTTTTTTTCCTGCACCAGGTATTGATAGACTTGTCTCAGTATAGGGTGCATACTGGGGTTTGAAGGGATCTGCTCTTGAATGAGAGGTCTTAGCAGCCTTCTCACTAGATCAGTATTAGTCCCTATGATGAGGGAACTTTTTCCAGCCCCTGGAGGACGAGGACAGACCACCGCCAATGTATCAAAGGTCTCTACCTTTCCTGCCATGGAGGGGTCAAAGGCCAGCTTGATTGGTAGATTGCCATCATAAGGGAAGTCCTGAGTCCCGAGGCCCCATATCTCCAGCTCTTCGGACTTCTGTAGTGGCAAGTGCTTGAGGTGCTTGTTGTAGTACTCTCTATAAAGAAGAGTCACTTGAGCTCCAATATCCAAGAGGGCCTTGGTAAAGATCCCCTCTACCTGGATGGAGACAACTGGAGAGTGTCCCACTAACTTGGGAGGGAATTTATAGGAAGTGGCAGGCTTTGCCTGTTTGGTGGCTTGTATTTGCTCTCCTTTCCCGTTTTGAATTCTGGGAGTCTGGTGTGCATTGACTCTCCGACATCGGGTAGCCTGGGTTAAAGGGAGTGGGACTCTAGGTTGCTCAGAGGTGACAGGAGCCCTCTGTAAGGGTTTGGATTTCTCCCTCGGTCTCTTCGTGTTACTTGGTTTTCTAAAGATAGCTAATGCAGCAGGGCACTCGGTTGACTCCTTCACCGGGGCCTGCACTGAGAGGAATGAAGGTGTAGAATTAGGTGCGTCGGAGACAAGTACTTGCGGGCACTCTGCTAGCAGTACACCGACATCCGATTGTAGCAGGCAAATTTCCCTGCCCCAGCTGCTGGACCATCGAAAGAAGTTCACTCCCAGCGGTGCTCCGTAGGCGTTCAAGGGGCTACGCAAGTACGCAGGCAAAAAGATGCCATGCTGTGCTTGCGCTTGTGTGCTTGGGGGACAGGAGCCACACTGGGGCAGATATTCTGTCAGCTCTGCAGGGGCAGGCTAAGAGGTGGTTGATGCCACACCAGCTTAAGCCAGGAATGGTGGTTTGCGACAATGGCACCAACCTCCTCTCCCCCTCCGACAGGGACAACTGACCCATATGCCCTGTGTGGCTCACGTATATAACTTGGTCGTGTAGCGATTCTTGGGCAGGTACCCAGGCTTACAGGATGTCCTGAGGCAGGCCAGGAAAGTCTGTGTTCATTTCCGCCGGTCATATAATGCCAGTGCTCAGCTGTCTGAGCTCCAAAAGGAATTGAACCTGCGCATGAACTGCCTTATCTGTGACATGCCCACCAGGTGGAACTCAACGTTGGCCATGCTGCAGCTGCTGCACACGCAGCAGAGGGCCATCAATGAGTACCTGTGCAACTACGGCACCAGGTCAGGGTCAGAGGAGCTCGTTTTTTTCCTCACGCCATCAGGGATGCATGCACTGTCCTGTAACCATTTGAGGAGGCCATGAGGATGGTGAGCAGTGACAGTGCATGCATCAGTGATACTGTACCTCTTGTCCACCTGTTGGAGCACACGCTGTGTGGAATAATGGACAGGGCACTTGAGGCAGAACAGAGGCAGGAAGAGGAGGATTTTCAAGTCTCTCAAGGCCCCCTTTATCCAGACAGTGTTCCAATCACACAGGAAGAGGAGGAGGAGGAGGAAGATTGTGTCAGCATGGAGGTGGAGCCTGGCACTCAGCATCAGCAGCAGTCTTTTAGGGATTTTCTAAAAAAAACTCAACGAATAATGTTGACAATAATAGACTTTTTAGGCATAAATATAGATATAACAAAAAGAGGGGGGGTAATTTTAAACAATTTTTATTTCTTAAAAAAAAACTAAATCTCAATGCCTCAGAGCATAATCTTTCACTGTCTAGCGTATTGTAAGTACATCATATTCTACATATATTCCCATAAGCATCCAACGTGGGGGCATCAAGGAACAAACAACCATCAATACAAAAAATAGTTTATACAGACAGTATATCACAGACGAATCAGCTGAGAGATACTCAAATGCTCTACATGTTTCGTGTTCACCATAACGCTTCATCAGGAGCTTATAACTTTTTATTCCCTATGGATAGCCAAAAAAAAAAGCGTCTCCACAGGGGTAAGGCAGTAGTGTAGCCCGTATATCATATATAAAGAGGCACAAAAGGAAGCAAAGACTCCGGAAATATAGGATAAGAAAAAGGGAGAAGGGTTGTATAACCCGTGATCTTCCAGCTATTTCCCAATGGTTTCCAACCTATCCTTGAGGTAGAGAGGGAGAAGAAAACCACCCCTCAATGCCTTCCTAGCCACACACCAGGGCTGCTGTGAAGATAATGTAATGTCTTTTAGGGATGATTTACAGTCCCAAGAAACCCGTGGACTTGTACGTGGCAGGGAGGAGGTGGCTGTGGATCATGTCGTCCTTAGTGACCCAGAGGACTCCGGACCGAATACCTCAACTAACCTACGCTGCATGGCCTCCCTGATCCTGCAAAGCCTGCGGAAGGATCCTCGTATTCAGCGGATCAATGAGAGGGATCATTACTGGTTGGCAAATCTCCTTGATCCACGGTACAAGGGTAAGGTTGCGGACCTTATCTTGCCATCGCAGAGGGAGCAGAGGATGACACATCTCCAGGAGGCCTTGCAGAAAGGTCTGTGCAACACGTTCCCAGAGACTGGGAGGTTACAAATTCCTGGTCCTGGACAACGTGTTGCTGAGGCTGAGGTCAGTCACAGAAGGAGTGGTGGAAAAGGTGGCCATCTGACCGATGCGTTCAGACCATTTTATAGTCCGCAGCCCCAAGGTATTATTGGTTCCAACAACCATCGCCAGCGTCTGATTTACATGCTGCAGGAATACCTAAGGGCAAGGTCAGACTTGGACACCTTTCCCACCGAAAATCCTCTGGGTTACTGGGTCTTGAGGATGGATCACTAGCCAGAGTTTGCACAGTATGCAATTGAGCTACTGGCCTGTCCTGCATCCAGCGTGCTTTCAGAACGCACATTCAATGCGGCTGGAGGCTTTGTAATCGATCACAGGGTGCGCCTGTCCACCGACTCAGTTGATCGATTGACCTTCATAAAGATGAATCAGTCTTCGATCACCACCAGCTACCAAGCACCTGAAGCTGATGTAACCAAATTATTTTTTTTGAAATGTCGCATCCCTTCAAGACTGCCTATGCTAATGCTGAGTGACTATCCTGTTATGCTGACTGACTATCCTCTTCTTCCTCAATGATCCTGCTGATAGCTAGATTTTTGGTTCTGGGCACCGCCACCAGTGGCTAAGGCCAAATTTTTCAGCCCCTGTTTAACAGGGGCATGTAATTACCATTTTTGATGCAGTACTTTGCAGCAGGGCTCATTCCTGCACTCCAACCAGAGTATCTATGAGAGGCTGCAGTGTCGTGGCACCAGCACCAGTGCCTAAGGCCCAATTTTTAAGCCCCTATTTAACAGAGGCGTGTAAATACAATTTTTGATGCAATACTTTGCAGCAGGGCTCATTCCTGCTCTTCAACTAGAGTTTCTGTGAGGTGTTGCAGTGTTGTGCCACCAGTGCCTAAGGCCCAATTTTTCAGCCCCTGTTTAACAGATGCATGTAATTACAATTCTTGATATAATAGTTCACAGCAGGGCATTCCAGCGCCCACCAAGAGTCACTTTGAGGGCTTACAGTGTTGTGGCAACACCAACACCTTAGGCCCACATTTCTGCATAGCATATAGGACAGGCCCCTGCTTTCAAACATCCAACTTACAAATGTCTCCTACTTGCAAACGGAAGGAGAGAACAGGAAGTGAGATGAAAAAAGATGGATGGCAAAAAAATTATACAGGGGTGATAACCCTTCGCTATGTTTTCCAAAAAGCTTAAAAATAGATTTTTTGACTGGAGCTACACTTTAAAAACGTACCAGTTCAAAATTGCAAACAGATTCTACTTAACACAACAAACCTACACAGTCCCTGTCTTGTTTGCGCCTGTATACTGCTGTTCTGAGTATATAGGACCTGAGGACCCCACGCCTTTCCTTTTTTTAATTTGGGTACGGGTTCCCCTTAATATCCATACAAGACCCAAAGGGGCTGTTAATGGGCAGGGGGGGCTACCCATGCCATTTTTTTCAAAGATTTTGATCCGTGTTGCCGGGCCCAGACATTACATTAAAACCGAAAACAGTTTTAAATTACTTTTTTTCGTTAGAAATGTCATTTTGTGCAGGGACTGTTCTAAACACGGGAAACATGTGCCACTTCACAGGCATACTATAGACACCACCCAGGCACGATATTTAAAAGAATATTTCACCTTTTTTCACTTTAAGCGTCATTAAAATCAGTGCTCCTGAAAAAACTGCAGTTTTTAAAACTTTTTTTGCATTGATACATGTCTCCTGGGTCAGGACCCAGGTCCCCAAACCCCTTTTAGGACAATAACTTGCATATTAGCCTTTAAAATTAGCACTTTTGATTTTGAATGTTTGAGTCCCATAGACTTTAATGGGGTTCTAAATTTCATCCAAATTTTCGGTCCGTTCGCAGGTTCTGGTGGGAACTGAATCGGGGGTGTTCAGCTCATCCCTATGCAAAACTTAACGGTAAGGAGAAATACAGTAATGGTACACTATGTAGTATATTTACCGTAGCCTTGGAACTCATCACTTCGCCAGCTGTAGCAATAGATGGAGTCTCACACAAGTTGTCAATTAACCACTTAAGAAGTTTACTGAGAAAATACTTCGCACAATAAACAAAGTGGTAATTTACATACAAAGAATGTCAATAGATAACAGTCAATGTGTACATGAAACTTAAAAATTCAATGACCACCATGAGGATGTACATGCAGACAGGCGCACAGTAATGCCGCGTACACACGTATCAGACTATCCGGCGGACAAATCGCCAGACTGTCCGCCGGACTTTCCGAACGAGCTACCTGCCCACACACAGCACTTTTGCGGTGGACTAGGTCCGTCGTACCGCCGGACTATCCGCCGTACTTTTGAAATGAACGAGGCGTCGCTGGCCCCATCACCTGGTATGGACTTAAAGGGGAATCCCTACGCAGAAAAAACGGCGTGGGGTCCCCCCCAAGTCCATATCAGACCCTTATCCAAACACGCTACCCGGCCGGCCAGGAAGGGGGGTGGGAACGAGCGAGCGCCCCACCCGAGCCGTACCAGGCCACGTGCCCTCAACATGGGGGGGGTTGCTTTGGTGCCCATGTTGATGAGGACAAGGGCCTCTTCCCGACAACCCTGGCCGTTGGTTGTCAGGGTCTGCGGGCAGGAAACTTATCAGAATCCGTGAGCCCCCTTTAATAAGGGGGGCCCCCCACCCTATGTGAAAAAGTATGGGGTACAATGTACCCCTACCCATTCACCTGTGAAAAAAATGTAAAAAAAAACACAACACACAAGGGTTAAAATAGTTTATTGCACAGCTCCGGGGGTTTCTTTCGTCTTTGGGAGTCTTCTTGCCAGACTCCTCCGCTATCTTCTGCTAGCGCTTTTACTAGCGGAGGAGCCCGGCTTTCTTCTTCGCCGCTGCCCTCTTCTGCAGACTTTGGGGGTCTTGTCCCCCTCTTCGGTTCTTCTTGCCGGGCCACCGCGCCTTCTTCCAGCTCTTTTACAAGTGGTGGCCCAGTCTTCTGTCGCCGCTGTCTTCTCTTCGTGAGCTGTTACCTCGTCGCTGTCTCTGGTCACAATGACAGGCACGCAGCATGCGGTGACTTATATAGGGACATCGCTGAATGATGTCCCCGCCCATTATGATGTCACAGTCCCAGCATCCTCTGGGACTGTGACATCATAATGGGCGGGGACATCATCCGTCAATGTCTCTATATAAGTCGGCGCACGCCGTGTCCCTGTCATTGTGACCAGAGACAGCGACGAGGCAACAGCTCACGAAGAGAAGAACAGAAGGCCAGAAGACAGAGGAGACAGAAGACCGGGCCACCACTTGTAAAAGAGCTAGAAGAAGGAGCGGTGGCCCGGCAAGAAGAACCGAAGAGGGGGACAAGACCCCTGAAGTCTGAAGAAGAGGGCGGCGGCAAAGAAGAAAGCCGGGCTCCTCCGCTAGTAAAAGAGCTAGCAGAAGATAGCGGAGGAGTCCGGCAAGAAGACCCCCCAAAGATGGAGGAAGACCCCCAGAGCTGTGCAATAAACTATTTTAACCCTTGTGTGTTGTGTTTTATTAAAAAAAATTTCACAGGTGAATGGGTAGGGGTACATTGTACCCCATACTCATTCACATAGGGTGGGGGGCCGGGATCCGATAAGCCCCCACCCGCAGACCCTGACAACCAACGGCCAGGGTTGTCGGGAAGAGGTCCTTGTCCTCATCAACATGGGGACAAGGTGCTTTGGGTTGGGGGGGCTGCACGGCCCCCCTTCCCCAAGGCACCCCCCATGTTGAGGGCACGCGGCCTGGTATGGCTCGGGGGGGGGGGGGGGCGCTCACTCGTCCCCACCCCCTTCCTGGCCGGCCTGGTAGCGTGCTCGGATAAGGATCTGATATGAACCTGGGGGGACCCCCACGCAGTTTTTTCAGCGTAGGGATTCCCCTTTAAGTCCATACCAGGTGACGGGCCAACGACGCCTCCTTCGCTGGTCCCGGCTACCTGGAGCCACACTCAAAATGAGCGGACTTTTCGGGAGCGGGAAAAGTCCATTCATTTCAAAAGGACTAGCACACACACAGCCTTATTGTCTGCCGGACTAGCACACACACGGCCGTACAAGTCCGCCGGACTTTTCCACCGGATTGTTTGATCGTGTGTATGGGGCTTTATACAAACACCCAATATCCTCAAACACTTATATTGAGCACCTTCCCACTGACCACCAAGCATGCACACCAGATCTACAATAACTGTTGTGAACACACTAGTACAAACAATAAATATATCCTGTGCTCAAGGGCTCCCCCTAGGTTGTAATGCAGGTTGTAATGCAATGTTCGCTTCTGCAAAGTGAACTACAGTACTTTGTAGAAAGTGATAGAAGTCCCTTGTCTTCTTGGTCTTCAGCTAGCTCAGGATATTAGACTGCAGTATTTGTAAATCCAACAGGGAAAACAAGTGTACAGCAGACTGTATGATAGGTGATGTGCTGATAATAATGTACTTGCAAAACAGAAGGCACTTGTAATACTTCCTCCTCAGCAGTGGTTGTGATGCAGCATTAACTTTATAGCACAGGGAAAGCAACCCTGAAGTTACACTGTATGCAGCGTATAGATAAATGAGAACACTTCTGTGGGACTACAAGTTTCACCAGAAGTCTGTAACTAAATAACACGGCAACAGTGCACTATATTGATCTGGGCAAGTGCCCGCTCACCACAACAGGCCCAGATGCTTGCAAGACTCCTATCCTGGTATCTCAGTCCCGGTCCAAGTTGGCGCCGTCACACCGCACCGCTCCTTCTGATGACTGATATAACTGTAATGCAGGAAACCTTTAGAAAACTTGGATCCTCCGGTCCATCCACACTCTGGTCCAGCTGACTGTGCTCTGGAAGTCCTCAGAGGCCAACGATTGTGCTCCGCGCTTTCCAGGCCGCAGTCCGTTGGTCACACACAGACCTTCCTACAGTCAGACTTTGAATGGCGTCCCAAGAAGCCGGAAAATGCCCGCGCTGCCCCTTTTATGTCCCTACCCAGCAGGCTGTTCTGTGACCTGGCATTATGGGTAGGTGAACTGGGCATTGTGGGTCAGTAGTTCACAGACTGAGTTTTAGCACGAGTCACTTCCTCATTCACTACATCTCCCACAATGCTTTGGAGTGTGGCTTTAATGAAACCAAACAAAAGTCTTAATAGCATTAAATAGGACACTAGAGGGACCCAAACTCTTATTTAACCACTAGAGATCCGCGCTATAGCCGAATGACGGCTACAGCGCGGACCTGCTTTGCCGGGACGACGTCTATTGATGTCGTCCCGTGCACGAGCGGCCTGCGCGCCCCCTGAGATCAGCGAGTCTATGAGAGTCGTCTGATCACGGATCTGAGCAAGGGGTCGATCCCGACTCCTTACCACATGATTAGCTGTCAGCCAATGACAGCTGATCATGTGACAAAACAGAACCGGTAATCGGCTATTTTTCCTCCTCGCGCTGACAGCGAAAAGAGAGAAAAAGAGAGAAAAAAAAAGCAGATCACTGGCGGTGTCCCGATCACGGCCAACTTATCAGTGCCCACCTGCCCCCTGCCAGTTATTAATAAAAGTGCTACCCAGCAGTGCCACCCATCAGTGCCCATAGTGCCATACATTAGTGCCCACAGTGCCATACATCAGTGCCCACAGTGCCACCTATCAGTGCCCACAATCTGCCTCAACAACAGTGCTGCACCTCAGTGCCACTTATCCATGCCCATCAGTGTCATCTACCAGTGCCCATCAGTGCCGCCCATTAGTGCCCAGCAGTGTCACCTATCAGAGCCACCTATCAGTGCCACCTATCAGTGCCCATCAGTCCCATCTATCAGTGGTACCTATCAGTGCCACCCATCCATGCCACCCATCAGTGCCATCTTATCTGTGCCCATCTTTGCCCATCAGTGCCGCCTTATCTGTGCCCATCAGTACTGCCTTATCTGTCCCTATCGGTGCCACCTTATCTGTGCTTATTAGTGTCGCCTTAACTGTGCCTATCAGTGCCCACCAGTGCCGCCCACCAGTGCCGCCTATCAGTGCCGCCTCATCAGCGCATTTCAATGAAGGAGAAAAATTACCTGTTTGCAAAATTTTATAACAAACTATTAAACCTGATCTTTTTTTGTTTGTTTAGCAAAAAATAAAACTCCGAGCTGTAATTAAATACCACCAAAAGAAAGCTCTATTTGTGGGAAAAAAATGATAGGTACAGTGTTGTATGACCGCACAATTGTCATTGTCATTCAAAGTGCATCAGCGCTGAAAGCTGAAAATTGGTCTGGGCAGGAGGGGGGTTTAAGTGCCCAGTAAGCAAGTGGTTAAAGAACATCACATTGTTTAACATAGTAACTTGGGTGGCAAAACCCCTGCGCTACACTTATTACAGCCTTCCCTGTAGCAAAAAGTGTGTTGTAAGGGTTTACAACCACTTTAAAGCAGTTGTAAACCACAGCATTTAAAGAAAAACAAAAACAAAAACCTTTTCCCCATAATGTGCTAATATGCCATAGAACGGAGCACTCTAAGCCCTTGTACACACGGTCGGAGAATCCATCGGAATGTGTCCTATCGGACCGTGTGTGGTATGCATCAGACTGATTCCGTCGGAATATCCGTCGGACCCAATTTTCCAACTTGTAGGAAATATTTCCCGACCAACTGGTTCGATCGGACATACTCCGATCATGTGTAGAGAATTTTGATTGGACCAAGTGCCACGCATGCTCAGATCAAATTCCTACATCAAAGCTATTGGCTACTAGCCTGAATGTAGTCCCATCGTAACGAAATTACGTCATCACGTTCTGAAAGATCGGATTTTTTGACAACTTAGTCCGACCGTGTGTATGCAACAGTTTCGGACAAGATCCGACGGACAAAATCTGATGGATTTGGTTGTCGAAATCTCCGACCGTGTGTACAGGGGCTAACAGGGCTTTCTTCCTCCCCTGGCCTTCCCTCTGGGTTTGTGGGCTCCAGCTGTATGTGTGACTGGAGCCCACAATGACGTCACTCCCACGCTGGCAGAGAGCATTTGAGAGGTGGTGAGGAGACGTTGTATCGGCTTTAACCCTTTGAACTCCATGCTGCACACAGTGGTGGGGCTGCTTGCAGAGTGCTGCCTTGCACTTGAATGGGTCACAGTCAGTGGGTGCTATACCTGCTGAAAGCAACATGGGGTATAGTTGGCGAACATGCCCATCTGCTGCCTCTACAGCTAAAACATGGTGGTTAAGAGGCAGTAAAAGCACAGCTCAACAGCAGGGTTTTACTGCACCTCAACAATTAAATGCTTTAATCAATTTTAAAAAAGTTTCTTTTTTTTTGTACATTGATACATGCTTATTTAACCACTTACCGTCCGCCGGCCACCATATGAGGTCCTGGGCTTTGTGGAGGTATATCTGAATGATGGGTGCAGCTACAGGCATCATTCAGATGTCAGCTTTTTCGGCCGGAGATTCCTTACACCATAAGAATGATCATAGCGGCTGGGTAGCTGCTTGATTATTCTTACGGGTGGCGAAATGGGATGCCCCCCACCCCCCGTGCTTCTGCCGACTCGCTGCTGCGATCGGTGAGTCAGAGAACAGATCTGCCAGCCCTGGATGGTGACCATAGATATTTCCGGTGGACCAGATGGTCGCCGGAGTCTCTATGATCGTCGGCTGCCGGGCGCGATGTTGTGACGTCACGCCCGGCCTCTGCATTCAAACAAATGGCGCTGCCTCGGCTGGCAAGCCAAGATCGTTATTTTTTTATTTTATTTCAGACTTCCCAGCCTAGAGGTGAGATGTGAGGTCTTATTGACCACATATCTTACTGTAAAGAGGACCTGTCATGCCATATTCCTATTACAAGGGATGTTTACATGCCTTTTAATAAGAATAAAAGTGATCGATTTTTTTTTTTTTTTTTAAAGTGTCAAACTAAAAATTTGTAAAGTAAGATTAACAATAAAAGATTTTTTTTTTTTTTTAAATGTGCCCCTGCCCCCGTGTGCATGCACACAGAAGCGAACGCATACGTAAGTCCCGCCCACATATGAAAACGGTGTTCAAACCGCACATGTGAGGCATTGCCGCGAACGTTGGAGCGAGAGCAATGACTCTAGCCCTAGACCTCCTCTGTAATCAACTGTAACCAGTAAAGAGTCGCCTATGGAGATTTTTAAGTAGATTGGCACCATTCCAACGAGCGTTTTCAATTTTGAAGCGTGACATGTTAGGTATCTATTTACTCGGCGTAACTTCATCTTTCACATTATGCCAAAATTCGGGCTAACTTTACTCTTTTGTATTTTTTTTAAAGCACAAAACAAACGCATTTAAAAATTTGCTGCGCAAATACCATGCGAGATAAAAAGTTACAATGACCGCCATTGTATTCTCTAGGGTCTCTGCTAAAAAAAAACATATATAATGTTTGGGGGTTCTATGTAATTTTCTAGCAAAAAAATTTGGATTTTTACATGTAGGAGAGAAATGTCAGAATTGGCCTGGTTGGTAAGTGGTTAATTAAAACATGTTTTAATACATTTTAAAATGTTTGTTTACATTTATTTCTTAATGTGCACATGTGCGTGTGTGAGTGTGTATATATATATATATATATATATATATATATATATATATATATAGAAAAGCGGAAAAAGGGAGGTGGGACTGTTACGGTGCTGATATTAGTGAGAGAGATATATATAAATGTTTAGTTAAAAGAGATTATTTTATTAAATGTAGTAAAAACGATCAAAGGGGTACAATAAGATCAAAGTTCATAAAACTACAAATATTGATTTTCATACAGAACAATGTACATAATCCATCAATTAATTCAAATAACCATGTTCTTGGCAATTCAGATGGAAAATTCCCGACATGTTTCGCCTATTGTTAGGCTTCTTCAGGGGAGCCAATAATTGGTGGAAGAGAAATTATTTTGTTTAAAATACAAATGAGAAGGTTCACTGTGAATGGAGAAAGAACAAAATTAATGGAGCCGGTCATGTAAAGAAAAGCACAGCCTAAATCCCCAACATGGCCCAGCCGTCTCAAAAAATTGATCAATACAAAGCGAAGCAAGTAATGTGTGTGTCTCATTAAAAAGTATGTGCAAAGTGATACCTACCAATCTAGAACAAGTACGTCTAGTCCCTAAGGAGAAGACCCCACTCAGAATTGGAGAGCGAGCCAATCACAAAAACCGCCAGAGAGGTGACTGCAGGAGACAAATTAAGCGGACAAACAAATCTAGTATCATACAAGGTTCACAAGGAGCTTAAAGAAGCTTCCATAGGGATAATTAGTTAATTAAAGAGTTAAAGAGTCCATTTCAATAAAGGATAAATTCAAGTCATACCTGTGCTAATTAAGTTTGAGATATGTCACAAAAGGGAAACTGGAGATTGCACAGAGGGAAGTCCTTAGAATTGTTTTTGAAGCCCGTAAGGTGATCTGAGTTGTAATGAGGTAATTAAAAAAGCACAAAAACAGAAAGGTAATGTTCAGGTGTATGAAAAAAACCTAAAAAAGAGCAGAAAAGGAGGAATTGACTGGGCAGTGTGCTCAAAGGTGATTTTTAATCAATTAAAATAATTATTGCTTACCAAAAGCATATAAAGAATGCAGACTCAATTGTTGCTGTATCATACAGGCAACAGCGCAAGCACACCACACGGCAAACAGCACCGGAGCCACACCATTCAGGCTCTGAACGAAGCAGCCAGAGAAAATCGGTCTGAAGTATAAAAAGAACCAAAACAGATTGTAATAAAATAAGCAAGGAGGAAGGGGAGAAAAATTGGAACAGCAACATGGTCTGTGTGGCAGACGCTGTGCTTGTTCTATGAACTGACCTTACGGCGGTATCCTCTCACACAGACTCTGCAGGGCGGACGTACCTGCATGGTTGGTGAACGCCTAATCGCACTGGCACCTATCCATGCGGCCACTGCGATATTTGTCGCTTCATTTTAGGATCATCACAAGTCACACTGCCTAATGGTTCTACTCGTACCATTAGGTATAATGTGACTTGCAAAACTGTGGGGATTGTCTACATTGCTAGTTGCCCTTGTGGATGTTTCTACATTGGAAAGACCAAGCGCCCATTTTATAAAAGAATCAGAGATCACATGTTGCCTCTATCTAAACGATTATGCACTACAGCATTAAATAGACATATAGGCAATTCTCACAATTTCGACTCTAACGGTGTACATTTCGCAGCTCTGGAGCATGTGCCCATTCATGCTCGGGGAGGTGAAATAGACACTAGTGATGGACGAACGTTTCGCCCGGCGGTCGTTTCGCGGCGAATTTCCGACATTCGCGGTCCGCACGTTCGAACGCCTTTTTCCGTCGTTCGCCGCGGCGGACTTACGTGTTTAATGTATACAAGAACTTTAACCTTTGGTGACACGTTTATCATGTGATACAGGACAGCCAATTGAGACATGACAGCACATGGACACTTGGACATTCCCCCTAACCTATAAATACACCCGATCCGGTGGCCATTTTACATTCTTTCTTCTGTTACGATAGGGACAGGTTCCTGTGTGGAGTAGGGAGAGATAAACCACTAGCTATTTGGTACACAAAAGTTCTTTTCAGGACTGGTATAGGTGTTAGGTGTTGATAGGTTTGCTGTGCTGCTGATTCTTGCAGCAGCCTGAGTGTCTTTTGTTAGTTTAGAGAAAGGGAAAGGACGGTGTATGCTACAGGGACAGCCAGATTAGTCTTTCATCATCATCATCATCATCATCATCATTAGCTGTTACTATCAAGGTCCACAAAAGAGCTGTTCCAGTAACCACTAATCGTTCTCTTTTTTTGCCAATTTGTATAGGGACAGGAAGGAAGCAGTGTTGTCAGGCAGTGAGGGTAATTTTAAAGACTTGCTGTTATTATTAGTTCCACAAAGGTTCTTTTCAGGACTGGTATCAGTGGTACAGTAATAGGCTTGTACATGTATAATATTCTTTCTTCCAAATATAGAAAGGATATTATACTTGACTGCTGCCCTTCTGCTGCAGTCTGCTAAACATTCACAACTCACTTGTTCCACAAAAGTTCTTATAAGGACTGGTAACTTGGTATAGGGTGCTACGGTACATAGGCTTGAGTGCGGTACAGTCTGCTGTTCTGTAAGGACCGCTATCGGTCCACAATAGATAGGGTTGACGTGCACCACTGCTGACCGCTGCCCTATACTGCAGCAGTCCTTCAGCGGTATAGGGACTGACGTACAGTCTGCTAATCACTAACACACAACCTGCTTGTTCCACAAAAGTTCTTATAAGGACTGGTAACTTGGTATAGGGTGCTACGGTACATAGGCTTGAGTGCGGTACAGTCTGCTGTTCTGTAAGGACCGCTATCGGTCCACAATAGATAGGGTTGACGTGCACCACTGCTGACCGCTGCCCTATACTGCAGCAGTCCTTCAGCGGTATAGGGACTGACGTACAGTCTGCTAAACACTAATACACAACCTGCTTGGTCCACAAAAGTTCTTATAAGGACTGGTAACTTGGTATAGGGTGCTACGGTACATAGGCTTGAGTGCGGTACAGTCTGCTGTTCTGTAAGGACCGCTATCGGTCCACAATAGATAGGGTTGACGTGCACCACTGCTGACCGCTCACCTATACTGCAGCAGTCCTTCAGCGGTATAGGGACTGACGTACAGTCTGCTAATCACTAACACACAACCTGCTTGTTCCACAAAAGTTCTTATAAGGACTGGTAACTTGGTATAGGGTGCTACGGTACATAGGCTTGAGTGCGGTACAGTCTGCTGTTCTGTAAGGACCGCTATCGGTCCACAATAGATAGGGTTGACGTGCACCACTGCTGACCGCTGCCCTATACTGCAGCAGTCCTTCAGCGGTATAGGGACTGACGTACAGTCTGCTAAACACTAATACACAACCTGCTTGGTCCACAAAAGTTCTTATAAGGACTGGTAACTTGGTATAGGGTGCTACGGTACATAGGCTTGAGTGCGGTACAGTCTGCTGTTCTGTAAGGACCGCTATCGGTCCACAATAGATAGGGTTGACGTGCACCACTGCTGACCGCTGCCCTATACTGCAGCAGTCCTTCAGCGGTATAGGGACTGACGTACAGTCTGCTAAACACTAATACACAACCTGCTTGGTCCACAAAAGTTCTTATAAGGACTGGTAACTTGGTATAGGGTGCTACGGTACATAGGCTTGAGTGCGGTACAGTCTGCTGTTCTGTAAGGACCGCTATAGGTCCACAATAGATAGGGTTGACGTGCACCACTGCTGACCGCTCACCTATACTGCAGCAGTCCTTCAGCGGTATAGGGACTGACGTACAGTCTGCTAATCACTAACACACAACCTGCTTGTTCCACAAAAGTTCTTATAAGGACTGGTAACTTGGTATAGGGTGCTACGGTACATAGGCTTGAGTGCGGTACAGTCTGCTGTTCTGTAAGGACCGCTATCGGTCCACAATAGATAGGGTTGACGTGCACCACTGCTGACCGCTGCCCTATACTGCAGCAGTCCTTCAGCGGTATAGGGACTGACGTACAGTCTGCTAAACACTAATACACAACCTGCTTGGTCCACAAAAGTTCTTATAAGGACTGGTAACTTGGTATAGGGTGCTACGGTACATAGGCTTGAGTGCGGTACAGTCTGCTGTTCTGTAAGGACCGCTATCGGTCCACAATAGATAGGGTTGACGTGCACCACTGCTGACCGCTCACCTATACTGCAGCAGTCCTTCAGCGGTATAGGGACTGACGTACAGTCTGCTAATCACTAACACACAACCTGCTTGTTCCACAAAAGTTCTTATAAGGACTGGTAACTTGGTATAGGGTGCTACGGTACATAGGCTTGAGTGCGGTACAGTCTGCTGTTCTGTAAGGACCGCTATCGGTCCACAATAGATAGGGTTGACGTGCACCACTGCTGACCGCTCACCTATACTGCAGCAGTCCTTCAGCGGTATAGGGACTGACGTACAGTCTGCTAAACACTAATACACAACCTGCTTGGTCCACAAAAGTTCTTATAAGGACTGGTAACTTGGTATAGGGTGCTACGGTACATAGGCTTGAGTGCGGTACAGTCTGCTGTTCTGTAAGGACCGCTATAGGTCCACAATAGATAGGGTTGACGTGCACCACTGCTGACCGCTCACCTATACTGCAGCAGTCCTTCAGCGGTATAGGGACTGACGTACAGTCTGCTAATCACTAACACACAACCTGCTTGTTCCACAAAAGTTCTTATAAGGACTGGTAACTTGGTATAGGGTGCTACGGTACATAGGCTTGAGTGCGGTACAGTCTGCTGTTCTGTAAGGACCGCTATCGGTCCACAATAGATAGGGTTGACGTGCACCACTGCTGACCGCTGCCCTATACTGCAGCAGTCCTTCAGCGGTATAGGGACTGACGTACAGTCTGCTAAACACTAATACACAACCTGCTTGGTCCACAAAAGTTCTTATAAGGACTGGTAACTTGGTATAGGGTGCTACGGTACATAGGCTTGAGTGCGGTACAGTCTGCTGTTCTGTAAGGACCGCTATCGGTCCACAATAGATAGGGTTGACGTGCACCACTGCTGACCGCTGCCCTATACTGCAGCAGTCCTTCAGCGGTATAGGGACTGACGTACAGTCTGCTAAACACTAATACACAACCTGCTTGGTCCACAAAAGTTCTTATAAGGACTGGTAACTTGGTATAGGGTGCTACGGTACATAGGCTTGAGTGCGGTACAGTCTGCTGTTCTGTAAGGACCGCTATCGGTCCACAATAGATAGGGTTGACGTGCACCACTGCTGACCGCTGCCCTATACTGCAGCAGTCCTTCATCGGTATAGGGACTAAGAGTTTTGTCACAGGGTCATTTAAAAAATGACAGGCAGAGGAAGAGGCAGGCCCTTCCGCAGGGGTGGTAGGGGTAGGGCAGGAGCAACAGGCTTGAGCCAAAGTGGGAAGTTGCAGAAGGTGCGTTCAATTACTTTAAAGGATGCACCAGACTTGGTTGAGTGGCTCGCTCAGCCTTACTCTTCTGCACCCTCCTCATCCTCTCGATCTGCACCCTCTTCTTCACTCTCTGCTATGTGCACCCCCAAAGACACTACCACCAACAACACGACCACCACCACCACCACCACATACCTTCCGCTTGAGTCACTGGAATTATTTTCCGATCCATATCAAGAGGACATTTCTGATGCGCAGCCACTCTTGGTATTGGATCAGGAAGAGGAGGTAGCAACAAGCGCTACTCAGCAGTCTGACGCCAGTACCCAGATCAGCCCAAGGAGGAGGTTGGTCCCCGGTGTTGCTGCCTACTCCGAGATCTCTACTTATAGCGGTGGGGAAGGTGACGTTGATGATGACGTGTCTAGTGATGTCACGTGGGTGCCCACAAGAGAGGAAGAGGAGGGGAGTTCAGAGGGAGATATGGACCAGCAGATAGGGAGGAGAAGCAGCAATGACTTACATTGCACAGCAGGGACAAAGCAGACTGCAAATGTATCAGGAGCGAGTCATCGACCATGTACGGTCACATCTGGCGCTCCCAGGACACCGGCACATGGCTCCGCAGTGTGGGCTTTTTTTAACGTGTCCGCTGCTGACAATAGCGTTGCCATCTGCAATCTTTGCAGTCAACGCGTTAGTCGCGGTAAGCCCAATACTCACCTAGGGACGACCGCCTTAAGAAGGCACATGAGCAGCCATCACCGAGCCCAGTGGGAGCAACGGAACACACAAAGCCACACTGCAGGCTCTCACCGTCCAGCCTCGTCTTCTACTTCTCCTTCTCCTCTCTCCTCACAATTGTCCTCCACTCCACCTTCCATCACGCCAAGCTCACATTTTTCTGCAAAAAGGCAGGCTTCCGTGGGCCTAATGTTTGAGCGTAAAAAAATGATGACGCCGGATAACCCTCTTGCCCAACGGTTGGCGGCTGGCTTGTCAGAACTCATAGCCCGCCAACTACTGCCATATAAACTGGTGGACTCAGAGGCCTTTCGCAAATTTGTGGCCATTGGAACACCACAATGGAAGGTCCCAGGAAGGAAGTATTTCTCAGAGAAGGGCATCCCAGAGCTATATGACCATGTTCAGCGGCAAGTGAATGTATCTCTGGCACACAGTGTCGGTGCCAAGATACATCTGACCACAGACACGTGGTCTAGCAAACACGGGCAGGGAAGGTATATCAGTTTTACTGCCCACTGGGTGAACCTTCTGACGGCCGTCAAGCATGTAACCCGTGGCACCCGTGTAGATTTGGTTTTACCGCCACGGATTGCATGCAGGCCTGACTCTTCTTCTCCTCCTCCTACTCCATCCTCCTCCCTCTCCTCCTCAGCTGCCTCCTCCTTTTCCGCTGCTAGCGTCTCTTCCACTGCACCGCCCAAGCTCCCCAGAACCTATTCCACATGCCAGGTGAGACGTTGCCATGCCGTGCTGCGTCTGTTGTGCCTGGAAGCAAAGAGCCACACTGGCCCGGCACTCCTTTCAGCTTTGCGTTCACAGGCAGATGAGTGGCTAACACCGCTCAATTTGACAGTTGGTAAAGTGGTGTGTGACAACGGTGCCAATCTGCTTAGCGCATTGAAACAGGGCAAAATCACGCACGTGCCGTGCATGGCACACGTCTTAAACTTGGTCGTGCAGCGATTCCTTGTCAAATACCCTGGGGTCCAGGACATCTTGCGGCAGGCAAGGAAAATCTCGGCCCATTTCAGAAGATCTTACACGGCCATGGCTCGCCTTGCTGACATTCAGCGGCGACACCATCTGCCGGTCAGACGTCTTATTTGCGATTGCCCGACGCGATGGAACTCAACCTTCTATATGCTTGATAGGCTGCTCCAGCAGAAACGTGCAGTTAACGTCTACCTGTATGAACTCTGCGAAAGAAACGGTTCTGGGGAGCTGGGTTTTTTTTCACCGCGCCAGTGGCTGCTCATGCGCGACACATGCAGACTTCTGCGGCCATTTGAGGAGATCACCAAACTGGTCAGTCGCAGCCATGGCGCCATCAGTGACATGGTACCTTATGCCTTCTTTCTGGAGCGTGCATTGCGTCGTGTCATTGATCAGGCTGTGGAGGAGCAGGAGCGGGAAGATGAGGAAGTCGCAATGCTGGATGAATTCCCAGGGGGGGCTACTCTATCTGAGACAAGTCAACAACAGGAGTCTGATGAGGAGTCAGAGGAGGATGGTGCCGGGGCGGATGAGCAGGAGCAAGAAGAGCATGCTTTAAACCTTTCTGGGATCCCTGTTGTGCGAGGATGGGGAGAGGAGAATGAAGAGGACGACATTATCCTGGATGATGAGCAGGAGCCAGGCCACCACACCGCTTCCACTTTAGTGCAAATGGGGGCCTTCATGCTCCAGTGTTTTAATAGGGACCCCCGTATAAAAAGCATGAGGGTCAAGGACCAGTACTGGGTGGCAACGTACTTAGACCCCCGGTACAAACACAAAATGGCGGAAATGTTACCGCCGTCGCAGAGGGCTGTCAGAATGCAGCACTTCCAGGCCTTGCTTCGAGAAATGCTGCATTCTGCTTTTGCGTGCGCTGGCAGAGGAGCAATTCCCACTCCCAGAGAAGGATTTGCGGGTACCAATCCAACAGCGCCTGCAAGAAGAGGCCGGTTTGAAGATGTGTTGGTGACTTCGGATATGAGGTCATTCTTTCAGCCGACCCATCGACAGGTGTCATCCGGATCCAGCATCAGGGAACGCCTAGACCGTCAGGTGTCCGACTACATTGGGTTAACGGCCGATGTGGACGCTCTGAGGAGTGATGAACCCCTAGACTACTGGGTGGGCAGGCTTGACCTCTGGCCAGAGCTTGCCCAATTTGCAATCGAACTGTTGGCTTGCCCCTCATCCAGTGTCCTGTCCGAAAGGACGTTCAGCGCAGCAGGGGGGATTGTGACCGATAAGCGTACTCGCCTAGCTCACCACAGTGTTAACTACCTCACATTTCTAAAAATGAATGAGGCATGGATCTCGGAGGAATTCAACACATGTGACCAGTAGACCATGTATATGTCTATAAACTATTTTTTTAATCAAGCACACAGACCTTCTTAATTCATTTGGCTCACTTCCTTGACCCAAAAAAGCACACCGTACTATATGCCCCTACCCTCCTCTTTGAAGAGGTTGAGCGGTGTCATATTTCTACTGGGGCTGCTTATGATATCCCTGTGCTGTGCTGACTTCCTCCTGGGGGTTCTTATTATGAAGGGATCACACTATCCCTGTGCTGTGCTGACTTCCTCCTGGGGGTTCTTATTATGAGGGGATCACACCATCCCTGTGCTGTGCTGACTTCCTCCTGGGGCTGCTTACGGTGCTGCTGTCAGTGCTGTATGTCACGGTGCTGCTGTCAGCGCTGTATGTCACGGTGCTGCTGTCAGCGCTGTATGTCACGGTGCTGCTGTCAGCGCTGTATGTCACGGTGCTGCTGTCAGCGCTGTATGTCACGGTGCTGCTGTCAGCGCTGTATGTCACGGTGCTGCTGTCAGCGCTGTATGTCACGGTGCTGCTGTCAGCGCTGTATGTCACGGTGCTGCTGTCAGCGCTGTATGTCACGGTGCTGCTGTCAGCGCTGTATGTCACGGTGCTGCTGTCAGCGCTGTATGTCACGGTGCTGCTGTCAGCGCTGTATGTCACGGTGCTGCTGTCAGCGCTGTATGTCACGGTGCTGCTGTCAGTGCTCTGTATTACGGTGCTGCTGTCAGATGCCTCTATCACGGTGCATGTGTCATTCCGGTATGTCACGCTGCTGGTGATCATCTCCTGCACCCTCTTCTTTGCCTACCCTGGTCCCTGACCTTCCCTCTCCTCCATTGCCTTCATTAGCTCCATAGTCCTGAATTGTTAGAACAATTTCCCAAATAAAATAAAAATGCTTGTAGTTATCGATCCCAAATTCACCTCATACATGTATTATGTCATTGTCCAGATGGTGGGACTACGTTTTACCCCCTAATAATTACCACGTGGCCGCAAATTCGACATGAAGGTTTGCAAAGTTCGCCTCCCATTGAAGTCAATGGGGCCCGCGGCGAACGTTCGGTTTCGCGAACGTTTGGGTCCGTTCGCATTTCGCTTTCGCGAAACGTCCCGTCGGAAGTTCGTCCATCACTAGTGGTACAGTAATAGGCTTGTACATGTATAATATTCTTTCTTCCAAATATAGAAAGGATATTATACTTGACTGCTGCCCTTCTGCTGCAGTCTGCTAAACATTCACAACTCACTTGTTCCACAAAAGTTCTTATAAGGACTGGTAACTTGGTATAGGGTGCTACGGTACATAGGCTTGAGTGCGGTACAGTCTGCTGTTCTGTAAGGACCGCTATCGGTCCACAATAGATAGGGTTGACGTGCACCACTGCTGACCGCTGCCCTATACTGCAGCAGTCCTTCAGCGGTATAGGGACTGACGTACAGTCTGCTAATCACTAACACACAACCTGCTTGTTCCACAAAAGTTCTTATAAGGACTGGTAACTTGGTATAGGGTGCTACGGTACATAGGCTTGAGTGCGGTACAGTCTGCTGTTCTGTAAGGACCGCTATCGGTCCACAATAGATAGGGTTGACGTGCACCACTGCTGACCGCTGCCCTATACTGCAGCAGTCCTTCAGCGGTATAGGGACTGACGTACAGTCTGCTAAACACTAATACACAACCTGCTTGGTCCACAAAAGTTCTTATAAGGACTGGTAACTTGGTATAGGGTGCTACGGTACATAGGCTTGAGTGCGGTACAGTCTGCTGTTCTGTAAGGACCGCTATAGGTCCACAATAGATAGGGTTGACGTGCACCACTGCTGACCGCTCACCTATACTGCAGCAGTCCTTCAGCGGTATAGGGACTGACGTACAGTCTGCTAATCACTAACACACAACCTGCTTGTTCCACAAAAGTTCTTATAAGGACTGGTAACTTGGTATAGGGTGCTACGGTACATAGGCTTGAGTGCGGTACAGTCTGCTGTTCTGTAAGGACCGCTATCGGTCCACAATAGATAGGGTTGACGTGCACCACTGCTGACCGCTGCCCTATACTGCAGCAGTCCTTCAGCGGTATAGGGACTGACGTACAGTCTGCTAAACACTAATACACAACCTGCTTGGTCCACAAAAGTTCTTATAAGGACTGGTAACTTGGTATAGGGTGCTACGGTACATAGGCTTGAGTGCGGTACAGTCTGCTGTTCTGTAAGGACCGCTATCGGTCCACAATAGATAGGGTTGACGTGCACCACTGCTGACCGCTGCCCTATACTGCAGCAGTCCTTCAGCGGTATAGGGACTGACGTACAGTCTGCTAAACACTAATACACAACCTGCTTGGTCCACAAAAGTTCTTATAAGGACTGGTAACTTGGTATAGGGTGCTACGGTACATAGGCTTGAGTGCGGTACAGTCTGCTGTTCTGTAAGGACCGCTATAGGTCCACAATAGATAGGGTTGACGTGCACCACTGCTGACCGCTCACCTATACTGCAGCAGTCCTTCAGCGGTATAGGGACTAAGAGTTTTGTCACAGGGTCATTTAAAAAATGACAGGCAGAGGAAGAGGCAGGCCCTTCCGCAGGGGTGGTAGGGGTAGGGCAGGAGCAACAGGCTTGAGCCAAAGTGGGAAGTTGCAGAAGGTGCGTTCAATTACTTTAAAGGATGCACCAGACTTGGTTGAGTGGCTCGCTCAGCCTTACTCTTCTGCACCCTCCTCATCCTCTCGATCTGCACCCTCTTCTTCACTCTCTGCTATGTGCACCCCCAAAGACACTACCACCAACAACACGACCACCACCACCACCACCACATACCTTCCGCTTGAGTCACTGGAATTATTTTCCGATCCATATCAAGAGGACATTTCTGATGCGCAGCCACTCTTGGTATTGGATCAGGAAGAGGAGGTAGCAACAAGCGCTACTCAGCAGTCTGACGCCAGTACCCAGATCAGCCCAAGGAGGAGGTTGGTCCCCGGTGTTGCTGCCTACTCCGAGATCTCTACTTATAGCGGTGGGGAAGGTGACGTTGATGATGACGTGTCTAGTGATGTCACGTGGGTGCCCACACGAGAGGAAGAGGAGGGGAGTTCAGAGGGAGATATGGACCAGCAGATAGGGAGGAGAAGCAGCAATGACTTACATTGCACAGCAGGGACAAAGCAGACTGCAAATGTATCAGGAGCGAGTCATCGACCATGTACGGTCACATCTGGCGCTCCCAGGACACCGGCACATGGCTCCGCAGTGTGGGCTTTTTTTAACGTGTCCGCTGCTGACAATAGCGTTGCCATCTGCAATCTTTGCAGTCAACGCGTTAGTCGCGGTAAGCCCAATACTCACCTAGGGACGACCGCCTTAAGAAGGCACATGAGCAGCCATCACCGAGCCCAGTGGGAGCAACGGAACACACAAAGCCACACTGCAGGCTCTCACCGTCCAGCCTCGTCTTCTACTTCTCCTTCTCCTCTCTCCTCACAATTGTCCTCCACTCCACCTTCCATCACGCCAAGCTCACATTTTTCTGCAAAAAGGCAGGCTTCCGTGGGCCTAATGTTTGAGCGTAAAAAAATGATGATGCCGGATAACCCTCTTGCCCAACGGTTGGCGGCTGGCTTGTCAGAACTCATAGCCCGCCAACTACTGCCATATAAACTGGTGGACTCGGAGGCCTTTCGCAAATTTGTGGCCATTGGAACACCACAATGGAAGGTCCCAGGAAGGAAGTATTTCTCAGAGAAGGGCATCCCAGAGCTATATGGCCATGTTCAGCGGCAAGTGAATGTATCTCTGGCACACAGTGTCGGTGCCAAGATACATCTGACCACAGACACGTGGTCTAGCAAACACGGGCAGGGAAGGTATATCAGTTTTACTGCCCACTGGGTGAACCTTCTGACGGCCGTCAAGCATGTAACCCGTGGCACCCGTGTAGATTTGGTTTTACCGCCACGGATTGCATGCAGGCCTGACTCTTCTTCTCCTCCTCCTACTCCATCCTCCTCCCTCTCCTCCTCAGCTGCCTCCTCCTTTTCCGCTGCTAGCGTCTCTTCCACTGCACCGCCCAAGCTCCCCAGAACCTATTCCACATGCCAGGTGAGACGTTGCCATGCCGTGCTGCGTCTGTTGTGCCTGGAAGCAAAGAGCCACACTGGCCCGGCACTCCTTTCAGCTTTGCGTTCACAGGCAGATGAGTGGCTAACACCGCTCAATTTGACAGTTGGTAAAGTGGTGTGTGACAACGGTGCCAATCTGCTTAGCGCATTGAAACAGGGCAAAATCACGCACGTGCCGTGCATGGCACACGTCTTAAACTTGGTCGTGCAGCGATTCCTTGTCAAATACCCTGGGGTCCAGGACATCTTGCGGCAGGCAAGGAAAATCTCGGCCCATTTCAGAAGATCTTACACGGCCATGGCTCGCCTTGCTGACATTCAGCGGCGACACCATCTGCCGGTCAGACGTCTTATTTGCGATTGCCCGACGCGATGGAACTCAACCTTCTATATGCTTGATAGGCTGCTCCAGCAGAAACGTGCAGTTAACGTCTACCTGTATGAACTCTGCGAAAGAAACGGTTCTGGGGAGCTGGGTTTTTTTTCACCGCGCCAGTGGCTGCTCATGCGCGACACATGCAGACTTCTGCGGCCATTTGAGGAGATCACCAAACTGGTCAGTCGCAGCCATGGCGCCATCAGTGACATGGTACCTTATGCCTTCTTTCTGGAGCGTGCATTGCGTCGTGTCATTGATCAGGCTGTGGAGGAGCAGGAGCGGGAAGATGAGGAAGTCGCAATGCTGGATGAATTCCCAGGGGGGGCTACTCTATCTGAGACAAGTCAACAACAGGAGTCTGATGAGGAGTCAGAGGAGGATGGTGCCGGGGCGGATGAGCAGGAGCAAGAAGAGCATGCTTTAAACCTTTCTGGGATCCCTGTTGTGCGAGGATGGGGAGAGGAGAATGAAGAGGACGACATTATCCTGGATGATGAGCAGGAGCCAGGCCACCACACCGCTTCCACTTTAGTGCAAATGGGGGCCTTCATGCTCCAGTGTTTTAATAGGGACCCCCGTATAAAAAGCATGAGGGTCAAGGACCAGTACTGGGTGGCAACGTACTTAGACCCCCGGTACAAACACAAAATGGCGGAAATGTTACCGCCGTCGCAGAGGGCTGTCAGAATGCAGCACTTCCAGGCCTTGCTTCGAGAAATGCTGCATTCTGCTTTTGCGTGCGCTGGCAGAGGAGCAATTCCCACTCCCAGAGAAGGATTTGCGGGTACCAATCCAACAGCGCCTGCAAGAAGAGGCCGGTTTGAAGATGTGTTGGTGACTTCGGATATGAGGTCATTCTTTCAGCCGACCCATCGACAGGTGTCATCCGGATCCAGCATCAGGGAACGCCTAGACCGTCAGGTGTCCGACTACATTGGGTTAACGGCCGATGTGGACGCTCTGAGGAGTGATGAACCCCTAGACTACTGGGTGGGCAGGCTTGACCTCTGGCCAGAGCTTGCCCAATTTGCAATCGAACTGTTGGCTTGCCCCTCATCCAGTGTCCTGTCCGAAAGGACGTTCAGCGCAGCAGGGGGGATTGTGACCGATAAGCGTACTCGCCTAGCTCACCACAGTGTTAACTACCTCACATTTCTAAAAATGAATGAGGCATGGATCTCGGAGGAATTCAACACATGTGACCAGTAGACCATGTATATGTCTATAAACTATTTTTTTAATCAAGCACACAGACCTTCTTAATTCATTTGGCTCACTTCCTTGACCCAAAAAAGCACACCGTACTATATGCCCCTACCCTCCTCTTTGAAGAGGTTGAGCGGTGTCATATTTCTACTGGGGCTGCTTATGATATCCCTGTGCTGTGCTGACTTCCTCCTGGGGGTTCTTATTATGAAGGGATCACACTATCCCTGTGCTGTGCTGACTTCCTCCTGGGGGTTCTTATTATGAGGGGATCACACCATCCCTGTGCTGTGCTGACTTCCTCCTGGGGCTGCTTACGGTGCTGCTGTCAGTGCTGTATGTCACGGTGCTGCTGTCAGCGCTGTATGTCACGGTGCTGCTGTCAGCGCTGTATGTCACGGTGCTGCTGTCAGCGCTGTATGTCACGGTGCTGCTGTCAGCGCTGTATGTCACGGTGCTGCTGTCAGCGCTGTATGTCACGGTGCTGCTGTCAGCGCTGTATGTCACGGTGCTGCTGTCAGCGCTGTATGTCACGGTGCTGCTGTCAGCGCTGTATGTCACGGTGCTGCTGTCAGCGCTGTATGTCACGGTGCTGCTGTCAGCGCTGTATGTCACGGTGCTGCTGTCAGCGCTGTATGTCACGGTGCTGCTGTCAGCGCTGTATGTCACGGTGCTGCTGTCAGATGCCTCTATCACGGTGCATGTGTCATTCCGGTATGTCACGCTGCTGGTGATCATCTCCTGCACCCTCTTCTTTGCCTACCCTGGTCCCTGACCTTCCCTCTCCTCCATTGCCTTCATTAGCTCCATAGTCCTGAATTGTTAGAACAATTTCCCAAATAAAATAAAAATGCTTGTAGTTATCGATCCCAAATTCACCTCATACATGTATTATGTCATTGTCCAGATGGTGGGACTACGTTTTACCCCCTAATAATTACCACGTGGCCGCAAATTCGACATGAAGGTTTGCAAAGTTCGCCTCCCATTGAAGTCAATGGGGCCCGCGGCGAACGTTCGGTTTCGCGAACGTTTGGGTCCGTTCGCATTTCGCTTTCGCGAAACGTCCCGTCGGAAGTTCGTCCATCACTAATAGACACGCGTTTACTTCAATTGGAAACCCAATGGATATATACCTTAGAAGCTACTAATTATCCAAGTTTAAATGAATATATTACATTCAAGCATTTTCTGTAATTATTATTTTCCACACTATTTAATAACTAGTATGTTTAATCTTGATCCCATGGAATTCTCCATGGGGTGCCTGATTTTTGGAAATAGGGCTACCCACTTTCCGCCAAATCGTCAGTTTCTACACTCAATTCTCCTCTTTTCCTTTTATTTATTTTTCTTCCTTCGTATTTTTTCTATTTTTTCCTTTTTTCCCCCTTTTTGTTTTTGTTTTTGTTTTTGTGTTTGTTTTTGTGTTTGTGTTTGGGTTTGTGTTTGTTTTTGTGTTTGTGGTTGTTTTTGTTTTTGTTTTGTCCTTGTCTTGATGTATGATGGTTTGTCGTTGTGTTAGTCCTTTCTGTTTGTTTGTGTGTCACTTTCTTTGTATGTGGTCATTAATACCTACCCTGGCTACATTTTACTATTTGATTTTCACATAGTTTGAAACAGAGTATTACAACTTTATGATTTACATAACAACTGTTGGTTTATTTATTTTCTATTTATTTTTTTTGGTTGCGTATTAATTAACTAGATCTAGCCATTTTTTATTTTTACATAGTACTCTAAACACTGTTGACCGTTACGTTTCTGTTTTTCAAATAGTGCAGTTGTTATCTCCATTGATGTTTTGTAGCGTTATGAACGTTTTCAAACTAATAATTACTTGTTCACTGTTTTATTTTAAATATGTGAATTTGTTTGGAGTCGGCCGACAAGCACAGTCCCTTCCCCTTCTTTTTGTCCACCTGTTTCAAAAGATCTATCTAAATCCTGAGTGAACAGCCATTTTATGGCTGTGAATTATTAGACTAATCTATATTGGCTTTATTACATTACTTTCAAATTTTTCTCCCTTTCTTTTGTCTCCAAGTCTGCCCCCTTTCGTGGAAACCCCCTCTTGGAAGAGCGCGCCTGATCACTTCATTTCCGCACAGTCATGGGTGCCTGTATGGACACACAGGTCCAGCTATGTGGAAGCTGGACCTGTTAATATGCGGGCTGCTAGGCTAGCGCATGCGCGTCACTGTGTCCTTGGACTGGCATTCTATGCAGGGCTCTTTTGAGCCCTCTAGATTGTCTCTCCTGTGATCCCCGTTATCGCCTGTCGCGGCGTCCCGGTCTCCTTGGTCACGGAGACGCCGCCGCAGAGCATTATGGGGATTGTAGGCTCACATGTGTGGCACGCGTGCGCACGCATGCGCAGTTCCGCATTCATTGTCCGCTCACATCCGGCGTCGTTGATTGGACGCCGGATGCTGAGGGAGATAAATAGGCGTTCACCAATCATGCAGGTACGTCCGCCCTGCAGAGTCTGTGTGAGAGGATACCGCCGTAAGGTCAGTTCATAGAACAAGCACAGCGTCTGCCACACAGACCATGTTGCTGTTCCAATTTTTCTCCCCTTCCTCCTTGCTTATTTTATTACAATCTGTTTTGGTTCTTTTTATACTTCAGACCGATTTTCTCTGGCTGCTTCGTTCAGAGCCTGAATGGTGTGGCTCCGGTGCTGTTTGCCGTGTGGTGTGCTTGCGCTGTTGCCTGTATGATACAGCAACAATTGAGTCTGCATTCTTTATATGCTTTTGGTAAGCAATAATTATTTTAATTGATTAAAAATCACCTTTGAGCACACTGCCCAGTCAATTCCTCCTTTTCTGCTCTTTTTTAGTTTTTTTTTCATACACCTGAACATTACCTTTCTGTTTTTGTGCTTTTTTAATTACCTCATTACAACTCAGATCACCTTACGGGCTTCAAAAACAATTCTAAGGACTTCCCTCTGTGCAATCTCCAGTTTCCCTTTTGTGACATATCTCAAACTTAATTAGCACAGGTATGACTTGAATTTATCCTTTATTGAAATGGACTCTTTAACTCTTTAATTAACTAATTATCCCTATGGAAGCTTCTTTAAGCTCCTTGTGAACCTTGTATGATACTAGATTTGTTTGTCCGCTTAATTTGTCTCCTGCAGTCACCTCTCTGGCGGTTTTTGTGATTGGCTCGCTCTCCAATTCTGAGTGGGGTCTTCTCCTTAGGGACTAGACGTACTTGTTCTAGATTGGTAGGTATCACTTTGCACATACTTTTTAATGAGACACACACATTACTTGCTTCGCTTTGTATTGATCAATTTTTTGAGACGGCTGGGCCATGTTGGGGATTTAGGCTGTGCTTTTCTTTACATGACCGGCTCCATTAATTTTGTTCTTTCTCCATTCACAGTGAACCTTCTCATTTGTATTTTAAACAAAATAATTTCTCTTCCACCAATTATTGGCTCCCCTGAAGAAGCCTAACAATAGGCGAAACATGTCGGGAATTTTCCATCTGAACTGCCAAGAACATGGTTATTTGAATTAATTGATGGATTATGTACATTGTTCTGTATGAAAATCAATATTTGTAGTTTTATGAACTTTGATCTTATTGTACCCCTTTGATCGTTTTTACTACATTTAATAAAATAATCTCTTTTAACTAAACATTTATATATATCTCTCTCACTAATATCAGCACCGTAACAGTCCCACCTCCCTTTTTCCGCTTTTCTATATCTGTTATAATTGGGATGAGGTGCGTTGATAACTCCTTGCCTAACTTAGCTTCTTCCATTCCCCTATATATATATATATATATATATATATATAATCTAATATATACACATACATGGTTGGTGATCAGGAGCAGTGCTGGGATGTGAGGCACAGGCACCCAGTACTAAATGAGGGGCATGTGTCTGTTGAGCCTGACTCTAGTTATGCCCCTGCCTATGGACACAGTGGATATGCAATACAGGTAGGGTTGCCACCTGTCCATGATTCACCCGGACAGTCCGGGTTTGGAATTATGTGCCAGGGTTTCAGTCCACCTGAAACCCGGATACATTATTCAGACAAGAATGTGGCTCGGGATAGGGCCTGACAGGAGGGAGAGGGGGCTCAGATGTGCCGCATTACTATTCTCTTTGGAGTGCCCAAAGGTGTCCCAGGTCTGTTACAATCCTATAGTGGTCTCCAAACTGCAGCCCTTTGCTTGCTTTTATCCAGCCCTTGGGGCACTATTTCATTCAATGATACAAACAATGGAGCATGATTCCCCCCCCCGCTGACACTAATGATGGGGGCACACATCTTTCAAATTACAGCAAAAATGGGGCACAATTTCTTTCAATGACAGCAGCAATCGGGGCCAATGACATCAATGAAGGGGCACAATTCCTCCCACTGATACCAATGATGGGGCACAATTCCTCCCACTGATACCAATGAAGGGGCACAATTCCTCCCACTGACACCAATGATGGGGCACAATTCCTCCCACTGACACCAATGATGGGGCACAATTCCTCCCACTGACACCAATGATGGGACACAATTCCTCCCACTGAGACCAATGATGGGGCACTATTCCTCCCACTGACACCAATAATGGGGCACAGTTCCTCCCACCGAGACCAATGATGGGGCGCAATTACTCCCATTGAAACAAACGATAGGGCATTATTTTTTCCCACTGACATCAGGGCATTTTCTACTCCCAATGGGCACAGTCCGGCCCCTCTAAAGTGTGAAGGACAGTAAACTGGACCTTTGTTTGGAGACCCCCGCTATAGTGTTTACGAAGAAAAAAAACCTGTGCACCGCTAAAGTGTTCGGGTTTGGCTTGAAGAAAAAGTGGCAACCCTAAATACAGGATGAGCATTTTACGGAAATAGGTAAATTATTATTAGTGAGAATTTCTTATTCTTTGTATCCAATCACATACCTACCTAACCCTATGAATAAAGTACAAGTCACAGCCCAGCCTCGCCCTGTGTAGGAGGAAGTGACCCTCCCAACTGCATTCTTCTCCGGTGTCAGAGAACTTCATTTCATTTCCTCGTCTGCTGTCAGCGATGGCGTCTTCTGATCTAAGAGCCGAGTTGGAATGTTCTGTCTGTCTGAACATTTATACAGATCCTGTAAACCTGAGATGTGGACACAACTTCTGCCGGGTCTGTATTGATCGTGTGCTGGATACACAGGGGGGGTCTGGAGGATATTCCTGCCCTGAATGCAGAGAGAAGTTTCCGGCTCGTCCTGCACTGCAGAGGAACATAACACTACGTAACATAGTGGGGAATTTCCTGTCTGCTCAGCCACATCAGGAGGAGTCCGGGGTCTTCTGTACTTACTGTGTGGACTTTCCTGCGCCTGCTGTTAGATCCTGTCTGCTCTGTGAGGTTTCTCTGTGTGATAAACACCTGAGAGTTCACAAAAAGTCCCCAGAACACGTCTTATGTGACCCCACCTTGTCCATGGAGAGCAGGAAATGCTCCGTCCATAAGAAGATCCTGGAGTATTACTGCACTGAGGATGAGACTTGTATCTGTGTGTCCTGCAGTTTGGCTGGAGAACATCGAGGACACCAGGTGGGAGATGCTGGATGAGGCTTCTGAGAAGAAGAAGAAGACACTGAGGAATGTTCTGCAGAAACTTCTGACAAAGAGAGAGGAGACGGAGGAAAGAGTCCAGAGTCTGCAGGAACACAGGAGGAAAGTAGAAGAAGAAGCAGCTGGTGACACCGAGAGAGTCACTGTCCTGTTTAGAGATCTCAGGAGACGTCTGGAAGACCTGGAGAAGAGAGTCCTGAGGGAAATCTCCGGGAGGGCAGAGCGGATCTCCATCTCCATCCGGGATCTGGAAATAAAGAAGGAGGAGCTGTCCAGGAAGTTGCGTCACATTGAGGAGCTGTGTAACGTGACGGATCCACTGACTGTCTTACAGGAATCAGACACAGGTGACTTGTGTGATACTGAGGATGGAGATAATGAGGACAGAGAGAGACATGAGGAGCTCCTCCATGATGGAGGGGGTCTGGATGTGGATGGGATATCACACACATTACACACATTATCTGATATAATAAGAGAGGTAAATGTATCCTCCTATATACAGGGAGCTGCAGACATATTACTGGATGTAAATACAGCTCATAATTATCTCCATATATCAGATGACAGGAAAACTGTATCCTGGTCAGATAGAAAACAGAATCGTCCAGAAACACCAGAGAGATTTCAGAATTGTTATCAGGTGTTGAGCAGTCGGAGTTTCTCCTCAGGGAGACATTACTGGGAAGTGGATGTCGGGGGGATCAGATGGATGGAAAGTCGGGATGTGTTACCCCAGTATAGACAGGAGAGGAGAGCAGTCAGGGATTGGATGGAATAAGAAGTCCTGGGGTTTGTACAGGGAGGGTGATCAGTATTTGGTGAGACATGACAGTAAACAGATCCTCTTACCCTCCAATCTCTCCAGTAACAGAGTCAGGATATATCTGGATTATGGGGCCGGACGGATCTCCTTTTATGATCTGTGTGACCCGATCCGACATCTCCACACCTTCACCACCACCTTCACTGAGCCCCTCCATGCTGGGATACGTGTATGGGGAGGTTGTATAAAGATCTGTGGGGGGAAACAGGAGATGTGAGAACTCCGCCCAGAGACTGGTGATGTCACAGGGAGAGGGGGTCAGATTGGTGGAAAGATCATTTATTGGGGACACTTAGGTGATATTTCTTCCTACCTCACAGTTCACTGTGATTGGTTGGAATAACTAACCAACTACAGGAGTCACTGCTATTGGACAGTCACTAAGACAAGATGATCTATCTATCCAACATTTGTTTTCCTCTAATTCTCTAACCAGGAAATTATCACAGTGAGTGACACTGGGAACCTTTCCTCCTTCCCCCTCCCCCACCCTCTGCCCCACATGTGGTCTCTCTGTGTTGGGTGGCAGCAAAGATCAGATTCGGAGGATGCAGTGCGGTTGCTGTGAAGGGATAGGATGTGGTCACCTCTCCTCTCTTTCCTCCTCCTATTCCATGTACACTGAGGAGTGGTGTCAGTGTTGGTGTTGGGGGCACTAAGATGGACATTCCTGTGCAGCATGTTCCCCGGTCTCATGTGCAAGGCGGGTACTAGGGATGGGCAGAAGGGGCATCTGCCCTGGGTGGGATTATTTAATGTGAGAAGAGGACGCAGTTTGCTGGGTACAACCCCTTCCCATTCTGCAGCATATAATACAGGCAGAGAGCGGCTTTGCCCCTACATGTAGATCGTAGCACTACACCCCCCCCCCCCCCTGCCTGCACAGTACACAGTACTTGTCTTTCAGCAACAGTAGAGGGAAGCAGGCGAGGCACGTGAGGTTGGGAAGGTATCAGCACTTTCCTGATTCAGTCTACATGTATACAACTTTCCCTGTCCTGGACAGCGGCTTCTCTCCCCCCCCCCCCCACTCATTTCTATCACTCCTGATTTATCTCTCACAATGTCTGTGGGAGACCATCACCTACCGCCCCGCCCCCCTCCTGTTATCTCTCCCTGCTCTAGTTTAGACATCTCAGAGCATATTCCTGCTCTCTATAGTGACCCCCTCCCCTCCTGTGCCCTTCTCTCGGACCCCCTTCCCTCCTGTGCTCTTCTCTCTGATCACCTCCTTTCCTGTGCCCTTCTCTCAGACCCCCTTCCCTCCTGTGCTCTTCTCTCTGACCCCCTCCCCTCCTGTGCCCTTCTCTCAGACCCCCTCCTTTCCTGTGCCCTTCTCTCGGACCCCCTCCTTTCCTGTGCCCTTCTCTCCCACCCCCTCCCCTCCTGTGCCCTTCTCTCGGACCCCCTTCCCTCCTGTGCCCTTCTCTCAGACCCCCTCCCCTCCTGTGCCCTTCTCTGGGACCTCTCCCCTCCTGTGCCCTTTTCTCCGACCCCCTCCCCTCCTGTGCTCTTTTCTGGGACCCCCTCCCCTCCTGTGCCCTTCTCTGGGACCCCCTCCCCTCCTGTGCCCTTCTCTCGGATCCCCTCCCCTCCTGTGCTCTTCTCTGGGACCCCCTCTCCTCCTGTGCCCTTTCTCGGACCCACTCCCATTCTGTACCCTTCTCTCAGATCCCCTCCCATCCTGTGCCTTTCTCTTGAACCCCCTCCCCTCCTGTGCCCTTCTCTCAAACCCTCTCCCCTCCTGTGCCCTTTTCTCGCACCCCCTCCCCTACTGTGCCCTTCTCTTGGAACCCCTCCCATCCTGCGCCCTTCTCTCGGACCCCCTCCCCTCCTGTGCCCTTCTCTCGGAACCCCTCCCCTCCTGCGCCCTTCTCTCGGACCCCTTCCACTCCTGCGCCCTTCTCTCGGACCCCCTCCCCTCCTGCGCCCTTCTCTCGGACCCCCTCCCCTCCTGCGCCCCTTCTCTCGGACCCCCTCCCCTCCTGCGCCCTTCTCTCGGACCCCCTCCGCTCCTGTGCCCTTTCTCGGACCCCCTCCCCTCCTGTGCCCTTCTCTAGGACCCCCTCCTGTGCCCTTCTCTCGGACCCCCTCCCCTCCTGTGCCCTTCTCTCGGACCCCCTCCCCTCCTGCGGCCTTCTCTCAGACCCCCTACCCTCCTGTGCCCTTCTCTCTGACCCCTCCCCTCCTGTGCCCTTCTCTCAGACCCCCTCCCCTCCTGTGCCCTTCTCTCGGACCCGCTCCCTCCTGTGCCCTTCTCTAGGACCCCCTTCTGTGCCCTTCTCTCGGACCCCCTCCCCTTCTGTGCCCTTCTCTCGGACCCCCTTTCCTCTCTACCTGCACAGCCAAACTGAGTGGTGTCCTCTCCTCTGTGCTGCTAAGACTGCCTCTACTCAGCCAACAGGTAACAGTAACATACTTTCAGGATTCTCAAGACGTAAAATCTTTAACATTGCACACAAAAAAAATGGGCTAACTTTACTGGTTAGTTTTTTTTTTCTTTAAATTCATTAAAGTCATTTTTTCAAAAAAAATAATTGCATTTGAAAGATTGCTGCACAAATACAGCGTGACATAAAATATTGCAACAACCACCATTTTATTCTCCAGGGTTTCTACTAAAAAAACATATATTCTTTGGGGGTTCGAAGTAATTTTCTAGCAAAGTAAAAAATGATTTTAACTTGAAACCAACAAAATGTCAGAAAAAGGTTAAGTGGTTAAACTTTTTTCACTTACACACAAAGTCTATTCCATTGACAAATTGTTACAATGTTTATACTTAAGTTCAACTGATAAAGAATGCTTTGATTTTTGGCAGACTGTTTTTCTCTTCCTTTCCTCTGAGGGCTGTGGTTTCAGAAGAGCAGAGAGAATGCTTTGAATAGAAAGAATTGTGAAACACTTTAGTCAAGATCGCGTTAATGATTCTTGGCAATTAATTGTGCAGCTTTAATTTTTAGTAAGGGTCCATTTACAAGAGGTGCAAACATGCATCTCCCATGCAGGGCTGTCATCTATCAGCACATAGGTGTTGTGCCCATCCCCGTGTCAGTACCCCATTCATATCTACTGGGACATGAGGCTGCATGGACACAGCCTCTGTATCCTAATATAACATACAGGTGTGGGTCCCAATAGAAGTGAATGGGACACTGGCACAGTGATATGCACACAATGCCCATCCATCCCTATGCTGATAAGAGAGCCCTGCACAGGACACACATGTCTGCTCCACATGTGAATGGACCCTAAAGAACTCCTGTACATGGAGGCTTAGTGAGCTCCCCAGGCATAAGAAAACATCAGGAGCTACTAAACCTGCCCATAGATGGATGGAAATGTAACTGGTCCAGCAAGGACCGGACAAGTTTCAATGAACTCATGCCATTTTTTTCAATGATTTTAATCTATGCTGCCGGGATCCGGCAATACATTACAGCCGCAAGCAGTTTTAAATGACATTTTTTTCCTTTAGAAATGTCATTTTGCTGTGGTACTGTTATAAACATTGGACAGATACACTACTTTACAGGCATACTAAGGAGACCCCCCCCCCCCCCCCCCCCGGCACGATATTTAACCACATCAATACCAGGCACTTACCTTCCCACCCAGACCAATTTTGAGCTTTCTGCGCTGTTGCAATTTGAATGACAATTGCGTGGTCATGTTACACTGTACCCAAATGAAATTTTTACAAATAAAAAAAGACAGAAAATTTTGAACAAATATATATATTTTTTTGTTTCAGTTTCAAAACGTTGTAAATAAGTACGTTTTCTCCTTCACTGATGGGCACTGATAAGGTGGCACTGATGAGGTGGCACCAATGAAGTGGCACTGATGAGGTGGCATTGATGGGCACTGATATGTGGCACTGATGGGCACTGATAGGTGGCACTGATGGGCGACACGGATGGACACTGATAGGTGGCACAAATTGGCACTGATAGCTGGCACAGATTGGCATGGATAACTGGTACGGATTGGCATGGTACGGATTGGCATAGATAGGCAGCACGAATGGGTATGGATAGGCGGGACAGATGGGCATGGCTAGGTGGCACAGACGGGCATGGATGGGCACTGACAGGCAGCATGGATGGGCACTGATCGTTGGCATGGATGGGCACTGATAGGTGGCATTGTATTGTACTGATGGATGCCAATCAGTGCCAAACAATAATGCATGGCAATCAGTGATGCCCATTGTGCGCACTGATTCGCATCCATTGTGGGCACTGATTGGAATCCATTGTGGGCACTGACTGGCATCCCTGGTGGTCTAGGGTGGCATACTTGCTGCTGGGCATCCCTGGTGGTCTGGTGGCATCTCTGCTGGTCCAGTGTGGGCATCCTCGGGGGGGCTGTGCTGATTATCGATCAGCACAGACCCCCCATGTCAGAGGAGCAGCCGATCAGCTGTCCTCTACTCGCGTCTCACAGACACGAATGAGGAAAAGCCAATCACCGGCTCTTCCTATTTATACTGTGATCAGCTGTGATTGGACATGGCTGATCACATGGTAAAGAGTCTCCCTCGGAGACTCTTTACTGAGATCGTAGTTGCAGGGTGTCAGACTGACACCCCGCAAAACAACAATCGCCGCGATGCGCCCCCCGGGGGCACGCAGTGGCTCAAAATCCTGAGGACGGTCTATGACATCCAGTCAGGATTTTGAAACCACTTTGCAGCCGTCATTTGACAATGGGCGGGCGGCAAGTGGTTAAAGCAATATTTCATTTTTATTGTTTCACTTCAAGCATTTTTAAAATCACTGCTCCTGAAAATAAATACATTTTTAAAACTTTTTTTTAGCATTGATACATGTCCCCTGGGGCAGTACCCGGGTCCCCAGACACTTTTTATGGCAATAACTTGCATTTAAGCCTTTACAATGAGCACATTTGATTTTTCATGTTCGTGTCCCATAGACTTTAACCGGTTCCCGACCAGCGCACGCCGATGTACGTCGGCAGAATGCCACGGGCAGGCATATTGGCGTACAGGTACGTCCAATCTTTAATGCCGCCCTGCCATCATGAGCGCGCCGCCGGCGGGACCCCCGTGAGTCCGGTTGTGGGTCCCGCGGACTCGATCGCCACTGGCATACCCGCGATCATCTCACGGGGTGGCTGAATGGAGAAATGCCGTTGTAAACAGCATTTCCCCATTCTGCCTAGAAACTAGTGATGCTGATCTCTGCTCCATGTGATTGGAGCAGAGATCAGTGTTCACTAAATGAAAGCCCAACCCCCCCACAGTTAGAAACACACCCCTAGGAACACTTAACCCCTACACTGCCACCCACTGGTTAACCCCTTCACTGCCAGTGTCATTTACACAGCAATCACTGCATTTGTATAGAACTGATTGCTGTATAAATGACAATGGTCTTAAAAATGTGTCAAAAATGTCCGAAGTGTCCGCCACAATGTCGCAGTCACAATAAAAATCGCTGATCGCCGCCATTACTAGTAAAAAAAAAAAATTATTAACAAAAATGACATAAAACTATCCCCTATTTTGTAAACACTATAACTTTTGCGCAAACCAATCAATAATCGCTTAATGCGTTTTTTTTTTACCAAAAATAAGTAGAAGAATACGTATCGGCCTAAACTGAGGGAAAAAACATTTTTTTTATATATTTTTGGAGGATATTTATTATAACAAAAAGTAAAAAATAATGTGTTTTTTTTCAAAATCGTTGATCTATTTTTGTTTATAGCGCAAAAAATAAAAACCGCAGAGGTGATCAAATACCACCAAAAGAAAGCTCTATTTGTGAGAAAAAAAGGACACAAATATATGTAATGGTGCCCAACGTGTGGTCGCTGAGTGTGGTAGTTCCACCCGTCACCCTGCTAGGCCAGGCATTCACTTCCAGACACACGTTGCCAGACAAATGAACAGTCCTTCAGCTTGTTTTTGTTGTTTTTATTGGGAGATTTAACTTGGATAGGGGAAAGGGACATGGGATGCCCAAGTGATGAATCTTACTTAGTTTGAACAAAAGATTGTTGAATCTATATGGGCAGTCTCTAAAGCTCCACACTCCTCCAGCGCTCTACTTGAGTTCACTCCACTTTCTCTACTGTGCAATCCTAGATTCCTGTCACAGTTAGCACATGGTTAGGCCTCACTCTGAATAAGTCCCAACTGTTCGATATTCACCATTTGCTGGCAGGGGTCTGCAGTCCCCTTTGGTGTAGCAACCAATAACGATGAAAAAGTATATTTGTGCTAACTGAAACTTGGTGGACTACTGATACCAGTAAGTCCTGGGCAAATCCTGACAACCCTCTTGTCTGCAGCAACTTGAATTCAACCTCAACGACACCACAGTCTCTCCCTCTGACTTCACATCCAATATTGGTATGTCTCTCCCAGAGCTTCTCAATGTGCTTCTCACTCACTGACCCCGGAATGGATCCCTCCTGAATGACTTTCCTGGCAGTGCTCCCCACTGTCCTCCCTCTGCTCCTGTTCCAGACACCTCTTGATGACCCTGTATGGAGAGGTTCCTTCCCAGCTCCCGAGCTCCAGGCCTAAGGTCACCCCCTCCCCAGAAAGGGGGTTCCATCAAGGGCCCCGACAGCCTAACACTCCATCACTCAGTTGTTCCACCCAACAACTCCTCCCACAGCAGGCTGACTATGAGTATATATATATATATATATATATATATATATATATATATATGGTCTGCCCCCTGCCGATCCTAGTTGGGGATTGGTCAGGGCTCCCAGATACACTCCATGCCACTCCCCAGCCTAGGGTTGCCACCTTATCTTCAAGCCAAACCTGAACACATTAGCAGCGCACGGCAAAAATTTTTTTTAATGCAGTACCTTAAAGCTGAGGTTCACACAAAAATTGAACCTCTGCTTTTCGGAACCCCTCCCCCCCCCTCTGGTGTCACATTTGGCACCTTTCAGGGGGGTGGGGGATGCAGGCACTTCTGGGAATAGACTCCCAAGGGAGTCTAGGCCTCTTCCCATCCCCCCGCACTGTCTGCTGGGACACACATGGGTCCCAGGAGATAGCGGGGACTAGTTAGGATGCGCAGGGCGACTCGCACATGCGTAGTAGGGAACCGGGAAGTGAAACCACCAACGTTTCACTTCCCGATTCCCTCACCGAGGATGGCGGGGGCAGCTGCAGAGAGCCGAGCGATCGATCGGCTTTGGCTGCCAACATCGCTGGACCCTGGGACAGGTAAGTGTCCATTCTTTAAATACTGCAGCTGCTGGCTTTTTTTTTTTTTTTTTTTTAAGTATGTTTATTAAGAGTTTCATAACAAACAACACTTATAACGACAGTGCTCACAGTATACAAGAGCCGTTCAATGACACAGAAATATACAGTGCAACATAATATTTCAGCATTTCACAGTAAAAAGGGTGCTCCGCTGGCGGCCCCAACGCACTCGGCCAGTATAAACGATCCCCCATCTGGTTCCATAAAAGAAAAGGACAGCTCCTAAGGGCACGAAGGGGGGAGGGGAGCAGAAATAGAGCATAACAGAACAATCGTACCATTTCCCCCCCCGCAGCCACAGTCACTATCCCCATCTAAGCTGTTTTGGGGTCAGCAACCCAAGCATGCCAGACCTTATCATACTTCTTTGGACATCCCCGATGGAGGTAAGTATCTTTGTAGAGGGGAAGACTGTTATTCACCAGGCGCTTCCATTGCACCACGGATGGGGGTTTTGCCTTTTTCCAGTGCATAGCAATATTTTTACGAGCATAAAAGAGCAGCAGGCCAGTCATCATGCCTTTGGTGGTGGACTGCACCACGGGCTCGATGAGTCCCAGTATGCAGACCTCCATGGCGAAAGGCACCGTAGTCATGGCGACCTTTCTGATTAGATGCAACACTGACTCCCAGTACTGCTGGACCCTCGGGCACTGCCAGAAAATGTGTGAGAAGTCCCCAGGGGAGGCCCCACACCACCAACAGCTCGGAAAGTGCGCAGGGTTCATCCTATGAAGTCTGTACGGGGTGTAGTAGGCCCGATGTACAATTTTAAATTGCACAAGGTGGTCCCTAATAGAGACCAGGGAGTTAAAAGGAAGGTCCCAAATATCATCCCAGTCATCTGTGTCTAGTGAGGGGATGTCAGTCCGCCACCTGGTCCAAAGTTTGTCAAGAGCCGGCAGCGACACATTTATGAGATGGGAGTATAAAACTGAGGTAGGTTTCCTGTCGCAGTCGGCCCTGAGTGTGTGTTCCAGTTTCGATTGTGCCAAATTGCAGGAGGAGTTTGGGAATTGCGCTGTGAACGCGTGGACCAGTTGAAGGTATCTGAATAGATAGTGGCCAGGCACATTGTACACGGAGATCAGGCTGGGAAAGGGAAGTATAGAGCCCTGCTCCACGACATGCGACATAAGCTTAATCCCGTGCCTAGTCCATGCGCATGGGTCAGGGATCTGGTATAGGTGAGACAGGCCAGGATTCAGCCACAGTGGGGCATTCGGGGACACATCAGTGCGTCCACGTCCCTCCAGGGCCCACCCCGCCCGCCATGCTCGCAGGGTAGCGATCATGGAGGAAGTCAAAGAATAAGGAGCCCGAGGGCCTTGGTAGATTAGAAGCTGAAGGGCCTCCAACGAGCCCAGAACCGAAGCCTCCAGAACAGTGGAGGAGTTTGTTTGGTCCGGCTGCAGCCACCAGGCTACCGTAACCAGCTGTGCGGACAGATAGTATTTGTAACAGTCTGGGAAGGCCATGCCCCCCTGTGTCCGTGGTCTCATCAAAGTGGTCAAGCGGTATCTGGGTGACGAGGAGCCCCAAATAAAGGAGGAGAAAATCTGGTTCAGTTTTTTGAAAAACGACTTAGGCAACCACCGTGGGGAGTGACGAAACAGGTAAGTAAGTCTGGGGATGACCTTCATTTAAAGGAGATTTACACTATAATAATGGCAGGTTACTCCATGATTTAAGCTTAGCCTGGATATCCAAAAAAAACGGGGTAAGATTTAGTGTGAGGTAATCCGACGCCATGTGAGATACCTGAACCCCCAAATACTTAAATGAGTCAACCCAGACAAGGGGGTTGTCCGAGAGCGAAGTGGCCCTTGCCCCCTGATCAATCGGAAACAGAAGAGATTTGGGCCAGTTCACCCTGAGACCAGTGACCCCTGCATAAGTATCCAGCACATCCAACACTCCCCTCAGTGCAGGACCAGCATCATTTAGAAAGAGCAGCATGTCATCTGCATACAGGGCCACCCTCTCCTCCAGCAGCCCAATACGCAATCCTGACACCCGGGGCGAGACACGCAGTGCCTCCGCCACAGGTTCGATCGCAAGGGCAAACAGAGCCGGAGAGAGAGGGCAGCCCTGCCTGGTCCCCCTAAAAAGCCTGAAGGGGGCGGAAAGGGCTCCTCCCAACTGAACCGACGAAGTCGGGCTCTTATAAATCACCTGAAGCCAATTAATAAACAGTAAAGGGAAGCCCATTTTCCGCAGGGTTCCCCATAAAAAAGGCCATTCCACCGTGTCGAAGGCCTTTTCGACATCCAAGGAGGCCACCACCCGGGTTCCCACATTTAAATGGTGGGCGTGAATGTTAGTAAAGAGTCTCCTGAGGTTAATATCCGTAGATCTACGGGGCATGAAACCAGTTTGGTCAGAGTCTATCACCGAGGGGAGCATGGGATAAAGCCTACGGGCCAGGAGCTTGGTAAAAAATTTTAAAGTCAGAATTTAGTAAGGCTATGGGTCTATAGGAAGCACAGGAGGTGGGGTCCTTAGGGGCCTTGTGAATAAATGTTAAGTGGGCATGGTACATGGAAGCAGGCAATTCACCAGCAGTCAGACAGGTAGTATAGAGCTGAGCCAGTAGAGGCGCCAGAAGAGCCCCGTGGGTCTTGTAAAAGGCCATCGGAAGTCCATCAGGCCCCGGAGCCTTACCCGGGGGAAAAGAACTAATGACCCCCAGGACCTCCAGCGCCGTAAAAGGTTGGACCAGAGTCTCCCTCTCCGAGTCAGAGAGCCATCCCAGCGCCAACTGGTCCAACAAAGTATGGAGTGACTCGGGTTGAAAGTCTGTAGGGAGGCCTGAGGAGTACAACTTTTCATAAAAGGCGCTGAAAGTCCGCAGTATATCCGAGGGGGAGGTCACAGTGTCCCCATCCGGAGTCTGCAAGGCAGACACCAGAGTGAGGGGTTGGTCATGCTGAGCCATCATCGCCAGCAAACGTCCATTTCTATCTCCTTGTTCAAATACCCGCTGCTTCCCCTTATACATGTCAAGTCGTGTAATTTCCATCAGGTGTAGCTGCAAGTCCCTCTGAGCTGCCATTAGTAAGTCAAAATTGGTAGGGTTTGGGTCCGCCGTGTATGTGGCATTACAATTATCAACAGCTTGTTGTAGTGAGAGAGTCATGCTCGCCTGTTTTTTCTTAATGTCAGCAATACAGGAAATGTATTGGCCCCTGGTATATGCTTTGAAAGCGTCCCAAACATTTGCAGGGGAAGAGGACCCCACATTCATCTCCCAAAATTCCGCCAGCTGATCCGGCAATTTGTTGGACAGGTCAGGATGCGAAACCCAGTGTGCACCCAGCCGCCAAAGTGCCGCGTTACGGGAGGCTGGGGAGCGGAGCACCACCGACAGCGGGCAATGATCAGACAATCCACTGGGGAGATAGGACGCCTCCAACACGTCCGCTAACAGTGCGGGGTTGGAGAAAGCCAAATCAATCCGGGATGCTGTCTTGTAGGAAGCTGAAAAACAGGAGTAAGCCCTCTTGTCAGGGTGCTTCCACCTCCAGACCTCCACCAAACCAACCGCCTGAGCCCATCCGGAGAGCTCCATACACTGCCTCTTAGCAGGCGAGGGCCTGTCCAGGTCTGGAGACAGGGTGGCATTGAAGTCTCCCATCACCAGCACCCGCCCAGGACAGAAAGGTGAAATCTTGTCTAAAACATCATACAGTAATGCGGGTGAAAAAGGGGGGGAATATAGAGATTTATAATAATGTACCTTTGAGAACATAGGGTAAACACTAAAATCACAAACTTCCCCAGGGGGTCCGTGCGGACCTCTTCAATAACACATGGAAAATTCCTGTGAATAAGAATTGATACCCCCCTGGCGTAAGTGGAGTAAGTGGCATGTACACCCCGTTGTATCCAGGGTTTCTTAAGAGTTAGGACCTTGCTGCCCAAAAGGTGAGTTTCCTGGAGGAGAATAAGCTGGGGGGAGTGAGTTTTTAAATATTGGAAGAGCAGAGCTCTCTTAAATTTAGAGTTAAGGCCTCTAACATTCCAGGAGAGGACGGTGAATGAATCCGAGACCTGGCTAGCCATATGGCATATAAAGGAAGGGGGAGCAGGAGTATTGGGGGAGGCCTGTCCAGGGGCACCCTGTAAGCAGCAAGATCATAATTACATTGCAGATAATACTGTCAGCACTGAGACACAACATAAAACACAAACAAACATAGGCATTGGCATATAGAACTGTGGAGACCCAAACAGGCTCCAAACTACCCAGGCACGGAGTGCCTTTCCTACTATATCCCATCGCTCCCCCTAAAAAGAAAAAAACGAGGGGGGTTACGGGAATAGTTTGTCCCCAAACAAAAAGAAAGTCCTACCAAACAGGTGTAAGCGCCCCCGACTGGGACCCTACACCGTCAGTGTTCACCCCTTGCACCACTGGTCAAAGGCACATGGCCAGGAAGCAAGTCAAAGTTAGGAGGCGTTGGCCACTGACCAGAAAGGGGGAAAAGCAAAAAACAAAAGTATAAAAAAGAGGGGGGGACAGGGAAGGGGGTAAAAGAAAGACCAGGGAGGGGGTGGGGGGGGGGCGGCAATCACGCCGCCGTGGCAGTACTTGCTTGTAGTAGTGTGTGTGTGTCTTCCGCAGTCTGCTGAGTAGGCCCGCTCCTGCAAAAGTGCCCAACAGATCAGTAATGGTAGCACAGCCAGGTGTACAGGAAAAGAAAAATAAAGACACAGGGGTGTAGGTGCCGGAGCAGGCACATGGTAGGTGGCAGCACTCCGATCCCCCGTGTGCAGGCAGGATGAAAGATGAGAGTCAGCAGGTGCAACGGCCACCTGGCAAGGATCCAGCGGGGGCAATCAAGTAAGGAGCAGAGTGCCAGGCAGTGTAAAGGTGCAGGTGGCATCCATAGGTTGGTGCAGCTCATCTGCGGCCATCCAGCCAGGACATGGCAGCTTCTGGGTCCATGAAAAAGTGTGCACGATCATCAGCAATCACCCGAAGTTTGCTTGGATACAGCAGGCTAAACTTGAGGCCCTCATTTCGCAGGCGCTTCCTGACCTCAGTAAAGGAGCGTCTACGGTGCTGCACTTCTGGGGAGTAGTCAGGAAAAAGCATTATCTTGGCCCCATTAAAAAGTAGATCTCGCTTTTCTCTAGCCGCCATCAAAACCCTGTCCTGGTCTCTGTAGTTTAACAACCTAAGCAGAAACGGCCGCGGTGGAGCCCCGGGGACAGGGGGAGTTGGAGGGAGCCGGTGCGCTCTCTCCACTATGAATGTGGGAGGCAGATCAGGCAGGTCCAGGAGCGTTTTCAGGAAGGCCTCGGTGAATTCAGCAGGCCGCGCACCCTCTGCCTTCTCGGGGAGGCCTATGACACGGATATTGTTCCTCCTGAGCCTATTTTCAGTATCTATGGACTTCTGCAAGGCTCTAACTTGCAACTGTAATGCACGGAGGTCTCGGGAGTCAGATCTGGTGGTGTCCTCTAGCTGCGATATGCGGCCTTCGGCCTCTGTAAACCGGGCCCTAAATTTGTCCATGTCATGCCTAATTAGGCTCACATCGGCCACCAGGTGATCAATCTTCACCATCACTGAATCTCTGCCCTCCTTGATCGCCGCCAGGAGCTCAGCGTGGGAACCTGCCTGAGATGGAGGAGGGTCAGCGGCGGCCTGAGAGCCGACAGACATCGTGGTGGCGGGGGACCTCGTGGGGAAGATGGCCGCCGCGGACCGGGCCTCACCTGCTGCGGACGAACGGAGCCTTCCCGGGGGCTGCGGAGAGGGCCGCGGGGTACCGGAGGTTTTTTTCCGCCCCAGGGTGTCAGGGGGAGAGGCTGTGTGATGGTAGAAACGGCGCTGGAAGTAAGTAGGATAAGCGTTGGAGCGGAGCTTAGCAGTCACACGTCTGCTCTCGTTCACATGCCGGCCACGCCCCCCGCAGCTGCTGGCTTTTAATATATTTCTTTAGGTGGACCTCCTCTTTAAATTCATTACCCCTGTAAAATGCAATGAATGGTAATTTTTTTATGTAGTATACACTATACATAAAATGTTGTGATTAAATAACATTTCTGGAGGGTGTGATGGGGCCAGTATGTACAGGAGAGGAGTGCGGAGAGTATAATGGGGCAGTATGTACAGGAGAAGAGTGTAGAGGGTATGATGGGGGCAGTACGTACAGGAGATTAGTGCGGAGGGTATGATGGGGCAGTATGTACAGGAGAAGAGTGCGGAGGGTATGATGGGGGCAGTATGTACAGAAGAAGATTGAGGAGGGTATGATGGGGTCAGCATGTACATGAGAAGAGGGTGGAGGGTATGATGGGGCAGTATGACAGGAGAGGAGTGCGGAGGGTATGTTGGGGGCAGTATGTGCAGGAGAAGAGTAAGGAGGGTATGATGGGGGCAGTATGTACAGAAGAAGATTGAGGAGGGTATGATGGGGTCAGCATGTACATGAGAAGAGGGTGGAGGGTATGATGGGGCAGTATGTACAGGAGAAGAGTGAGGAGGGTATGATGGGGCAGTATGTACAGGAGAAGAGTGCGGAGGGTATGATGGGGTCAGTTAGTACAGGAGAAGAGAGTGGAGGGTATGATGGGGTCAGTATGTACAGAAGAAGAGTGCAGAGGGTATGATGGGGTCAGTATGTACAGGAGAAGAGTGCGGAGGGTATGATGGGGTCAGTATGTACAGAAGAAGAGTGCAGAGGGTATGATGGGGTCAGTATGTACAGAAGAAGAGTGCAGAGGGTATGATGGGGTCAGTATGTACAGGAGAAGAGTGCGGAGGGTATTATGGGGTCAGTATGTACAGAAGAAGAGTGCAGAGGGTATGATGGGGTCAGTATGTACAGGAGAAGAGTGCGGAGGGTATGATGGGGGCAGTATGTACAGGAGAGGAGTGCGGAGTATATGATGGGGGCAGTATGGGGAGGGATTTCTTGCAGTGTCTGTGGGGTGACTATGGGATGATGTCCCTCAGCTGGGGTTAAGAAGCAGCTCTGACTGATGTCTGCCAGGTGGATATATGAAGTGGTCTGGGGGTGATATAAGCTGGGGGTGGAATTTGGGGCTGAGAAGTGGTCAGATATAGATGTCTGTAATAAAAAAAGCTATTGTGCTCATTGTTGTGGAAATTTTATTATATGGACTCATGTGGACATTTTATTCTAGGGTGTGTGTTTTATGGATTGTTGTCATCTGTCTCCCTGTGTCTGATTTAATCGGGGAGCGCACTTGGGTTGAATCGGGACCAGCGGTAAAACCGTCAGTATGAAAACCTTCTCATGGTCTTGGAGGCGTGTTCTCTGTGTGTGGGGGCCTTCGCCGGCTTGTAAGTATCAAGCGCAATGCGCTGGGCTTCCTGCCTTCAAATGTCTATGCACATTAGAGAAGCAAAGTCCGCATAACGAGAGAAACATATTATATCTCCGTTATGGCTACGCTATCCCTTTTGTATACATATCTGCTTTTATAAGAGAACATTGATATCTGCTATGTTGGTATACTCGTACCGTATATTGACAACAGCAGTAGCAATATCCCTGCAGATCTTCTCAAGCCTGTAAGAACAAGTAGAATGATCTTACTAGATACTGGTTACTCTGAGCAGTATTGAGTGGGATCCATCCTGACAAAGATGGTGGATGTACATGCATGTGGCTGGGTGGAAGGGGCAGTGTACATGCCTCAAATGGATGAGACATGTACACTTCTCCCTCCCACTGTGGATGCCCTCCCCTTTAGTCTCATTTCCTGTGATGTCAATTTGCATGAAGGAACCGATTGGCTGTTGGGGCCATGAGTTTCTGTGTTGTCATATCCTTATTTGGTCATATCCTGTGAGGTCACATCCTGTTTCTGGCTTCCTGTTTGTGTGTGAATAAAAAGCTGAGAGTCTCCGCCCTACTGGGCAGATGAAGGAACCATGGAGCTAAGATGGTGATTATGGCTGTTTACTGGGGAAAAGGGGAGACATGGGTTATTTAGAGATGCATTATACCATTATGGTGAAGGGGCATGTGTTAGCGCAGGTGAGATTGGTTATGTATAGCCAGGGCTTTTTTTTCTAAAACAATAGGTGCTGGAACTCAACCGCGACCACCCAAAACCCCTCCACCCACACACACCCTCCAAGTCACATCAAATAGTGGGTGTGGTCAGTCAAATTTCACGAACAGTAGGAGGGTCTTAAGGGGGCATTAAATACCAGGATTGCAGTACATACAGAGTGCAGAGTTAAGGGGGGTTTACACACAGAGTGCAGAGCTGTCACTTGTAAACACAAAAAACCGGACTTCTGTGTTTACAAGTGATTGTGGTGAGCAGGGCCCCCACCAAGGGTCTGAGCCAGAGGTGGTGGAACTGAGTTCCACCAGGTTCCCCCTGAAAAAAAAGCCCCGTGTATAGACAATCTCTCCACCACACTCATCCACTAATTTATACAACAATAAATCATACAACTGGACTACTCAATGAAAACAACCTCCTGTTATAGGATGCCAGCACCCTGTATGTCCAGATGATGTGAAGGTAATTGATGACCACTCATATAACCCTGTGTTATCCAAGCTCTAATGCCGCCTACACACGACCGTTTTTTCGGTCAGAATAAACTCTGACGGTTTTTCTGACGGAGTTCTGCTGAAACGGAGCCTTGAGGAAGGAGACAGAAAGGGGCTTCAGATTACAACACAAACACCAGCACAGTGTATTTATGGAGAAGCAATGACACTGCTGCTGTGACTGTCTCCACAGTGGCAAGTATGCTAATGGAGACCCCCCTGCCCGAATGGTCTGTATCAGGCAGTCTGAAATCTGGACTGTCCGGGTGAATCCCGTACAGGTGGCAACCCTACTTCAGCCCCCAGATCAAAACAAACAGGCCTAGCTCATAGCTAGGCCTGCCTACATTTAACTGCTCTGGCTATAAAAAAAAACCCAGCACAAACCTCTAGCAACCTACCTAAGGTAGAGAGTGCTACATATAAATATATATATATACACACACACACATTTTTGTAAATATTTTGTTATATCTTTTCATGTGAAATGACACTTTGCTACAATGTAAAGTAGTGAGTGTACAGCTTATATAACAGTTTAAATTTGCCGCCCCCTCAAAATAACTCAACACACAGCCTAATGTCTAAACCGCTGGCAACAAAAGTGAGTACACCCCTAAGTAAAATTGTCCAAGCTGGGCCCAATTAGCTATTTTCCCTCCTCAGCGTCATGTGTTACAAGGTCTCAGATGTGAATGGGGAGCAGGTGTGTTAAATTTGGTGTTAACGCTCTCACTCTCTCATACTGGTCACTGGAACTTCAACATGGCACCTCATGGCAAAGTACTCTCTGAGGATCTGAAAAAATATATATGTTGCTCTACATAAATATGGCCTAGGTTCTAAGAAGATTGCCAAGACCCCGAAACTGAGCTGCAGCACGGTGGCCAAGACCATACAGCGGTTTAACAAAACAGGTTCCACTCATAACAGGCCTCGCCATGGTCCACCAAAGAAGTTGAGTGTCAAACCTCCAAGCTGAAGCCAGAGATATTGCCAAAGATGGGTGGAACCCCTTTAAGGGACTAGGAGGTTTTGGTGATTTTTTTTGGTTCAATTTTCTCTTGGTTCCGACAGACAGAAATGTTAATTTGAATGTGCCTGTTTCTTATCCTTGTTATATATACATTGTTCAAGCTTATTCAATGTATCTGTAATTATACAACACAACGGAATGATCCTACACAGAGAATATTAAGTGATCATGATGAAATCACTTTGTGATTTAAGAGGGGATTGAAGGGTGAGAAAGAGTTAACAAGACTGAGACATTCTATAAATTGCTGACAGGCGAATATCTTTATTTTAGGGTCTGGTTTGTCACGATGACCACAGGATAGATAAGGTCTGGTAAGAACTGGTTTTGAAATTATGTCTTCAGACAAAGTCAAAACATCAGCATTAGTTTAAATTATGTCTGAGATGTTATGTGTCATGTGATGAACTTTGTCCTTCCTCCCTCCTTTCTCTTTAAGTTGCGCAATATTCTTTGTCCATATTTTGTATAAAGGTACAACCCTTACCATTAAAACTAAGCATTCATTGAAACGGCTATTTTGTCTTGTGCAGTGAATGCTTCCAGAGCTCTGACAGAATTTCTCACTGATTGTCCAGGTCCTAGCAACTCTCCTCTCCTGAAATACTCTGCTCTTTCCTCTATAACTCTTCTCTCCTGAAATACTCTGCACTGCTGGAGGACTCTGCTCCTTCCTCTATAACTCTCCTCTCCTGAAATACTCTGCTCTGCTGGAGGTCTCCTCTCCTTCCTCTATAACTCTCCTCTCCTGAAATACTCTGCACTGCTGGAGGACTCTGCTCCTTCCTCTATAACTTTCCTCTCCTGAAATACTCTGCACTGCTGGTGGACTCTGCTCCTTCCTCTATAACTCTCCTCTCCTGAAATACTCTGCTCTGCTGGAGGACTCTGCTCCTTCCTCTATAATTCTCCTCTCCTGAAATACTCTGCACTGCTGGAGGACCCTGCTCCTTCCTCTATTTAATTCTCCTCTCCTGAAATACTCTGCACTGCTGGAGGACCCTGCTCCTTCCTCTATAAAGCCCCGTACACACGAGAGGACTTATGTCCGACAGACTTCCGAAGGAGTTCTGCCGGAGTTCTGATGGACTTTTCGGCTGAGCAGACTTGGCCACACACAATCACACTAAACTCCGACGGATTCGAACGTGATGACGTACGGCTGGACTCGGATAAGGAAGTTCATAGCCAATAGCTGCCCTAGCGTCGGTTTTAGTCCGTCGGAATAGCATACACACGAGCGAATTTTTCGGAGGGACCGGGTCCGACGGAGTTCATCCGGAAAAATTTGAAGCATGTTCCATATTCTTTTGCGAATCAAAAGTCCGTTGCAGCCCACACACGATCGAATGGGGGACTCTTCTCCTTCCTCTATTACTCTCCTCTCCTGAAATACTCTGCTCTGCTGGAGAACTCAACTCCTTCCTCTATAACTCTCCTCTCCTGAAATACTCTGCACTGCTGGAGGTCTCTGCTCCTTCCTCCTATAACTCTTCTCTCCTGAAATACTCTGCTCTGCTGGAGGACTTTGCTCCTTCCTCTATAACTCTCCTCTCCTGAAATACTCTGCACTGCTGGGGGACTCTGCTCCTTCCTCTATAACTCTCCTCTCCTGAAACACTCTGCTCCTTCCTCTATAACTCTCCTCTCCTGAAATACTCTGCACTGCTTGGGGACTCTGCTCCTTCCTCTATAACTCTCCTCTCCTGAAATACTCTGCACTGCTGGGGGACTCTTCTCCTTCCTCTATAACTCTCCTCTCCTGAAATACTCTGCACTGCTGGAGGACTCTGCTCCTTCCTCTATAACTCTCCTCTCCTGAAATACTCTGCACTGCTGGAGGACTTTGCTCCTTTCTCTATAACTCTCCTCTCCTGAAATACTCTGCTCTGCTGGAGAACTCAACTCCTTCCTCTATAACTCTCCTCTCCTGAAATACTCTGCACTGCTGGATGACCCTGTGCCTTCCTCTATAACTCTCCTCTCCTGAAATACTCTGTACTGCTGGAGGACTTTGCTCCTTCATCTATAACTCTCCTCTCCTGAAATACTCTGCTCCTTCCTCTATAACTCTCCTCTCCTGAAATACTCTGCACTGCTGGGGGACTCTTCTCCTTCCTCTATAACTCTCCTCCCCTGAAATACTCTGCTCTGCTGGAGGACTCTGCTCCTTCCTCTAATACCATGTACACACGACTGGTGTGATTGTGTGTGGCCAGTCCGTTCGTATGGAAAGTCCGTCGGAACTCCGCCGAAAAGACCGTCGGACCTAGTCCCTCAATGTCTGGTCATGTGTATGTGGAATAACTCTCCTCTCCTGAAATACTCTGCTGGAGGACTCTGCTCCTTCCTCTATAACTCTCCTCTCCTGAAATACTCTGCACCGCTGTGAATGGTGAGTTGCTCCCTATGTTGGGATCACATATATATGAAGGAAGGTCGGACACATTGGAGGATGAAGCTCTTCTATGTAATGAAGAATGTTGCTCTCGGTGAGAAGAATGCGGTGAGGACACATTGTTAGATTGTACAGATATGATTTGTGTCTGAAGGGAAGAACAAGGTTCAGTTCTACTGATCACTGTCACTGATAAACCACAATGACAACGTCTTTTATCCCATACTCACTGATATCTTATGGTGATTGGTCCTTTAAAGTATAGCCCCGCCCATCATTGTTGATGTCATTCTTTCCGGGCATCACTGGCCCCAAAAGAATGCCCTTCCAGCACTGTGTGGATGGCATCCAGCTCAGAGAAGACCCTACAGCAGGGAGGTCATGTGCTGCTCATCCTCACTCTCCATTCTGGGGAATCTTTTGCTCGCACCACCATCATCTCGCACTACAGCTCAAGTGATTGGAGGTTTGATTTTGGCGCATCCAACTTTTCATTGGGGTGCAACCTATATGATAAAAATGGTTTGCACCTAAATGGAAGGGGGTCTGCTGTACTGGGGGAGCACCTGAATGGAAGGGGGTCTGCTGTACTGGGGGAGCACCTGAATGGAGGGGGTCTGCTGTGCTGGGGGAGCACCTGAATGGAGGGGGTCTGCTGTGCTGGGGGAGCACCTGAATGGAAGGGGGTCTGCTGTACTGGGGGAGCACCTGAATGGAAGGGAGTCTGCTGTGCTGGGGGAGCACCTGAATGGAAGGGAGTCTGTTGTGCTGGGGGAGCACCTGAATGGAAGGGAGTCTGCTGTGCTGGGGGAGCACCTGAATGGAACGGGGTCTGCTGTGCTGGGGGAGCACCTGAATGGAAGGGGGTCTGCTGTGCTGGGGGAGCACCTGAATTTAAGGGGGTCTGCTGTGCTGGGGGAGCACCTGAATGGAAGGGGGTCTGCTGTGCTGGGGGAGCACCTGAATGGAAGGGGGTCTGCTGTGCTGGGGGAGCTCCTGAATGGAAGGGGGTCTGCTTTGCTGGGGGAGCACCTGAATAGAAGGGTGTCTGCTGTACTGGGGGAGCACCTGAATGGAAGGGGGTCTGCTGTGCTGGGGGAGCACCTGAATGGAAGGGGGTCTGCTGTGCTGGGGGAGCACCTGAATGGAAGGGGGTCTGCTGTGCTGGGGGAGCACCTGAATGGAAGGGGGTCTGCTGTGCTGGGGGAGCACCTGAATGGAAGGGAGTCTGCTGTGATGCGTGAGAGGTTTATGGGAAGGTTGGAGGAGTATATGAATGTGAGTTGGGGACCTTAGAGTGTAAGCTCCTTGAGGGTAGGGACTGATGTGAATGTACAATGTATATTTATAGAGCTACGTAAATTGACGGCGCTATATAAGTACCTTAAATAATAATAATATTTAAACTAGAATTGAGGGGGGAGGGTGACCTAGACTTCAATGGGGCAGTTAGGGGTCAGACAATAATGGAGGGTGGAATGGGGCTAGATGGGGGGGGGGGGTTATGACAGGTGACAAGAAAGTTCCCATGTTGCAAACAACCATTGGAAATTCTAGTGCTATTTGTACTACTAAAAAAGATATGCAAAACACCAGAGCAAAATGTAATAATGCATTAAAGTGTTTGTTCACCAATGCCAGAAGTCTGCCAAGCAAAATAGGTGAGTTGGAAGCTGTGGTGCAGGAGGAGAGCTATGATGTAATCGGTGTTGCTGAAACTTGGCTTCATTCCTCACATGACTGGGCTATTAATATTCCTGGCTTTGCACACTTTCGGAGAGATGGGGTAAAAAGGAAAGGTGGAGGGGTCTGTCTGTATGTGAGAAGTGATCTGAAAGCCAGTGTGAAAGAGGACCTGGTGGATGGAGAGTGTGATGAGTCTGAATCATTATGGGTGGAACTGCATACAGATGTGCGTAGTTCAAAGTTAATCATTGGAGTTTATTATAGACCATAAAATGTCAGTGAGGAGGTGGAGACTCAGCTCTTTGCACAGATGGAAAGAGCTGCAAGGGCTAGCACAGTGATAATAATGGGGGATTTTAACTACCCAGAAATTGAATGGAGTAATGGAACTGCTGGGACAGTTCAAGGGCAAAAATGTTTAAACCTATTACAGGACAATTTTATGGTCCAGTTTATGGAGGCCCCAACTAGGAATGAAGCCCTGCTGGACCTGGTAATGTCAAACCATGCAGCTCTTATTACTAATGTTCATATAAAGGAACATCTGTGTAGCAATGACCATAACATGATTTTATTTGATGTTAGCTGTAAGCAAAAAACACATACGGGAAAGATAAAAACACTTTAAGAGAGCAACTTTACCAAGGATGAGGGCTGCTCTCCAGGTCTTAGACTGGGAGGGAATATTGGCATTGATGAACACAGAACAGAAATGCGAATTCTTCAAAGTGACTGTATGTGAACTCACTGCAAAGTATATTCCCATGGGCAATACGTTTAAAAGGCTAAAAATAAAACCTCAAGGCCAAAGTTTAAAAATCTATAAACAATAAGAAAAAAGCTTTTAAAAAATATAAAAATGAAGGAACACTATCATCGTTTAAATGTTGCAAAGAATATAACTGAATATGTAAAAAGGAAATCAAGGATGGAAAAATTCTAAACGAACAAAAGATTGCATTAGATAGTAGGACAAACCCCAAAAATTCTTCACATATATTAATAGTAAAAAGGTCAGGTCTGAGCATGTAGGCCCTTTACAAAATAATCTAGAGTGGGTGACTGGAGACAAAGAGAAGACAAATTTATTAAATACATTCTTCAGTTCTCTGTATACAAAGGAGCATGGGGGAGCTCATGTTACTAATGGGGGGTGGTAGTGACACAGCCCCAAATGATCCGCAATGGCTCAAAAGTGATATAGTCCAGAAATATTTAGACAGACTAAAGGTCAATAAAGCACCTGGACCAGATGGCATCCACCCACGGATCCTAAAAGATTTGAGCTCCTGTGATTTCAAAGCAATTTTTAGGGACTCGTTATTGATGGGAATGGTACCATTGGATTGGCGTAGGGTTACCAAGTAACTATAGACCTGTTAGATTAACTTCTATAGTTGAGAAGATACTGGAGAGATTAATAAATGACCACATAGATGAGTTCTTACTGGAAAAAAATATTCTAAGCAACAGACAGCATGGATTCATGAAAGACAGAAGTTGTCAAACAAATCTGATTTCTTTTTATGAAGAGGTAAGTAAAACCTTGGACAGAGGGGTGGCTGTGGACGTGGTATACATGGACAGAGGGGTGGCTGTGAATGTGGTATACATGGACAGAGGGGTGGCTGTGGACGTGGTATACATGGACAGAGGGGTGGCTGTGGACGTGGTATACATGGACAGAGGGGTGGCTGTGAATGTGGTATACATGGACAGGGGGGTGGCTGCGGATGTGGTATACATGGACAGAGGGGTGGCTGTGGTATACATGGACAGAGGGGTGGCTGTGGACGTGGTATACTTGGACAAAGGGGTGGCTGTGGACGTGGTATACATGGACAGAGGAGTGGCTGCGGACGTGGTATACTTGGACAGAGGGGTGGCTGCGGACGTGGTATACATGGACAGAGGGGTGGCGGTGGACGTGGTATACTTGGACAGAGGGGTGGCTGCAGACGTGGTATACTTGGACAGAGGGGTGGCGGTGGACATGGTATACTTGGACAGAAGGGTGGCTGCAGACGTGGTATACTTGGACAGAGGGGTGGCGGTGGACGTGGTATACTTGGACAGAGGGGTGGCTGCGGACGTGGTATACATGGACAGAGGGGTGGCTGCAGACGTGGTATACTTGGACAGAGGGGTGGCGGTGGACGTGGTATACTTGGACAGAGGGGTGGCTGCAGACGTGGTATTCTTGGACAGAGGGGTGGCGGTGGACGTGGTATACTTGGACAGAAGGGTGGCTGCAGACGTGGTATACTTGGACAGAAGGGTGGCTGCAGACGTGGTATACTTGGACAGAGGGGTGGCTGCAGACGTGGTATACTTGGACAGAGGGGTGGCGGTGGACGTGGTATACTTGGACAGAGGGGTGGCTGCGGACGGGGTATACTTGGACAGAGGGGTGGCGGTGGACGTGGTATACTTGGACAGAGGGGTGGCGGTGGACGTGGTATACTTGGACAGAGGGGTGGCTGCGGACGTGGTATACATGGACAGAGGGGTGGCTGTGGACGTGGTATACTTGGACAGAGGGGTGGCTGTGGACGTGGTATACATGGACAGAGGGGTGGCTGTGGACGTGGTATACATGGACAGAGGGGTGGCTGTGGACGTGGTATACATGGACAGAGGGGTGGCTGTGAATGTGGTATACATGGACAGGGGGGTGGCTGCGGATGTGGTATACATGGACAGAGGGGTGGCTGTGGTATACATGGACAGAGGGGTGGCTGTGGACGTGGTATACTTGGACAAAGGGGTGGCTGTGGACGTGGTATACTTGGACAGAGGGGTGGCTGCAGATGTGGTATACTTGGACAGAGGGGTGGCGGTGGACGTGGTATACTTGGACAGAGGGGTGGCTGCGGACGTGGTATACATGGACAGAGGGGTGGCGGTGGACGTGGTATACATGGACAGAGGGGTGGCTGCAGACGTGGTATACATGGACAGAGGGGTGGCTGCAGACGTGGTATACTTGGACAGAGGGGTGGCTGCAGACGTGGTATACTTGGACAGAGGGGTGGCTGTGGACGTGGTATACATGGGCAGAGGGGTGGCTGTGGACGTGGTATACATGGACATAAAACAAAAGGGGGTAGAGTATCAGCCCCTTGCCCCAACATCTGCCAACCTTTGATGGTGGACCCACTATTTCAGAGCTGGGAGATGAATGAAATGCTCTATTGGGATTCATTTACTCTCTACCATAAGATTTGTAATTGATGGTGTTCCCTTTGATTTGCGGCTTTTTTGCTGTGATATGTACTAACATCTTTTGGTCTGCCCCTTATTTGGATTTCCTGGATGGCTATAAGACTTTGAGGGTGTTGCGAAAGAAGCAAGCCTTGAAGAAGCGGATATACTTACAGACCACGAAACATGTTGGCTTTGTAACTGTAACTTCTTTGTTTGATATGTTATATGTATTTCCTTGTTTTTATACATAAGGGGCTGATACTCTACCCCCTTTTGTTTTATGTCATTATGTCTTCTATTATCTTTAAATAAAATATTCAGATGTATTTCTATTTGTCTGGAGGAGACCATTTAAAGCCCAGATCCTTTATTCATTCCCATTCCACCGATTCAGCCTTCTTTGGTTGCTACCTCCCCTTCTTCTCAGTCTATGGAATATACACACCCGTTAACCCTTTCTACACAACATATACATAGTCCACTAACAACATTTTTTTTAGAAAACTATTTACATAAAACAGAAGAGAGGGCCTAGGAGGCACATTCCATCGCCTATGAGGCATTTATCAAAAATGAAGGTGATAATCGACAGACAGCCGCACCCGGGAAAGAGACTCCTGGCAGTCAGGGAGGTTTGAAACCCCTCCACGCCTTCAACCAAGCCCCCCGCTAGTCTCTCTCAAGCACCTGAATCTTCCCCACCTCATGTGAAATGTCACACACCACCGCCTGAACAGGAAGGATTCTATGCCGAGTGGTGACCTGACACTGTGCATTCCAGGTGAAATAATGGACTACTAGGCTAATTAAAAAGAAGCATATTCAAACAAAAAACCCCACCAGAATGGAATGCTCCGTACACCCACTCAGCATAACCCAGCCTGGAGAGGAAAGGAACACCGAGCGCCCGTCCCACCTGTTTGTACACCTCTATGTTAAATGGGCAACAAAGCAGAAAATGGTCCATAGTCTCCTCCTTATCTGCACACCCCTCCCGAGGAAAGCGGCGATCCATCTCACTGCCAGGGCTGTCTTTAACCACTTGCTTACTGGGCACTTAAACACCATTCTGCCCAGACCAATTTTCAGCTTTCGGTGCTCTCACAATTTGAATGACAATTACTCAGTCATGCAACACTGTACCCAAATGAATTTTTTGTCCTTTTTTTCCCACAAATAGAGCTTTCTTTTGGTGGTATTTGATCACCTCTGGGGTTTTTATTTTTTGCGCTATAAATGAAAAAAGACCGAAAATTTTGAAAAAAAACCGCATATTTCTTTGTTTCTGTGACAGAATTATGCAAATTATTAATTTTTCTTCATAAATTTTGGTCACAATTTATACTGCTACATATCTTTGGTAAAAATAACCCAAATTAGTGGATATTATTTGGTCTTTGTGAAAGTTAGAGAGTCTACAAGCTGTGGTGCGAATCGCACAAAATTGATCACATCTGATGTACTGGTGGCCTATCTCACTTCTTGTGACCCGAACAAGTCAGGAAAGTACAAGTACCCCCCAAATGACCCCTTTTTGGAAAGTAGACATTCCAAGGTATTTAGTAAGAGGCATGGTGAGCTTTTTGATGTTGTCATTTTTTTCACACAATTCTTTGCAAAATTAAGATTTTTCATTTTTTTTTTCTCCACAAAATTGTCATTGTAATAGGTTATTTCTCTCACGTGGCATGTGTATACCACAAATGACACCCCCCAAAAAATTCTGCTACTCCTCCTGAGTATTACAATACCACATGTGTGGGACTTTTTCACAGCCTGGCCACATAGAGAGGCCCAACATGCAAGTAGCGCCATCACTTGTTCTAGGAGCATAAATTACACATCTAACTTGTTGACTATTTATTACACTTTTGAAGCACCATGACAATGACACGTGACACTGATGACAGATGGCACTGATACGTGGCAATGATGACACTTATAAGTGGCACCGATGACAAGTGGCACTGATGACAGATGGCACTAATATGTGGCACTGATGACAGATGGCACTAATATGTGGCACTGATGACGCGTGGCACTGATGACACGTGGCACTAATACGTGGCACTGAAGACACGTGGCACTGAAACGTGGCACTGATGACAGATGGCACTAATACGTGGCACTAATATGTGCCACCGATGATAGATGGCACTAATACATGGCACCGATGACGCGTGACACTGACAGATGGCACTGATAAGTGGCATTGATGACACGTGACACTGACAACAGATGGCACATGACACTGACAGGTGGCACTGATGACAGATGGCACTATGTGGCACTGATGGCACTATGTGGCACTGACGACACGTGGCACTGACGACACGTGGCACTGGGGGCAGGTGGCACTGGGGGCAGGTAGCACTGGGGTGGATGGCACTGGGGGCAGGTAGCACTGGGGTGGATGGCACTGGGGGCAGGTAGCACTGGGGTGGATGGCACTGGGAGCAGGTAGCACTGGGGTGGATGGCACTGGGGGCAGGTAGCACTGGGGTGGATGGCACTGGGGTGGATGGCACTGGGGCGGATGGCACTGGGGCAGATGGCATTGGGGCAGATGGCACTGCTGGGGCGGATGGCACTGCTTGGGCGGATGGCACTGCTGGGGGAGGATGGCACGTTATTTTATTTTTTTACTTTTTTTTTCTCCCATAGGCAGAACGGCTGCCGCTGCAGCCGTTCATCTCTCCCCTCTCCCCTCCTCACACTGTCTGTGCGAGGAAGGAGAGCGGCGCTGAGAGATGATCTCATATGTTTACATATGAGATCATCTCCCATTGGACACGCCGATCACGCTGTAAACGCCCGCTGTGATTGGCCGTTTACAGCGATCTGTGTTTGCCTGTCCCCGGGGGACACGGCGAACACAGAACTTCCGCGATGCGCGCCCGCGGGGGCGCGCATTGCGGAAGTAAACATCGGGCCGTCCAGGGACGACCGCCCGGACGAACGCGACTGCTCTACGGCCGTCATTCGGCCATAGGGCGGGCGCGAGGAGGTTAAGGCAGGGAAAAAGGGGCAGCTGTCCTGGGCCCTGTCATTGTTGTGGGGCCCAAAGCAGCTGCCTCATACTTGCCAACTATCCCAGTTTAAATTCCCTTGGCCCTTGAAGTTTTAGTCCCTTGCTTTCTCCTGATATCTCAGTGTGAAGTGCTGCTATTAATCCTGCCCAGCTCTGCCCTATTGTTGTGTACAGATGACTTACCTGCAGACCCTGTGTTTACATGTAAATAACCAGCATTCATATGTAAATAGCTGCATCCGGCGGCATAGATATGTAAATAAAGGCGACATTCATATGTATATCATGCTCCCTGCAGTGAGGAGAAGATGTGCTGTAACCTCTAGCAACCAATCAGTGAGCAGTATTACTGTACAATAATCTCTAGCAACCAATCAGTGAGCAGTATTACTGTACAATAATCTCTAGCAACCAATCAACAAGCAGAAATCATGTGCTGTAACATCTAGCAACTAATCAGTGAGCCGTAATGTGTGATGTAACCTCTAGCAACCAGTCAGTAAAGGTAATGATACGCTGTAACCTCTGACAACCAATCGCAATCGATTCCTGATCTGATACAGTAAACTGTTTTTAAGTCTAGCTGCTATTTATTGTATGTCTCAGAGCAGGTGGAGAGCGAAACTGTATGGTGGGGGCCCAAGAAAACGTTTGCCCAGGGTCCAATCACTGCGGTATTTCAAATTGCCCTGAACATAGAGCCTTCCGTGGAAGCACAACCAGGCCAGATCCCTAAATTTAAGGGGGACCCTATCCAAATTAATCAGTTTTAACCCTTCCCCCAAAATTGGCCCAGGACAATCCCTTAAGGCCAGTGGGTCATGAAAGACTCCGCTCATAAGGACTATCCTCAGAGCGGATCTGAGATCTTCAGCCAACATTGATAAAGTGAAGGTAGTGCTGCGCTATGAACCTAAATACTGTGCGTAATAAAGTGCAAAGGTGCTCAATAAAAGATATGGCTGAAAGAGGCAATGTTCAAAAGGTCAATATATATCCAGTCTTAGGCAGTATAAAAACGTGTCGCACGTCCTTCTTCAGGTAAAACAATAAAAGTGTATTAATAAGACAATAAAGGTATATATATAAAACACTCAAAAGATTCTTCGTAGAACAGCGATAGGAAATATATCCATATGGTGTGCACATGAAGTGAAAAAACAGTGCTCAAAAAGAAGGTGCACTACTATTGCAATAAATCCTGAAGGAATAGGTAAAATCCTAAAAGGCATATAAAAAAGTTTCCTCCATATAGGTATATGCTGCAAATGTTCTTATAGGTCAAAGCAAAAAATATAAGTAGTGTCCATATGTAGCACTGACCCCCGAAGGAGCTGCTGGTTTTATTGGGCTTACCGTTTTTTTCTTGACCTCTTCTCCGTCTAGGGTTCCCCTGGTAGATGGCCCAAAGAAATGTGGAAACTGACACTGAATCTTCTTTTGGGTTATTTATTTGAAGTATAAACAGAGTCTCTCAGTTTAGGGTGGAGGGTTAAGATTAAGTTCAGGTACTTTGGACTGCAAAAATGGAAAGTCTCTTATAGAAGAAATCCAGAGAATAACCGTTTTACAGCTGGATTTTTCAACCCCCGATAGACCTCCTCTCACTAGGCCTAGCAGCCGGTGAGGTGTTAAGTAAAGTCTCTGCCACAGACTTGAATGTAGAATACTTGAGTAACTGAGGAACAAATTTAAAGAGCTATCATACGGTACCAGTATCTCTCAGCCGGTCTGGCGATAGCGTATGAGTGTGGATCCATGTAGTGTCCTTCAACTGAGCCTCCAGGCTCCTTCAGAGAAGCCAGCCTTGCACACGGCCTTCTCCTGAAGAGTCCTCACCTGGGGCTTCTCCAGTTGCTGGGCCTCTCCCTTAGATGAGAAGGCACCGGACCACCTTTGCATCAATAGGACCCGATATCCATTCAGGCCTATCCATGCAGTTGCGTTGCCTTGGACTAGCCAGCCTCGAGACTTGGAAATGCATGGTTCCGCACCCCAGACCAGGAGGGCTATGGGGGCTGGTCAGGAGGACCAAAACCAAACAGACAGAAAATATTCTCTGGACCAGAACGGCTTAAGCACGTGATGTCAGTACCTTAAATACCACCTCCCAGAATGCACAGAAGGAGACATTCCCACTGGGCTGGTTCCGAAAGAAACGTGGAATCCAATACACCGAGCTAGACTGCGTTCTCACACTTGCCGGCGGTGACAGCGACACCTGCGGTCAAGGAGAACCCAGTGCAACCCAACCAGACAAAAAAAATTGGGCTAACTTTACTGTTGTCTTATTTTTTAATTAAAAAAAGTTTATTTTTCCCCAAAAAAGTGCGCTTCTAAGACCGCTGTGGTGTGACAGAAAGTATTGCAACGGCCGCCATTTTATTCTCTAGGGTGTTAGAAAAAAAAATGTATAATGTTTGGGGGTAATTTTCTAGCAAAAAAACACACAGTTTTTAACTTGTAAACAACAAATCTCAGAAAGAGGCTCGGTCCTTAAGCGGTTAAAAAAAAATGGCAACTCTATATTCTGATACTGTAAGTATAACATGTTTTAGGTACTAGGGGCTGGAGTGGGGCGGCATGTTTAGGGAGCTCAAGGCAAATAAGCTAGCCGTGATCGGCTTTTTTTTTCTCCTCGCGCTGTCAGCGCAAGGAGGAAAAATAGGCGATTACCGGCTCCGTTGTGTCACATGATCAGCTGTCATTGGCTGACAGCTGATCACGTGGTAAGGGGTTGGGATCGACCCCTTGCTCCGATCCATGATCAGGCGGGTCTCATAGACTCGCTGATCACAGAGCGCGCCGCGCGCGCCCCTCAGGGGGCGCGCAGGCCGCTCGTGCACGGGACGACGTCAATGGACGTCGTCACGGCAAAGCAGGTCCGTGGTGTAGCCGTCATTCGGCTATAGCGCGGATCTCTAGTGGTTAACAAAAAAAAAAAAACATGTCATACTTACTGTACCTCCACTGTGCAGCTCGTTTTCAACAGAGTGGCCCTGAACATCCTCTTCTGGGGTCCCCCGGGGGCTCTCGTGGCTCCTCCCCGCATCTGATAACCCCCTCGGAGAAGGGCTACCCCAAGGGGGGGTTACTTGCGGGCGCGCTACCGAGTCCAGCATTCGGCGTCCATAGATGCCGAATGCAGGACTGGGCCCCGCCCCCCCCCCCGGTGCTCGCGTCATTGGATTTGATTGACAGCAGCGGGAGCCAATACCTGCGCTGCTATCAATCTATCCAATCAAGAGCCAAGAACCCTGGGAAGAGAGAGAGCGCGTCCCCACTCAAGCACGTCCCCCGCCAAGTTTGAGGGTTCAGATGAGTAAAACGGAGGAGGCGGTCACTGCCAGGTGTTTTTTCACCTTAATGCATAAGATGCATTAAGGTGAAAAAATGTGAAGGTTTACAACCCCTTTAAATGACTTCTTCTGGAAGATTGAGCCATATTGTGCAGGGAGGGGGAGGGGGATATAGTGCAATACTGGGGGGTTAAGTGTGGAGAAAGAGTGGGGGAGTTAGATGTGGTATAGGAGTGGTTCCTGGAGTTAAGCAGAGCGGTGTGCGGGAAGGATTCTTGACATTGTGGTAAGGTGTGGAGGAGGTGTTATTGGAGTTGCGGATAATGGTGTAGAGAAGGGGTTTTGGGAGGTTAATTGCTGAGGGGGGGGGGGGGTTGATTGGATTTGAGGTGTAGGTGTCAAAGAGGTGTTGGTAAGGGGTCCATATAGTGAACTTGGTGTTGAGTTATTCACTTTACGGTCAACACAGAGTACGAGGGGGCACTCTTTATGTCTAGAGGAAAAGAGATTCCATCAACAAATACGGAAAGGTTTCTTCACAGTAAGAGCTGTGAAAATGTGGAATAGACTCCCTCCAGAGGTGGTTCTGGCCAGCTCAGTAGATTGCTTTAGAAGGGCCTGGATTATTTCCTAAATGTACATAATATAACTGGGCACTGACATTTATAGGTAAAGTTGATCCGGGGAAAATCCGATTTCCTTCTCGGGGGATCAGGAAGGAATTTTTTCCCCTCCTGTAGCAAATTGGATCATGCTCTGCTGGTTTTTTTTTTGCCTTCCTCTAGAGATCAACTGTGGGTATAGAATTGGGTATATGGGATTGTATGATATTTTTTATTTTATTTGTTTATTTTTTTGTGGTTGAACTGGATGGACTGGTGTCTTTTTTTCAACCTGACTAACTATGTAACTATATGAAGTTGGGGGGATGCAGACGAGGCATTATTGGAGTTGAGAAAAATGATGTGGTGGTGGTGGGGGGGGGTTCGGGGTTCTTAAAATACAAAAAATGAAGGAGAAAACAAACTTTCTTATTTTCTTACACCCTGGCATTTTTTTTTTAATAGTTTGTGCTGATCGAGGTCTGTACAAAGTTTTCTATGCTCTGTAGATGGACAGGGAGGAGGGGGAGAGAGTGCCTGGGAAAGAGAACCATGTAAAAAATGTGTAGTGATTGGGGGGTTAAGAGGATATGTGCTGGGGGGGGGGGGGGGCATTTTGGCAGAGAAAGGGACTTATGCTGTGGTTTGGATTTGAAATCCGACAACCCCTTCTAGCACTATCCCTCTCAAAGCACCCCCCAGCACATATCTACCCCCCCCTGCACTAGCTAAAGCACCCCCCAGAACATATCAGACCCCCAGGCACCCCCCTCAGCACATATCCAACCCCCGCTTGCACTAGCCCTCTCCCCTCTTAAAGCTCCCCTCCAGCACATATCTTACCCCCATCTTGCACTTGCCCTCTCCCCTCTCAAAGTGCCCCCAGCACGTATCTGACCCTCCTTTGCTAGCTCTAGCTTTTTCTCCTCCCAAAGCTTCCTCCCAGGACATATCTACCCCCACCCCCATCTTGCACTAGCCCTCTCTGCTCTCAAAGCGCCCACAGCATGTATCTGACCCTCCCTTGCTAGCTCTAGCTTTTTCCCCTTCCCAAAGCATCCCCCCAGCACATATCTACCGCCCCTGCACTAGCCAAAGCACCCCCCAGCACATATCAGACCCCCAAGCGCCCCCCTTCAGCACATATCCAACCCCCCTCTTGCACTAGCCCTCTCCCCTCTTAAAGCACCCCCCAGCACATATATTACCCCCACCCCCATCTTGCACTAGCCCTCTCCCCTCTCAAAGCGCCCCCAGCACACATCTGACCCTCCCTTGCTAGCTCTAGCTTTTTCCCCTCCCAAAGCATCCTCCCAGCACATATCTGACCCCCTGCTAGCTCTAGGCCTCTCCCCTCCCAAAGCACCACCAAGCACATATCTGACTCCCCCCAACACTAGCCCTCTCCCCTTCCATAGTCTCCCCCAGCACATATCTAACTCCCCCCCCCCACCCCCCTGCTAGGACTAGCCCTCTCCCCAGCACATATCTTCATAACTCCCAACTGTCCCTGATTTGGAGCAATAGTACTTCATTTTCCCATCGCACACGTTTCTGGATACGCTCTCGGATTTGGGTGCTGTAGCAACAACCAGCTGGATACTGGTTCAAGTCACGGTGAAGATATTTGCCAGCACACCATGGAACGACACAAATAGCATCCAAACGAGTGATTTATTACATGACACAACACAAGTATAGTGCAAGGTTTCGGAGCCGTGCAGGGCCCCTTCGTCAGGCATGCGACGAAGGGGCCCTGCGCGGCTCCGAAACGTTGCACTATCCTTGTGCTGTGATCATGCAATAAATCACTCGTTTGGACACTATTTGTGTCGTTCCATGATGTGCTGGCAAATATCTTCACCGTGATTTGGAGCAATGTCCCTCATTCCTCCCCATTTGTCCCTCATTTTGGTCTCATCTATATAGTTGTATATAAAATGCACTTTTTAGCTATCAAAAAGTGTTTCCCAGCGCTAAACCTTTCATCTGAATTCTAAAATTGCTCCATGTGTAAATTCCAAAAGCCAATATAAAGGAATAGTAGTGGTAAAAAAGCACTTGTGGGTTTAATCAATCTTGTTTAAGGGGTGTGTCCTATGCCTGCGTACTTTTGCAGATAGGTGTCCCTCATTCCCATCTCAAAAAGTTGGGAGGTATGTATCTGACCCCTGCATTTTGTGCATTATTTCTGACCTCTACATTCCGTGCAGAACACTCACAATTCAGTGAAACGCGCTGTTCACCACGCCACATTACTGCTCACTTTTCGGGCCACCAAAAGTGTTGAGGTCTTTTACATCATTTATAGCTAATACTCAAAAAAAAAAAAAAAGAAAGTTGCCACTAAAGTGTTCGGGTTTGGCTTGAAGAAAAGATGGCAACCCTATTCCAGGTGCCTCTACACACACAATGATAATACAAATCAGAACCCACCACACCGCCTCCCCAGAGGAAGAAGGACCATATGTGATATCTTATGGAGGACATTAATTGGCGGCTTTATACAAATGATGATCCCAGTTTGAGAATGAAATCACAATGATTGGGTGTATTATAACCTTCTAAAAAAGGACAATAATCGTCACCTTCTGCCACTGAAAAAAAAAACACACACAGAACAATTTAGGCTTTTTGGTAAATCACAATAAAAGCGATCCCTCTCTCTGCTGTGGTGAAAAAAAGGAAGAAAAGATAAACACAGACCTACTGTTGCCTTGGAATTTCCTGACCGCTATGGACAAGTGCATAATCCAGTTTGTGAAAGGTCAGGGGTACCCTTGGAAACCCTAAGAAGTGTAATGAAATGGCATGTGAAGCATAGTGCATGGAATGGTGGACGTGGATGAATTACGTGAAGGGTTATTGAGACAATAGATACTTTGGTCAAGACTAAGTAGATGTTGCACCCTGGAGTTTAGGCAGGGTTGCTCTTAAATTTACCTGCCAGGAGTAGCTACCTTGGCTAATTATTAGGGATCAATCGATTTCTCCCTAAGTCTTGCATTGTTGCACTTTTCTCTTCTGCGGCTAGGTGGCCTGGTATCTGGTGGAATTAGATACGAGAAGGGCAATGCAAGGTCAGGTTATGGGTATATGGGGTATCTCAGCCAATGGGCAGGGTTTTCTTGAATCCCTTGGCCTGCTGGGAGAATCTATATATTTGGGTGGAGTCAGGTGATCAGTGTTCTGTGCCTCCTGGACAGCTGTCTGGGTGGACATGTGCTGTATTGCCCGGGCTGCTAGGCCGGAGATTGGGCCTATCCCAGACACATCTGGCTGCTAGGCTGTCTGGGGGCCTACCCAGAAGCAAGAGAGCAGCTCAGGGTTGGGATTGCGGCTTTCAGTCCAACCAGAAGTGACGGTTCTGCCGGCTGGAGAACCTGTCGTGGTTGGAGGTAGAGGGGAAGCTGTCACCAGTAAAGGAACGACCACCTTATTACCACTGAAGCCAGTACTGGAGCAGTATTCTCACCAGACGGGGATGGCGAAGAATCAGGAAACTTCAGTGGGTATCATGCCAGGGACCCAACCAGCGACGGTGACACTTGCAAAGCAACCTTGTGTGTCAAGCTAGGGACTGAGCAGGCCAGTGGGGTGGGGCTTGAGAGGTATCTGGAGTGCCAAGCTAGGGACTGAGCAGGCCAGTGGGGTGGGGCTTGAGAGGTATCTGGAGTGCCAAGCTAGGGACCGAGCAGGCCAGTGGGGTGGAGCTTGAGAGGTATCTGGAGTGCCAAGCTAGGGGCCGAGCAGGCCAGTGGGATGGAGCTTGAGAGGTATCTGGAGTGCCAAGCTAGGGACTGAGCAGGCCAGTGGGGTGGGATTTGAGAGGTATCTGGAGTGCCAAGCTAAGGACTGAGCAGGCCAGTGGGGTGGGGCTTGAGAGGTATCTGGAGTGCCAAGCTAGGGACCGAGCAGGCCAGTGGGATGGAGCTTGAGAGGTATCTGGAGTGCCAAGCTAGGGACTGAGCAGGCCAGTGGGGTGGGACTTGAGAGGTATCTGGAGTGCCAAGCTAGGGACCGAGCAAGCCAGTGGGGTGGAGCTTGAGAGGTATCTGGAGTGCCAAGCTAGGGACTGAGCAGGCCAGTGGGGTGGGGCTTGAGAGGTATCTGGAGTGCCAAGCTAGGGACCGAGCAGGCCAGTGGGGTGGAGCTTGAGAGGTATCTGGAGTGCCAAGCTAGGGACCGAGCAGGCCAGTGGGATGGAGCTTGAGAGGTATCTGGAGTGCCAAGCTAGGGACTGAGCAGGCCAGTGGGGTGGGACTTGAGAGGTATCTGGAGTGCCAAGCTAAGGACTGAGCAGGCCAGTGGGGTGGAGCTTGAGAGGTATCTGGAGTGCCAAGCTAGGGACTGAGCAGGCCAGTGGGGTGGGACTTGAGAGGTATCTGGAGTGCCAAGCTAGGGACTGAGCAGGCCAGTGGGGTGGGACTTGAGAGGTATCTGGAGTGCCAAGCTAGGGACCCAGCAGAGAGGCAGGGGTGGCACTTGAGGAAGATACTACAGTGAAGTTTGGAGGAGCTCAAGGGATTCAGTGACAGTGAATCAGTGGGTCTAGTGAGAGAGAGACTGGGAGCTCAGTTGGCTGAAGAACTACAAGAAGTGATTGTAGTGGAAGTGAAGGAACTGTTAAAATTTGTGTTAGAAACTGATAAAGACTGTTGCCATAGGTGACAGCGCTCCTACACATGCAGATGTGGCGTCTTGCTGGATGCCTTTCCCTGCATGACTGTCCTCCTGTTGAAGTCTCAGAGTCTGCCAATTATTCTTGCAACTACCTAAGGGTGTCCTGGCTCCAACCCTCTCTCCCAAAGTTCTGTTAAGAGAAATAAAATCTCTTTTGCATTCAAGAAGTGTCTGGCGCCCAATGAAACTACTTTGCATTGGACCCACCATGTCTCACAACCCACCATATATACAGAAGGATGTCAGCTGTCTCTGGCCCTGGAGGTTCTCATTAGACCAAAGGAGGCCTGGGACCTTGCTACTTAGAGAAATGAGGAGAAAGATAAAAAGAGAAAGGGGGCAGAGAGAGAGGCGGGTGAGGGAAGGAGGGGGAGTGGGAGAGATTAAGGAGAAGAGAGTTTATAGTACAGAAATGTTTACAGCTCATGGTCACTGCCATGGTCAGGCAGTGTGCCAGCAGGTAGTATTTGTGCTGACTTAGAACACTGCAGGCTGTGTTGTTTTTTTAAAACTGTTGCTGATGCCCATACATCTGCTCCAGAGTAATAGGCGTGCGCACAAGGTGTGCCAGTTGTGCCTGGGCACACCCTAATGCCCAGAAACACCCTAGGGTCAGAATGTGTTTGTGACAACTCGATTTTTTTTTTTCCCTCAGTTTAGGTCGATACGTATTCTTCTACATATTTTTGGTTAAAAAAAAATTGCAATAAACGTTTATTGATTGGTTTGCACAAAAGTTATAGCATCTACAATATAAGGGAAAGTTTTATGGCATTTTTATTAATAATTTTTTTTTTACTGGCGGCGATCAGTAATTTTTATCATGACTGCGACATTATGGCGGACACATCGGACACTTTTGGCACTATTTTGGGACCATTCACATTTATACAGCGATTAAAAATGCATTGATTACTGTGTAAATGTGACTGGCAATGAAGGGGTTAACCAGTAGGGGGCAGTGAAGGGGTTAAGCGTGTCCTAGGGAGTGATTCTAACTGTGGGGGGAGGGGCTACGTGTGACACGACACTGATCATCGCTCCCAATTACAGGGAGCAGAGATCAGTGTCACTAGGCAGAACAGGGAGATGCTTGTTTAAATTGGCATCTCCCTGTTCTTCCTCCCCGTGAGACGATCGCGGGTATCCCTGCTGCGATGAGTCCACGGGACCCGCGATCCTACTCACGGAGCTCGCGGCCGGCGCGCACGCAATGGCATGACGGCACATTTAAAGGGACGTACAGGTACGCCCATTCACACAGCCGTGCCATTCTGTTGACGTATATGTACATGTGGCGGTCGGCAAGTGGTTAAAGTGGTTATAAGGCTTGCCTGTGGCTACCCAGGATCTCTCTTAACCACGTAAGCCCCGGACCAATTTGCAGCCAAAGGACCAGGCCCCTTTTTGCGATTCGGCACTGCGTCGCTTTAACTGACAATTACGCGGTCGTGCGATGTGGCTCCCCAAAAAAATTGGCGTCCTTTTTTTCCCACAAATAGAGCTTTCATTTGGTGGTATCTTATCACCTCTGCGTTTTTTATTTTTTGCGCTATAAACAAAAATAGAGCGACAATTTTGAAAAAAATGCAATATTTTTTATTTTTTGTTATAATAAATATCCCCAAAAAATATATAAAAAATTTTTTTTTCCTCAGTTTAGGCCGATACGTATTCTTCTACTGTTCTACTAATGTTTGGTAATAAAAATCACAATTGGCGATTGTTGATTGGTTTGCACAAAAGTTATAGCGTTTACAAAATAGGGGATAGTTTTATAGCATTTTTATTAATATTTTTTTTTTTTTTTACTAGTAATGGCGGCGATCAGCGATTTCTATTGTGACTGCTACATTATGGCGGACACATCGGACATTTTTGACAAATTATTTGGACCATTGTCATTTATACAGCAATCAGTGCTGTCTAAATGCAGTGATTCCTGTGTAAATGACACGGGCAGTGTAGGTGTTATGTGTGACCTTATGTGTTTTTTTTATTGTAGGGGGGCGTGGCCTGGCATGTGACGTCACTGATAGTCTTTCCCTATAAAAGGGAAGAGACGATCGGTGACAGCCACACTAGGAAGCATGGGGAGAGGTTTGTTTACACAGACCTTTCCTCATTCTTCAGCTCTGTGACCCGATCGCGGGACACCAGCGGCGATCGGGTCCGCTGGTCCCGCGGTCACGGAGCTCAGGAGCGCGCTGGCTCTGGCACGCTCCCAACCCATGGCTGGGCACTTAAAGAGCCATGTACAGGTACGTGATTGTGCCCAGCCGTGCCATTCTGCCAAAGTATATTGGCGTGAGAGGGTCCTTAAGTGGTTAAACCTACACGGTTTAGGAGATATACCCTTTATTTGCATGTGCCAGTGTCATCGGCACATGAGCACTTGAAGCAAACCGAACCAATGGCACGTACGCGCCGTTGCTTCAGTGAGTGTGCCGTTACCCACGGCTCCCAACCCGGCCAATCACATCGCCGGAGTCACGTTACCCAGAAGTAACCCCCCAGGAGTGATGTCGCTGGCCGGTGCTGTGTACGGGCACCACAGCGAGGGCTTCGATCTCAGGTGCGTATTACACAATGAGCTAGTATGCTATGCATACTAGCTCATTATGCCTTTGTCTTTCAGGTGTTCGTTTTTTTGTTTTGTTTTTCAAAGTGAGTTTACAACCACTTGAACATGTGAGTCCTGACCTTCTCTGCCTTCTATACAATGCTGTAAACCTTCCCTGCACCTTGCAGGGACTATTTACTGAAAGAGAAGGTAACTTTCTTGCATAGGATAAGAATTACTGGGACTTCTGTTACATAGATGTATTCAACATTCACACTATATCTTTTTAAAATCATTATTTTTTTTAAATATAATATAGTGTGTGTGTGTGTGTATATACAGTCATGGCAGAAATTGTTGGCACCCCAGAATTTTTTCCAGAAAATCAAGTATTTCTCACAGAAAAGTATTGCAGTAACACATGATTTGCTATACACATGTTTATTCCCTTTTGTGTGTATTGGAACAAAACAAAAAAAAGGGAGGAAAAAAAAGCAAATTGGACATAATGTCACACAAAATTCCAAGAATGGGCTGGTCAAAATTCTTGGCGCTCTTTCAAAATTGTGGATAAATAATATTGTTTCAAGCATGTGATGCTCCTTTAAACTCGCCTGGGGCAAGTAACAGGTGTGGGCAATATAAAAATCACACCTGAAAGCAGATAAAAAGGAGAGAAGTTCACTAAGGCTGGGTTCACACCGCTGCGGGGGGAGATCCGGATGTGATTCGCACAGCAAATCACATCCGATCTCCGTAGCGATGCGAGTTCAGCCATACAGATAGTATGGCTGAACTCGCAGCGCTCCCGCAGCAAACTCGCACGGGACCCTTTTTTGGGTCCGCAACGGAATCGGATCGCATGGGGGTTCACACCATGCGATCCGATTCCTGTGCGAGTCGGCAGATCGCACTGCGATATGCCGACGGATCTGGGGGTGTCATTAACATAACATTGACACCCCCAGCCGTCCGCATAGGGCAGTGTGAACTGCCTGCGGGAGGTGAGCGATGCGGGAAAACGCCGCGGATTCGCGGCGTTCCCGCTTCGCTATAGTGTGAACCCGGCCTAAGGCTCGATTCACACTAGGGCGTTTTTTGATGCATTTTGCAGAAATGCAAGGACATTTTTTAACATGGGTTCCTATGGAACATGTTCACATCAATGCATTTTTGTGCCTCTGCGTTTTTGGAAAGGGTCGGGGACTTTTTTCCATGCAAAATGCAGCGTTTTGCATGTAATAGAAGTCAATGGACCTGCATCAAAAACGCAAGTACCGCGATTTGGGTTTTGTGTTTTTTTTCTTTTTTTCCACTGTATATATCTGGTTGCTAAGCAACCACAGTGTAAAAAAAAAAGAAAACAAGAAAAAAAAAACGCAAAACACAGCAAAATCGCTGTAAAAACGCGTGTCCAAGAACACGGCAAGCACCGCAGAAAGCACAGCAAAAACGCTCAAAAGCAACATGCATAGATGTGAATCGAGCCTTAGAGCCTGAGAGATGGTAGATGTGGATGATGAATCTTGCTGGGAAGTTACCCTGACTGATTTTGATAGAGGCAAAAGGTGATTACGATGCCAAGTCTTTAATGGCCCTGTGTTTCCTTCTGGCCTAATCTGGTACACTGGCAACCCTGGGAGTTGTTTTGCATATAACATAAGGCCGTGACTTCCAACATTCGGCCAATTTGTGCTTCCCAGGTATGCTCAGATTTTTCAGTAAAACTCTGTCTCCTGGTTGTAAATCTTGTACTCGTATCCTGAGGTCAAATTTTCTTTTGTTCCTCTGTCCTTGGGCATCTGAGACAGCTTGGGCCTTATCATAGGCAGTTTTCAGACTTTTACGCAAGCTGTCCGCATACCCTTTGTGGGAAGTTGCTGAGGTGTGGTCCAGGGATGTGCCGAAAGATCAGGTAATATGGGGAGTATCCGGTGGCATCACTTGTAGTACTGTTGTAAGCATGTACTATGGCCGCTATGTGCTTGCTCCAGTGTTGCTTCTGTTCAGAGGTTAGAGTTCCCAGCATGTTTAAAGAGGAGGGCCGTTTAAAAAAAAAAAAGTCAGCATCAAACACTGCAGCTGCTGACTTAATGAACACACTTCCCTGTCCAGGGCGCCCGCGATGTCAGCCACCCGAGGCCGACCCGTCCCTTGGCTCTCGGGTCCCGGCACCGCCATTCCTCGTAAGGGAAACAGGCAGTGGAGCCTTACGGCTTCACTGCCCGTTTCCTACTGCGCATGCGCGAGTCGCGCAGCGCTTTGTGAATAGGACGCGTTGTGTTCTGGAACACACAGTTCCCAGAATACAGCGCGACCCATTACCCAGAAGACAACGCAACGAGGAGAGAAGACCAGAAGATCTCCGCGGAGGAGGAAGAGGAAGATTAGGATTATGTGCCTAGCAACAAGCATTTCTGGTAAGTAAAAAAAAATAATTTTTTTCATTTTTTTTTTTTAGATTTTTTTTTGTAATTTTTAATATTTTTTTTTTTTCAGGGTGGCCCTCCACTTTAAGAGACTTCAAATGAATCTCTCTGGTTGAGGATCTCCTTGAGGATGATAAGGGGTAGCTCTAGATTTCTGGAGTGGATACGCTGGGGCGGGCCATAAGGGACAAAGAATTTTTCCACTAGGATTTTAGCCACTGTGGATGCCTGTTGATCTCTTGTGGGAAATGTCTGGGCGTAACGGGTGAAATGGTCGGTTACCACCAGGATGTTTCCCTGCCTACTCAGGTCAGACTCCAAATACAGGAATTCGATGCACACTAGATCCAATGGTCCCTGACTGTCAGGGCTGGCTTAGCCCTTCCTGTTCTTTGTTGGCTGCTCAGCTGTCAGCTATTTGCCAGCTCCCATCTCTCTCCACAGTTACCCAGATGTTCCTGATTCTGCTTGTCTGGCCTGCCTACTTAAAGCTGGCCAGCTCACTTCATCTTGGCCTTCGCCTTGGTCACATCACAAGAAACCATCTCCTGCGGTCCTGTTTAAAGACTGGCTTGCTGACATCCCTTCTGGCTCCTTATCCTGCTTGCTGTTCCTCTACTTGGATCCCTGACTTCTGGCCTGGCTGACTACCCGATCTGGTTATTGAACTTTGGCCTGGCTGACTACTCGATCCGGTTACTGGACTCTGGCTATGCTTTGACCATGCTTACTCTATTTACCTTTTTATTAATAAACAAGTGTGATTTAATTGTACTTCTGTCTCGGTCTGGTTCATGGTTTCTGATAATAGGCGAAGGCTATGAATTCAGAAGATACTTCAGAATCCACTTGTCGGTAATATTTTTTTCAGATTGGATGAGCAAGATCACCGCATGGATCAGTTTGCCATGGCGTTACAAACACTCCTGAGTCGCATGGCTCACTTGGAATCCCCCACTGTGGCTGCTCCTGTACAACCTGGGTTGAAGGCTGTCCCTGCTGCTGTTCCAGTCTCTGTGCAGGCACCCGCCTCGAGTATTACCTCTATAAGAAATATGTCTGGTTCCGATCTGCTTCCCCAGAGATTTGGGGGCGATCCAGTTCAATGCAGAGGGTTTCTCAACCAGGTTGAGATTAACTATGAGATGCTGCCCCAGGCGTTTCCCATGGACAGAAGCAAAGTAGGTTTCGTGATATCTTTGCTTTCTGAGAGAGCCTTTACCTATGGGAGACGCAAGAACCTGTTGTCTTGAGTTACGCTGACTTTGTGGCCTCCTTTAAAAGGGTATTTGACGCTCCCACACGCTCCGCTTCTGCTGCCAAGTGCCTCATGTCCATCATACAGAGTACGAGAACTGTTGCCAACTACACCATTGAATTCCGTACTCTGGCAGCAGAGGTTGCTTGGAACAATGAGGCCCTCATGGCTGCTTTTTCTCATGGTCTCTTGGATTCCATCAAGGATGAGACAGCAGCCCAAGATATACCCACTGAGCTGGAGAGCTTGATCTTGTTTGCCATCCTCATTGACTCTAGACTCAGAGAAAGACTTTCTTTTAAAGGGTGCTTGCGGAAGCCTCCTGTACGTTACAGACAGACCTTAGATGGCATTGTTTCGTCCCCAGTAATCCAGAAGGATAAGCCCTTGGTTTCGGTCACCCTTTCTTGGGCTGAGTCGTCCATCGAGATACAGGCTCTAATAGATTCTGGGGCTGCAGGCCTGTTCATTGATACTGCCTTTGTATCGCAGCACTCGATTCCGCTGCAGCTGCGTGACACTCCACTTGCCATTGAGGGTCTTGATGGAAGACCTTTACAGTCTGCCCATGTGACTCATGAGACGGTTCCGTTGTCCATGGCCGTAGGGGCTCTTCACCGTGAGATAATCCAATTCCAAGTTATTTCCTCACCCAGGTTTCCACTGGTTATTGATTATCCTTGGTTACAGAGGCACAACCCCTCTTTTGATTGGCTCCGTGCTGAGGTTCTCTCCTGGTCACCACAATGAGAGACATGCTTCCTGAAGGTATCCAAGGTCCTGTGCACCTCTTCACTCTCCTCCCTGCTGGAGGAGTAGCTTGATTTTAGCAATGTCTTTGACAAAGGTCAAGCCGGTAGTTTTCCTCCACACCGGCCTTATGATTGCGCACTTGACCTTCAACCTGGTGCCATAGGGTTTACCCTTTGTCTGTCTTGGAGGATAAGGCCATGGAGGAGCATGTTGCAGGCACACTTTCTCGAGGCTTCATCCGCAAATCCTCGTCTCCTGCTGGTGCTGGTTTCTTCTTGTGAAGAAGAAGAGCGGGGAACTGAGACCTTGTATTGATTATAGGGGTCTCAATCGTGTCACGATTAACCACTTCAGCCCCGGACAATTTTGCTGGTCAAAGACCAGACCACTTTTTGCGATTCGGCACTGCGTCACTTTAACTGACAATTGCGCGGTTGTGCGACGTGGCTCCCAAACAAAATTTGCCTCCTTTTTTTCCCACAAATAGAGATTTCTTTTGGTGGTATTTGATCACCACTGCGGTTTTTATTTTTTGCTCTATAAAGAAAAATAGAGCGACAATTTTGAAAAAAACGCATTATTTTTTACTTTTTGTCATAATAAATATCCCCCAAAAAAATATAAAAAAAAAATTTTCCCCTCAGTTTAGGCCGATACGTATTCTTCGACATATTTTTGGTAAAAAACAACGCAATAAGCGTTTATTGATTACAAAATAGGGGATAGTTTATGGCATTTTTATTAATAATTTTTTTTTACTAGTAATGGCGGCGATCAGCGATTTTTATTGTGACTGCGACATTATGGCGGATACATCGGACATTTTTGACACATTTTTGGGACCATTGTCATTTATACAGCAATCACTGCTATATAAATGCAGTGATTCCTGTGTAAATGACACTGGCAGTGAAGGGGTTAACCAGTGGGTGGCAGTGTAGTACTAACTGTGGGGGGCTGGGCTTTCATTTAGTGAACACTGATCTCTGCTCCAATCACATGGAGCAGAGATCAGCGTCACTAGTTGCTAGGCAGAATGGGGAAATGCTGTTTACAACAGCATTTCTCCGTTCAGCCACCCCGTGAGACGATCGCGGGTATGCCCACGGCGATCGAGGCCATGGGACCCGCGACCGGGCTCACGGGGGTCCCGACCGGCAGAGCGATCACGATGGCAGGGCGGCAATATGTCTGCCCGTGCCATTCTGCCGACGTACATCGGCGTGCGCCGGTCGGGAACAAGTTAAGAATGCCTATCCGATTCCGTTGTTTACAGAGTTATTTGACCGCCTCCAAGGGAGCAACGGTTTTCACAAAACTCGATTTGAGAAGAGCATACAATCTCATGTGGATTAAGGAGGGCGAAGAGTGGAAAACTGTGTTTAATACCAGAACAGGCCATTATTAGTACCTGGTAACGACTTTTGGCCTTTGTAACGCCCCGGCAGTTTTCCAGGAATTTATTAACAATGTCCTCCGAGATTTGTTGAAGTTATGTGTGGTGGTTTATCGCGATGATATCCTCATATTTTCCAAGTCCCTGGAGAGCCACCACACAGATGTCTGTCATGTGCTTCAGAAACTAAGAGAAAACAATCTCTACTGTAAACCGGAGAAGTGCAAGTTCCATCGTGAACAGGTTACATTCCTGGACTATGTAATTTCCACTGCTGGTTTTTTGATGGACCCAGAGAAACTTTCGGCAATCCTACAGTGGCCTCGACCCATGGGTTTACGCCCTCTGCAGCATTTCCTGGTCTTTGCCAACTATTATCAGAAGTTTATTCGTAACTTCTCGTCTCTGGTCAAACCCCTGACTTATATGACCAGAAAGGACGGTAAGCCACAGAGTTGATCTCCGGAGTCCATTAAGGCCTTTGAGACTCTCAAGGCTGCTTTTGTTTCTGCTCCTGTGTTGGCACATCCTGATCCTACGTTGCCTTTTATCCTAGAAGTTGATGCTTCTGAGACTGGAGTTGGCGCCCTTCTGTCTCAACGTCCTAACTCTGAGAGCACTATGCATCTGTGTGGCTACTTTTCCAAGAAATTGTCACCTGCTGAGTGCAATTACAAGATTGGTGACAGAGAGCTCTTGGCGATCATTTTAGCCCTGAAAGAATGGAGACATCTCCTTGAAGGTACCACTGTGCCGGTTGTCATTCTTACTGACCATAAGAATCTCACATTCTTGTCTGAGGCTAAGCGCCTCTCTCTCAGAAGGGCGTGATGGGCTCTTTTCTTGTCAAGTCTTAATTACATTGTCTCATTCTTACCCGGTACTAAGAATGTAAGGGCTGATGCCCTGTCACGACAATTTTCCTCCACTTCCAAGTTGGAATCGGTTCTGGGTCCTGCGATTCCTCCTGATCATATCCTAGCTATGGTTTGCACCAGTTTTACTTCTCCTTTGGGTGAAAAAAATCTTGCTGCTCAGGTCCATGCTCCTCCTGAGAAACCTTGTGACCGCTGCTTTGTCCCAGAGAGTCTCCATACTGCTGTGCTCCAGACTTACCATTCTCCCAAGGCAGCTGGCCATCCTGGGAAGAATCAACTCATTTGGGCCATTTCCCAACAATTCTGGTGGCCTAGTCTATGGGCTGATATAGCTGCCTTCGTAGCTGCCTGTTCCGTGTGTGCTCAGAGTAAGACCCCACGACACCTTCCAGTGGGCCTAATACAACCCATACTCAATGGAGAGAGGCCATGGACCCACCTGTCTATGGATTTCATTGTGGTTCTCAAAGATGTGTTATTGTATTCCACTTAAGAAGTTGCCTACTTCTAAGGAACTGGCTTCCATTTTTGCTTGTGAGTGCTTCCTCTTACAAGGGCTACCCAAGGTGATTGTCTTGGACAGGGGCAGTCAGTTTGTCTCCCGGTTCTGGGGGAGCCTTTTGTGCATAGTTGGGGATTCAGCTTGCTTTCTCTTCTGCGTATCACCCGCAGTCTAATGGGGCCGCAGAGCGAGCTAATCAGTCCTTGGAGCAATTCCTATGTTGCTATATTTCTGACCATCATAACAACTGGTCAGACCTATTACCATGGGCAGTTTGCTCACAACAGTGCCTTGAATTCTGCCTCCCGTTTGTCTCCATTTATGACGAATTATGCTTTCCAACCTTCCATGTTGCCTGACTCATTTGTTCCGCAGAGTATTCCTGCATTAGAGGAGCATCTCCGTGGTCTTTGTTCCTCTTGGGTACAAGCCCAGGAGGCTTTGCGTCATGCTAATGATAGGTACAGACTCCATTCTGACTGCAGACGCCTGCCTGCGCTTTTCCTACCAGGTTGGGGACAGGGTCTGGCTTATCTCGCAACCTCCGACTTCGTATTCCCTGACTGAAGTTTGCACCTCGGTTTATTGGGCCTTTCGGTATCCTTCGCAGGATTAACCCAGTGGCTTACGCGTTGGACCTTCCTCTTGGTATGCGCATCTAAAATGTGTTTCATGTCTCCTTATTGAAACCATTGGTCTGCAACCGATTTACCACCTCTGTGCCACGTCCTTACCCTATACAGTTTGAGAACCATGAGGAGTATGAGGTACAATCCATTGTTGACTCCATAAGGTTCCGTAGGCGCATACAGTACCTGGTACATTGGAAGGGGTATGGTCCGGAGGAACGGTCCTGGGTTTCATCCTTGGATGTACATGCCCCTGCCCTCCTCCGCGATTTCCATAGATGTTTTCCCCTCAACCCCGGTGGTCCTGAGGAGAGGGGTCGTTGAAGAGGGGGTACTGTCAGGGCTGGCTTAGGCCTTCTGTGACGGAACCGATCCCACACTCCGATTGAGTGCTTCCGCCTATTTACCGCTTCCTAAGTCCTGGAACACAAGTCTAATGGATTTGGCTATAGGAACCCCCAAGAGACTAGGCGACACCAGTCTTGGAGGACATCAGTAATGACCTTTATTTGAGATCTCACACAAAATATATATACAGCGGGGTGACTAAAACCTAACCTAATTAGCATGAGCTAATTATCTAATCAACACTCAGACTAGTTTGACTGAAGGGATAAGACTTTATGGCTCCTAGCTCACTAACAATTCAATAAACATTACTATAAACATAAACAAAGGGTTAATTAGCACAAACAACAACGTTTGGAATGTCCTTACAAGCCAGACTAGACTCAGTTACACAACAGACAGGTGGCTAGAGTTCATGACATTAGCATCTGACAGTGTGTGTCCCAACAGCATGAGACAACACACATCATATATACATATATACAGCATTGAATCTGACTAGCACAGATTATAGTGGGGTTCTCATTCACCCTGTGCCCCTTAAAATCCAGGGCCCATAATCGATCGGCAAGAGGCTCGCATTCAGTCCTCTCAAAAAGCCTGTGTCCCGGCTAGGTCTGTCACACCTTCCTTCTCTGGGCTGGCTGCTCAGTTGTCAGCTAATTGCCAGCTCTCATCTCTCTCCGCAGTTACCCAGCTGTTCCTGATCCTGCTCCTCTGACCTGCCTACTTAAAGCTGTCCAGCTCACTTCATCTCTGCCTTCACCTTGGTCACATCACGAGAAACCATCTCCTGGGGGCCTGTTTAAAGACTGGCTTGCTGACATCCCTTCTGACTCCTTATCCTGCTTGTATTTCCTCTACTTGGATCCCTGACTTCTGGCCTGGCTGATTACCCGATCTGGTTATTGTACTCTGGCCTGGCTGACTACTCAATCCAGTTACTGGACTCTGGCTATGCTTTGACTACGCTTACTCTATTTACCTTTTTATTAATAAACAAGTGTGATTTAATTGTACCTCTGTCTCAGTCTGGTTCATGGTTTCTGACACTGACTCCCTAGATGACCCATTGGGATGGCTCGTTGAGGTAAAGTCTTCCTTTGAATACACCCAAGGCAAGAATGGCAGTAGCATGCAGAGACAATAGAATCTGTCTCTCACCAGTTGGAAAGTCCTCTCGGACCCTAGATGGCCATGATGATTGTGTAGAGCAATTAACATCTTCTCCCTGTGTTTCTCTGGTAAGAACAACTGCCATTTCTCTTCAGAATGTTCAGGAGGTGCCCCTTCGGTAGACCACCCCTTGCTGCAACTGCAGCCGATCCCACTCTCGATGTAGTAAACAGCCCTCTTTTCTTGAATCAGTAAGAATCAAGTCGGGACTCTGACTCTCTAGTGCTCTCAATGCCAAACTGCAGAGGGGGTCTTCCAGCTGATCCCTACGCAGGTCCTTTTTTGAAAGTTTTGGCAGACCTTCATCCCCGACTTGGATGATGTGGCAGTAGCTTCTGGGCACTCCAGCAGCTGGCACTCCAATCTCCTCAGCTCTGGCCCCATCCCTTGCTTACTGTTCTCCTCCCTCACAAAGGGCTCTCACTCCTTCAGGGGTTACCTGGGTCCTCTCTACTGGGGAGTTCCCAGAACAGTGGGGTCTTCTTGACAAAGCATCTGCATCCTTGTTCCCAACCCCCAGCCGGTACTTCAGACTGAAGGTGAAACTCGAAAGGGCGGCCATCCATCTATGGCCCGTGGCATCCAGCTTTAAAGTATTGAGTATGTTAGAGGGTTGTTGTCTGTCTTGATTATGAATTCTGCACCATACAGGTAGTCTCTCAGTTTGTCCACTACTGCCCAGTTCAGGGCCAGGAATTCAAGCTTGTGGGTGGGATAGTTCCTCTCAGCAGGTGCCAAAACCGACTCACATTAGCGACAGGCCTTAAGTGTCCGTCATGTTCTAGGTACAGCACTCTGCTCAACCCATCTCGACCGGCATCTACGTGCAGTTTGTATGGCTTGGCTGGTTCTGCATAGCCCAAAACTGGAGCAGTTGTAAGGCTCCACTTTAACTGCCTGAAAGCCTCTTCACACTGGGTGGCCCACTGTTCTTGTATGGACTCTTTGGGCTTCCTGGCCCCTCCTGCTGGATTTTTAGACTTAACTGAGTCTGGATCATTGTCTTCCTCCCTCTTCATTAGCTCAGTGAGTGGACGGGCTATTTTGGCAAATCCCTCAACAATTCTCTGGTAATACAAGCAGAAACCCAGGAATGACCTAAACTCGGTCACATTAGTGGGTCTCGGACAGGAGGTGACAGCTTCCAGCTTCTGAGGGTCTGTGGCCACTCCTTTGGCAGACACAATGGGACCCAGGTAACTGATTGAAGATTTGTAGAATTGACACTTTTCCATGGAGAGCTTCAAGCCTTCATCATGGAGCCTCTTCAGGACCTTCTGCAGGCGCTCTTCATGCTCCTTCAAAGTCTTACCAAACACGATGATATCATTTAGGTATACCAATACTTCAATCAGGTTCATGTCACCCACAGTCTTTTCCATCAATCTCTGGAAGGTGGCTGGGGTGCCAGACAGGCCTTGAGGCATGTGGTCGAATTAGAAGAATCTTAAAGGGGTAATGAAAGCGGTCTTCTCCCGATCTTCAGGGTGTATGGGGATTTGATAGTATCCACTGTTCAGATCCAGCACGCTGAACCACTTCGCCCCTGACAGGCTCTGTAGGGCATCTTCTATCCTGGGTGTGGTATATTGATCCGGAATGGTCCTTTGGTTTAGTGTCCTGTAGTCGATACACAACCTCATTCTTCTTCCTTACCACTACTATTGGGGAAGCGTATGGACTCCGAGACTCTCGGATAACTCCTGCTCTCTTCAGCTCGGCCAGCTGTTCTCACAGGTCTTCCAAATCTCCTAAAGGAATCCGTCTGACTTTCTCAGAAAGGCCTGTCTTCCTCCAGACAGATCCGGTGTTGAGCACTTTTTGTGCACCCAACGTCAAACTCACTCTTCGAGAATGCAGCTCGCCATTTTTGGAGCTGAGTCTTGGCCCTTTCCTTCCAGACGGGTGTGAGAGGAGTGTTTTTTTGGCTACAATTCTTTCACTGGGATTTCATCTTTCCCTTTGCCCCTCAAATCACACGGTGAGACTGGAATGACTGTGTTTACTTTCCCCAGTAACATCCTAGATGGCATCTTTACCGGTGAGGCTGTAGTGTTACAAACACTAACCAAGATCCTTCCGTGACTTCTCTGTAGTACCCAGGTTGAGATCACCTCTGGAATTATCTCCAACCCTCTGTCTTCCTTCTGACTGTCTGCTTCAAGGACAATGAAAGGGCCTGGCTGCTTCCAATTCAACTTGACGACCTCACCGTGCTGTAATGTCTTCTCGTTCCGGTCCAACTGCCAGATTTTTCCCACTCCTTCAGCTGGGGCATTTCTTCCTGCACCAGGCATCGATAGACTTGTCTCAGCATAGGGAGCATACTGGGGTTTGAAGGGCTCTGCTCCTGAATGAGAGGTCTTAGCAGCCTTCTCACTAGATCGGTATTAGTCCCTATGATGGAACTTTTTCCATCCCCTGGAAGACAAGGACAGACCACCGCCAATGTATCAAAGGTCTCTGCCTTTCCTGCCACGGAGGGGTCAAAGGCCAGCTTGATTGGTAGATAGCCATCATAAGGGAAGTCCCGAGGCCCCATATCTCCAGCTCTTCGAACTTCTGTAGTGGCAAGTGCTTGAGGTGCTTGTTGTAGGAGTCTCTATAAAGAAGAGTCACTTGAGCTCCATTATCCAAGAGGGCCTTGGTAAAGATCCCCTCTACCTGGATGGAGACAACTGGAGAGGGTCCCACTAACTTGGGAGGGAATTTTTAGGAAGTGGCAGGCTTTGCCTGTTTGGTGGCTTGTATTTGCTCTCCTTTCCTGCTTTTTTTTCTGATCTGACTGGATCCTGTTTTGAATTCTGGGAGTCTGGTGTGCATTGACTCTCCGACATCAGGTAGCCTGTGCTAAAGGGAGTGGGACTCTCAGAGGTGACCACAGGAGCCCTCTGTAAGGGTTTGGATTTCTCCCTCGGTCTCTTTGTGTTACTTTGTTTTCTAAAGTTAGCTAATGCAGCAGGGCACCCGGTTGACTCCTTCACCAGGGCCCTCTGGAGTTTCCCGCTGGCTTCTGCCATTGTGCCTCAGGCTTGGCTGGGCTCGGGCATACCCGTCGATAGTGTCCAACTCCTCCGCAGTTGAAACAGGTCCCGTGATTTACTGACTTCTCCCCGCTGCAACTGTAGAGCTTAACGACTTCTTGGGCATTGGAACTCCCTCAGTGGGTGGAATAATGGGTCTGGTGGTCAACAGAGCCATCATTTCTATGAGCTGTGACACTTGTGTTTTGAGGAGCTCGATCTAAGGGTCGCCATCAACTGAATTGGCTGCCCTGACTTCAGCGACAGATCTTGGCCTCTGGCCTAGTTTCTTCTCTTTTTCCAGTATGGCCTCCTCTTCACGTACAATCCGGATCAGGTCCAGATATTTCAAGAGGCCACCATCTTGACGGGTTCTCAAGAGAAGGGTGGTGGGGTCTAAAGGCTGAGCGCTCCTCAAAACTTGCTGGGCTTGGATTTCATCCACCTTCCAGGGATCTAGACCCTTCTTCAACAAGATCTGGTGTATAATCGTGTCCAAACGGTAGATAAGATCAGAGACCTTCTCTGTTCACCCAAACACGTCTTGCAGAATGTCCAAGTAGTCTTGGGAAACACAATTTCGCTTGCTGAGCTTCAAATTGTGGATGGCCTCTGAGGAAGGCCCTCTTAGGCTCTCTCTGTGATTCTCTGTTTCTTGTGAGTCTCAGGAATGTCCCATTCATCCAGGGATTGTATGGTCTGGTCTAGCCACTCTTCAAAGTTGTCCTCTTCTGGAGACACGGGTTGCCTTCCAGAGAAAGCGCCAAGCTTGCGATATACAGTTCCAGAATATATTGGAGTGTCCGTCTGGCATCTTGACACAAAGTCCCCTAGGGCTGCCAGGAGGGAATTTTCGCTGTAGCTACTTTCGCCTGTGTGGAGCTGGTAGGACCCTTGTCCGGAACCTTTGGGTGTATTAGACAAAACTTTGTCTTGTTGGCCAGTTGCACACTTGTGCCTTTGAAATTTTCAGGTACCCCCTTTCTCCACTCCAACAGTGCATGAGTGTTGGAGGTCACATGATCTGGTCTGACAGCAGGGGCGGACTGACCATTAGGTCACTCGGGCACAGACCCGTAGTTAGGGGGGCCCCATGAGTGGCTCACAGGGGTGGCACCTCATAGCACCCTCAAAAATTGCATGGAGGTATTGGCATACAATTCACATTATTACTTTTAAATAATATTGTACCTGCTTTGGTGTCCTGTCTGCTTTTTGGCTGGGGACTCTTTTTTTGAAGAGGCCGCTGTTGTTTAGTTAGTCCCGGCTGAAAGGGGGCGGATTGATTCATAATGTTGTGCAGAGGTGCTACCTTTTAAAAGCCCCCCCTGTGTCACATGGTGCCTCTGCATCTGGTGCGAGAAAGAAGAAGAGAGCAGAGAGAGGAGCAGAGAGCATGAGAACCCAGAAGCAAGGAAGGTATGATGATGACTGCTGGCTGTTTCTCTGGTAGACCGCGGGGGAGGGAGCAGAGCTGCTGTAGGCAGAGAGCTGACTGAGTCTGCAGTTCTTCCTCATCTGACAGGAGAAGGGGGGGGGGGTAGGAGGGGGGTTCCCTGTTGTGCAGGCTGTGCTCTGAGCAGGAGGAATTAGGATGGTTGATGGCTGTTCTTTTTATAAGGGGCCTGCTGCTGATTTCTGAGCCTGGGGAGGGGGAGGGGAACTCCACTCTGTGGTCCTATCATTTGATTTATCTCAGCAGCGGGCAGCCTGATCTGCTAGGAATCCTGTCCTGTGATCTTGGCACTCTGATATGCCTTGGGTACTGCAATCATTAGACTGCCCCCCAGATCAGGAGTGCCTGATTTACAGTACCCAAACAGAGACAGTTCTAGACTATGCTGTGCCCTAGGCAAGCCCACCCCCTTAAAAAAAAAAAATCTCAATTTTTTTAAAAACAGCAGAAAATGATCTAAAATAAAGACACTCCATGCATTCACCACACCCCCTATACCCACAGCACACTCCATGCATTCCCCACACACCCCCTATACTCACAGCACACTCCATGCATTCCCCACACCCCCTATACTCACAGAAAACTCCATGCATTCCCCACATCCCCTATACACACAGCACACTCCGGGCATTCCTCATATACCCCCTATACTTACAGCACATTCCATGCATTGCCTGCACCCCCTATAATCACAGCATACTCGATGCATTCCTCATACACCCCCTATACTCACAGCACACTCCATGCATTCCTCATACACCCCCCATACTCACAGCGTACTCCATGCATTCCTCATACACCCCCTATACTCACAGCACACTCCATGCATTCCTCATACACCCCCTATACTCACAGCACACTCCATGCATTCCTCATACACCACCTATACTCACAGCACACTCCATGCATTCCGCACACCCCCTATACTCACAGCACACTCCATGCATTCCTCATACACCCCCTATACTCACAGCACACTCCATGCATTCCTCATACACCCCCTATACTCACAGCACACTCCATGCATTCCTCATACACCCCCTATACTCACAGCACACTCCATGCATTCCCCACACCCCCTATACTCACAGCACACACCATGCATTCTTCATAACCCCCTATACTCACAGCACACTCCATGCATTCACCACACCCCCTATACTCACAGCACACTCCATGCATTCTTCATACACCCCCTATAATCACAGCAAATGCAGCCAACTGTGCTCCATCAATTGCAGGCTTTGTGCCCATAATATGCAGCCGCTGTGCCTGCCCGCCTGCTATCTGCCTGGCAACTACCCCATCGGGGAAAATACAGGGATTGGTACCAATGTATGCCACCCCTCTTGTCCCAGTTCATTTTCTTTCTGCTGCCCAGGTCCCCCTGTGTGCTCACCTTCCCCCCCCCATTGTTTTAGGATGACGAGTGGGGAAGAGGCCGGTTAATATGTAACAAATGCATATGTGTTGGAGCTTTGAGGTGCACACTCCAATACAGTAGGCTGTGCACACCTATGGGCAGGGCTGAGAGTCATGGCACAAGGAGGGGATCCCCTGAGGACCAGAGTGAATGAAGGTGTTAACTGTACACTCTGTTAGAAAGAGGCCCCCCTCCAGGTCCCATTATACTCCTTTCCAGTCTATAATTGGACCTAAAGGGGGGACTCAGATTCTACAATAGACACTGAAAGGGCCTCGGTTAGAGAGACCCCCCTCCAGGTCCCATTAGACTCGTTTGAAGTATCCAGTGGGTCCTGGAGGGGGGGTCTCTCTCTAACAGAGACTTTCTGATGCACACTGTTAGAAAGAGACCCCCTCCAGATCCCATTAGACTCTGTTGTAGTCCCTAATTGGGCCTGGAGGGGATACTTTCTAATAGACTGTCCAATGGACATTGTCAGAGAAAGACCTCCCTCCAGGTCCCATTAGACTCTGTTAAACAGTTTTTTTTTTTAAAGGCAAAAGTTTTACTTTATGTAAAATGAAGGGGCGGGTCATGGGCAGAGCCTAACAGGGGGCCCTTGCTTAATTTGGTCCAGGGGCCCTGGATGTTGTCAGTCCGCCCCTGTCTGACAGCGATCACCCATGCCTTCTGGTCCAGGGACAGTGCCTTTACAACTTGACTGATTTGTTTTTCCTCCCATGCCTCCCCTGGGAGCTCAATTGTCATGCTCGCTTCTGAGTGGGGGCGCCTTCTGCCTCGCATCACTGAATCACTCACAGGGTAGGATCCATTCTGGTGTTCATAAGGGTGTCCTCTGGGGGGGTTTAATTGTAGAATACCAGGATCCCGGATGAGCCCCCACGTGTAGCACTCACCCCAGTAGGAGCTGCTGATGAATGTTTCATCCTGTACTCTGCCTATCAACCCCAAGAATAGACTCAACTCCTCTGGCACACCTCTATGGTGATGTTAGTGCAAAACTAGGGATGAGCTGGGTGTTACAGTCGAATGTTATGGGCCATTTGTGCAATATTCGAGTGGCGCTCATGGCCCATAATGCACTGCGGGATCGCAGTGTATTGCTGGCTGATGATTGGCCAAGCATGCACTATGACCCGCATGCTTGGCCAATCACAGCGCCGGCAGCGAGGAGAGGCATAATTGGCCACAGGCAGGATGCCCGTGGCCAATTATGGCTCAGGGGGTTTAGTACACGCCCCTGCACGGCGCCTTGCGTAGTGTGTTGCAGCTGGCTCAGAGACAGATAGGCAGAGACAGTGTCTAAATTTCTTTTGAACCTAGTGCAATTACAGTAGGTGTATTGTGTCCCCTGCATAGTGTACACCTGAAGCTACTCCAATTGCTGGTGTTGTTCTGATCTTATACCACAGGCAGCTGCAGCAGTTACAGTTGATGTATTGTGCCACCTGCACAGTGTACACCTGAAGCTACCCCAATTGCTGGTGTTGTTCTAGTCCTATACCACAGGCAGCTGCAGCAGTTACAGTCAGTGTACTGTGTCATCTGCTCAGTGTGCACGTAAAGTTACCCCAATTGCTGGTGTTCTCATCTCCCTGCAGGCCATTAGTATGTCTGGAAGAACAAGGAGAGGCAGACAGTCACAAGCCAATAAAAGAGGGCAAGCAGGATCTTTGTCTAGAGGCAACAGTACTGGTCATGGACGCAGTGCATCATCATCAGCAAGTGGCAATGGGACACGCTTGTCCTTATTTTCGACAGCTGGACGTGTTTAGCTGAAGACTTGGTAGAGTGGATGACCAAGCTCTCCTTATCCTTTCTCACCCAGGCTCAGGGTACTGGCAAAGCAGCTGCCAACGTGCCCTCTTTCCTCGTCTCAATGGCATCGGTCACTCCTTCCTTAGACCCACTATGTCCTCCTGAGGAGTCCCCCGAACTGTTTGAGCACAGTGTTGGGTACATGCTTCAGGAGGATGCCCAGCGTTTTGAAGGCTCTGATGATGATACCCAGCCAGAGGAAGGCAGTAGCATGAGCCCAGAGAGAGGGGATGCCCAAGAAGGACAGCAATCTGGCAGTCATGTTCCACCAGCTGCAGCATACTGCCAGGTTTGCTCCAGTGATGAGGAGGGAGGGGATGATGAGGTCACTGACTCCACGTTGGTACCTGATAGGAGAGAGGAGGTGGCACATCTCCAACAAGGCAGGATGCCCTCCAGGGGGCCAGCTTAAGGGCAGCACACCGACTGAATCACACCGCAGAGCTCCGCCTGTGCAGACGAGTGCATCAGATCACACCGCTACTATTTGCAACATATGTCTCAAGCCTATTTCACGTGGCCAAAACATCAGCCGCTTGGGCACCACATGCTTGACCAGACATATGTTGACCTGCCATGTAGTTCGTTGGCAGGCGTACCTTAAAGACTCACCCCAAAGAACAAAGCGGACCTCTCCTTGCTCCTCATATGCTGGGATCTCCAACCCCACTATACCTTCAGTCCTCTCTGAAACCTGCACTGAGAGGAATGAAGGTGTAGAATTAGGCGCGTCACAGCCAAGTACTTGCGGGCACTCTTCTAGCAGTACACCGACATCCGATTGTAGCAGGCAAATTTCCCTGCCCCAGCTGCTGGACCACCGAAAGAAGTTCACTCCCAGCCATCCACATGCCCAGCGGTTGAATGCTAGCTTCGCTAAATTGCTAGCACTTCAACTGCTGCCTTTTCAGTTGGTAGACCTGTGAGATTGTACAATGTGCGGTTCCTCAGTGACAGGTTCCCAAACGCCTCTTTTTCTCACAGAAGGCGATGCCGCCTCTCTTCCGGCATGTGGAAGGCAATGTCCATGCCTCGCTGGACAGGGCGGTCAGTGGTAAGGTGCATATTGCCGCTGACTCATGGTCCAGCAGGCATGGACAGGGACGTTACCTATCTTTCACGGCGCATTGGGTGACTCTTCTGGCAGCTGGGAAGGATGCAGGACAAGGTGCAGTAGTATTGGAGGTTGTTCCGCCACCGCGCCCCTAAAATGCTACTAATGGCCTCTTCCTGTGCTTTGTCCTCTGAACCAGCGGTACTCCGTAGGTTCAAGGGGCTACGCAAGTACGCAGGCAAAAAGATGCCATGCTGTGCTTGCGCTGGGGAGCTTGGGGGACAGGAACAACACTGGGGCAGATATTCTGTCAGCTCTGCAGGGGCAGACTGAGAGGTGGTTGATGCCACACCAGCTTAAGCCAGGAATCGTGGTTTGCGACAAGGGCACCAACCTCCTCTCCCCCCTCTGACAGGGACAACTGACCCATGTGCCCTGTGTGGCTCACGTGCTTAACTTGGTTGTGCAGCGGTTCTTGGGCAGGTACCTGGGCTTACAGGATGTCCTGAGGCAGGCCAGGAAAGTCTGTGTGCATTTCCACCGGTTATATAATGCCAGTGCTCGGCTGGCTGAGCTCCAAAAGGAATTGAACCTGCCCAAGAACTGCCTTATCTGTGACATGCCCACCAGGTGGAACTCAACGTTGGCCATGCTGCAGCTGCTGCACACGCAGCAGACGGCTATCAATGGGTACCTGTGCAACTATGGCACCAGGTCAGGGGAGCTCATTTTTTCCCCCACGCCATCAGGGATGCATGCACTGTCCTGTAACCATTTGAGGAGGCCACGAGGATGGTGAGCAGTGACAGTGCATGCATCTGTGACACTGTACCTCTTGTCCACCTGTTGGAGCACACGCTGTGTGGAATAATGGACAGGGCACTTGAGGCAGAACAGAGGCAGGAAGAGGAGGACTTCCTTGCCTCTCAAGGCCCCCTTTATCCAGACAGTGTTCCTGCTGTCCCGCCAATCACACAGGAAGAGGAGGAGGAGGAGGATTGTGTCAGCATGGAGGTGGAGCCTGGCACTCAGCATCAGCAGCAGTCTTTTAGGGATGATTTACAGTCAGGGAGGAGGTAGCTGCGAATCATGTCGTCCTTAGTGACTAATGACTCTGGATCGAATGCCTAAACTAACCTACGCTGCATGGCCTCCCTGATCCTACAAAGCCTGCAGAAGGATCCTCGTATTCAGCGGATCAATGAGAGGCATCATTACTGGCTGCCAACTCTCCTTGATCCACGGTACAAGGGTAAGGTTGCATCTCCAGGAGGCCTTGCAGAAAGGTCTGTGCAATGCGTTCCCAGAGACTGGGAGGTTACAAATTCCTGGTCCTGGACAACTTGTTGCTGAGGCTTCGGTCAGTCACAGAAGGAGCGCTGGAGAAGGTGGCCATCTGACCGATGCGTTCAGACCATTTTATAGTCTGCAGCCCCAAGGTATTATTGGTTCCAGCAACCATCGCCAGCGTCTGATTTACATAGTGCAGGAATACCTAGGGGCAAGGTCAGACTTGGACACCTTTCCCACTGAAAATCCTCTGTGTTACTGGGTCTTGAGGCTGGCACAGTATGCAATTGAGCTACTGGTCTGTCCTGCATCCAGGGTTCTTTCAGAACACACATTCAGTGCGGCTGGAGGCTTTGTAATCGATCACAGGGTGCGCCTGTCCACCGACTCAATTGATCGACTGAACTTCATAAAGATGAATCAGTCTTCGATCACCACCAGCTACCAAGCACCTGAAGCTGATGTAACTGAATTTTTTTTTTTTAAATGTCACATCCCTTCAAGACTGCCTTTGCTCATGCTGAGTGACTATCCTCTTCTTCCTCAATGATCCTGCTGATAGCTTGGCAGAACATTTTTGGTTTTGGGCACCGCCACCAGTGGCTAAGGCCCAATTTTTCAGCCCCTGTTTAACAGGGGCATGTAATTACAATTTTTGATGCAATACTTTGCAGCAGGGCTCATTCCTGCACTCCAACCAGAGTATCTATGAGGACTTACAGTGTTGTGGCACCAGCACCACCACAACCACCAAAGGCCCAATTTTTCTACCACTGTTCAACAATGGTATTTAATTACAATTCTTGATATAATAGTTCACAGCAGGGCATTCCAGCACCCACCAAGAGTCACTTTGAGGGCTTACAGTGTTGTGGCAACACCAACACCTTAGGTCCAAATTTCTGCATAGCATATAGGACAGGCCACTACTTTCAAACATCCAACTTACAAATGTCTCCTACTTGCAAACGGAAGGAGAAAACAGGAAGTAAGATGAAAAAAAGATGGATGGCAAAAAAATTATACAGGAGTGATAACCTTTCCCTATGTTTTCCAAAAAGCTTAAAAATAGATTTTTTTGACTGGAGCTACACTTTAAAAATGTACCAGTACAAAATTGCAAACACATTCTACTTAACACAACAAACCTACACAGTCCCTGTCTTGTTTGCACCGCCTGTATACTGCTGTTCTGAGTATATAGGAACTGGGGGCCCCACACCTTTTCTTTTTTTAATTTGGGTACGGGTTCCCCTTACTATCCGTACAAGACCCAAAGGGGCTGGTAATGGGCAGGGAGGGGCTACCCATGCAATTTTTTTTCAATGATTTTCATCCGTATTGCCGGGCCCAGACATTACATTAAAACCACAAACAGTTTTAAATGATTTTTTTTGTTAGAAATGTCATTTTGTGCAGGGACTGTTCTAAGCATGGGAAACATGTGCCACTTCACAGGCATACTATAGACACCCCCAGGCACGATATTTAAAGGAATATTTCACTTTTTTTCACTTTAAGCGTCATTAAAATCAGTGCTCCTGTAAAAAAAATGCAGTTTTTAAAACTTTTTTTTTGCATTGATACATGTCCCCTGGAGCAGGACCCAGGTCCCCAAACCCTTTTTAGGACAATAACTTGCATATTAGCCTTTAAAATGAGCACTTTTGATTTTGAATGTTCGAGTCCCATAGACTTTAATGGGGTTCCAAAGTTCATACAAATTTTCGGTCCGTTCTCAGGTTCTGGTGCGAACCGAATCGGGGGTGTTCGGCTCATCCCTATGCAAAACCGGTAAGGAGAAATACAGTAATGGTACACTATGTAGTATATTTACCGTAGCCTTGGAACTCGTCACTTGGCCAGCTGTAGTAATAGATGGAGTCTCACACAAGTTGTCAATTAACCACTTAAGAAGTTTACTGAGAAAATACTTAGCACAATACACAAAGTGGTAATTTACATATAAAGAATGCCACTAGATAACAGTCAATGTGTACATGAAACTTCAAAATTCAATGACCACCATAAGGATGTACATGAGGACAGGTGCACAGTAAGGCAGATGCCCAATATCCTCAAACACTTATATTGAGCGCCTTCCCACTGACCACCAAGCATGCACACCAGATCTACAATAACTGTTGTGAACACACTAGTACACACAATAAATATATCCTGTGCTCAAGGGCTCCCCCTAGGTTGTAATGCAGGTTGTAATGCAATGTTCGCTTCTGCAAAGTGAACTACAGTACTTTGTAGAAAGTGATAGAAGTCCCTTGTCTTCTTGGTCTTCAGCTAGCTCAGGATATTAGACTGCAGTATTTGTAAATCCAACAGGCAAAACATGTTTACAGCAGACTGTATGATAGGTGATGTGCTGATAATAGTGTACTTGCAAAACAGAAGGCACTTATAATACTTCCTCCTCAACAGTGGTTGTGATGCAGAATTAACTTTATAGCACAGGGAAAGCAACCCTGAAGTTACACTGTATGCAGCGTATAGATAAATGAGAACACTTCTGTGGGACTACAAGTTTCACCAGCAGTCTGTAACTAAATAACACAGCAACAGTGCACTACATTGATCTGGGCAAGTGCCCGCTCACCACAACAGGCCTAGATGATTGCAAGACTCCTATCCTGGTATCTCAGTCCCTGTCCAAGCTGGCGCCATCACACGGCACCGCTTCTGATGATGGATAAAACTGTAATGCAGGAAACCTTTAGAAAACTTGGATCCTCCGGTCCATCCACACGCTGGTCCAGCTGACTGTGCTCTGGAACTCCTCAGAGGCCAACGATTCCGCTCCGCGCTTTCCAGGCCGCAGTCCATCTGTCACACACAGACCTTACTACAGTCAGGCTTTGAATGGCATCCCAAGAAGCCAGGAAAATGGCCATGCTGCCCCTTTTATGTCCCTACCCAGCAGGCTGTTCTGTGACCTGGCATTATGGGTAGGGGAACTGGGCATTGTGGGTCAGTAGTTCACAGACTGTGTTTTAGCACGAGTCACTTCCTCATTCACTATATCTCCCACAATGCTTTGGAGTGTGGCTTTAATGAAACCAAACAAAAGTCTTAATAGCATTAAAGAGGGATTCCACCAAAAAAAAAAATATTAAAAGCCAGCAGCTATAAATACTACAGCTGCTGACTTTTAATAAATGGACACTCACCTGTCCCGGGTTCCAGCGATGCCAGCAGCCGAGATCGATCGCTCGGCTCTCGGCTGCTGCCGCCACCATTCTAGCTGAGGGTATCAGGAAGTGAAGCGAATCGGCTTCACTTCCCGGTTCCCTACTGCGCATGCGCGAGTCACGCAGCGCAATAGGAAATCTTCGCGCTGTCACTGGGACCCGTATGTGTCCCAGCAGACAGCGCGGCAGGGCAGGAAATGGCGTATACTCCCACGGGAGTCTATGCCCGGAAGTGGGTGTAAATACCTGTCTTTGACAGGTATCTCCACCCCCCTCCCCCCTGAAAGGTGTCAATTGTGACACCAGAGGGGGGGAAGGATCCGATCAGCGGAGGTTCCACTTTAGGGTGGAATCCCGCTTTAAATAGAAAGGACAGTAGAGGGAGCCAAACTCTTATTTTACCACTTCCCACCCGGCAATGCACATATACGGCCGGGTGGGAGCCGTCTACTTCTGATAGGACGTTCAGGAACGTCCTTCAGAAGGAGGGGGATCGCGCACTCGTGTCACCCGGACACGGCGCATCTCGGACGCTAGTCCAGCTGACTGTGCTCTGGAACTCCTCAGAGGCCAACGATTCCGCTCTGCGCGTTCCAGGCCGCAGTCCATCTGTCACACACAGACCTTACTACAGTCCGGCTTTGAATGGCATCCCAAGAAGCCAGGAAAATGGCCACACTGCCCCTTTTATGTCCCTACCCAGCAGGCTGTTCTGTGACCTGGCATTATGGGTAGGTGAACTGGGCATTGTGGGTCAGTAGTTCACAGACTGTGTTTTAGCACGAGTCACTTCCTCATTCACTATATCTCCCACAATGCTTTGGAGTGTGGCTTTAATGAAACCAAACAAAAGTCTTAATAGCATTAAATTGAAAGGACACTAGAGGGAGTCAAACTCTTATTTAAAGAACATCACATTGTTTAACATAGTAACTTGGGTGGCAAAACCCCTGCGCTACACTTATTACAGCCTTCCCTGTAGCAAAAAGTGTGTTGTAAGGGTTTACAACCACTTTAAAGCAGTTGTAAACCACAGCATTTAAAGAAAAAAAAAAACCTTTCCCCGTAATGTGCTAGTATGCATGCTTGCCTTAGAACGAAGCGCTCTAACAGGGCTTTCTTCCTCCCCTGGCCTTCCCTCTGGGTTTGTGGGCTCCAGCTGTATGTGTGACTGGAGCCCACAATGACGTCACTCCCACGCTGGCAGAGAGCATTTGAGAGGTGGTGAGGAGACGTTGTATCGGCTTTAACCCTTTGAACTCCATGCTGCACACAGTGGTGGGGCTGCTTGCAGAGTGCTGCCTTGCACTTGAATGGGTCACAGTCAGTGGGTGCTATACCTGCTGAAAGCAACAGGGGGTATAGTTGGTGAACATGCCCATCTGCTGCCTCTACAGCTAAAACATGGTGGTTAAGGGGCAGTAAAAGCACAGCTCAACAGCAGGGTTTTACTGCACCTCAACAATTAAATGCTTTAATCAATTTTAAAAAAGTATTTTTTTTTGTACATTGATACATGCTTATTTAACCACTTACCGTCCGCCGGCCACCATATGACGTCCTGGGCTTTGTGGGGGTATATCTGAATGATGGGTGCAGCTACAGGCATCATTCAGATGTCAGCTTTTTCAGCCAGAGATTCCCTACACTATAAGAATGATCATAGCGGCTGGGTAGCTGCTTGATTATTCTTACGGGTGGCGAAAGGGGATGCCCCCCCCCCGTGCTTCTGCCGACTCGCTGCTGTGATCGGTGAGTCAGAGCACAGATCTGCCAGCCCCGGATGGTGACCATAGATATTTCCGGTGGACCAGATGGTCGCCGGAGTCGCTATGATCGTCGGCTGCCGGGCGCGATATTATGACGTCATGCCCGGCCTCTGCAATCAAACAAACGGCGCCGCCTCGGCTGGCAAGCCGAGATCGTTATTTTTTTTGTATTTATTTCAGACTTCCCAGCCTAGAGGTGAGATGTGAGGTCTTATTGACCCCCCCCCCCATATCTCACTGTAAAGACTACCGATCGTGCCATATTCCTATTACAAGGGATCAAATTTTTTATTTATTTTTTTTGAAAGTGTCAAACTAAAAATATGTAAAGTAAAATTAACAATAAAAAAATTATTATTATTTTTTAAAACAAAGTGTCCCTGCCCCCGTGTGCTCGCACACAGAAGCGAACGCATACGTAAGTCCCGCCCACATATGAAAACGGTGTTCAAACCGCACATGTGAGGCATTGCCGCGAACGTTGGAGCGAGAGCAATGACTCTAGCCCTAGACCTCCTCTGTAATCAGTAAACTGTAAGCAGTAAAGAGTCGCCTATGGAGATTTTTAAGTAGATTGGCACCATTCCAACGAGCGTTTGCAATTTTGAAGCGTGACATGTTAGGTATCTATTTACTCGGCGTAACTTCATCTTTCACATTATGCCAAAAAAATTGGGCTAACTTTACTGTTTTGTATTTTTTTTAAAGCACAAAACAAACGCATTTAAAAATTTGCTGCGCAAATACCATGCGAGATAAAAAGTTACAATGACCGCCATTGTATTCTCTAGGGTCCCTGCTAAAAAAAAAAAAAACATATATAATGTTTGGGGGTTCTATGTAATTTTCTAGCAAAAAAATTTGGATTTTTACATGTAGGAGAGAAATGTCAGAATTGGCCTGGTTGGTAAGTGGTTAATTAAAACATGTTTTAATACATTTTAAAATGTTTGTTTACATTTATTTCTTAATGTGCACATGTGTGTGTGAGTGTATATATATATACATACATGTGTGTTTAAACTCTGATAGGTGGCAGAATAGAAGAAATGGTTGGTGATCAGGAGCAGTGCTGGGATGTGAGGCACAGGCACCCAGTACTAAATGAGGGGCATGTGTCCGATGAGCCTGACTCTAGTTATGCCACTGCCTATGGACACAGTGGATATGCAATACAGGTAGGGTTGCCACCTGTCCATGATTCACCCGGACAGTCCGGGTTTGGTATTATGTGCCAGGGTTTCAGTCCACCTGAAACCCGGATACATTATTCAGACAAGACTGTAGCTCGGGATAAGGCCTGACAGGAGGGAGAGGGGGCTCAGATGTGCCGCATTACTATTCTCTTTGGAGTGCCCAAAGGTGTCCCAGGTCTGTTACAATCCTATAGTGGTCTCCAAACTGCAGCCCTTTGCTTGCTTTTATCCAGCCCTTGGGGCACTATTTCATTCAATGATACAAACAATGGAGCATGATTCCCCCCCACTGACACTAATGATGGGGCACACATCTTTCAAATTACAGCAAAAATGGGGCACAATTTCTTTCAATGACAGCAGCAATCAGGGCCAATGACATAAATGAAGGGGCACAATTTCTCCCACTGATACCAATGATGGGGCACAATTCCTCCCACTGATACCAATGATGGGGCACAATTCCTCCCACTGATACCAATGATGGGGCACAATTCCTCCCACTGATACCAATGACGGGGCACAATTCCTCCCACTGATACCAATGACGGGGCACAATTCCTCCCACTGACACCAATGATGGGGCACAATTCCTCCCACTGATATCAATGATGGGGCACAATTCCTCCCACTGATACCAATGATGGGGCACAATTCCTCCCACTGACACCAATGATGGGGCACAGTTCCTCCCACTGAGACCAATGATGGGGCACAATTACTCCCATTGAAACAAACGATAGGGCATTATTTTTTCCCACTGACATCAGGGCATTTTCTACTCCCAATGGGCACAGTCCGGCCCCTCTAAAGTGTGAAGGACAGTAAACTGGCCCTTTGTTTGGAGACCCCCGCTATAGTGTTTACGAAAAAAAAAAAACTGCACCGCTAAAGTGTTCGGGTTTGGCTTGAAGAAAAAGTGGCAACCCTAAATACAGGATGAGCATTTTTCTGAAATAGGTAAATTATTATTAGTGAGAATTTCTTATTATTTGTATCCAATCATATACCTATCTAACCCTATGAATAAAGTACAAGTCACAGCCCAGCCTCGCCCTGTGTAGGAGGAAGTGACCCTCCCAACTGCATTCTTCTCCGGTGTCAGAGAACTTCATTTCATTTCCTCGTCTGCTGTCAGCGATGGCGTCTTCTGATCTAAGAGCTGAGTTGGAATGTTCCGTCTGTCTGAACATTTATACAGATCCTGTAAACCTGAGATGTGGACATAACTTCTGTCGGGTCTGTATTGATCGTGTGCTGGATACACAGGGGGCGTCTGGAGGATATTCCTGTCCTGAATGTAGAGAGAAGTTTCCGGATCGTCCTGCACTGCAGAGGAACATAACACTACGTAACATAGTGGGGAATTTCCTGTCTGCTCAGCCACATCAGGAGGAGTCCGGGGTCTTCTGTACTTACTGTGTGGACTCTCCTGTATCTGCTGTTAGATCCTGTCTGCTCTGTGAGGTTTCTCTGTGTGATAAACACCTGAGAGTCCACAAAAAGTCCCCAGAACACGTCTTATGTGACCCCACCTTGTCCATGGAGAGCAGGAAATGCTCCGTCCATAAGAAGATCCTGGAGTATTACTGCACTGAGGATGAGACCTGTATCTGTAAATTTTGTGTGACTGGAAAGCATAAAGGACATGGGATGGAGTTACTGGGTGAGGCTTCTGAGAAGAAGAAGGAGACACTGAGGAATGTTCTGCAGAAACTTCTGACAAAGAGAGAGGAGACGGAGGAAAGAGTCCAGAGTCTGCAGGAACACCGGAGGAAAGTAGAAGAAGAAGCCGCTGGTGACACCGAGAGAGTCACTGTCCTGTTTAGAGATCTCAGGAGACGTCTGGAAGACCTGGAGAAGAGAGTCCTGAGGGAAATCTCCGGGAGGGCAGAGCGGATCTCCATCTCCATCCGGGATCTGGAAATAAAGAAGGAGGAGCTGTCCAGGAAGTTGCGTCACATTGAGGAGCTGTGTAACGTGACGGATCCACTGACTGTCTTACAGGAATCAGACACAGGTGACTTGTGTGATACTGAGGATGGAGATAATGAGGACAGAGAGAGACATGAGGAGCTCCTCCATGATGGAGGGGGTCTGGATGTGGATGGGATATCACACACATTACACACATTATCTGATATAATAACAGAGATAAATGTATCCTCCTATATACAGGGAGCTGCAGACATATTACTGGATATAAATACAGCTCATAATAATCTCCATATATCAGATGACAGGAAAACTGTATCCTTGTCAGATAGAAAACAGAATCGTCCAGAAACACCAGAGAGATTTCAGCGTTATCCTCAGGTGTTGAGCAGTCGGAGTTTCTCCTCAGGGAGACATTACTGGGAAGTGGATGTCGGGGGATCAGATGGATGGACAGTCGGGATATGTTACCCCAGTATAGACAGGAGAGGAGGGCAGCCACAGATTGGATGTAATAAGAAGTCCTGGTGTTTGTACAGGACTGGTGATCAGTATGAGGTGATGCATGACAGTAAATGGATCCTCTTACCCCCCAATATCTCCAGTAACAGAGTCAGGATATATCTGGATTATGCGGTCGGACGGATCTCCTTTTATGATCTGTGTGACCCGATCCGACATCTCCACACCTTCACCACCACCTTCACTGAGCCCCTCCATGCTGGGATACGTGTATGGAGAGGTTGTATAAAGATATGTGGGGGGAAACAGGAGATGTGAGAACTCCTCCCAGAGACTGGTGATGTCACAGTGAGAGGGGGTCAGATTGGTGGAAAGATCATTTATTGGGGACACTTAGGTGATATTTCTTCCTACCTCACAGTTCACTGTGATTGTTGGAATAACTAACCAACTACAGGAGTCACTGCTATTGGACAGTCACTAAGACAAGATGATCTATCTATCCAACATTTGTTTTCCTCTAATTCTCTAACCAGGAAGTTATCACAGTGAGTGGCACTGGGAACCTTTCCTCCTTCCCCTCCCCCACCCTCTGCCCCACATGTGGTCTCTCTGTGTTGGGTGGCAGCAAAGATCATATTCTGAGGATGCAGTGCGGTTGCTGTGAAGGGATAGGATGTGGTCACCTCTCCTCTCTTTCCTCCTCCTATTCCATGTACACTGAGGAGTGGTGTCAGTGTTGGTGTTGGGGGCACTACGATGGACATTCCTGTGCAGCATGTTCCCCGGTCTCATGTGCAAGGCGGGTACTAGGGATGGGCAGAAGGGGCATCTGCCCTGGGTGGGATTATTTAATGTGAGAAGAGGACGCAGTTTGCTGGGTACAACCCCTTCCCATTCTGCAGCATATAATACAGGCAGAGAGCGGCTTTGCCCCTACATGTAGATCGTAGCATTACACCCCCCCCCCCCCTGCCTGCACAGTACACAGTACTTGTCTTTCAGCAACAGTAGAGGGAAGCAGGCGAGGCACGTGAGGTTGGGAAGGTATCAGCACTTTCCTGATTCAGTCTACATGTGTACAACTTTCCCTGTCCTGGACAGCGGCTTCTCTCCCCCTAACCCCCTCCTCCACTCATTTCTATCACTCCTGATTTATCTCTCACAATGTCTTTGGGAGATCATCACCCCCCCCCTCCTGTTATCTCTCCCTGCTCTAGTTTAGACATCTCAGAGCATATTCCTGCTCTCTATAGTGACCCCCTCCCCTCCTGTGCCCTTCTCTCGGACCCCTTCCCCTCCTGTGCCTTTCTCTCAGACCCCCTCCCCTCCTGTGCCCTTCTCTCCGACCCCTTCCCTCCTGTGCCCTTCTCTCCGACCCTCTCCCCTCCTGTGCTCTTCTCTGGGACCCCCTCCCCTCCTGTGCCCTTTCTCAGACCCGCTCCCATCCTGTGCCCTTCCCTCGGATCCCTTCCCATCCTGTGCCTTTCTCTTGAACCCCCTCCCCTCCTGTGCCCTTCTCTCAAACCCTCTCCCCTCCTGTGCCCTTCTCTCGGACCCCCTCCCCTCCTGTGCCCTTCTCTCGGATCCCCTTCCCTCCTGCGCCCTTCTCTCAGACCCCCTCCCCTCCTCCGCCCTTCTCTCGGACCCCCCCTCCCTCCTGGGCCCTTCTCTCGGACCCCCTCCCCTCCTGTGCCCTTTCTCGGACCCCCTCCCCTCTTGTAGGACCCCCCCCTGTGCCCTTCTCTCGGACCCCCTCCCCTCCTGTGCCCTTCTCTCGGACCCCCTCCCCTCCTGTGCCCTTCTCTCGGACCCCCTCCCCTCCTGTGCCCTTCTCTCGGACCCCCTTTCCTCTCTACCTGCACAGCCAAACTGAGTGGTGTCCTCTCCTCTGTGCTGCTAAAACTGCCTCTACTCAGCCAACAGGTAACAGTAACATACTTTCAGGACTCTCGCAACGTAAAATCTTTCACATTACACACAAAAAAAATGGGCTAACTTTACTGGTTAGTTTTTTTTTTTCTTTAAATTCAAGTCATTTTTTCAAAAAAAGAAATTGCATTTGAAAGATTGCTGCGCAAATACAGCGTGACATAAAATATTGCAACAACCACCATTTTATTCTCCAGGGTTTCTACTAAAAAAAAACATATATTCTTTGGGGGTTCGAAGTAATTTTCTAGCAAAGTAAAAAATGATTTTAACTTGAAACCAGCAAATGTCAGAAAAAGGTTAAGTGGTTAAACTTTTTTCACTTACACACAAAGTCTATTCCATTGACAAATTGTTACAATGTTTATACTTAAGTTCAACTGATTAAGAATGCTTTGATTTTTGGCAGACTGTTTTTCTCTTCCTTTCTTCTGAGGGCTGTGGCTTCAGAAGAGCAGAGAGAATGCTTTGAATAGAAAGAATTGTGAAACACTTTAGTCAAGATCGCGTTAATGATTCTTGGCAATTAATTGTGCAGCTTTAATTTTTAGTAAAGGTCCATTTACAAGAGGTGCAAACATGCATCTCCCATGCAGGGCTGTCATCTATCAGCACATAGGTGTTGTGCCCATCCCCATGTCAGTACCCCATTCATATCTACTTGGACATGAGGCTGCATGGACACAGCCTCTGTATCCTAATATAACATACAGGTGTGGGTCCCAATAGAAGCGAATGGGACGCTGGGACAGTGATATGCACACAATGCCCGTCCATCCCTGTGCTGATAAGAGCCCTGCACAGGACACACATGTCTGCTCCACATGTGAATGGACCCTAAAGAACTCCTGTACATGGAGGCTTAGTGAGCTCCCCAGGCATAAGAAAACATCAGGAGCTACTAAACCTGCCCATAGATGGATGGAAATGTAACTGGTCCAGCAAGGACCGGACAAGTTTCAATGAACTCATGCCATTTTTTTCAATGATTTTAATCTATGTTGCCGGGATCCGGCAATACATTACAGCCGCAAGCAGTTTTAAATGACATTTTTTTCCTTTAGAAATGTCATTTTGCTGTGGTACTGTTATAAACATTGGACAGATACACTACTTTACAGGCATACTAAGGAGACCCCCCCCCCCCCCGGCACGATATTTAACCACATCAATACCAGGCACTTACCTTCCCACCCAGACCAATTTTGAGCTTTCTGCACTGTTGCAATTTGAATGACAATTGCGTGGTCATGTTACACTGTACCCAAATTACATTTTTACAAATAAAAAAAGACAGAAAATTTTGAACAAATATATATATTTTTTTGTTTCAGTTTCAAAACGTTGTAAATAAGTACGTTTTCTCCTTCACTGATGGGCACTGATAAGGTGGCACTGATGAGGTGGCACCAATGAAGTGGCACTGATGAGGTGGCATTGATGGGCACTGATATGTGGCACTGATGGGCACTGATAGGTGGCACTGATGGGCGACACGGATGGACACTGATAGGTGGCACAAATTGGCACTGATAGCTGGCACAGATTGGCATGGATAACTGGTACGGATTGGCATGGTACGGATTGGCATAGATAGGCAGCACGAATGGGTATGGATAGGCGGGACAGATGGGCATGGCTAGGTGGCACAGATGGGCATGGATGGGCACTGACAGGCAGCATGGATGGGCACTGATCGTTGGCATGGATGGGCACTGATAGGTGGCATTGTATTGTACTGATGGATGCCAATCAGTGCCAGACAATAATGCATGGCAATCAGTGATGCCCATTGTGCGCACTGATTCGCATCCATTGTGGGCACTGATTGGAATCCATCGTGGGCACTGACTGGCATCCCTGGTGGTCTAGGGTGGCATACTTGCTGCTGGGCATCCCTGGTGGTCTGGTGGCGTCCATGCTGGTCCAGTGTGGGCATCCTCGGGGGGGCTGTGCTGATTATCGATCAGCACAGACCCCCCATGTCAGAGGAGCAGCCGATCAGCTGTCCTCTACTCGCATCTCACAGACACGAATGAGGAAAAGCCAATCACCGGCTCTTCCTATTTATACTGTGATCAGCTGTGATTGGACATGGCTGATCACATGGTAAAGAGTCTCCCTCGGAGACTCTTTACTGAGATCGTAGTTGCAGGGTGTCAGACTGACACCCCGCAAAACAACGATCGCCGCGATGCACACCCCCAGGGGCGCGCAGTGGCTCAAAATCCTGAGGACGGTCTATGACGTCCAGTCAGGATTTTGAAACCACTTTGCAGCCGTCATTTGACAATGGGCGGGCGGCAAGGGGTTAAAGGGATATTTCATTTTTATTGTTTCACTTCAAGCATTTTTAAAATCACTGCTCCTGAAAATAAATACATTTTTAAAACTTTTTTTTAGCATGATACATGTCCCCTGGGGCAGTACCCGGGTCCCCAGACACTTTTTATGGCAATAACTTGCATTTAAGCCTTTACAATGAGCACTTTTGATTTTTCATGTTCGTGTCCCATAGACTTTAAACGGTTCCCGACTGGCGCCCGCCGATGTACGTCGGCAGAATGCCACGGGCAGGCATATTGGCGTACAGGTACGTCCAACCTTTAATGCTGCCCTTCCATCATGAGCGCGCCGCTGGCGGGACTCCCGTGAGTCTGGTCGCGGGTCCCGCAGACTCGATCGCCACGGGCATACCCGCGATCGTCTCAAGCAGCATTTCCCCATTCTGCCTAGCAATTAGTGACGCTGATCTCTGCTCCATGTGATTGGAGCAGAGATCAGTGTTCACTAAATGAAAGCCCAGCCCCCCACAGTTAGTAACACACCCCTAGGAACACTTAACCCTTACACTGCCACCCACTGGTTAACCCCTTCACTGCCAGTGTCATTTACACAGGAATCACTGCATTTGTATAGCAGTGATTGCTGTATAAATGACAATGGTCCCAAAAATGGGTCAAAAATATCCAATGTGTCTGCCATAATGTCGCAGTCACAATAAAAATCGCTGATCGCCGCCATTAGTAGTAAAAAAAAAATATTAATAAAAATGCCATAAAACTATCCCCTATTTTGTAAACGCTATAACTTTTGCGCAAACCAATCAATAATCGCTTATTGCGATTTTTTTCTTACCAAAAATAAGTAGAAGAATATGTATCGGCCTAAACTGAGGGAAATTGTTTTTATATATTTTTGGGGGATATTTATTATAACAAAAAGTAAAAAATAATGCGTTTTTTTTCAAAATCGTCGCTCTATTTTTGTTTAAAGCGCAAAAAATAAAAACCGCAGGGGTGATGAAATACCACCAAAAGAAAACTCTATGTGTGGGAAAAAAAGGACGCCAATATATGTAGTGGTGCCCAACGTGTGGTTGCTGAGTGTGGTAGTTCCACCCGTCACCCTGCTAGGCCAGGCATTCACTTCCAGACACACGTTGCCAGACAAATGAACAGTCCTTCAGCTTGTTTTTGTTGTTTTTATTGGGAGATTTAACTTGGATAGGGGAAAGGGACATGGGATGCCCAAGTGATGAATCTTCCTTAGTTTGAACAAAAGATTGTTGAATCTATATGGGCAGTCCCTAAAGCTCCACACTCCTCCAGCGCTCTACTTGAGTTCACTCCACTTTCTCTACTGTGCAATCCTAGATTCCTGTCACAGTTAGCACATGGTTAGGCCTCACTCTGAATAAGTCCCAACTGTTCGATATCCACCATTTGCTGGCAGGGGTCTGCAGTCCCCTTTTAGTGTAGCAACCAATAACGATGAAAAAGTATATTTGTGCTAACTGAAACTTGGTGGACTACTGATCCCAGTAAGTCCTGTGCAAATCCTGACAACCCTCTTGGCTGCAGCAACTTGACTTCAACTTCAACGACACCACAGTCTCTCCCTCTGACTTCACATCCAATACTGGTATGTCTCTCCCAGAGCTTCTCAATGTGATTCTCACTCACTGACCCCGGAATGGATCCCTCCTGAATGACTTTCCCAGCAGTGCTCCTCATTGAACTCCACCTGCTCCTGTTCCAGACACCTCTTGATGACCCTGTATGGAGAGGTTCCTTCCCAGCTCCCAAGCTCCAGGCCTAAGGTCACCCCCTCCCCAGAAAGGGGGTTCCATCAAGGGCCACGACAGCCTAACACTCCATCACTCAGTTGTTCCACCCAACTCCTCCCACAGCAGGCTGACCATGAGTATATATATAAGAGGCCTGCCCCCTGCCAATCCTAGTTGGGGATTGGTCAGGGCTCCCAGATACACTCCATGCCACTCCCCAGCCTAGGGTTGCCACCTTATCTTCAAGCCAAACCTGAACACATTAGCAGCGCACGGCAAATTTTTTTTTAAATGCAGTACCTTAAAGCTGAGGTTCACACAAAAATTGAACCTCCGCTTTTCAGAACCCTCCCCCCCTCTGGTGTCACATTTGGCACCTTTCAGGGGGGAGGAGGGTGCAGGCACATTCGGGAATAGACTCCCAAGGGAGTCTAGGCCTCTTCCCATCTCCCCGCACTGTCTGCTGGGACACACATGGGTCCCAGGAGATAGCAGGGACTAGTTAGGATGCGCAGGGCGACTCGCACATGCGTAGTAGGGAACCGGGAAGTGAAACCGCAACGTTTCGCTTCCCGATTCCCTCACCGAGGATGGCGGCGGCTGCAGAGAGCCAAGCGATTGATCGTCTTTGGCTGCCAACATCACTGGACCCTGGGACAGGTAAGTGTCCATTTTTTAAATACTGCAGCTGCTGGCTTTTAATATATTTGTTTAGGTGGACCTCCTCTTTAAATTCATTACCCCTGTACAATGCAATGAATGGTAATTTTTTTATGTAGTATACACTATACATAAAATGTTGTGATTAAATAACATTTCTGGAGGGTGTGATGGGGCCAGTATGTACAGGAGAGGAGTGCGGAGAGTATAATGGGGCAGTATGTACAGGAGAAGAGTGTGGAGGGTATGATGGGGGCAGTACGTACAGGAGATTAGTGCGGAGGGTATGATGGGGCAGTATGTACAGGAGAAGAGTGTGGAGGGTATTATGGGGTCAGCATGTACATGAGAAGAGGGTAGAGGGTATGATGGGGCAGTATGACAGGAGAGGAGTGCGGAGGGTATGTTGGGGGCAGTATGTACAGGAGAAGAGTGAGGGGGGTATGATGGGGTCAGCATGTACATGAGAAGAGGGTGGAGGGTATGATGGGGCAGTATGACAGGAGAGGAGTGCGGAGGGTATGTTGGGGGCAGTATGTACAGGAGAAGAGTGAGGAGGGTATGATGGGGCAGTATGTACAGGAGAAGAGTGCGGAGGGTATGATGGGGTCAGTTAGTACAGGAGAAGAAAGTGGAGGGTATGATGGGATCAGTATGTACAGGAGAAGAGTGCGGAGGGTATGATGGGGTCAGCATGTACAGGAGAAGAGTGCGGAGGGTATGATGGGGTCAGTATGTACAGGAGAGGATTGCGGAGGGTATGATGGGAGCAGTATGGGGAGGGATTTCTTGCAGTGTCTGTGGGGTGACTATGGGATGATGTCCCTCAGCTGGGGTTAAGAAGCAGCTCTGACTGATGTCTGCCAGGTGGGTATATGAAGTGGTCTGGGGGTGATATAAGCTGGGGGTGGAGTTGGGGGCTGAGAAGTGGTCAGATATAGATGTTCGTAATAAAAAAAGCTATTGTGCTCATTGTTGTGGAAATTTTATTATATGGACTCATGTGGACATTTTATTCTAGGGTGTGTGTTTTATGGATTGTTGTCATCTGTCTCCCTGTGTCTGATTTAATCGGGGAGCGCACTTGGTTTGAATCGGGACCAGCGGTAAAACCGTCAGTATGAAAACCTTCTCATGGTCTTGGAGGCGTGTTCTCTGTGTGTGTGGGCCTTCGCCGGCTTGTAAGTATCAAGCGCAATGCGCTGGGCTTCCTGCCTTCAAATGTCTATGCACATTAGAGAAGCAAAGTCCGCATAACGAGAGAAACATATTATATCTCCGTTATGGCTACGCTATCCCTTTTGTATACATATCTGCTTTTATAAGAGAACATTGATATCTGCTATGTTGGTGTACTCGTACCGTATATTGACAACAGCAGTAGCAATATCCCCGCAGATATTCTCAAGCCTGTAAGAACAAGTAGAATGATCTTACTAGATACTGGTTACTCTGAGCAGTATTTAGTGGGATCCATCCTGACAAAGATGGAGGATGTGCATGCATGTGGCTGGGCGGAGGGGGCAGTGTACATGCCTCAAATGGATGAGACATGTACACTTCTCCCTCAAACTGTGGATGCCCTCCCCTTTAGTCTCATTTCCTGTGATGTCAATTTGCATGGAGGAACCGATTGGCTGTTGGGGCCATGAGTTTCTGTGTTGTCATATCCTTATTTGGTCATATCCTGTGAGGTCACATCCTGTTTCTGGCTTCCTGTTTGTGTGTGAATAAAAAGCCGAGAGTCTCCGCCCTACTGGGCAGATGAAGGAACGATGGAGCTAAGATGGTGATTATGGCTATTTACTGGGGAAAAGGGGAGACATGGGTTATTTAGAGATGCATTATATCATTATGGTGAAGGGGCATGTGTTAGCGCAGGTGAGATTGGTTATGTATAGCCATGGCTTTTTTTTCTCAAATAGGTGCTGGAACTCAACCACGAGCACCCAAAACCCCTCCACCCACACACACCCTCCAAGTCACATCAAATAGTGGGTGTGGTCAGTCAAATTTCACGAACAGTAGGAGGGTCTTAAAGGGGCATTAAATACCAGGATTGCATTACATACAGAGTGCAGAGTTAAGGGGGGGTTACACACAGAGTGCAGAGCTGTCACTTGTAAACACAAAAACCGGACTTCTGTGTTTACAAGTGATTGTGGTGAGCAGGCCCCCCCACCAACGGTCTGAGCCAGAGGTGGTAGAACTGAGTTCCACCAGGTTCCCCCTGAAAAAAAAGCCCTGTGTATAGCCAATCTCTCCACCACACTCATCCACTAATTTATACAACAATAAATCATACAACTGGACTACTCAATGAAAACAACCTCCTGTTATAGGATGCCAGCACCCTGTATGTCCAGATGATGTGAAGGTAATCGATGACCACTCATATAACCCTGTGTTATCCAAGCTCTGATGCCGCCTACACACGACCGTTTTTTCGGTCAGAATAAACTCTGACGGTTTTTCTGACGGAGTTCTGCTGAAACGGAGCCTGGAGGAAGGAGACAGAAAGGGGCTTCAGATTACAACACAAACACCAGCACAGTGTATTTATTGAGAAGCAATGACACTGCTGCTGTGACTGTCTCCACAGTGGTAAGTATGCTAATGGAGACCCCCCATGGTCTGTTTCAGGCAGTCTGAAAACCGGGCACATGATTCAGAATCCAGACTGTCCGGGTGAATCCCGTACAGGTGGCAACTCTACCCCAGCCCCCAGATCAAAACAAACAGGCCTAGCTCATAGCTAGGCCTGCCTATATTTGCCTGCTCTAGCTATAAAAAAATCCCACAAACCTCTAGCAACCTACCTAAGGTAGAGAGTGCTACATCTAACTAATATATATATATATATATATATATATATATATATATATATATATATATATATATATATGTATGTGTGTGTGTGTGTGTGTGTGTGTGTGTGTGTGTGTGTGTGTATATATATATATATATATATATATACGCACATTTTTGTAAATATTTTGTTATATCTTTTCATGTGAAATTACACTTTGCTACATTGTAAAGTAGTGAGTGTACAGCTTATATAACAGTTTCAATTTGCCGTCCTCTCAAAATAACTCAACACACAGCCATTAATGTCTAAACCGCTGGCAGCATAAGTGAGTACACCCCTAAGTAAAATTGTCCAAGCTGGGCCCAATTAGCTATTTTCCCTCCCCAGCATTATGTGTTACAAGGTCTCAGATGTGAATGGGGAGCAGGTGTGTTAAATTTGGTGTTAACGCTCTCACTCTCTCATACTGGTCACTGGAAGTTCAACATGGCACCTCATGGCAAAGTACTCTCTGAGGATCTGAAAAAATATATATGTTGCTCTACATAAAGATGGCCTAGGTTCTAAGAAGATTGCCAAGACCCCGAAACTGAGCTGCAGCACGGTGGCCAAGACCATACAGCGGTTTAACAAAACGGGTTCCACTCATAACAGGCCTCCCCATGGTCCACCAAAGAAGTTGAGTGTCAAACCTCCGAGCAGAAGCCAGAGATATTACCAAAGATGGGTGGAACCCCTTTAAGGGACTAGGAGGTTTTGGTGATTTTTTTGGTTAAATTTTCTCTTGGTTCCGACAGACAGAAATGTTAATTTTAATGTGCCTGTTTTTTATCCTTGTTATATATACATTGTTCAAACTTATTCAATGTATCTGTAATTATACAACACAACGGAATGATCCCACACAGAGAATATTAAGTGATCATGATGAAATCACTTTGTGATTTAAGAGGGGATTGAAGGGTGAGAAAGAGTTAACAAGACTGAGACATTCTATAAATTGCTGACAGGCGAATATCTTTATTTTAGGGTCTGATTTGTCACGATGACCACAGGATAGATAAGGTCTGGTAAGAACTGGTTTTGAAATTATGTCTTCAGACAAAGTCAAAACATCAGCATTAGTTTAACCACCTCGCGCCCGCCCTATGGCCGAATGACGGCCGTAGAGCAGGCGCGTTCGTCCGGGTGCTCGTCCCTGGACGTCCTGATGTTTACTTCCGCAATGCGCGCCGCCGCGGGCACGCATCGCGGAAGTTCTGTGTTCGCCGTGTCCCCCGGGGACAGGCAAACACAGATCGCTGTAAACAGCCAATCACAGCGGCCGTTTACAGCGTGATCGGCGTGTCCAATGGGAGATGATCTCATATGTAAACATATGAGATCATCTCTCAGCGCCGCTCTCCCTCCTCGCACAGACAGTGTGAGAGGGGAGAGATGAACGGCTGCAGCGGCAGCCGTTCTGCCTGTAGTAAAAAAAAAAAAAAGTAAAAAAATTAAAATAAAAAGTGCCATCCTCCCCCAGCAGTGCCATCCTCCCCCAGCAGTGCCATCCGCCCCCAGCAGTGCCATCTGCCCCAGTGCCATCCACCCCAGTGCTACCTGCCCCCAGTGCCATTCACCCCAGTGCTACCTGTCCCCAGTGCCATTCACCCCAGTGCTACCTGCCCCCAGTGCCATCCACCCCAGTGCTACCTGCCCCCAGTGCCATCCACCCCAGTGCTACCTGCCCCCAGTGCTACCTGCCCCCAGTGCCACCTGTTGTCAGTGCCACCTGTCATCAGTGCCATGTGTCATCAGTGCCACATAGTGACATCTGTCATCAGTGCCACGTATCAGTGCCATTTGTCATCAGTGCCACCTGTCAGTGTCACGTGCCATCTGTTGTCAGTGTCACGTGTCATCAATGCCACTTATCAGTGCCATCTGTCATCAGTGTCACGTGTCATCGGTGCCATGTATTAGTGCCATCTGTCATCGGTGGCACGTATTAGTGCCACGTATTAGTGCCATCTGTCTTCAGTGCCACGTATTAGTGCCACGTGTCTTCAGTGCTACATATTAGTGCCACGTGTCATCAGTGCCACGTATAAGTGCCACATGTCATCAGTGCCACATATTAGTGCCATCTGTCATCAGTGCCACGTATTAGTGCCACCTGTCCTCAGTGCCACCTGTCATCAGTGCCACGTATAAGTGTCATCATTGCCACGTATCAGTGCCACCTGTCAGTGTCACGTGTCATTGTCCTGGTGCTTCAAAAGTGTAATAAATAGTCAACAAGTTAGATGTGTAATTTATGTTCCTAGAACACGTGATGGCGCTACCTGCATGTTGGGCCTCTCTATGTGGCCAGGCTGTGAAAAAGTCACACACATGTGGTATTGTAATACTTAGGAGGAGTAGCAGAATTTTTTGGGGGGTGTCATTTGTGGTATACACATGCCACGTGAGAGAAATAACCTATTACAATGACAATTTTGTGGAGAAAAAAAAATGAAAAATCTTAATTTTGCAAAGAATTGTGGGAAAAAAATGACAACATCAAAAAGCTCACTATGCCTCTTACTAAATACCTTGGAATGTCTACTTTCCAAAAAGGGTTCATTTGGGGGGTATTTGTACTTTCCTGACTTGTTCGGGTCACAAGAAGCGAGATAGGCCACCAGTACATCAGATGTGATCAATTTTGTATGATTCGCACCACAGCTTGTAGACTCTCTAACTTTCACAAAGACCAAATAATATCCACTAATTTGGGTTATTTTTACCAAAGACATGTAGCAGTATAAATTGTGGCCAAAATTTATGAAGAAAAATTAATAATTTGCATAATTCTGTCACAGAAACAAAGAAATATGCGTTTTTTTTCAAAATTTTCAGTCTTTTTTCATTTATAGCGCAAAAAATAAAAACCCCAGAGGTGATCAAATACCACCAAAAGAAAGCTCTATTTGTGGGAAAAAAAAGGACAAAAAATTCATTTGGGTACAGTGTTGCATGACTGAGTAATTGTCATTCAAAGTGTGAGAGCACCGAAAGCTGAAAATTGGTCTGGGCAGGAAGGGTGTTTAAGTGCCCAGTAAGCAAGTGGTTAAATTATGTCTGAGATGTTATGTGTCATGTGATGAACTTTGTCCTTCCTCCCTCCTTTCTCTTTAAGTTGCACAATATTCTTTGTCCATATTTTGTATAAAGGTACAACCCTTACCATTAAAACTAAGCATTCATTGAAACGGCTATTTTGTCTTGTGCAGTGAATGCTTCCAGAGCTCTGACAGAATTTCTCACTGATTGTCCAGGTCTAAGCAAATTTACCCTTTACATCTCCCTATAACTCTCCTCTCCTGAAATACTCTGCTCTTTCCTCTATAACTCTCCTCTCCTGAAATACTCTGCACTGCTGGAGGACTCTTCTCCTTCCTCTATATCTCTGCTCTCCTGAAATACTCTGCTCTGCTGGAGGACTCTGCTCCTTCCTCTATAACTCTCCTCTCCTGAAATACTCTGCTCTGCTGGAGGACTCTGCTCCTTCCTCTATTTAACTCTCCTCTCCTGAAATACTCTGCACTGCTGGAGGACTCTGCTCCTTCCTCTATAACTCTCCTCTCCTGAAATACTCTGCTCTGCTGGAGGACTCTGCTCCTTCCTCTATTTAACTCTCCTCTCCTGAAATACTCTGCACTGCTGGATGACTCTGCTCCTTCCTCTATAACTCTCCTCTCCTGAAATACTCTGCACTGCTGGAGGACTCTGCTCCTTCCTCTATTTAACTCTCCTCTCCTGAAATACTCTGCACTGCTGGGGGACTCTGCTCCTTCCTCTATAACTCTCCTCTCCTGAAATACTCTGCTCTGCTGGAGGACTCTGCTCCTTCCTCTATAACTCTCCTCTCCTGAAATACTCTGCACTGCTTGGGGACTCTTCTCCTTCCTCTATAACTCTCCTCTCCTGAAATACTCTGCTTTGCTGGAGGACTCTGCTCCTTCCTCTGTAACTCTCCTCTCCTGAAATACTCTGCACTGCTGGAGGACTCTGCTCCTTCCTCTATAACTCTCCTCTCCTGAAATACTCTGCACTGCTGGAGGACTTTGCTCCTTCCTCTATAACTCTCCTCTCCTGAAATACTCTGCACTGCTGGGGGACTCTTCTCCTTCCTCTATAACTCTCCTCTCCTGAAATACTCTGCACTGCTGGGGGACTCTGCTCCTTCCTCTATAACTCTCCTCTCCTGAAATACTCTGCTCCTTCCTCTATAACTCTCCTGTCCTGAAATACTCTGCTCTGCTGGAGGACTCTGCTCCTTTATCTATAACTCTCCTCTCCTGAAATACTCTGCACTGCTGGAGGACTCTGCTCCTTTATCTATAACTCTTCTCTCCTGAAATACTCTGCACTGCTGGAGGACTCTGCTCCTTTATCTATAACTCTCCTCTCCTGAAATACTCTGCTCCTTCCTCTATAACTCTCCTCTCCTTAAATACTCTGCACTGCTGGAGGACTCTTCTCCTTCCTCTATAACTCTCCTCTCCTGAAATACTCTGCACTGCTGGAGGACTCTGCTCCTTTATCTATAACTCTCCTCTCCTGAAATACTCTGCTCTGCTGGAGGACTCTGCTCCTTTATCTATAACTCTCCTCTCCTGAAATACTCTGCACTGCTGGAGGACTCTTCTCCTTCCTCTATAACTCTCCTCTCCTGAAATACTCTGCTCTGCTGGAGGACTCTGCTCCTTTATCTATAACTCTCCTCTCCTGAAATACTCTGCTCTGCTGGAGGACTCTGCTCCTTTATCTATAACTCTCCTCTCCTGAAATACTCTGCACTGCTGGAGGACTCTGCTCCTTTATCTATAACTCTCCTCTCCTGAAATACTCTGCTCCTTCCTCTATAACTCTCCTCTCCTTAAATACTCTGCACTGCTGGAGGACTCTGCTCCTTCCTCTATAACTCTCCTCTCCTGAAATACTCTGCACTGCTGGAGGACTCTTCTCCTTCCTCTATAACTCTCCTCTCCTGAAATACTCTGCACTGCTGGAGGACTCTTCTCCTTCCTCTATAACTCTCCTCTCCTGAAATACTCTGCACTGCTGGGGGACTCTTCTCCTTCCTCTATAACTCTCCTCTCCTGAAATACTCTGCTCTGCTGGAGGATTCTGCTCCTTCCTCTATAACTCTCCTCTCCTGAAATACTCTGCACTGCTGGGGGACTCTTCTCCTTCCTCTATAACTCTCCTGTCCTGAAATACTCTGCTCTGCTGGAGGACTCTTCTCCTTCCTCTATATCTCTCTTCTCCTGAAATACTCTGCACTGCCGGAGGACTCTGCTCCTTCCTCAAAAACTCTCCTCTCCTGAAATACTCTGCTCTGCTGGAGGACTCTGCTCCTTCCTCTATAACTCTCCTCTCCTGAAATACTCTGCACTGCTGGGGACTCTGCTCCTTCCTCTATCACTCTCCTCTCCTGAAATACTCTGCACTGCTGGGGGACTCTGCTCCTTCCTCTATAACTCTCATCTCCTGAAATACTCTGCACTGCTTGGGGACTGTGCTCCTTCCTCTATAACTCTCCTCTCCTGAAATACTCTGCACTGCTGGAGGACTCTGCTCCTTCCTCTATAACTCTCCTCTCCTGAAATACTCTGCACTGCTGGAGGACTCCGCTCCTTCATCTATAACTCTCCTCTCCTGAAATACTCTGCTCTGCTGGAGGACTCTGCTCCTTCCTCTATCACTCTCCTCTCCTTAAATACTCTGCTCTGCTGGAGGACTCTGCTCCTTCCTCTATAACTCTCCTCTCCTGAAATACTCTGCACTGCTGTGAATGGTGAGTTGCTCCCTATGTTGGGATCACATATATATGAAGGAAGGTAGGACATATTGGAGGATGAAGCTCTTCTATGTAATGAAGAATGTTGCTCTCGGTGAGAAGAATGCGGTGAGGAGACATTGTTAGATTGTACAGATATGATTTGTGTCTGAAGGGAAGAACAAGGTTCAGTTCTACTGATCACTGTCACTGATAAACCGCAATGACAACGTCTTTTATCCCATACTCACTCATATCTTATGGTGATTGGTCCTTTAAAGTATAGCCCCGCCCATCATTGTTGATGTCATTCTTTCCGGGCATCACTGGCCCCAAAAGAATGCCCTTCCAGCACTGTGTGGATGGCATCCAGCTCAGAGAAGACCCTACAGCAGGGAGGTCATGTGCTGCTCATCCTCACTCTCCATTCTGGGGAATCTTTTGCTCGCACCACACGCACTACAACTCAAGTGATTGGAGGTCTGATTTTGGCGCATCCAACTTTTCAATGAGGGGGGACCTATATGTTAAAGATGGTTTGCACCTGACTGGAACGGGGTCTGCTGTGCGAGCACCTGAATGGAAGGGGGTCTGTTGTGCTGGGGAAGCACCTGAATGGAAGGGGGTCTGCAGTGCTGGGGGAGCACCTGAATAGAAGGGGGTCTGCTGTGTTGGGGGAGCACCTGAATGGAAGGGGGTCTGCTGTGCTGGGGGAGCACCTGAATGGAAGGGGGTCTGCTGTGCTGGGGGTGCACCTGAATGGAAGGGGGTCTGCTGTGCTGGGGGTGCACCTGAATGGAAGGGGGTCTGCTGTGCTGGGGGTGCACCTGAATGGAAGGGGGTCTGCTGTGCTGGGGGTGCACCTGAATGGAAGGAGGTCTGCTTTGCTGGGGGAGCACCTGAATGGAAGGGAGTCTGCTGTGCTGGGGGAGCACCTGAATGGAATGGGGGTCTGCTGTGCTGGGGGAGCACCTGAATGGAAGGGGGTCTGCTGTGCTTGGGGAGCACCTGAATGGAATGGGGGTCTGCTGTGCTGGGGGAGCACCTGAATGGAATGGGGGTCTGCTGTGCTGGGGGAGCACCTGAATGGAAGGGGGTCTGCTGTGCTGGGGGAGCACCTGAATGGAAGGGGGTCTGCTGTGCTGGGGGAGCACCTGAATGGAAGGCGATCTGCTGTGCTGGGGGTGCACCTGAATGGAAGGGGGTCTGCTGTGCTGGGGGAGCACCTGAATGGAAGGGGGTCTGCTGTGCTGGGGGTGCACCTGAATGGTAGGGGGTCTGCTGTGCTGGGGGAGCACCTGAATGGAAGGGGGTCTTCTGTGCTGGGGGAGCACCTGAATGAAAGGAGGTCTGCTGTGCTGGGGGAGCACCTGAATGGTAGGGGGTCTGCTGTGCTGGGGGAGCACCTGAATGGTAGGGGGTCTGCTGTGCTGGGGGAGCACCTGAATGGAAGGGGGTCTTCTGTGCTGGGGGAGCACCTGAATGGAAGGGGGTCTTCTGTGCTGGGGGAGCACCTGAATGGAAGGGGGTCTGCTGTGCTGGGGGTGCACCTGAATGGAAGGGGGTCTGCTGTGCTGGGGGTGCACCTGAATGGAAGGGGGTCTGCTGTGCTGGGGGTGCACCTGAATGGAAGGAGGTCTGCTGTGCTGGGGGTGCACCTGAATGGAAGGAGGTCTGCTGTGCTGGGGGAGCACCTGAATGGAAGGGAGTCTGCTGTGCTGGGGGAGCACCTGAATGCTCGCACCACACGCACTACAACTCAAGTGATTGGAGGTCTGATTTTGGAGCATCCAACTTTTCAATGAGGGGGGACCTATATGTTAAAGATGGTTTGCACCTGACTGGAACGGGGTCTGCTGTGCGAGCACCTGAATGGAAGGGGGTCTGTTGTGCTGGGGAAGCACCTGAATGGAAGGGGGTCTGCAGTGCTGGGGGAGCACCTGAATGGAAGGGGGTCTGCTGTGCTGGGGGAGCACCTGAATGGAAGGGGGTCTGCAGTGCTGGGGGTGCACCTGAATGGAAGGGGGTCTGCTGTGCTGGGGGTGCACCTGAATGGAAGGGGGTCTGCTGTGCTGGGGGTGCACCTGAATGGAAGGAGGTCTGCTGTGCTGGGGGAGCACCTGAATGGAAGGGAGTCTGCTGTGCTGGGGGAGCACCTGAATGGAATGGGGGTCTGCTGTGCTGGGGGAGCACCTGAATGGAAGGGGGTCTGCTGTGCTTGGGGAGCACCTGAATGGAATGGGGGTCTGCTGTGCTGGGGGAGCACCTGAATGGAATGGGGGTCTGCTGTGCTGGGGGAGCACCTGAATGGAAGGGGGTCTGCTGTGCTGGGGGAGCACCTGAATGGAAGGGGGTCTGCTGTGCTGGGGGAGCACCTGAATGGAAGGGGATCTGCTGTGCTGGGGGTGCACCTGAATGGAAGGGGGTCTGCTGTGCTGGGGGAGCACCTGAATGGAAGGGGGTCTGCTGTGCTGGGGGTGCACCTGAATGGAAGGGGGTCTGCTGTGCTGGGGGTGCACCTGAATGGAAGGGGGTCTGCAGTGCTGGGGAGCACCTGAATGGAAGGGGGTCTGCTGTGCTGGGGGAGCACCTGAATGGAAGGGGGTCTGCTGTGCTGGGGGTGCACCTGAATGGAAGGGGGTCTGCTGTGCTGGGGGAGCACCTGAATGGTAGGGGGTCTGCTGTGCTGGGGGTGCACCTGAATGGTAGGGGGTCTGCTGTGCTGGGGGAGCACCTGAATGGAAGGGGGTCTTCTGTGCTGGGGGAGCACCTGAATGAAAGGAGGTCTGCTGTGCTGGGGGAGCACCTGAATGGTAGGGGGTCTGCTGTGCTGGGGGAGCACCTGAATGGTAGGGGGTCTGCTGTGCTGGGGGAGCACCTGAATGGAAGGGGGTCTGCTGTGTTGGGGGAGCACCTGAATGGAAGGGGGTCTGCTGTGCTGGGGGAGCACCTGAATGGAGGGGGTCTGCTGTGCTGGGGGAGCACCTGAATGGAAGGGGGTCTGCTGTGCTGGGGGAGCACCTGAATGGAAGGGGGTCTGCTGTGCTGGGGGAGCACCTGAATAGAAGGGGGTCTGCTGTGCTGGGGGAGCACCTGAATGGAGGGGGTCTGCTGTGCTGGGGGAGCACCTGAATAGAAGGGGGTCTGCTGTGCTGGGGGAGCACCTGAATGGAGGGGGTCTGCTGTGCTGGGGGAGCACCTGAATAGAAGGGGGTCTGCTGTGCTGGGGGAGCACCTGAATGGAAGGGGGTCTGCTGTGCTGGGGGAGCACCTGAATGGAAGGGGGTCTGCTGTGCTGGGGGAGCACCTGAATGGAAGGGGGTCTGCTGTGCTGGGGGGAGAGGTTTATGGGAAGGTTGGAGGAGTATATGAATGTGAGTTGGGGACCTTAGAGTGTAAGCTCCTTGAGGGTAGGGACTTATGTGAATGTATATTTAAAGAGCTCCGTAAATTGACGGCGCTATATAAGTACCTTAAATAATAATAATATTTAAACTAGAATTGAGGGGGGAGGGCGATCTAGAATTCAATCGGGCAGTTAGGGGTCAGACAATAATGGAGGGTGGAATGGGGCTAGATGGGGGGGGGGGTTATGACAGGTGACAAGAAAGTTCCCATGTTGCAAACAACCATTGGGAATTCTAGTGCTATTTGTACTACTAAAAAAAGATATGAAAAACACCAGAGCAAAATGTAATAATGCATTAAAGTGTTTGTTCACCAATGCCAGATGTCTGCCAAGCAAAATAGGTGAGTTGGAAGCTGTGGTGCACGAGGAGAGCTATGATGTAATCGGTATTGCTGAAACTTGGCTTCATTCCTCACATGACTGGGCTATTAATATTCCTGACTTTGCACACTTTCAGAGAGACGGGGTAAAAAGGAAAGGTGGAGGGGTCTGTCTGTATGTGAGAAGTGATCTGAAAGCGAGTGTGAAAGAGGACCTGGTGGACGGAGAGTGTGATGAGTCTGAATCATTATGGGTGGAACTGCATACAGATGTGCGTAGTTCAAAGTTAATCATTGGAGTTTATTATAGACCACAAAATATCAGTGAGGAGGTGGAGACTCAGCTCTTTGCACAGATGGAAAGAGCTGCAAGGGCTGGGGCAGTGATAATAATGGGGGATTTTAACTACCCAGAAATTGACTGGAGTAATGACACTGCTGGGACAGTTAAAGGGCAAAAATGTTTAAACCTATTACAAGGCAATTTTATGGTCCAGTTTATGGAGCCCCAACTAGGAATGAAGCCCTGCTGGACCTGGTAATCTCAAACCATGAAGATCTTATTACTAATGTTCATATAAAGGAACATCTGTGTAGCAATGACCATGACATGATTTCATTTGATGTTAGCTGTAAGCAAAAAACACATACGGGAAAGATAAAAACACTTTAAGAGAGCAACTTTACCAAAGATGAGGGCTGCTCTCCAGGTCTTAGACTGGGAGGGAATATTGGCATTGATTTACACAGAATAGAAATGGGAATTCTTCAAAGTGACTGTATGTGAACTCACTGCAAAGTAAATTCCCACGGGCAATACGTTTAAAAGGCTAAAAATAAAACCTCAAGGCCAAAGTTTAAAAGCTATAAACAATAAGAAAAAAGCTTTTAAAAAATATAAAAATGAAGGAACACTATCATCGTTTAAATGTTGCAAAGAATATAACTGAATATGTAAAAAGGAAATCAAGGACGCAAAAATTCTAAACGAACAAAAGATTGCATTAGATAGTAGGAAAACCCCCCAAAAATTCCTCACATATATTAATAGTATAAAGGTCAGGTCTGAGCATGTAGGCCCTTTACAAAATAATCTAGAGTGGGTGACTGGAGACAAAAAGAAGACAAATTTATTAAATACATTCTTCAGTTCTCTGTATACAAAGGAGCATGGGGGAGCTCATGTTCCTAATGGGGGGTGGTAGTGACACAGCCCCAAATGATCCACAATGGCTCAAAAGGGACATGGTCCAGAAATATTTAGACAGACTAAAGGTCAATAAAGCACCTGGACCAGATGGCATCCACCCACGGATCCTAAAAGAATTGAGCTCTGTGATTTAAAATCCATTGTCTCTAATTTTTAGGAACTCGTGAATGATAGGAATGGTACCACTGAGTTGGCGTAGGGCCAATGTGGTGTCCATATTTAAAAAGGGAACAAAGTTTTTACCAAGTAACTATAGACCTGTTAGTTTAACTTCTATAGTTGGGAAGATACTGGAGAGTTTAATAAAAGACCACATAGACGAGTTCTTGCTGGAAAAAAATATTCTAAGCAACAGACAGCATGGATTCATGAAAGACAGAAGTTGTCAAACAAATGTGATTTCTTTTTATGAAGAGGTAAGTAAACCCTTGGACAGAGGGGTGGCTGTGGACACGGTATACATGGGCAGAGGGGTGGCTGTGGACGTGGTATACATGGACAGACGGGTGGCTGTGGACGTGGTATACTTGGACAGAGGGGTAGCTGTGGACGTGGTATACTTGGACAGAGTGGTGGCTGTGGATGTTGTATACATGGACAGAGGGGTGGCTATGGACGTGGTATACTTGGACAGAGGGGTGGCTGTGGACGTGGTATACTTGGACAGAGGGGTGGCTGTGGACGTGATATACTTGGACAGAGGGGTGGCTGTGGACGTGGTATACTTGGACAGAAGGGTGGCTGTGGACGTGGTATACTTGGACAGAGGGGTGGCTGTGGACGTGGTATACTTGGACAGAGGGGTAGCTGTGGACGTGGTATACTTGGACAGAGGGGTAGCTGTGGACGTGGTATACTTGGACAGAGTGGTGGCTGTGGATGTTGTATACATGGACAGAGGAGTGGCTATGGACGCGGTATACTTGGACAGAGGGGTGGCTGTGGACGTGGTATACTTGGACAGAGGGGTGGCTGTGGACGTGATATACTTGGACAGAGGGGTGGCTGTGGACGTGGTATACTTGGACAGAAGGGTGGCTGTGGACGTGGTATACTTGGACAGAGGGGTGGCTGTGGACGTGGTATACTTGGACAGAGGGGTGGCTGTGGACGTGGTATACTTGGACAGAGGGGTGGCTGTGGATGTGGTATACTTGGACAGAGGGGTGGCTGTGGACGTGGTATACTTGGACAGAGGGGTGGCTGTGGACGTGGTATACTTGGACAGAGGGGTGGCTGTGGACGTGGTATACTTGGACAGAGGGGTGGCTGTGGATGTGGTATACTTGGACAGAGGGGTGGCTGTGGACGTGGTATACTTGGACAGAGGGGTGGCTATGGATGTGGTATACATTGACAGAGGGGTGGCTGTAGACGTGGTATACTTGGTCAGTCTTTGCAGATGACACCAAGCTATGCAGTGGAATAACGTTCTTACAGGATGTCTCCAATTTACAAGCCGACCTCAATGCTCTGTCTAATTGGGCAACTAAGTGGCAGATGAGGTTTAATGTTGAGAAATGTAAAGTTCTGCACTTGGGGGCTAAGAATATTCATGCATCATACATACTAGGGGGAGTACAACTGGGAGGATAAATGGAGAAGGATCTGGGAGTTTTGGTAGATAAGTTCTACAAAGCCAAACAGCCAGAGAACCATGCATCTAGCGATCGGGACATCTGATGAGCCCATTCCATATAGGGTTGGCCCTCTTCCCGTTGTAGGTTGCGAAATTTGAACCAATGAGCTTCGGGGGGTGATTGTGTATCTTGCCAGCAGCTGCTCCTTGACACGAACATGCAAATCAAAATTTCTAATTTCAAAGGCTTATATTCAATTTATTGCCATAAAAAGTGTTTGGTGACCCGGGTCCTGCCCCAGGGGAAATGTATCAATGCACAAAAAAGTTTTTAAAACTGCCATTTTTTCAGGAGCAGTGAATTTAACCACTTCAGCCCCGGAAGATTTGGCTGCTGAATGACCAGGCCATTTTTTTGCGATTCGGCACTGCGCCATTATAACTGACAATTGTGCAGTCGTGCGACATTGCACCCAAACAAAGTTGACGTCCTTTTTTTACCACAAATAGAGCTTTCTTTTGGTGGTATTTGATCGCCTCTCCGGTTTTTATTTTTTGCGCAATAAACAAAAACATTTTTACTTTTTGCTATAATAAATATCCCCATTTTTTTTTTAAAAGAAGCTATTTTTTTCTCAGTTTAGACCAATATGTATTCTTTTACATATTTTTGGTAAAAACAAATTGCATTAACCGTATATTGATTGGTTTGCACAAAAATTTATAGCGTCTACAAAATAGGGGATAGATTTATAGCATTTTTATTGTTATTCTTTTTTTTTACTAGTAACGGTGATGATCTGCAATTTTTATCAGGACTGCGACATTACGGTGGACACATCGGACATTTTTGACACATTTTTGGGATCATTGACATTTATACAGCAATCAGTGCTATACAAAATTTACTGATTACTGTGTAAATGTCGCTGGCAGGGAAGAAGTTAACACTAGGGGGCAATCAAGGGCTTAACTGTGTTTCCTGTGTGTGTTTCTAACTGTAGGGGAGGGGACTGACTAGAGGGGATGACAGATTGTGGTTCCTAGCCTATTAGGAACTCAGGGTCTGTCTTTTTTCACAGAACAGAACAGGGATTTGTGTGTTTACACACACACACACACACACGTCCCTGTTCTGCCTCTCCTGCCTGTGATCGCTCGTGGCCGGCGGTCATCACGACTGTCGGCCCACGAGCATCGGCACCCCCCGCAGTGCAGCAGGCACGTGCCTGCTATCCCGATCCCACGAGCCGGCGTACAATGACAGCGATTCGCAGTATAATGACGGCGGCTGGTCAGCAATCGGTTAAGAATGCTTAAAGTGAAACAATGAAAATGAAATATTCCTTTAAATATCGTGCCTGGGGGGTGTCCTTAGTCTGCCTGTAAAGTAGCGCATGTTTCCCATGTTTAGAAAAGTACTGCATCAAAATGAAATTTCTAAAGGAAAAAAATGTCATTTAAAATTGCTCATGGCTGTAATGTATTGGCAGATCCCGGCAATATACATAAAAAATAATAAAAAAATAAAGCGTGGGTTCCCCCCCCCCCCCGTCAATACCATGCCCTTCAGCGTATATACTATATGGACTGCTCTATATACTCTGCTGAAAAATTGGACCTTAGGTGATGGTGGTGGCAGAACACGGTAACCCCGCACAGTTATTCTTGGTGGGCGCAGGAACGGGCCCTGCTGTTAAATATTATTTCAAAAATTTGAATTACATGTCCGTGTTAAACAGGGGCAGAAACATTGGGCCTTTGGTGTTGGTGGTGACAGAACACTGTAACTCCTCACAGTTACTCTTGTTGGGTGCAGGAACGGTCCCGGCTGCTTGCCCTCTTTTAGTGGCCTGTGAGCGTCTGTCTCTCCTTGGAGGCCTTCCGGACATGATGGCTATTTTTGTTTTTTTAACACTGCAATACACTGTATTATATACTATATATATATCTCAAATACACTGCCATTGACTGAATAACCTGCCTGCCTAATCTAGCTCAATTTCTCTATCTCCATCCACTATAACACACTATACGGGTGCTGTGTAAGCAGTCTTATATTGTGTGGGGCGTGGACTTAGCCCCCCCTGAGCCATGATTTGCCAAAGGCACCCTGCCTTTGGCCAATTATGGCTCTCGCTGAGGAGCGTGCTGTGATTGGCCAAAGCATACAGGTCAGGTGCGTGCTTTGGCCAACCATCATACAGCAATTCACTGAGGTCTTGCAGTGCATCATGGGGCGCTCCAATTTGCCTTGAGCTCCCCATAAAATTTTCTGTTCGGCGGATGGGCAAACACCCGATGTTTCGAGCCAAACTTATGTTCGACTCAAACTCAAAGTTCATCCCTATGGTCCATCTCCTTACCACGTCCCCTACATCGTCATGGCCACTCCTCAACTCCACCTATGTCGGTGTCTGTGCTGCCTCCTCCGGCCTCCTTTCTCAGCCTAGAGTTCATAAGCGATGCTTGAGCATGCACTGTAGAGTCTGGCAGTAAGCCGAAGAAGCAGGTGCACCAGATCGAATCCCGGGAACCTCCTGAACCTAGGAAGAAAAAAGGTAAACTTGCTCATTTATTTCCTTCTCTGCGCTCTAGCTCTGCTATGACTCCTACTATTGGGACTAAAGTGGTTGTAAACCCTTACAAAGCACTTTGACCTACAATTAAGCCTAGATTAAGGCTTACCTGTAGGTCCAAGTAATGTCTCCTAAACCTACATGGTTTAGGAGATATTTGCCGAAAGACAGGTACCGCTGTCTACGGCACATGCGCTGTAGACAGCGGCGCGCAGGCGCACTGAGCGTGCCGCAGTTAACGCCAATATGCCGCGAGTGGCGGCTCCCATGCACATGCGCGGGAGTGACGTAATCACGGCTCCGACGAATGACAGCGCCGGAGCAGCGAGACCCACCAAGAAGATGGAGGCTCCGGACTACAGGGGACAGCGGTGACATTGCTGGCTCCTGTGTCAGGTAAGTGACACATAATGGGCTACTATGCGATGCATAGTAGTCCATTATGAATGAATGAATGAATGAATGAATGAATGAAATACTTATTGCGTATAGCGCACAATGCGAACTGAATCGCCTCTAGGCTTTACCTTTGCAGGAAATCAAAGAGGAAGTAAACTCATCAGGGTTTACTTCCTCTTTAACTATGACTGACTTGTTCACAATTCCAGCAATTCAGTAATGGAGATATATATATATATGATTCAGGCCCATATATTAAAGTTAGTAATATTGTCATGGAGTGCCAACCCTAAGTCAAAAATTGGAAAGGGAAAGAATAAAGGATCTGGGCCTTAAATGGTCTCCTCCAGACAAATAGAAATACATATGAATATTTAAATATTTTATTTTAAGATAATAGAAGACATAATTACATAAAACAAAAGGGGGTAGAGTATCAGCCCCTTGCCCCAACATCTGCCAACCGTTGATGGTGGACCCACTATTTCAGAGCTGGGAGATGAATGAAATGCTCTATTGAGATTCATTTACTCTCTACCATAAGATTTGTAATTGATGGTGCTTTTTTGCCGTGACATGGCCTCACATTTTTTGGTCTTCCCCTTATTTGGATTTCCTGGATGGCTATAAGACTTTGAGGGTGTTGCGAAAGAAGCAAGCCTTGAAGAAGCGGATATACTTACACACCACAAAACATGTTGGCTATGTAATGGCGCGTACACACGATCGAATTGTCCAGCGTACTTAGTCCGACATACAATCCGACCAATAGTCCGGCGGACTTTCTACCGAACGGACTTGGCCACACACGGACACACAGAAAGTCCGGCGTTTGCTAGCGCGATGACGTACAGCACGTACGACGGGACTAGAAAAAGGAAGTTCAATAGCCAGTAGCCAATAGCTTCCTTTTTCGTACTTGCTTCTGAGCATGCGTCATTCTTAGGCCGCCGTACTAGCATACTGACGAACGTATTGTCCGCTGAAACCCAAGTCCGACGGGAAGATTGGACTGCAAAAATACTTTCTTAGTCCGCCGGACTTCACACTGGAAAAGCCCGCTGGAACCCACACACGATCGAATTGTCCGCTGAAATGCATTTCGGCGGATTAAGTACGCCGGACAATCTGATCGTGTGTACGCGGCATAACTGTAACTTCTTTGTTTGATATGTTATATGTATATCCTTGTTTTTTACATAAGGGGCTACCCCCTTTTGTTTTATGTCATTATGTCTTCTATTATCTTTAAAGCGGAGGTCCACCCTAAAATGGACCTTCCGCTCATCGGATTCCTCCCCCCCTCCGGCGCCACAATTGGCACCTTTCAGGGGGGAGGGGGGTGCAGTTACCTGGATAATCCAGGTAACTGCACCCACTTCCGGGCTAGCTCTCTGCGGAAAGGGGCGTACGTTACGCCCCTTTCCGCAAGCGCCCGCCCCCTTCAGCAAGTGCCCCGCTGCCTGCTGGGAAACGCACAGCTCCCAGAGGCAGCGGGGACCGTCCTCATTGCGCAGCGCGGCTCGCGCATGCGCAGTAGGGAACCGGGAAATGAAGCCGAAAGGCTCCATTTCCTGATTCCCATACCCAAGATGGCGGCGGCAGGACCCGACAGACGACCTAGTGATTGGCTTCGGGTGCCGACATCGCGGGCGCGCTGGACAGGTAAGTGTCACTATTTTAAAAGTCAGCAGCTGCAGTATTTGTAGCTGCTGGCTTTTAAAAAAACAAAAAAAAAAACGCGGAGTCCCGGTGGACTCCCGCTTTAAATAAAATATTTAAATATTCATATGTATTTCTATTTGTCTGGAGGAGACCATTTAACGCCCAGATCCTTTATTCATTCCCATTCCACCGATTCAGCCTTCTTTGGTTGCTACCTCCCCTCCTTCTCAGTCTATTAAATATACACCCGTTAACCCTTTCTATACAACATATACATAGTCCACTAACAACATTTTTTTTTGGACTGAGGGGTGGCTGTGGAGGTGGTATACTTGGACAGAGGGGTGGCTGTGGTATACTTGGACTGAGGGGTGGCTGCGGACGTGGTATACTTGGACTGAGGGGTGGCTGCGGACGTGGTATACTTGGACTGAGGGGTGGCTGTGGAGGTGGTATACTTGGACAGAGGGGTGGCGGTGGAGGTGGTATACTTGGACTGAGGGGTGTCTGCGGACGTGGTATACTTGGACTGAGGGGTGGCTGCGGACGTGGTATACTTGGACTGAGGGGTGGCTGTGGAGGTGGTATACTTGGACTGAGGGGTGGCTGTGGAGGTGGTATACTTGGACTGAGGGGTGGCTGCGGACGTGGTATACTTGGACTGAGGGGTGGCTGCGGACGTGGTATACTTGGACTGAGGGGTGGCTGTGGAGGTGGTATACTTGGACTGAGGGGTGGCTGTGGAGGTGGTATACTTGGACTGAGGGGTGGCTGTGGAGGTGGTATACTTGGACTGAGGGGTGGCTGCGGACGTGGTATACTTGGACTGAGGGGTGGCTGCGGACGTGGTATACTTGGACTGAGGGGTGGCTGTGGAGGTGGTATACTTGGACTGAGGGGTGGCTGTGGAAGTGGTATACTTGGACTGAGGGGTGGCTGCGGACGTGGTATACTTGGACTGAGGGGTGGCTGCGGACGTGGTATACTTGGACAGAGGGGTGGCTGCGGACGTGGTATACTTGGACTGAGGGGTGGCTGTGGACGTGGTATACTTGGACAGAGGGGTGGCGGTGGACGTGGTATACTTGGACAGAGGGGTGGCGGTGGACGTTGTATACATGGACAGAGGGGTGGCGGTGGACGTTGTATACATGGACAGAGGGGTGGCTGTGGACATGGTATACTTGGACAGAGGGGTGGCTGTGGACGTGGTATTCTTCGATAGAGGGGTGGCTTTAGACATGGTATACTTGGCCAGTCTTTGCAGATGACACCAAACTATGCAGTGGAATAACGCTCTTACAGGATGTCTCCAATTTACAAGCCGACCTCAATGCTCTGTATAATTGGGCGACTATGTGGCAGATGAGGTTTAATGTTGATAAATGTAAAGTTCTGCACTTGGAGGGCTTAGAATATACATCATACATACTAGGGGGAGTACAACTGGGGGGATCAATGGTGGAGAAGGATCTGGGAGTTTTGGTAGATAAGTTCTACCAAGCCAAACAGCCAGAGAACCATGCATCTACCGATCGGGACATCTGATGAGCCCATTCCATATAGGGTTGTCCCTCTTCCCGCTGTAGGTTGCGAAATTTGAACCAATGAGCTTCGGGGGGTGATTGTGTATCTTGCCAGCAGCTGCTCCTTGACACGAACATGGAAAATCAAAATTGCTAATTTCAAAGGCTTATATGCAATTTAATTGCCATAAAAAGTGTTTGGTGACCCGGGTCCTGCCCCAGGGGGACATGTATCAATGCACAAAAAAAGTTTTTAAAACGGCCATTTTTTCAGGAGCAGTGATTTTAACCACTTCAGCCCCGGAAGATTTGGCTGCTGAATGACCGGGCCATTTTTTTGCGATTCGGCACTGCGCCATTATAACTGACAATTGTGCAGTCGTGCGACATTGCATCCAAACAAAGTTGACGTCCTTTATTTCCCACAAATAGAGCTTTCTTTTGGTGGTATTTGATCGCCTCTACGGTTTTTATTTTTTGCGCAATAAACAAAAACATTTTTACTTTTTGCTATAATAAATATCCCCATTTTTTTTTTAAAAGAAGCTATTTTTTTCTCAGTTTAGGCCAATATGTATTCTTATACATATTTTTGGTAAAAACAAATTGCATTAACCGTATATTGATTGGTTTGCACAAAAATTTATAGCGTCTACAAAATAGGGGATAGATTTATAGCATTTTTATTGTTATTCTTTTTTTTTACTAGTAACGGTGATGATCTGCAATTTTTATCAGGACTGCGACATTACGGTGGACACATCGGACATTTTTGACACATTTTTGGGATCATTGGCATTTATACAGCAATCAGTGCTATACAAAATTTACTGATTACTGTGTAAATGTCGCTGGCAGGGAAGAGGTTAACACTAGGGGGCAATCAAGGGCTTAACTGTGTTTCCTGTGTGTGTTTCTAACTGTAGGGGAGGGGACTGACTAGAGAGGATGACAGATTGTGGTTCCTAGCCTATTAGGAACTCAGGGTCTGTCTTTTTTCACAGAACAGAACAGGGATTTGTGTGTTTACACACACACACACACACACGTCCCTGTTCTGCCTCTCCTGCCCGTGATCGCTCGTGGCCGGCGGTCATCACGACTGTCGGCCCACGAGCATCGGCACCCCCCGCAGTGCAGCAGGCACGTGCCTGCTATCCCGATCCCACGAGCCGGCGTACAATGACAGCGATTCGCAGTATAATGACGGCGGCTGGTCGGCAATCGGTTAAGAATGCTTAAAGTGAAACAATGAAAATGAAATATTCCTTTAAATATCGTGCCTGGGGGGTGTCCTTAGTCTACCTGTAAAGTAGCGCATGTTTCCCATGTTTAGAAAAGCACTGCATCAAAATGGCATTTCTAAAGGAAAAAAATGTCATTTAAAATTACTCACAGCTGTAATGTATTGGCAGATCCCGGCAATATACATAAAAAATAATAAAAAAAAAAGCATGGGTCCCCCCCCCCAGTCAATACCAGACCCTTCAGAGTATATACAATACGGACTGCACTATATACTCTGCTGAAAAATTGGACCTTAGGTGATGGTGGTGGCAGAACACGGTAACCCCGCACAGTTATTCTTGGTGGGCGCAGGAACGGGCCCTGCTGTTAAATATTATTTCAAACATTTTAATTACATGTCCGTGTTAAACAGGGGCAGAAACATTGGGCCTTTGGTGTTGGTGGTGACAGAACACTGTAGCTCCTCACAGTTACTCTTGTTGGGTGCAGGAACGGTCCCGGCTGCTTGCCCTCTTTTAGTGGCCTGTGAGCGTCTGTCTCTCCTTGGAGGCCTTCCGGACATGATGGGTATTTTTTTGTTTTTTATCACCGCACTACACTGTATTATATACTATATATATCTAAAATACACTGCCATTAACTGAATAACCTGCCTGCCTAATCTAGCTCAATTTCTCTATCTCCATCCACTATAACACACTATACGGGTGCAGTCTTATATTGTGTGGGGCGTGGACTTAGCCCCCCTGAGCCATGATTGGCCAAAGGCACCCTGCCTTTGGCCAATTATGGCTCTCGCTGAGGAGCGTGCTGTGATTGGCCAAAGCATACAGGTCAGATGCATGCTTTGGCCAACCATCATACAGCAATTCACTGAGGTCTTGCAATGCATCATGGGGCGCTCCAATTTGCCTTGAACTCCCCATAAAATTTGCTGTTCGGCGAATGGGCAAACACCCGATGTTCGAGCCAAACTTATGTTCGACTCAAACTCAAAGCTCATTCCTATGGTCCATCTCCTTACAGCGTCCCCTACATCGTCATGGCCACTCCTCAACTCCACCTATGTCGGTGTCTGTGCTGCCTCCCCCGGCCTCCTTTTTTGGCCTAGAGTTCATAAGCGATGCTTGAGCATGCACTGTAGAGTCTGGCAGTAAGCCGAAGAAGCAGGTGCACCAGATCCAATCCCGGGAACCTCCTGAACCTAGGAAGAAAAAAGGTAAACATGCTCATTTAGTTCCTTCTCTGCGCTCTAGCTCTGCTATGACTCCTACTATTGGGACTATGGATGCTCCACATCCTTAAAGTGGTTGTAAACCCTTACAAACCACTTTGACCTACAGGTAAGCCTAGATTAAGGTTTACCTGTAGGTCCAAGAAATATCTCCTAAACCTACACGGTTTAGGAGATATTTGGAGAAAGACAGGCACCGCTGTCTATGGCGCATGCGCCGTAGTCAGCTGCGCACAGGCGCACTGAGCATGCCGCAGTTAACAGTGATATGCTGTGAGTGGTGGCTCCTGTGCGCATGCGCGGGAGTGACGTCATCGCGGCTCCTGCGAATGACAGCGCCGGAGCAGCGAGACCCACCAAGAAGATGGAGGCTCCGGACTACAGGGGACAGTGGTGACTTCGCTGGCTCCTGTGTCAGGTAAGTGACACATAATGGGCTACTATGCAATGCATAGTAGTCCATTATGCTTTGCCTTTGCAGGAAATCCAAGAGGAAGTAAACTCAATTGAAATAAGTAAGCAGACACTTTTTTGTACCAGCGTCTGGCCTTACGGGAAGCTAGATACGGCGCCAACATCTGGTCATTGAGGTCCACCCCTCCCATATTTTTGTTATATTCGTGGACACAGAGGGGTTTCTCCACAATACCAGTCGCCGTAGAAATTTGGACCGTCGTGTCTGCATGAAGGGAGGTAAGAACGAAAACATTCTTATTATCCCTCCACTTCATAGCGAGCAAATTATTACACCGATAGCAGGCTCTCTCCCCCAGCCTAAGACGGGAATCTACAAGCCACTGGGGAAAGCCCCGGTGATTAGGTCGCACGGTGCCACATGCTCCAATCTGATGATCAAATAAATGACTAAACAGTGGCACGCTGGTGTAATAGTTGTCCACGTACAAGTGGTACCCCTTTCCGAATAAGGGTGACACCAATTTCCACACTATCTTGCCAGCGTTTCCTATGTAATCAGGGCAGTTTTCCGGCTCTACGTAACTATCTTTACCCTCATAAACCATAAAGCTCCATGCATAGCCTGTGGCCCTGTCACAGCACTTATAGAGCTTGACCCCATATCTGGTACGCTTGTTGGGAATGTACTGTTTGAATGAAAAGCGACCAGTAAACTTAACCAGGGACTCATCAACGCAGACAACTTTTTGGGGAGTAAACAAGTCTGCAAAACGTTGGTTGAAGTGGTTTATGAGGGGCCGAATTTTGTAGAGCCGATCGTATTCAGGGTCTCCACGTGGACGACAAAGTTCATTGTCACTGAAGTGCAAGAACCGCAAGATCTGCTCGTATCGTTTCCTGGACATGGAGTTAGAGAACACGGGCATGTGGTTAGCCGGATGTGTGGACCAATAAGCCCGCATCCTCATGAATTTATGTGTGCCCATGTTGAGGGAAAGGCCCAGAAAGGTCTTAAATTCGGAAACCGTAACTGGTTTCCAATCTCTGGCAAGAGACGGCAACTGGGGATTAGCGGCGATGTGTTGACCAGCATATAAATTGGTTTGGTCCACAATAGATCTATAGAGATCTTCCGTGAAATACAGAGAATAAAAATCGAGTGGCGTAAAATCATCTGTATCCACCTGAATACCGGGTTGGGCAGTGAATGGGGGAAGTACTGGTGCTGCAGAAGTGGTGGGCACCCAATCAGGATTGGCGAATTCTGCAGGAAGGGCACTATGGGAACGACGGGCCTGTCTTCGTCTTCTTGGTGGCAGCGGGACACTACTTGTGCTTGCCACCTCGCCAGCTTGAACTGCACTTATGGGACTCGCCACGTCACCACGTGATACTGCAGTGCTGGATGTACGTCCAGGGTGTACTAGGCCGCTGGTGCTTGCCAGTTCACCAAAAGGATGAGCGGCGCTAGTACTGGCTCTATACTCCATACGAGGGACTTGCGGTTCCTGCACCTCAACAACATCAGAAGATCGGGGTCGGGTAAGCCTGACGTTAGCAGGGACCTCTTCTTCGTCGTCAGAGCTATCTGACATGGAGGCGCTGTCCTCTACAGGTTCGTATTGTTAGGTGTGACTACAGCAAGTCACCTACTCATCAAGTTATGTTACCGTTTCCCAATTATTATTAGAGTTCTTATCTAAGCAAAGAGACACGGAAAGAAGTTCTCAGTATTTCTGCTCAGAAGACTGCACCCAACTCTGAGACTCTTTATTAACACAGGTCTTATATACACAAAAGACAGGCTTCAGGAATGTTGAAACACAACAACAATTTCCATAAAAGGCAATTCTCTAGGCGTCTTCTGCTTTTAGAGCTGATGTGGCAGATGGTCCTTAAGATAAGGTTTCCTCTTATGTGTACGTGACTGCACCCACCCGGACTTAAGGATGAGGTGTCTTTAAGATACTAAGAATGAAACAGACAAGATAAGCATTTAGTGAAACATACTGTCAACCATCTTGGTTTCTTATACTTTGATCCTCACAATTTCCCCCTTTGACATCACCCTTCCCTCTTACCCTGGGTCCACCTGAACAAGTTCTAGTCGGCCTATGTCCAAAGTACTCTCCCTGACCGCGAGTTGTCAGAGGGGTATACACCCATCCCCCTGGATAGTACCAACATCTAAAATTCAGGAAGAGTGGCCTTTCTGAAAGATGGGTGATGTCAAGAAACTAAATCCACCTATCTCATCCAACTTATCAACTTAAAAAAGTTCCATCTTTTCTACAGCATTTACCTTGGCTTTCTTGCAAAAACACATAAACAACTTAAAACACAAATAAATGAGAAATATGAATATAAGCACTACTATAATCATCATTGCTGCCTTCTTGAACCAAGAAAATAACCCTGAGAAACTAAAAGTTTCACCAAAAGGATCCCAGTCACGGCCAATATTACGGGCCTTCTCCTGTAGATCCTTTACTTCCGTGCGGTGTCGTGCAATGATGTCATAATAGTCGGGTACTTCGATGCTGGTGTTATGTATCCAAGTACAACATTCATAGTCTTCTGTGGTCTCACAGAGTCCTGTTAATGCTGCACTCATACTTTCAATCGCTAACTCATGTAATTCTATTTGTTTTGTGATGGCTCTGGTCTCTAGATTTAACTTAGTAATGTCATCAGAGTTTTTCTCCAAAATATCATTAATTATTCCAGTATAGTTATTTAGTCGCTTCATTAAGTCTATACCCCATCCTGTCCAGGACGGGAACCAAGCCCATGCCATGTCCTGCTCTAAAAATATTTCTCTTTTGCTACGATATCTGAGGGGATATCTGGGGTGCATACTAGCTTCTAGTAGGTGATCACCTCGTTCATCACCCACTACTCCCATTACTGGTACCAAACTTGCGAGGTAGCACCATCCCTGAGCCCTTCTAGGTATCCAGGTATAACACTTATCCCCACAACAGATGTATATATTGTTTCCTAAGGCTACTGGACTTGAACTGATATTACGTCTATAACGAGAGGTGTATCCATAGAGGGAAAGGTTGGACACTAACCACCTAACCTTATTATCCACAATGTTAGTGAGGAAGTCAGATAATGTCTGGTGTGTACTGGTATTACTGGGGTAGAAGCTTCCATTTAATACGACAATGGACAAGTTAAACTTGCTGTCTTGGCATTCTCTATTTCCTCCCGTTGTGTTCCCTAGGTTGAAACACCAATCAGGGGGAAAGGCGAGGCCATTTGATTTAAACATTACTGTCTTGCTGGTATTTGTTCCAATTATGTTAATGCTACTGTTAGCAAGATCAGTATAATTTATAGGAACTGCCATCAGTGGTATTTTAGCCGTGCTGGGGTGTAATTTACTGCAAACCCAACATTTCTCATATCCTGACTTCCGAGCATAAGCATATTTAAACTTCAGTAATAAAATTTTTTTAGAAAATCCTTCATCCTTGCGAATTTCATTCTGTGAGGTAACCAAACTATTGGCCAGGATTACTGAAACAAAAAGAATAAAAAGATACATGTTGTCATTTGCCAACTGGCTCCTTTTTACAGTGTGAAGCGTGGATCCAGGTAGGTTTCCCTTCCAATTTCACTGAGGTTGCTGTAGTCAATAGCACCTGGAAAGGACCCTCGAACCTTGGTTCCAGTGTCTTCCTGGTATGTTTCTTTACATACACATAGTCTCCCGGTTGTAAGTCGTGAGTACCTGTGACAGAATTAGGGTCTGGAAGAGAAGAATACACACTCTTGTGGATTTTAGTTAGACGCTGTTGCAATTGTATCACATATGTAGTTAAACTATCACATTGCAATTGCATACTTTGAGGAAAATATAAACCTAATCTGGGTACACTCCCAAAAAGTATTTCATATGGGGATAACCCGGTTTTTCCTGTTGGAGTGTACCTAATAGAGAACAAAGCTAAGGGTAGACACTCAGGCCATGGTTTATTTAACTCTTGCATGGCTTTTTGTATTTTTAGCTTTATTGTCCCATTTACTCTTTCTACTGATATTTTATTACAGATTTCTATACCCTCTGGGTCATCTCCTATTGCTAGGGTGACCATACCATCTGGATGATAAGTAATGTTTGCTCCTATTTTCTGAAGAATGTCTGCTCCTAATAAATTAGTAGGGGCTCCTCTGGAAATCAAAAAGCGTGACAAAAACATGTGATTCCCTATTTTTACTTTTAAAGGTTTAGTCAGTGGGGCATCGGACAAAAGACCGTCATAACCACTTATGGGTATGGTGTCACGGGAGGTCATGTGTGGAGGGACTACTGAATCAGATAATAAGCTGCGTGATGCTCCCGTGTCAACTAAACAAGGAATATGTTTACCTTCCACCTTCATCAACATGTGGAGCATTTTATTCTCTGATTCAGCTAGGACTGGGGCAAGTCATGCTGTCGGATCGTCCCTATCGTCGGTACGCCTCTGTCTGTTGTCTCTCGTGTCTCTGTCCGTATTTCCTTCCTGTTCGTCCTTTATTCTTTTCCTACAGTTTCTTTTTATATGTCCCACCTTGTTGCAGTAATAACAGGTAAGAGGTTTACGGGAGGAATTCCCTCCTTCATTGACCCGGGCAACAGTGTTAACTCCCGGTGTCCTTCTGTGTTTAGCTTCTGCTAAATCAGCCTCTATGCCTTGTGCTTTCTGCAACAATGTTCCTCTGTCCCGTATGGCTCTCCATTCGGGAGTACATGCCTTCAATTTGTCACCTATTTGGGGTACTAGTCCTTCCATAAACTGTCGATTGAAAGCCCTAATGGTGACGGGTAGGGCTAAATCTAGACCTTCGTCAGCCATCATGCTTTCCATGTTGAGGTAAAATTCTGTAACAGTCTGACCTGGGGCCTGTTTTATGGGCGCTGTCGAACCCCTTTCCTGCTGTTTCCCTTGGCAAAATTCTCGTAACTGATTAATAAACAGGGGTCTAGAGTCTATATGACGGGGGTGTATTCCTGGTGGATCTGCCGCTGGATCCCCTTGTGGTCTATGTGGAGCAATTTCATTCATAAATTGATTAAACATCGTCAGTGTCATTTTATGTCTACACAAATCTTCCCCATCTTGCCAAGCTGCTTCATGTGTGTCTAGTAATTGTGTCACGAATCTACAGAATGCGGCAGGTTTTGCTACGGGATCAGGAGCATTCTGTATTAATGCCATAAGAGTGTCAGCCGACCAAGGTGTCCATGTCCTCAGAACGACTTGTCGAGTCACTGTAGGTGGCTGTCCTGCTTGACCCGCATTTGGATTATTTACTTGTATTACCCTAGTCCGACTGTGGACTGGAGCTATGGGCTCTGGTCTTTGAGCTCCGCAATGTACACATTCCTGTGCCCAGTCTGTATTCTGGGTACCGCATACTCGGCATACCCATCCTCTTCCTCTTAAGGAAGGATAAAGTTTTGGTCTTTAGTTACCTGGTTTGGTAGTGCTATAAGGAGGTGGAGTACCTTCCGTTTCTACTCCATCCTCGGGAGCTGAAGGGAGACTCTTGCGTCGGACCTTCATGTCCCATCCACCCTGTTCATGACAATACTTCCATCCCTCCTCTTTAGCCCTGTTGGAAACCTTAATTAAACATTGTATTTGTGATACCCATCTGTTCTGCAGGACCTCTCCCTGTCTGTCTCTCTTTATATTCTCCCAACCTTCTACACTTAGCCCATTTTCTCCATCCATTCCAAATTTCTTGAGAACTCTATTCGTGCCCTGTGCCTTGTCCTTCCCATACAACATTGTAATTATGTCTTTAACAGCATAACATTTCTGAGATTCCTCCTGGGGTTTACCATGTGTCTGGCCCATTTTGACAGTCTTGCCTAGGTGACGTTTGGATCACTTATTAAGTGTCTCGTTGCCTTCTCCTCCTAGGGTGCCAAAATACTAAAAACCTCTCCTGGATGAGATTTCTGAAATCGAATTACTTTATATGCTAGCCAACTGACAAATATTATGACCAGACTGACGGCTACAACATATACAAGCATTCCTTTTGGTGGCCAAACACATATAACTAGATCTCCGGACTTTGTGGAGACCTTATTCCCTTCCCATTACCATGGAATCTCTCAGCATTCGTTTCTTATTCCTGCTTTATCGAGGCAGTCAGGACTTATACTTTCAACCCGTTTTTAGGCTCATGAATCAAAAAGCGTATATCAAACTTAAGTGTCGGACCCCCAAAGTACTCTTACGAGTTAAAGGCGCATTCCGTTACTCATTGGGATGATATATGTTTCAATTCACACCATACAAACAGGGCTTATCTCAGTCACAACAGACAGATGACAAGGAGACAGACAAGAAACAACGGTAACATAAGTCAAATATTAAATTCAAGACTCGCTTACTACAGAGGTTGGTATTACCTGAAGAACAATACAGACAGATCGGGTGGGCACAAATCTAAGAAGCACAGAGTTTATAAGAAAATAAAGCTTTTCTTACCTGCGCAGGTTTTGTCTGTGGTTCCTGATGTGCCCGACCTCTTCGTTCCGTCCTTATGTTCGTTCGCCTCTTGTAGTTTCTTCAGCGAGTCCCTGTTCGGGCGCCAAAATGTTAGGTGTGACTACAGCAAGTCACCTACTCATCAAGTTATGTTACCGTTTCCCAATTATTATTAGAGTTCTTATCTAAGCAAAGAGACACGGAAAGAAGTTCTCAGTATTTCTGCTCAGAAGACTGCACCCAACTCTGAGACTCTTTATTAACACAGGTCTTATATACACAAAAGACAGGCTTCAGGAATGTTGAAACACAACAACAATTTCCATAAAAGGCAATTCTCTAGGCGTCTTCTGCTTTTAGAGCTGATGTGGCAGATGGTCCTTAAGATAAGGTTTCCTCTTATGTGTACGTGACTGCACCCACCCGGACTTAAGGATGAGGTGTCTTTAAGATACTAAGAATGAAACAGACAAGATAAGCATTTAGTGAAACATACTGTCAACCATCTTGGTTTCTTATACTTTGATCCTCACAGTATTCTGAGCCTGAATCTGACAGATCAGTGTCTTCCTCTTCACTATCTGTCATGCTCAGAAACGTGTAGGCCTCTTCACTAGTGTACCTTCGCTTTGCCATTTTGGGCTCTAAATTTAGGGGTACAGTAGTGAGACTCACAAGTAAAAAAGCACCTAGCCTGTCAGCGACTGTATAAAACTCTACAAAAAAAACTGTTAGCGATCGCAGGGATCAGGCCTGACTCTGCGAACGCTGCAGTTGTGTTTTGTAAGTGACAGTGATCGATCGATACTGCACTTGGGTGGTCTGGGTGGAGGGGCAAAACGCAGGTGCCAGCAGGTATCTGGATTGATCCTGCTAACAATGCGTTTTTTTAGAACCCTAAATTGCTGGGCACGCTAGTATAGATCTGATCAGATCAGATATTGATCTGTTCGGATACTATACCACTAAGGGAGGTGTATGCTTTGCGCGTGGGTGTTAGCGGTACTGGCACTAACCTAGCACTGCCTGGGGCGAAGCAGACCCTTTCTGACCCTAAAACCAAATTTATATCACCCGCCGGGTGATCAGGGGGTTAAACCTTTATTAGGTAATAAATGGCGGGTGCCCTGATGCTATAAAAAGCGAACTACCTAACCAGCGTCACCCGTAACACTTATACGGTGATCACTGGTGAAAGGGTTAACTAAGGGCAATCAGGGGTTAAAACCTTTATTGGGTATTTATATGGGGGTACCTGAAGCTTTATAAAAACCTGACGGGGAACCTAAATAACTAACTGGCTAACCAGCGCCACCAGTGACACTTATGCAGCGATCGCTGGTGAAAGGGTTAACTCTAGGGGCAATCAAGGGGTTAAAACCTTTATTAGGTTATATATCGGGGTACCTAACGCTATAAAAACCTGGCGTTGAACCTAAAAAAAATACTAGCTTCCTAGCGGGACCAGTGACACTATTGCAGAGATCAGAAAAACGATCGCTTAGTGACACTGGTAAAAGGGGGTGAAAGGGTTAACTGGGAGGGCAATCAAGGGGTTAAACCTTTATTAGGGGGGGGGGTAGGGGGCTACCCTGGACCTAAAGGGGCCTAACACTAGCTGCCCTGACACTTTTTACAGTCATAACTGACACTAAATGTAGTGATCAATAAATAAATGATCACTGCAATCAGTGACACTGACTGGGGGGGGGGGGGTGATCGGGGGGTGACTGGGGTGAAATGTGTGCCTATGTGTACCTATGTGTCAGTGGACTGTTGGTGCACTTACTTGTGTGTCTTCACTCCGCGCTGTCCGGTCAAAAAGACCGCCACGAGGAGTGTGACATCACTTCCTCCTCCTGTGTTTACATTTTCACAGGGGAGGAAGTTCGTCACTGGCCAGGAGAGATCGAAAGGGGATGGCCAGAAACCAACGGCCATCCCCCCATCGCGGATCGCTCCGGCAGCGAAAGGGACCGCCGTATCCAGTGGGAGGGGGTCCGATCGGACCCCCCACCCGCTGGAAGGCAGGCACGTACATGTACATGCTTGTGCCTGCCTGTGCCATTGTGATGACGTACAATGGCAATACGGCGGTCCTTAAGTGGTTAAATAAAATATTTAAATATTCATATGTATTTCTATTTGTCTGGAGGAGACCATTTAACGCCCAGATCCTTTATTCATTCCCATTCCACCGATTCAGCCTTCTTTGGTTGCTACCTCCCCTTCTTCTCAGTCTATGGAATACACACCTGTTAACCCTTTCTACACAACATATACATAGTCCACTAACAACATTTTTTTTAGAAAACTATTTACATAAAACAGCAGAGAGGGCCTAGGAGGCACATTCCATCGCCTATGAGGCATTTATCAAAAATGAATCATAAATGAAAAAATCTAAGGTGATAATCGACAGACAGCCGCACTCGGGAAAGAGACTCCTGGCAGTCAGGGAGGCTTGAAACCCCTCCACGCCTTCAACCAAGCCCCCCGCTTGTCTCTCTCAAGCACCTGAATCTTCCCCACCTCATGTAAAATGTCATACACCACCGCCTGAACAGGAAGGACTCTATGCCGAGTGGTGACCTGACACTGTGCATTCCAGGTGAAATAATGGACTACTAGGCTAAGTAAAAAGAAGCATATTCAAATAAAAAAGCCCACCAGAATGGAATGCTCCGTACGCCCACTCAGCATAATCCAGCCTGGAGAGGAAAGGAACACCGAGCGTTCGCCCCACCTGTTTGTACACCTCTATGTTAAATGGGCAACAAAGCAGAAAATGGTCCATAGTCTCCTCCTTATCTGCACACCCCTCACGAGGAAAGCGGCGATCCATCTCACTGCCAGGGCCGTCTTTAAGGCAGGGCAAAAGTGGCAGCTGCCCTGGGCCCTGTCATTGTTGTGGGGCCCAAAGCAGCTGCCTCATACTTGCCAACTATCCCAGTTTAAATTCTCTTGGCCCTTGAAGTTTTAGTCCCTTGTTTTGTCCTGATATCTCAGTGTGAAGTGCTGCTATTAATCCTGCCCAGCTCTGCCCTATTGTTGTGTACAGATGACTTACCTGCAGACCCTGTGTTTACATGTAAATAACCAACATTCATATGTAAATAGCTGCATCCGGCGGCATAGATATGTAAATAAAGGAGGCATTCATATGTATATCATGCTCCCTGCAGTGAGGAGAAGATGTGCTGTAACCTCTAGCAACCAATCAATGAGCAGTATTACTGTACAATAATCTCTAGCAACCAATCAGTGAGCAGTATTACTGTACAATAATCTCTAGCAACCAATCAACAAGCAGAAATCATGTGCTGTAACATCTAGCAACTAATCAGTGAGCCGTAATGTGTGATGTAACCTCTAGCAACCAGTCAGTAAAGGTAATGATACGCTGTAACCTCTGACAACCAATCGCTTCCTGATCTGATACAGTAAACAGTTTTTAAGTCTAGCTGCTATTTATTGTATGTCTCAGAGCAGGTGGAGAGCGAAACTGTATGGTGGGGGCCCAAGAAAACGTTTGCCCAGGGTCCAATCAATATTAAAGATGGCCCTGCTCACTGCGGTATTTCAAATTGCCCTGAACATAGAGCCTTCCGTGGAAGCACAACCAGGCCAGATCCCTAAATTTAAGGGGGACCCTATCCAAATTAATCAGTTTTAACCCTTCCCCCAAAATTGGGCCAGGACAATCCCTTAAGGCCAGTGGGTCATGAAAGACTCAGCTCATAAGGACTTTCCTCAGAGCGGATCTGAGATCTTCAGCCAACATTGATAAAGTGAAGGTAGTGCTGCACTATGAACCTAAATACTGTGCGTAATAAAGTGCAAAGGTGCTCAATAAAAGATATGGCTGAAAGAGGCAATGTTCAAAAGGTCAATATCTATCCAGTCTTAGGCAGTATAAAAACATGTTGCATGCCCTGCGACTTCTTCGGATAAAACAATAAAAGTGTATCAATAAGACAATAAACGTATATCAAACACTCAAAACATTCTTCGTAGAACAGCGATAGGAAATATATCCATATGGTGAGCACATGAAGTGAAAAAACGGTGCTCAAAAAGAAGGTGCACTACTATTGCAATAAAGGAATAGGTAAAATCCTAAAAGGCATATAAAAGCATATAAAAAAGTTTCCTCCATATAGGTATATGCTGCAAATGTTCTTAAAGGTCAAAGCAAAAAAGATAAGTAGTGTCCATATGTAGCACTGACCCCCGAAGGAGCTGCTGGTTTGATTTGGGCTTACCGTTATCATCTTGACTGCTTCTCCGTCTAGGGTTCCCGTGGTAGATGGCCCAAAGAAATGCGGAAATTGGAAATCTTTTGGGTTATTTATTTGAAGTTTAGGTTTAGGGTGGAGGGTTAAGATTAAGTTCAGGTACTTTAGACTGCAAAAATGACAAGTCTCTTATAGAAGAAATCCAGAGAATAACCGTTTCACAGCTGGATTTTTCAACCCCCGGATAGACCTCCTCTCACTAGGCCTAGCAGCCGGTGAGGTGTTAAGTAAAGTCTCTGCCACAGACTTGAATGTAGAATACTTGAGAAAAGTCTCTGCCACAGACTAGAGTGTAACTGAGGGACATAGACAAATTTAAAGAGCTATCATACAGTACCAGTATCTCTCAGCCGATCCGGCGATACCGTATGAGTGTAGATCCATGAAGTGTCCTTCAACTGAGCCCCCAGTCTCCTTCAGAGAAGACAGCCTTGTGCACGGCCTTCTCCTGAAGAGTCCTCACCTGGGGCTTCTCCAGTTGCTGGGCCTCTCCCTTAGATGAGATGGCATCGGACCACCTTTGAATCAAAAGGACCCGATATCCATTCAGGCCTGTCCCTGCAGTTGCGTTGCCTTGGGCTAGCCAGCCCCGTGACTTGGAAATGCATGGTTCCGCACCCCAGACCAGGAGGGCCATGGGGGTTGGTCAGGAGGACCAGAACCAAACAGACAGACAATATTCTCTGGACCGGAACAGCTTAAGCACGTGATGTCAGTACCTTAAATACCACCTCCCAGAATGCACAGCAGGAGATGCTCCCACTGGGCTGCGGTCAAGGAGAACCCAGTGCAACCCAGCCAGACATAAAAAAATTGGGTTAACTTTACTGTTGTCTTATTTTTTAATTAAAAAAAATGTATTTTTCCCCAAAAAAGTGCGCTTCTAAGACCGCTGCGGTGTGACAGAAAGTATTACAATGACCGCCATTTTATTCTCTACGGTGTTAGAAGAAAAAATTTATAATGTTTGGGGGTTCTAAGTAATTTTCTAGCAAAAAAAACAAACAGTTTTTAACTTGTAAACAACAAATCTCAGAAAGAGGCTCGGTCCTTAAGCGGTTAAAAAAAATGGCAACTGTATATTCTGATACTCTAAGTATAACATGTTTTAGGTACTAGGGGCTGGAGTGGGGCGGCATGTTTAGGGAGCTCAGTGGAGAGCACAGGGTGGTTGTCAGCAGCATAGCTCCCAACTGTCCCTGATTTCAAGGATAATAGTAGTGGTAAAAAAACGCACTTGTGGGTTGAACCAATCTTTTATTTTTTGGACAATTCTCCTTTAAGGGGTCGTGGCAACGGGTGTGTCCTATGCCTGCATACCTTTGTTGATAGGTGTCCCTCATTCCCATCTCTAAAAGTCGGGAGGTGTGGTCACCCTCTCCCCTCTCAAAGCGCCCCCAGCACGTATCTGACCCTCTCTTGCTAGCTCTAGCTTTTTCCCCTCCCAGCACATATCTACCCCCACCCCCATCTTGCACTAGCCCTCTCCCCTCTCAAAGCGCCCCCAGCACGTATCTGACCCTCCCTTGCTAGCTCTAGCTTTTTCCCCTTCCCAAAGCATCCCCCCAGCACATATATACCGCCCCTGCACTAGCCAAAGCACCCCCCAGCACATATCAGACCCCCAAGCGCCCCCCTTCAGCACATATCCGACCCCCCACTTGTACTAGCCCTCTCCCCTCTTAAAGCACCCCCCAGCACATATACAGTGCCTTGCGAAAGTATTCGGCCCCCTTGAACTTTTCAACCTTTTGCCACATTTCAGGCTTCAAACATAAAGATATAAAATTTTAATTTTTTGTGAAGAATCACCAACATGTGGGACACAATTGTGAAGTGGAACGAAATCTATTGGATATTTTAAACTTTTTTGCAAATAAAAAACTGAAAAGTGGTGCGTGCAAAATTATTCGGCCCCTTTACTTTCAGTGCAGCAAACTCACTCCAGAAGTTCAGCGAGGATCTCTGAATGATCCAATGTTGTCCTAAATGACTGATGGTGATAAATAGAATCCACCTGTGTGTAATCAAGTCTCTGTATAAATGCACCTGCTCTGTGATAGTCTCAGGGTTCTGTTGAAAGCGCAGAGAGCATCATGAAGACCAAGGAACACACCAGGCAGGTCCGTAATACTGTTGTGGAGAAGTTTAAAGCCGGATTTGGATACAAAAAGATTTCCCAAGCTTTAAACATCCCAAGAAGCACTGTGCAAGCGATCATTTTGAAATGGAAGGAGTATCAGACCACTGCAAATCTACCAAGACCTGGCCGTCCCTCTAAACTTTCAGCTCAGACAAGGAGAAGACTGATCAGAGATGCAGCCAAGAGGCCCATGATCACTCTGGATGAACTGCAGAGAACTACAGCTGAGGTGGGAGAGTCTGTCCATAGGACAACAATCAGTCGTACACTGCACAAATCTGCCCTTTATGGAAGAGTGGCAAGAAGAAAGACATTTCTCAAAGATATCCATAAAAAGTCTCGTCTAAAGTTTGCCACAAGCCACCTGGGAGACACACCAAACATGAGGAAGAAGGTGCTCTGGTCAGATGAAACCAAAATAGAACTTTTTGCCCACAATGCAAAACGATATGTTTGGCGTAAAAGCAACACAGCTCATCACCCTCAACACACCATCCCCACTGTCACACATGGTGGTGGCAGCATCATGGTTTGGGCCTGCTTTTCTTCAGCAGGGACAGGGAAGATGGTTAAAATTGAGGGGAAGATGGATGCAGCCAAATACAGGACCATTCTGGATGAAAACCTGTTGGAGTCTGCAAAAGACCTGAAACTGGGATGGAGATTTATCTTCCAACAAGACAATGATCCCAAACATACAGCAAAATCTACAAAGGAATGGTTCACAAATAAACGTATCCAGGTGTTAGAATGGCCAAGTCAAAGTCCAGACCTGAAGCCAATCGAGAATCTGTGGAAAGAGCTGAAAACTGCTGTTCACAAACGCTCTCCATCCAACCTCACTGAGCTCGAGCTGTTTTGCAAGGAAGAATGGGCAAGAATTTCAGTCTCTCGATGTGCAAAACTGATAGAGACATACCCCAAGCGACTTGCAGCTGTAATCGCAGCAAAAGGTGGCTCTACAAAGTATTAACGCAAGGGGGCCGAATAATTCTGCACGCCCCACTTTTCATTTTTTTTATTAGTTAAAAAAGTTTCAAAAATCCAATAGATTTCATTCCACTTCACAATTGTGTCCCACTTGTTGGTGATTCTTCACAAAAAATAAAAATTTTATATCTTTATGTTTGAAGCCTGAAATGTGGCAAAAGGTTGAAAAGTTCAAGGGGGCCGAATACTTTCGCAAGGCACTGTATTACCCCCACCCCCATCTTGCACTAGCCCTCTCCCCTCTCAAAGCGCCCCCAGCACACATCTGACCCTCCCTTTCTAGCTCTAACTTTTTCCCCTCCCAAAGCATCCTCCTAGCACATATCCAAGCCCCTCTGCTAGCTCTAGGCCTCTCCCCTCCCAAAGCACCACCAAGCACATATCTGACTCCCCCCAACACTAGCCCTCTCCCCTTCCATAGTCTCCCCCAGCACATATCTAACTCCCCCCCCCCCACCCCCCTGCTAGGACTAGCCCTCTCCCCAGCACATATCTTCATAGCTCCCAACTGTCCCTGATTTGGAGCAATAGTACTTCATTTTCCCATCGCACACGTTTCTGGATGCGCTCTCGGATTTGGGTGCTGTAGCAACAACCAGCTGGATACTGGTTCAAGTCACGGTGAAGATATTTGCCAGCACACCATGGAACGACACAAATAACATCCAAACTAGTGATTTATTGCATGATCACGGCACAAGGATAGTGCAGCGTTTCGGAGCCGCGCAGGGCCCCTTCGTCAGGTATGTGACAAAGGGGCCCTGCGCGGCTCCGAAACGTTGCACTATTATCCTTGTGCTGTGATCATGCAATAAATCACTCATTTGGATGCTATTTGTGTCGTTCCATGGTGTGCTGGCAAATATCTTCACCGTGATTTGGAGCAATGTCCGTCATTCCTCCCCATTTGTCCCTCATTTTAGTCTGATGTATATAGTTGTATATAAAATGCACTTTTTATCTATCCAAAAGTGTTTCCCAGCGCTAAACCTTTCATCTGAATTCTAAAATTGCTCCATGTGTCAATTCCAAAAGCCAATATAAAGGAATAGTAGTGGTAAAAAAGCACTTGTGGGTTTAATCAATCTTGTTTAAGGGGTGTGTCCTATGCCTGCGTACTTTTGCAGATAGGTGTCCCTCATTCCCATCTCAAAAAGTTGGGAGGTATGTATCTGACCCCTGCATTTTGTGCATTATTTCTGACCTCTACATTCCGTGCAGAACACTCACAATTCAGCGAAATGCGCTGTTCACCACGCCACATTACTGCTCGATATCGGGCCACCAAAAGTGCCCAGGTCTTTTACATCATTTATAGCTAATACTCAAAAAAAAAAAAAAGTTGCCACTAAAGTGTTCGGGTTTGGCTTGAAGAAAAGATGGCAACCCTATTCCAGGTGCCTCTACACACACAATGATAATACAAATCAGAACCCACCACACCGCCTCCCCAGAGGGAGAAGGACCATGTGTGATATCTTATGGAGGACATTAATTGGCGGCTTTATACAAATGATGATCCCAGTTTGAAAATTTAAATCGCAATGATTGGGTGTATTATAAAAAAGGACAATAATCGGCACCTTCTGCCATTGTAAACTCTCAGGCCGCGTACACACGGGCGGACTGTTCGCCCAACCCTGTCCGCTGAACAGTGTTTGGGCGGACAGTCCGCTCGTGTGTGGGCTTTCAGCGGACAGTTTCAGCGGACAGTTGGACGGACAAAGTCTTTCGGAAATTCCGAAAAACTGTCCGCTGAAACTGTGTTTGAGCGAACAGTCCGCCCGTGTGTGGGCCAGTCCGCTGTACTTTCGAAATGAGCGCACTGTTCCCGCTCGGAAAGTCCGCCCATTTCGAGCGCGTGTACAGGTAGGCGGGGCCCGCGAAGGAGACGTCGCGGGCTCCGCCGCCTGGAATGGGCTTAAAGGGGAACCCCAACGCCGAAAAAAATCGGCGTGGGGGTTCCCCCAAAGTCCACACCAGACCCTTGTCCGAGCACGCTACCCGGCCGGCCAGGAAAGGGGGGCGAGCGAGCGCGCCCCCCCTCCTGAGCCGTACCAGGCCGCGTGCCCTCAACATGGGGGGTGCCTTGGGGAAGGGGGGGCCGCGCGGCCCCCCCACCCCAAAGCACCTTGTCCCCATGTTGATGAGGACAAGGGCCTCTTCCCGACAACCCTGGCCGTTGGTTGTCGGGGTCTGCGGGCGGGAGGCTTATCGGAATCCGGGAGCCCCCTTTAAGAAGGGGGCCCCCGGATACCGGCCCCCCACCCTATGTGAATGAGTATGGGGTACAATGTACCCCTACCCATTCACCTGTGAAATAAAGTACAAAAAAAACACAACACAGGGGAAAAAAGTATTTTATTGCACAGCTCCGGGGGTCTTCCGTCTTCGGGGGTCTTCTCGCCGGACTCCTCCGCTATGTGTGTGTAGCTCTTTTGCTAGCGGAGGAGTCCGGCTTTCTTCCTCCCCGCCGCCGGCCTCTTCTCCCGACTTCGGGGGTCTTGTCCCCCTCTTCGGTTCTTCTGCCGGGCCACCGCGCCTTCTTGTAGCTCTTTTGCAGGCGGTGGCCCGGTCTTCTGTCGCCGCTGCCTTCCGTTCTTCTGTCGCCGCCTTCGGTTCTTCTGCCGGGCCACCGCGCCTTCTTGTAGCTCTTTTACAGGCGGTGGCCCGGTCTTCTGTCGCCGCTGTCGCCGCCGGCTTCCGTTCGTGTTCTTCTTCTTGTTCTTCTCCAGGAGATGTTGACACGTCGCTCCCTCCGGCCGGAATGCCAGAGCCGCGCTGTGCGGTCACTTATATAGTGACAATGGGGCGGGGTCACATGGTATATGTCACATGGGTTGGTCACATGGTGACCCCGCCCCCTTACGATGTCATAGTCCCCATGTGACATCAACCCATGTGACCAACCCATGTGACATATACCATGTGACCCCGCCCCATTGTCACTATATAAGTGACCGCACAGCGCGGCTCTGGCATTCCGGCCGGAGGGAGCGACGTGTCAACATCTCCTGGAGAAGAACAAGAAGAACAAGAAGAAGAACACGAACGGAAGCCGGCGGCGACAGCGGCGACAGAAGACCGGGCCACCGCCTGTAAAAGAGCTACAAGAAGGCGCGGTGGCCCGGCAGAAGAACCGAAGGCGGCGACAGAAGAACGGAAGGCAGCGGCGACCGAAGACCGGGCCACCGCCTGCAAAAGAGCTACAAGAAGGCGCGGTGGCCCGGCAGAAGAACCGAAGAGGGGGACAAGACCCCCGAAGTCGGGAGAAGAGGCCGGCGGCGGGGAGGAAGAAAGCCGGACTCCTCCGCTAGCAAAAGAGCTACACACACATAGCGGAGGAGTCCGGTGAGAAGACCCCCGAAGACGGAAGACCCCCGGAGCTGTGCAATAAAATACTTTTTTCCCCTGTGTTGTGTTTTTTTTTTGTACTTTATTTCACAGGTGAATGGGTAGGGGTACATTGTGCCCCATACTCATTCACATAGGGTGGGGGGCCGGTATCCGGGGGCCCCCTTCTTAAAGGGGGCTCCCGGATTCCGATAAGCCTCCCGCCCGCAGACCCCGACAACCAACGGCCAGGGTTGTCGGGAAGAGGCCCTTGTCCTCATCAACATGGGGACAAGGTGCTTTGGGGTGGGGGGGCCGCGCGGCCCCCCCTTCCCCAAGGCACCCCCCATGTTGAGGGCACGCGGCCTGGTACGGCTCAGGAGGGGGGGCGCGCTCGCTCGCCCCCCTTTCCTGGCCGGCCGGGTAGCGTGCTCGGACAAGGGTCTGGTGTGGACTTTGGGGGAACCCCCACGCCGATTTTTTTCGGCGTTGGGGTTCCCCTTTAAGCCCATTCCAGGCGGCGGAGCCCGCGACGTCTCCTTCGCGGGCCCCGCCTACCTGTACACGCGCTCGAAATGGGCGGATTTGCCTCCTCCTTACGTGGGAGAGTCCGTTCATTTCAAAAGTTGAGCGAACTGTTTGGCAAACAGTTCGCTGAAACAGTCCGCTCGTGTGTGGGCAAGTCCGCTCATGCAAATTTTGAGCGGACTGTTTGCCGAAACTGTTTGCCGAACAAGGTTGGGCGAACAGTCCGCGCGTGTGTACGCGGCCTCACACACAGAAAAATTTTGGCTTTTTTGGTAAATCACAATAAAAGCGATCCCTCTCTCTGCTGTGGTGAAAAAAAGGAAGAAAGGATAAACACAGACCTACTGTTGCCTTGGAATTTCCTGACCGCTATGGACAAGTGCATAATCCAGTCTGTGAAAGGTCAGGGGTACCCTTGGAAACCCTAAGAAGTGTAATGAAATGGCATGTAAAGCATAGTGCATGGAATGGTGGACGTGGATGAATTACGTGAAGGGTTATTGAGACAATAGATACTTTGGTCAAGACTAAGTAGATGTAGCACCCTGGAGTTTAGGCAGGGTTGCTCTTAAATTCACCTGCCAGGAATATCCACCTTGGCTAATTATTAGGGATCAATCGATTTCTCCCTAAGTCCTGCATTGTTGCACTTTTCTCTTCTGCCGCTAGGTGGCCTGGTATTTGGTGGCATTATATACGAGAAGGGCAATGCAAGGTCAGGTTATGGGTATATGGAGTATCTCAGCCAATGGGCAGGGGTTTTCTTGAATCCCTTGGCCTGCTGGGCGAATCTATATATTTGGGTGGAGTCAGGTGATCGGTATTCTGTGCCACCTGGACGGCTGTCTGGGTGGACATGTGCTGTATTGCCCGGGCTGCTAGGCCAGAGATTGGGCCTATCCCAGGCACATCTGGCTGCTAGGCTGTCTGGGGGTCTACCCAAAAGCAAGAGAGCAGCTCAGGGTTGGGATTGCGGCTTCCAGCCCAACCAGAAGTGACGGTTCTGCCAGCTGGAGAACCTGTCGTGGTTAGAGGTAGAGGGGAAGCTGTCGCCAGTAAGAGACCAACCACCTTATTACCACTGAAGCCAGTACTGGAGCAGTATTCTCACCAGACGGGGATGGCGAAGAATCAGGAAACTTCAGTGGGTATCATGCCAGGGACCCAACCAATGATGGTGACACTTGCAAAGCAACCTTGTGTGTCAAGCTAGGGACCGAGCAGGCCAGTGGGGTGGGGCTTGAGAGGTATCTGGAGTACCAAGCTAGGGACCGAGCAGGCCAGTGGGATGGGGCTTGAGAGGAATCTGGAGTGCCAAGCTAGGGACTGAGCAGGCCAGTGGGGTGGGACTTGAGAGGTATCTGGAGTGCCAAGCTAGGGACTGAGCAGGCCAGTGGGATGGAGCTTGAGAGGTATCTGGAGTGCCAAGCTAGGGACTGAGCAGGCCAGTGGGATGGAGCTTGAGAGGTATCTGGAGTGCCAAGCTAGGGACTGAGCAGGCCAGTGGGGTGGGACTTGAGAGGTATCTGGAGTGCCAAGCTAGGGACCGAGCAGGCCAGTGGGATGGAGCTTGAGAGGTATCTGGAGTGCCAAGCTAGGGACTGAGCAGGCCAGTGGGGTGGGACTTGAGAGGTATCTGGAGTGCCAAGCTAGGGACTGAGCAGGCCAGTGGGGTGGGACTTGAGAGGTATCTGGAGTGCCAAGCTAAGGACTGAGCAGGCCAGTGGGGTGGGGCTTGAGAGGTATCTGGAGTGCCAAGCTAGGGACCGATCAGGCCAGTGGGATGGAGCTTGAGAGGTATCTGGAGTGCCAAGCTAGGGACTGAGCAGGCCAGTGGGGTGGGACTTGAGAGGTATCTGGAGTGCCAAGCTAGGGACTGAGCAGGCCAGTGGGGTGGGACTTGAGAGGTATCTGGAGTGCCAAGCTAAGGACTGAGCAGGCCAGTGGGGTGGGGCTTGAGAGGTATCTGGAGTGCCAAGCTAGGGACCGAGCAGGCCAGTGGGATGGAGCTTGAGAGGTATCTGGAGTGCCAAGCTAGGGACTGAGCAGGCCAGTGGGGTGGGACTTGAGAGGTATCTGGAGTGCCAAGCTAGGGACCGAGCAGGCCAGTGGGGTGGGGCTTGAGAGGTATCTGGAGTGCCAAGCTAGGGACCGAGCAGGCCAGTGGGGTGGGGCTTGAGAGGTATCTGGAGTGCCAAGCTAGGGACTGAGCAGGCCAGTGGGGTGGAGCTTGAGAGGTATCTGGAGTTCCAAGCTAGGGACTGAGCAGGCCAGTGGGTTGGAGCTTGAGAGGTATCTGGAGTGGCAAGCTAGGGACTGAGCAGGCCAGTGGGTTGGAGCTTGAGAGGTATCTGGAGTGGCAAGCTAGGGACCAAGCAGGCCAGTGGGGTGGTGCTTGAGAGGTATCTGGAGTGCCAAGCTAGGGACTGAGCAGGCCAGTGGGGTGGAGCTTGAGAGGTATCTGGAGTGCCAAGCTAGGGATTGAGCAGGCCAGTGGGGTGGGGCTTGAGAGGTATCTGGAGTTCCAAGCTAGGGACTGAGCAGGCCAGTGGGGTGGGGCTTGAGAGGTATCTGGAGTGCCAAGCTAGGGACTGAGCAGGCCAGTGGGGTGGGACTTGAGAGGTATCTGGAGTGCCAAGCTAGGGACTGAGCAGGCCAGTGGGGTGGGACTTGAGAGGTATCTGGAGTGCCAAGCTAGGGACCGAGCAGGCCAGTGGGGTGGGGCTTGAGAGGTATCTGGAGTGCCAAGCTAGGGACCGAGCAGGCCAGTGGGGTCGAGCTTGAGAGGTATCTGGAGTGCCAAGCTAGGGACTGAGCAGGCCAGTGGGGTGGGACTTGAGAGGTATCTGGAGTGCCAAGCTAGGGACCGAGCAGGCCAGTGGGGTGGGACTTGAGAGGTATCTGGGGTGCCAAGCTAGGGACCCAGCAGAGAGGCAGGGGTGGCACTTGAGGAAGATACTACAGTGAAGTTTGGAGAAGCTCAAGGGATTCAGTGACAGTGAATCAGTGGGTCTAGTGAGAGAGACCGGGAGCTCAGTTGGCTGAAGAACTACAAGAAGTGATTGTAGTGGAAGTGAAGGAACTGTTACATTTTGTGTTAGAAACTGATAAAAACTGTTGCCATAGGTGACAGCGCTCCTACACATGCAGATGTGGCGTCTTGCTGGATGCCTTTCCCTGCATGACTGTCCTCCTGTTGAAGTCTCAGAGTCTGCCAATTATTCTTGCAACTACCTAAGGGTGTCCTGGCTCCAACCCTCTCTCCCAAAGTTCTGTTAAGAGAAATAAAATCTCTTTTGCATTCAAGAAGTGTCTGGCGCCCAATGAAACTACTTTGCATTGGACCCACCATGTCTCACAACCCACCATATATACAGAAGGATGTCGGCTATCTCTGGCCCTGGAGGTTCTCATTAGACCAAAGGATGCCTGGGACCTTGCTACTTAGAGAAATGAGGAGAAAGATAAAAAGAGAAAGGGGGCAGAGAGAGAGGCGGGTGAGGGAAGGAGGGGGAGTGGGAGAGATTAAGGAGAAGAGAGTTTATAGTACAGAAATGTTTACAGCTCACTCACCAAGCTTGGTCACTGCCATGGTCAGGCAGTGTGCCAGCAGGTAGTATTTGTGCTGACTTAGAACACTGCAGGCTGTGTTGTTTTTTTTTTAAAACTGTTGCTGGTGCCCATACATCTGCTCCAGAGTCATAGGCGTGCGCACAAGGTGTGCCGGTTGTGCCTGGGCACACCCTAATGCTCAGAAACACTCTAGGGTCAGAATGTGTTTGTGACAACTTGATTTTTTTTTCCCCCTCAGTTTAGGCCGATACGTATTCTTCTACATATTTTTGGTAAAAAAAATTGCAATAAGCGTTTATTGATTGGTTTGCACAAAAGTTATAGCATCTACAATATAGGGGAAAGTTTTATGGCATTTTTAGTAATAATTTTTTTTTTTTACTATTAATGGTGGCGATCAGCAATTTTTTATCATGACTGTGACATTATGGCGGACACATCGGACACTTTTGGCACTATTATGGGTCCATTGGAATTTATACAGCGATCAGTGCGATTAAAAATGCATTGATTACTGTGTAAATGTGACTGGCAGTGAAGGGGTAAACCAGTAGGGGGCAGTGAAGGGGTTAAGCGTGTTCTAGGGAGTGATTCTAACTGTGGGGGGAGGGGCTACGTGTGACACGACACTGATCACCGCTCCCGATTACAGGGAGCAGAGATCAGTGTCAGAGTCACTAGGCAGAACGGGGAGATGCTTTTTAAATTGGCATCTCCCCGTTCTTTCTCTCTGTGAGACGATCGCGGGTATCCCCGCTGCGATGAGTCCGCGGGACCCGCGATCCTACTCACGGAGCTCGCGGCCGGCGTGCACGTGATGGCATGGCGGCACATTTAAAGGGACGTACAGGTACACCAATTTGCGCAGCCGTGCCATTCTGTCGACGTTTGTACATGCGGCGGTCGGCAAGCGGTTAAAGTGGTTATAAACCCTTACAACACGTTTTTTGCTACAGGTAATCCTATAATAAGGCTTACCTGTAGCTACCCACAATCTCTCTTAACCCTACACGGTTTAGGAGATATCCCCTGTATTTGCATGTGCCAATGTCATCGTCATATGAGCACTGCTTCAGTGTGCCGTTACCTGCGGCTCCCACGCGCATGCGGCCAATCAAATTGCCGGAGCCGCGATATCCGGAAGTAACCTCCTGGGAGTGATGTCGCCGGCCGGTGCTGTGTACGGGCACCACAGCGAGGGCTTCGATCTCAGGTGAGTATAACATAATGAGCTAGTATGCTATGCATACTAGCTCATTATGCCTTTGTCTTTCAGGTGTTAGTTTTTTTGTTTTGTTTTTCAAAGTGAGTTTACAACCACATGAACATGTGAGTCCTGACCTTCTCTGCCTTCTATACAATGCTGTAAACCTTCCCTGCACCTTGCAGGGACTATTTACTGAATGAGAAAGTAACTTTCTTGCATAGGATAAGAATTACTGGGACTTCTGTTACATAGATGTATTCAACATTCACACTATATCTTATTAAAATCATAATTTTCTTTAATATGATATAGTGTGTGTGTGTGTGTGTGTGTGTGTGTGTGTGTGTGTGTGTATATATACAGTCATGGCCGAAATTGTTGGCACCCCAGAAATTTTTCCAGAAAATCAAGTATTTCTGACAGAAAAGTATTGCAGTAACACATGATTTGCTATACACATGTTTATTCCCTTTTGTGTGTATTGGAACAAAACAAAAAAAAAGGGAGGAAAAAAAGCAAATTGGACATAATGTCACACAAAATTCCAAAAATGGGCGCCCTTTCAAAATTGTGGATAAATAAGATAAATAAGATTGTTTCAAGCATGTGATGCTCCTTTAAACTCACCTGGGGCAAGTAACAGGTGTGGGCAATATAAAAATCACACCTGAAAGCAGATAAAAAGGAGAGAAGTTCACTAAGGCTCGATTCACACTAGGGCGTTTTTTGATGCATTTTGCAGAAATGCAAGAATTTTTTTTAACATGGGTTCCTATGGAACATGTTCACATCAATGCATTTTTGTGCCTCTGCGTTTTTGGAAAGGGTCGGGGACTTTTTTCCATGCAAAATGCAGCATTTTGCATGTAATAGAAGTCAATGGACCTGCATCAAAAACGCAAGTACCGCATTTTTGCCGCGATTTGTGTTTTTTTTCTTTTTTTTTCACTGTATATATCTGGTTGCTAAGCAACCACAGTGTAAAAAAAAAAAACAAGAAAAAAAAAACGCGGCAAAATTGCTGTAAAAACGCGTGTCCAAAAACACGGCAAGCACCGCAAAAAGCACAGCAAAAACGCTCAAAAGCAACATGAATAGATGTGAATCGAGCCTTAGGCTGGATTCACACCTATGGCAGTTTTACTGCTTTTTGCATTTTGCAGATTTGCACTACAGTCTATTTAACATGGTTTCCTATGGAACACGTTCTGTTGTGCAAATCTGCAAAATGCAAAAAGCACTAAAAATGCCATAGGTGTGAATCCAGCCTTAGTCTTTGCATTGTGTGTCTGTGTGTTCCACACTAAGCATGGACAACAGAAAGAGGAGAAGAGAACTGTCGGAGGACTTGAGAACCAAAGTTGTGGAAAAATATCAACAATCTCAAGGTTACAAGTCCATCTCCACAGATCTAGATTTGCCTTTGTCCACAGTGAGCAACATTATCAAGACGTTTGCAACTCATGGCATTGTAGCTAATCTCCCTGGGGGCGTGGACGGAAGAGAAAAATGGATGAAAGGTTGCAACACAGGATAGTCCGGATGGTGGATAAGCAGCCCCAAACAAGTTCCAAAGAAATTCAAGCTGTGCTGCAGGCTCAGGGAGCATTAGTGTCAGCGAAAACTATCCGTCAACATTTAAATGAAATGAAACGCTATGGCAGGAGGCCAGGAGGACCCCACAACTGACACAGAGACATAAAAAAGCAAGACTACAGTTTGCCAAAATGTACTTGAGTAAGCCAAAATCCTTCTGGGAAAATGTCTTGTGGACAGATCAGACCAAGGTAGAGCTTTTTGATAAAGCTCTGTGGGACTACAAGTTTCACCAGCAGTCTGTAACTAAATAGCATGGCAACAGTGCACTACCTGTATATTGATCTGGGCAAGTCCCCGCTCACCACAACAGGCCCAGGTGCTTGCAAGACTCCTTTCCTGGCATCTTAGTCCCAGTCCAAGCTGGCGCCGCCAGCTTGCTCCTTCTGATGACTGATATAACTGTAATGCAGGAAACCTTTAGAAATCTTGGATCCTCCGGTCCATCCGCACGCTGGTCCAGCTGACTGTGCTCTGGAACTCCTCAGAGGAAAACGATTCCGCTTTGCGACTTCCAGGCCGCAGTCCGTCGGTCACACACAGACCTTACTGCAGTCAGACCTTGAATGGCATCCCAAGAGTCCGGAAAATGTCCGCTTAGCCCCTTTTATGTCCCTACCCAGCAGTCTGTTCTGTGACCTGGTATTGTGGGTAGGTGAACTGGGAATTGTGGGTCAGTAGTTCACAGACTGAGTTTTAGCACATGAGTCACTTCCTCATTCACTATATCTCCCACAATGCTTTGGAGCGTGGCTTTAATGAAACCAAACCAAAGCCTTAATAGCATTAAAAAGAAAGGACATTAGAAGGAGACAAACTCTTATTTAAAGAGCATCACATTGTTTAACATAGTAACTTGGGTGGCAAAACCCCTGCGCTACATACTCCCCCTGCTTTAAATCTTTGGTCCCCAAAGATAGTCAAAATTTGTGACCTGTTACATGTTTTTGCATTCAAGTGATGACACAGAACTGACAGAGGAGCCTCCCACCAATTATCATATGAAGGGAGACTGTTCTGTATACCTGCTACTGACACCGTGGTGTCTTGTATAGATGTTCCAGAGGGTGAGATGAGGTTGTCCTCCACCAAATCAGCGGTGGAGGGACCAGGCATTTCAGAAGCTCTTTTTGAAAATGGACACATCTCCTTGGAGCACTCGCCTAGAATGTCATAGGCCAGTCTCTTGGGTGGTTGATCCTTTTTGCTCTCTGTTGGTTTTGGTGCTACCTGCACACTGACACTGTCCTTCTCCACTTCAGCCTCCGGTACCTCAGTATCTTGTATCTTGGCTTCATTGGAGGAAAGAGAACTCTCAGAGTCTGTACCCTGCAAGGAATGTGGAGGGTCTTCAGGAGACCTATCTTTTGGTACAAATTCAGGGGCCTCTGACCAAAGAGTTCCACTGTCTTTCACCTTGGGATGAGGGAAAGGGTTTGTATCAGCCTCTGGCATGTGGGATGACCACAACCAGCCTATTCCCATCTCTTCTTCTTCGCTACTCTCATTTGTAGCAAGAGGCCTAGACTGGGACCTAATCACTGGTCGAGGTCCCTGAGAGATGGCAGATGTGGATGATGAATCTTGCTGGGAAGTTACCCTGACTGATTTTGATAGAGGCAAAAGGTGATTACGATGCAAAGTCTTTAATGGCCCTGTGTTTCCTTCTGGCCTAATCTGGTACACTGGCAACCCTGGGAGTTGTTTTGCATATAACATAAGGCCGTGACTTCCAACAATCGGCCAATTTGTGTTTCCCAGGTATGCTCAGATTTTTCAGCAAAACTCTGTCTCCTGGTTATAAATCTTGTACTCGTATCCTGAGGTCAAAATTACTTTTGTTCCTCTGTCCTTGGGCATCTGAGACAGCTTGGGCCTTACCATAGGCAGTTTTCAGACTTTTACGCAAGCTGTCCAAATACCCTTTGTGGGAAGTTGCTGAGGTGTGGTCCAGGGATGTGCAGAAAGATCAGGTGATATGGGGAGTATCCGGTGGCATCACTTGTAGTACTTTTGTAGCATGTACTATGGCCGCTATGTGCTTGCTCCAGTGTTGCTTCTGTTCAGAGGTTAGAGTTCCCAGCATGTTTAAGAGACTTCAAATGAATCTCTCTGGTTGAGGATCTCCTTGAGGATGATAAGGGGTAGCTCTAGATTTCTGGAGTGGATACGCTGGGGCAGGCCATAATGGACAAAGAATTTTCCACTAGGATTTTAGCCACTGTTGATGCCTGTTGATCTCTTGTGGGAAATGTCTAGGCGTAACGGGTGAAATGGTCGGTTACCACCAGGATGTTTCCCTGCCTACTCAGGTCAGACTCCAAATACAGGAATTCGATGCACACTAGATCCAATGGTCCCTGACTGTCAGGGCTGGCTTAGCCCTTCCTTTTCTGGGTTGGCTGCTCAGCTGTCAGCTATTTGCCAGCTCCCATCTCTCTCCACAGTTACCCAGATGTTCCTGATTCTGCTTGTCTGGCCTGCCTACTTAAAGTTGGCCAGCTCACTTCATCTTGGCCTTCGCCTTGGTCACATCACAAGAAACCATCTCCTGCGGTCCTGTTTAAAGACTGGCTTGCTGACATCCCTTCTGGCTCCTTATCCTGCTTGCTGTTCCTCTACTTGGATCTCTGACTTCTGGCCTGGCTGACTACCCGATCTGGTTATTGAACTTTGGCCTGGCTCACTACTCGATCCGGTTACTGGACTCTGGCTATGCTTTGATTATGCTTACTCTATTTACCTTTTTATTAATAAACAGGTGTGATTTAATTGTACTTCTGTCTCGGTCTGGTTCCTGGTTTCTGATAATAGGCGAAGGCCATGAATTCAGAAGATACTTCAGAATCCACTTGTCGGTAATATTTTTTCCAGATTGGATGAGCAAGATCACCGCATGGATCAGTTTGCCATGGCGTTACAAACACTCCTGAGTCGCACGGCTCACCTGGAATCCCCCACTGTGGCTGCTCCGGTACAACCTGGGTTGAAGGCTGTCCCTGCTGCTGCTCCAGTCTTTGTGCAGGCACCCGCCTCGAGTATTACCTCTATAAGAGGTATGTCTGGTTCCGATCTGCTTCCCCAGAGATTTGGGGGCGATCCAGTTCAATGCAGAGGGTTTCTCAACCAGGTTGAGATTAACTTTGAGATGCTGCCCCAGGCGTTTCCCATGGACAGAAGCAAAGTAGGTTTCATGATATCTTTGCTTTCTTTACCTGGGCAAACCCTCTATGGGAGACGCAAGAACCTGTTGTCTTGAGTTACCCTGACTTTGTGGCCTCCTTTTGACGCTCCCACACGCTCCGCTTCTGCTGCCAAGTGCCTCATGTCCATCATACAGAGTACGAGAACTGTTGCCAACTACACCATTGAATTCCGTACTCTGGCAGCAGAGGTTGCTTGAAACAATGAGGCCCTCATGGCTGCTTTTTCTCATTGTCTCTCGGATTCCATCAAGGATGAGACAGCAGCCCAAGATATACCCACTGAGCTGGAGAGCTTGATCTTGTTTGCCACCCTCATTGACTCTAGACTCAGAGAAAGACTTTCTTTTAAATGGTGCTTGCGAAAGCCTCCTGTACATTACAGACAGACCTTAGATGGCATTGTTTCGTCCCCAGTAATCCAGAAGGATAAGCCCTTGGTTTCGGGTCACCCTTTCTTGGGCTGAGTCGTCCATCGAGATACAGGCTCTAATAGACTCTGGGGCTGCAGGCCTGTTCATTGATACTGCCTTTGTATCGCAGCACTCGATTCCGCTGCAGCTGCGTGACACTCCACTTGCCATTGAGGGTCTTGATGGAAGACCTTTACAGTCTGCCCATGTGACTCATGAGACGGTTCCGTTGTCCATGGCCGTAGGGGCTCTTCACCGTGACATAATCCAATTCCAAGTTATTTCCTCACCCAGGTTTCCACTGGTTATTGATTATCCTTGGTTACAGAGGCACAACCCCTCTTTTGATTGGCTCCGTGCTGAGGTTCTCTCCTGGTCACCACAATGAGAGACATGCTTCCTGAAGGTATCCAAGGTCCTGTGCACCTCTTCACTCTCCTCCCTGCTGGAGGAGTAGCTTGATTTTAGCAATGTCTTTGACAAAGGTCAAGCCGGTAGTTTTCCTCCACACCGGCCTTATGATTGCGCACTTGACCTTCAACCTTGTGCCATCCCCCCTCGTGGCCGGGTTTACCCTTTGTCTGTCTTGGAGGATAAGGCCATGGAGGAGTATGTTGCAGACGCACTTTCTCGAGGCTTCATCCGCAAATCCTCGTCTCCTGCTGGTGCTGGTTTCTTCTTGTGAAGAAGAAGAGCGGTGAACTGAGACCTTGTATTGATTATAGGGGTCTCAATCGTGTCACGATTAACCACTTCAGCCCCGGACCATTTTGCTGGTCAAAGACCAGACCACTTTTTGCGATTCGGCACTGCGTCGCTTTAACTGACAATTGCGCGGTTGTGCGACGTGGCTCCCAAACAAAATTGGCGTCCTTTTTTTCCCACAAATAGAGATTTCTTTTGGTGGTATTTGATCACCCCTGCGGTTTTTATTTTATGCGCTATAAAGAAAAATAGAGCGACAATTTTGAAAAAAACGCATTATTTTTTACTTTTTGTCATAATAAATATCCCCCAAAAAAATATAAAAAAACATTTTTTCCCCTCAGTTTAGGCCGATACGTATTCTTCTACATATTTTTGGTAAAAAACAACGCAATAAGCGTTTATTGATTACAAAATAGGGGATAGTTTATGGCATTTTTATTAATAATTTTTTTTTACCAGTAATGGTGGCGATCAGCGATTTTTCTTGTGACTGCGACATTATGGCGGATACATCGGACATTTTTGACACATTTTTGGGACCATTGTCATTTATACAGCAATCACTGCTATATAAATGTTTACAATTGTTTACATCCTAGAAGTTGATGCTTCTGAGATTGGAGTTGGCGCCCTTCTGTCTCAACGTCCTAACTCTGAGAGCACTATGCATTTGTGTGGCTACTTTTCCAAGAAATTGTCACCTGCTGAGTGCAATTACAAGATTGGTGACAGAGAGCTCTTGGCGATCATTTTAGCCCTGAAAGAATGGAGACATCTCCTTGAAGGTACCACTGTGCCGGTTCTCATTCTTACTGACCATAAGAATCTCACATTCTTGTCTGAGGCTAAGCGCCTCTCTCTCAGAAGGGCGTGATGGGCTCTTTTCTTGTCAAGTCTTAATTACATTGTCTCATTCTTACCCGGTACTAAGAATGTAAGGGCTGATGCCCTGTCACGACAATTTTCCTCCACTTCCAAGTTGGAATCGGTTCTGGGTCCTGCGATTCCTCCTGATCATATCCTAGCTATGGTTTGCACCAGTTTTACTTCTCCTTTGGGTGAAAAAAATCTTGCTGCTCAGGTCCATGCTCCTCCTGAGAAACCTTGTGACCGCTGCTTTGTCCCAGAGAGTTTCCGTACTGCTGTGCTCCAGACTTACCATTCTCCCAAGGCAGCTGACCATCCTGGGAAGAATCAACTCATTTGGGCCATTTCCCAACAATTCTGGTGGCCTAGTCTATGGGCTGATATAGCTGCCTTCGTAGCTGCCTGTTCTGTGTGTGCTCAGAGTAAGACCCCACGACACCTTCCAGTGGGCCTAATACAACCCATACTCAATGGAGAGAGGCCCTGGACCCACCTGTCTATGGATTTCATTGTGGTTCTCAAAGATGTGTTATTGTATTTCACTTAAGAAGTTGCCTACTTCTAAGGAACTGGCTTCCATTTTTGCTTGTGAGTGCTTCCTCTTACAAGGGCTACCCAAGGTGATTGTCTTGGACAGGGGCAGTCAGTTTGTCTCCCGGTTCTGGGGGAGCCTTTTGTGCATAGTTGGGGATTCAGCTTGCTTTCTCTTCTGCGTATCACCCGCAGTCTAATGGGGCCGCAGAGCGAGCTAATCAGTCCTTGGAGCAATTCCTATGTTGCTATATTTCTGACCATCATAACAACTGGTCAGACCTATTACCATGGGCAGTTTGCTCACAACAGTGCCTTGAATTCTGCCTCCCGTTTGTCTCCATTTATGACGAATTATGCTTTCCAACCTTCCATGTTGCCTGACTCATTTGTTCCGCAGAGTATTCCTGCATTAGAGGAGCATCTCCGTGGTCTTTGTTCCTCTTGGGTACAAGCCCAGGAGGCTTTGCGTCATGCTAATGATAGGTACAGACTCCCTTCTGACTGCAGACGCCTGCCTGCGCTTTTCCTACCAGGTTGGGGACAGGGTCTGGCTTATCATCTCGCAACCTCCGACTTCGTATTCCCTGACTGAAGTTTGCACCTCGGTTTATTGGGCCTTTCGGTATCCTTTGCAGGATTAACCCAGTGGCTTACACGTTGGACCTTCCTCTTGGTATGCGCATCTAAAATGTGTTTCATGTCTCCTTATTGAAACCATTGGTCTGCAACCGATTTACCACCTCTGTGCCACGTCCTTATCCTATACAGTTTGAGAACCATGAGGAGTATGAGGTACAATCCATTGTTGACTCCATAAGGTTCCGTAGGCGCATACAGTACCTGGTACATTGGAAGGGGTATGGTCCGGAGGAACGGTCCTGGGTTTCATCCTTGGATGTACATGCCCCTGCCCTCCTCCGCGATTTCCATAGATGTTTTCCCCTCAACCCTGGTGGTCCTGAGGAGAGGGGTCGTTGAAGAGGGGGTACTGTCAGGGCTGGCTTAGGCCTTCTGTGACGGAACCGATCCCACACTCCGATTGAGTGCTTCCGCCTATTTACCGCTTCCTAAGTCCTGGAACACAAGTCTAATGGATTTGGCTATAGGAACCCCCAAGAGACTAGGCGACACCAGTCTTGGAGGACATCAGTAATGACCTTTATTTGAGATCTCACACAAAATATATATACAGCGGGGTGACTAAAACCTAACCTAATTAGCATGAGCTAATTATCTAATCAACACTCAGACTAGTTTGACTGAAGGGATAAGACTTTATGGCTCCTAGCTCACTAACAATTCAATAAACATTACTATAAACATAAACAAAGGGTTAATTAGCACAAACAACAATGTTTGGAATGTCCTTACAAGCCAGACTAGACTCATTTACACAACAGACAGGTGGCTAGAGTTCATGACATTAGCATCTGACAGTGTGTGTCCCAACAGCATGAGACAACACACATCATATATACATATATACAGCATTGAATCTGACTAGCACAGATTATAGTGGGGTTCTCATTCACCCTGTGCCCCTTAAAATCCAGGGCCCATAATCGATCGGCAAGAGGCTCGCATTCAGTCCTCTCAAAAAGCCTGTGTCCCGGCTAGGTCTGTCACACCTTCCTTCTCTGGGCTGGCTGCTCAGCTGTCGGCTAATTGAAAGCTCTCATCTCTCTCCACAGTTACCCAGCTGTTCCTGATCCTGCTCCTCTGACCTGCCTACTTAAAGCTGTCCAGATCACTTCATCTCTGCCTTCACCTTGGTCACATCACAAGAAACCATCTCCTGGGGGCCTGTTTAAAGACTGGCTCGCTGACATCCCTTCTGACTCCTTATCCTGCTTGTATTTCCTCTACTTGGATCCCTGACTTCTGGCCTGGCTGATTACCCGATCTGGTTATTGTACTCTGGCCTGGCTGACTACTCAATCCAGTTACTGGACTCTGGCTAAGCTTTGACTACGCTTACTCTATTTACCTTTTAATTAATAAACAAGTGTGATTTAATTGTACCTCTGTCTCGGTCTGGTTCATGGTTTCTGGCACTGACTCCCTAGATGACCCATTGGGGCGGCTCGTTGAGGTAAAGTCTTCCTTTGAATACACCCAAGGCAAGAATGGCAGTAGCCCTCGACTTCAGTCCGCATGCAGAGACAATAGAATCTGTCTCTCACCAGTTGGAAAGTCCTCTCGGACCCTAGATGGCCATGATGATCGTGTAGAGCAATTAACACCTTCTCCCTGTGTTTCTCTGGTAAGAACAACTGCCATTTCTCTTCAGAATGTTCAGGAGGGGTCCCTTCGATAGACCACCCCTTGCTGCAACTGCAGCCGATCCCACTCTCGATGTAGTAAACAGCCCTCTTTTCTTGAATCAGTAAGAATCAAGTCGGGACGCTGACTCTCTAGTGCTCTCAATGCCAAACTGCAGAGGGGGTCTTCCAGCTGATCCCTACGCAGGTCCTTTTTTGAAAGTTTTGGCAGACCTTCATCCCCGACTTGGGTGATGTGGCAGTAGCTTCTGGGCACTCCAGCAGCTGGCACTCCAATCTCCTCAGCTCTGGCCCCATCCCTTGCTTACTGTTCTCCTCCCTCACAAAGGGCTCTCACTCCTTCAGGGGTTACCTGGGTCCTCTCTACTGGGGAGTTCCGGGAACAGTGGGGTCTTCTTGACAAAGCATCTGCATCCTTGTTCCCAACCCCCAGCCGGTACTTCAGACTGAAGGTGAAACTCGAGAGGGCGGCCATCTATCTATGGCCCGTGGCATCCAGGTTTAAAGTAGTGAGTATGTTAGAGGGTTGTTATCTGTCTTGATTATGAATTCTGCACCATACAGGTAGTCTCTCAGTTTGTCCATTACTGCCCAGTTCAGGGCCAGGAATTCAAGCTTGTGGGTGGGATAGTTCCTCTCAGCAGGTGCCAAACTCCGACTCACATAAGCGACAGGCCTTAAGTGTCCGTCATGTTCTAGGTACAGCACTCTGCTCAACCCATCTCGGCCGGCATCTACGTGCAGTTTGTATGGCTTGGCTGGTTCTGCATAGCCCAAAACTGGAGCAGTTGTAAGGCTCCACTTTAACTGCCTGAAAGCCTCTTCACACTGGGTGGCCCACTGTTCTTGTATGGACTCTTTGGGCTTCCTGGCCCCTCCTGCTGGTTTTTCAGACTTAACTGAGTCTGGATCATTGTCTTCCTCCCTCTTCAATAGCTCAGTGAGTGGACGGGCTATTTTGGCAAATCCCTCAACAATTCTCTGGTAATACGAGCAGAAACCCAGGAATGACCTAAACTCGGTCACATAGTGGGTCTCGGACAGGAGGTGACAGCTTCCAGCTTCTGAGGGTCTGTGGCCACTCCTTTGGCAGATACAATGGGACCCAGGTAACTGACTGAAGATTTGTAGAATTTACACTTTTCCATGGAGAGCTTCAAGCCTTCATCATAGAGCCTCTTCAGGACCTTCTGCAGGCGCTCTTCATGCTCCTTCAAAGTCTTACCAAACACGATGATATCATTTAGGTATACCAATACTTCAATCAGGTTCATGTCACTCACAGTCTTTTCCATCAATCTCTGGAAGGTGGCTGGGGCGCCAGACAGGCCTTGAGGCATGTGGTCGAATTAGAAGAATCTTAAAGGGGTAATGAAAGCGGTCTTCTCCCGATCTTCAGGGTGCATGGGGATTTGATAGTATCCACTGTTCAGATCCAGCACGCTGAACCACTTCGCCCCTGACAGGCTCTGTAGGGCATCTTCTATCCTGGGTGTGGTATATTGATCCGGAATGGTCCTTCGGTTTAGTGTCCTGTAGTTGATACACAACCTCATTCTTCTTCCTTACCACTACTATTGGGGAAGCGTATGGACTCCGAGACTCTCGGATAACTCCTGCTCTCTTCAGCTCGGCCAGCTGTTCTCACAGGTCTTCCAAATCTCCTAAAGGAATCCGTCTGACTTTCTCAGAAAGGCTTGTCTTCCTCCAGGCAGATCCGGTGTTGAGCACTTTTTGTGCACCCAACGTCAAACTCACTCTTCGAGAATGCAGCTTGCCATTTTTGGAGCTGAGTCTTCGCCCTTTCCATCCAGACGGGTGTGAGAGGAGTGTTTTTTTGGCTTAAATTCTTTCACTGGGATTTCATCTTTCCCTTTGCCCCTCAAATCACACGGTGAGACTGAATGGCTGTGTTTACTTTCCCCAGTAACATCCTAGATGGCATCTTCACCGGTGAGGCTGTAGTGTTACAAACACTAACCAAGATCTTTCCGTGACTTCTCTGTAGTATCCGGGTTGAGATCACCTCTGGAATTATCTCCAACCCTCTGTCTTCCTTTTGACTGCTTCAAGGACAATGAAAGGGCCTGGCTGCTTCCAATTCAACTTGACGGACGCTTCAAACAAACTACCTCACCGGGCTGTAATGTCTTCTCGTTCCGGTCCAACTGCCAGATTTTTCCCACTCTTTCAGCTGGGGCATTTCTTCCTGCACCAGGCATCGATAGACTTGTCTCAGCATAGGGTGCACACTGGGGTTTGAAGGGCTCTGCTCTTGAATGAGAGGTCTTAGCAGCCTTCTCACTAGATCGGTATTAGTCCCTATGATGAGGGAACTTTTTCCATCCCCTGGAAGACGAGGACAGACCACCGCCAATGTATCAAAGGTCTCTGCCTTTCCTGCCACGGAGGGGTCAAAGGCCAGCTTGATTGGTAGATAGCCATCATAAGGGAAGTCCTGAGTCCCGAGGCCCCATATCTCCAGCTCTTCGAACTTCTGTAGTGGCAAGTGCTTGAGGTGCTTGTTGTAGGAGTCTCTATAAAGAAGAGTCACTTGAGCTCCAGTATCCAAGAGGGCCTTGGTAAAGATCCCCTCTACCTGGATGGAGACAACTGGAGAGGGTCCCACTAACTTTGGAGGGAATTTATAGGAAGTGGCAGGCTTTGCCTGTTTGGTGGCTTGTATTTGCTCTCCTTTCCTGCTTTTTTATCTGATCTGACTGGATCCTGTTTTGAATTCTGGGAGTCTGGTGTGCATTGACTCTCCGACATCAGGTAGCCTGGGCTAAAGGGAGTGGGACTCTAGGTTTCTCAGAGGTGACCACAGGAGCCCTCTGTAAGGGTTTGGATTTCTCCCTCGGTCTCGTTGTGTTACTTGGTTTTCTAAAGTTAGCTAATGCAGCAGGGCACCCGGTTGACTCCTTCACCAGGGCCCTCTGGAGTTTCCCGCTGGCTTCTGCCATTACGCCTCAGGCTTGGCTGGGCTCGGGCATACCCGTCGATAGTGTCCAACTCCTCCGCAGTTGAAACAGGTCCCGTGATTTACTGATTTCTCCCCGCTGCAACTGTAGAGCTTAACGACTTCTTGGGCATTGGAACTTCCTCAGTGGGTGGAATAATGGGTCTGGTGGTCAACAGAGCCATCATTTCTATGAGCTGTGACACTTGTGTTTGAGGAGCTCGATCTAAGGGTCGCCATCAACTGCATTGGCTGCCCTGACTTCAGCGACAGATCTTGGCCTCTGGCCTAGTTTCTTCTCTTTTTCCAGTATGGCCTCCTCTTCACGTACAATCCGAATCAGGTCCAGATATTTCAAGAGGCCACCATCTTGACGGGTTCTCAAGAGAAGGGTGATGGGGTCTAAAGGCTGAGCGCTCCTCAAAACTTGCTGGGCTTGGATTTCATCCACCTTCCAGGGATCTAGACCCTTCTTCAACAAGATCTGGTGTATAATCGTGTCCAAACGGTAGATAAGATCAGAGACCTTCTCTGTTCGCCCAAACGTCCTGCAGAATGTCCAAGTAGTCTTGGGAAACACAATTTTGCTTGCTGAGCTTCAAATTGTGGATGGCCTCTGAGGAAGGCCCTCTTAGGCTCTCTCTGTGATTCTCTGTTTCTTGTGAGTCTCAGGAATGTCCCATTCATCCAGGGATTGCATGGTCTGGTCTAGCCACTCTTCAAAGTTGTGCTCTTCTGGAGACACGGGTTGCCTTCCAGAGAAAGCGCCAAGCTTGCGATATACAGTTCCAGAATATATTGGAGTGTCCGTCTGGCATCTTGACACAAAGTCCCCTAGGGCTGCCAGGAGGGAATTTTCACTGTAGCTACTTTCGCCTGTGTGGAGCTGGTAGGACCCTTGTCCGGAACCTTTGGGTGTATTAGACAAAACTTTGTCTTGTTGGCCAGTTGCACACTTGTGCCTTTGAAATTTTCAGGTACCCCCTTTCTCCACTCCAACAGTGCATGAGTGTTGGAGGTCCCACGATCTGGTCTGACAGCAATCACCCATGCCTTCTGGTCCAGGGACAGTGCCTTTACAACTTGACTGATTTGTTTTTCCTCCCATGTCTCCCCTGGGAGCTCAATTGCCATGCTCGCTTCTGAGTTGGGGGTGCCTTCTGCCTCGCATCACTGAATCACTCACAGGGTAGGATCCATTCTGGTGTTCATAAGGGTGTCCTCTGGGGGGGGTTTAATTGTAGAATAACAGGATCCCGGATGAGCCCCCACGTGTAGCACTCACCCCAGTAGGAGCTGCTGATGAATGTTTCATCCTGTACTCTGCCTATCAACCCCAAGAATAGACTCAACTCCTCTGGCACACCTCTATGGTGATGTTTGTGCAAAACTAGGGATGAGCTGGGTGTTCGAGTCGAATGTTATGGGCCATTTGTGCAATATTCGAGTGGCGCTCATGGCCCATAATGCACTGCGGGATCGCAGTGTATTGCTGGCTGATGATTGGCCAAGCATGCACTATGACCCGCATGCTTGGCCAATCACAGCGCCGGCAGCGAGGAGAGCCATAATTGGCCACAGGCAGGATGCCCATGGCCAATTATGGCTCAGGGGGTTTAGTACACGCCCCACACTATATAAGGCTGCCTGCACGGTGGCCTTGCGTAGTGTGTTGCAGGTGGCTCAGAGACAGATAGGCAGAGACAGTGTCTAAATTTCTTTTGAACCTAGTGCAATTACAGTAGGTGTATTGTGTCCCCTGCATAGTGTACACCTGAAGCTACTCCAATTGCTGGTGTTGTTCTGGTCTTATACCACAGGCAGCTGCAGCAGTTACAGTTGATGTACTGTGCCACCTGCACAGTGTACACCTGAAGCTACCCCAATTGCTGGTGTTGTTCTAGTCCTATACCACAGGCAGCTGCAGCAGTTACAGTCGGTCTATTGTGCCACCTGCACAGTGTACACCTGAAGCTACCCCAATTGCTTGTGTTGTTCTAGTCCTATACCACAGGCAGCTGCAGCAGTTACAGTCAGTGTACTGTGTCATCTGCTCAGTGTGCACGTAAAGTTACCCCAATTGCCGGTGTTCTCATCTCCCTGCAGGCCATTAGTATGTCTGGAAGAACAAGGAGAGGCAGACAGTCACAAGCCAATAAAAGAGGGCAAACAGGATCTTTGTCTAGAGGCAACAGTACTGGTCATGGACGCGGTGCATCATCATCAGCAAGTGGCAATGGGACACGCTTGTCCTTATTTTCAACAGCTGGACGTGTTGAGCCGAAGACTTGGTAGAGTGGTTGACCAAGCCCTCCTTATCCTTTCTCAGCCAGGCTCAGGGTACTGGCAAAGCAGCTGCCAACGCGCCCTCTTTCCTCGTCTCAATGGCATCAGTCACTCCTTCCTTAGACCCACTATGTCCTCCTGAGGAGTCCCCCGAACTGGTTGAGCACAGTGTTGGGTACATGCTTCATGAGGATGCCCAGCGTTTTGAAGGCTCTGATGATGATACCCAGCTAGAGGAAGGCAGTAGCATGAGCCCAGAGAGAGAGGGGATGCCCAAGAAGGACAGCAATCTGGCAGTCATGTTCCACCAGCTGCAGCATACTGCCAGGTTTGCTCCAGTGATGAGGAGGGAGGGGATGATGAGGTCACTGACTCCACGTGGGTACCTGATAGGAGAGAGGAGGTGGCACATCTCCAACAAGGCAGGATGCCCTCCAGGGGCCAGCTTAAGGGCAGCACACCGACTGAATCACACCGCAGAGCTCCGCCTGTGCAGACGAGTGCATCAGATCACACCGCTACTATTTGCAACATATGTCTCAAGCCTATCTCACGTGGCCAAAACATCAGCCACTTGGGCACCACATGCTTGACCAGACATATGTTGACCTGCCATGTAGTTCGTTGGCAGGCGTACCTTAAAGACTCACACCAAAGAACAAAGCGGACCTCTCCTTGCTCCTCATCTGCTGGGATCTCCAACCCCACTATACCTTCAGTCCTCTCTGAAACCTGCACTGAGAGGAATGAAGGTGTAGAATTAGGCGCGTCACAGCCAAGTACTTGCGGGCACTCTGGTAGCAGTACACCGACATCCGATTGGAGCAGGCAAATTTCCCTGCCCCAGCTGCTGGACCACCGAAAGAAGTTCACTCCCAGCCATCCACATGCCCAGCGGTTGAATGCTAGCTTTGCTAAATTGCTAGCACTTCAACTGCTGCCTTTTCAGTTGGTATACCTGTGAGTTTGTACAATGTGCGGTTCCTCAGTGACAGGTTCCCAAACGCCTCTTTTTCTCACGGAAGGCGATGCCGGCTCTCTTCCGGCATGTGGAAGGCAATGTCCTTGCCTCGCTGGACAGGGCGGTCAGTGGTAAGGTGCATATTGCCGCTGACTCATGGTCCAGCAGGCATGGACAGGGACGTTACCTATCTTTCACGGCGCATTGGGTGACTCTTCTGGCAGCTGGGAAGGATGCAGGACAAGGTGCAGTAGTGTTAGAGGTTGTTCCACCACCACACCTCCAAAATGCTACTACTGGTTGTGACACACCTCTCTCCTCCACCCCCTCCTCTTCTTTTTCCTCCATGGCCTCTTCCTGTGCTTTGTCCTCTGAACCAGCGGTGCTCCGTAGGTTCAAGGCGCTACGCAAGTACGCAGGCAAAAAGATGCCATGCTGTGCTTGCGCTGGGGTGCTTGGGGGACAGGAGCAACACTGGGGCAGATATTCTGTCAGCTCTGCAGGGGCAGACTGAGAGGTGGTTGATGCCACACCAGCTTAAGCCAGGAATGGTGGTTTGCGACGATGGCACCAACCTCCTCTCCCCCCTCCGACAGGGACAACTGACCCATGTGCCCTGTGTGGCTCACGTGCTTAACTTGGTTGTGCAGCGGTTCTTGAGCAGGTACCTGGGCTTACAGGATGTCCTGAGGCAGGCCAGGAAAGTCTGTGTGCATTTCCGCCGGTCATATAATGCCAGTGTTTGGCTGGCTGAGCTCCAAAAGGAATTGAACCTGCCCAAGAACTGCCTTATCTGTGACATGCCCACCAGGTGGAACTCAACGTTGGCCATGCTGCAGCTGCTGCACACGCAGCAGAGGGCTATCAATGGGTACCTGTGCAACTATGGCACCAGGTCAGGGGAGCTAATTTTTTTCCCCCACGCCATCAGGGATGCATGCACTGTCCTGTAACCATTTGAGGAGGCCATGAGGATGGTGAGCAGTGACAGTGCATGCATCCGTGACACTGTACCTCTTGTCCACCTGTTGGAGCACACGCTGTGTGGAATAATGGACAGGGCACTTGAGGCAGAATAGAGGCAGGAAGAGGAGGACTTCCTTGCCTCTCAAGGCCCCCTTTATCCAGACAGTGTTCCTGCTGTCCCGCCAATAACACAGGAAGAGGAGGAGGAGGATTGTGTCAGCATGGAGGTGGAGCCTGGCACTCAGCATCAGCAGCAGTCTTTTAGGGATGATTTACAGTCAGGGAGGAGGTAGCAGCGAATCATGTCGTCCTTAGTGACTAAGGACTCTGGATCGAATGCCTAAACTAACCTACGCTGCATGGCCTCCCTGATCCTACAAAGCCTGCAGAAGGATCCTCGTATTCAGCGGATCAATGAGAGGTATCATTACTGGCTGGCAACTCTCCTTAATCCACGGTACAAGGGTAAGGTTGCATCTCCAGGAGGCCTTGCAGAAAGGTCTGTGCAACGCGTTCCCAGAGACTGGGAGGTTACAAATTCCTGCTCCTGGACAACTTGTTGCTGAGGCTTCGGTCAGTCACAGAAGGAGCGGTGGAGAAGGTGGCCATCTGACCGATGTGTTCAGACCATTTTATAGTCCGCAGCCCCAAGGTATTATTGGTTCCAGCAACCATCGCCAGCGTCTGATTTACATGGTGCAGGAATACCTAGGGGCAAGGTCAGACTTGGACACCTTTCCCACTGAAAATCCTCTGGGTTACTGGGTCTTGAGGCTGGATCACTGGCGAGAGCTTGCACAGTATGCAATTGAGCTACTGGCCTGTCCTGCATCCAGGGTTCTTTCAGAACACACATTCAGTGCGGCTGAAGGCTTTGTAATCGATCACAGGGTGCGCCTGTCCACCGACTCAGTTGATCGACTGACCTTCATCAAGATGAATCAGTCTTCGATCACCACCAGCTACCAAGCACCTGAAGCTGATGTAACCGAATAATTTTTTTTGAAATGTCACATCCCTTCAAGACTGCCTTTGTTCATGCTGAGTGACTATCCTGTTATGCTGACTGACTATCCTCTTCTTCCTCAATGATCCTGCTGATAGCTTGGCAGAACATTTTTGGTTTTGGGCACCGCCACCAGTGGCTAAGGCCCAATTTTTCAGCCCCTGTTTAACAGGGGCAAGTAATTACAATTTTTGATGCAATACTTTGCAGCAGGGCTCATTCTTGCACTCCAGCCAGAGTATCTATGAGAGGTTGCAGTGTCATGGCACCAGCACCAGTGCCTAAGGCCCAATTTTTAACCCCCTGTTTAACAGGGGAGTGTAATTACAATTTTTGATGCAATACTTTGCAGCAGGGCCCGTTCCAGCAGCCACGAGAGTAACTGCGAGGACTTACAGTGTTGTGGCACCAGCACCACCAAAGGCCCAATTTTTCTACCACTGTTCAACAATGGTATTTAATTACAATTCTTGATATAATAGTTCACAGCAGGGCATTCCAGCACCCACCAAGAGTCACTTTGAGGGCTTACAGTGTTGTGGCAACACCAACACCTTAGGTCCAAATTTCTGCATAGCATATAGGACAGGCCACTACTTTCAAACATCCAACTTACAAATGTCTCCTACTTGCAAACGGAAGGAGAAAACAGGAAGTAAGATGAAAAAAAGATGGATGGCAAAAAAATTATACAGGAGTGATAACCTTTCCCTGTGTTTTCCAAAAAGCTTAAAAATTGATTTTTTTGACTGGAGCTACACTTTAAAAATGTACCAGTTCAAAATTGCAAACACATTCTACTTAACACAACAAACCTACACAGTCCCTGTCTTGTTTGCACCGCCTGTATACTGCTGTTCTGAGTATATAGGGCCTGGGGGCCCCACACCTTTTCTTTTTTTAATTTGGGTACAGGTTCCCCTTAATATCCGTACAAGACCCAAAGGGGCTGGTAATGGGCAGGGGGGGGGGCTACCCATGCCATTTTTTTCAATGATTTTCATCCATATTGACGGGCCCAGACATTACATTAAAACCGCAAACAGTTTTAAATTACTTTTTTTTCGTTAATAATGTCATTTTGTGCAGGGACTGTTCTAAGCACGGGAAACATGTGCCACTTCACAGGCATACTATAGACACCCCCCCAGGCACAATATTTAAAGGAATATTTCACTTTTTTTCACTTTAAGTGTCATTAAAATCAGTGCTCCTGAAAAAAACTGCAGTTTTTAAAACTTTTTTTGCATTGATACATGTCCCCTGGGGCAGGACCCAGGTCCCCAAAGCCTTTTTAGGACAATAACTTGCATATTAGCCTTTAAAATTAGCACTTTTGATTTTGAATGTTCGAGTCCCATAGACTTTAATGGGGTTCCAAAGTTCATACAAATTTTCGGTCCATTCGCAGGTTCTGGTGCGAACCGAATCGGGGGGTGTTCGGCTCATCCCTATGCAAAACCTAACAGTAAGGAGAAATACAGTAATGGTACACTATGTAGTATGTTTACCGTAGCCTTGCAACTCGTCACTTCGCCAGCTGTAGTAATAGATGGAGTCTCACACAAGTTGTCAATTAACCACTTAAAAAGTTTACTGAGAAAATACTTAGCACAATAAACAAAGTGGTAATTTACATATAAAGAATGTCAATAGATAACAGTCTATGTGTACATGAAACTTCAAAATTCAATGACCCTAAGGATGTACGTGCAGACAGGCGCACAGTAAGCCCTTGAACACACGGTTGGACATTTCGACAACAAAATCCGTCAGATTTTGTCCGAAACTGGTGTTACATACACACGGTCGGACAAAGTTGTCGGAAAATCTGATCGTTCGTAACGTGATGACATTATTTCGTTACGACGGGACTACGTTCAGGCTAGTAGCCAATAGCTTTGGCCTAGGAATTTGACCTCAGCATGTGTAGCACTTTGTCCGATCGGAATTCTCTACAAATGATCGGACAAAGTCCGATCGGATCATGTTGTCGGAAAATTTTATAGCCCAGCTCTAAAACTTTGTCGGTCGGATATTCCGACGGAAACAGTCCGATGTAGCCCACACATGGTCGAATTATCCGACAACACGGTCCAAGGGCTAAGACAGACGCCCAATATCTTCAAACACTTATATTGAGCGCCTTCCCACTGACCACCAAGCATGCACACCACATCTACAATAACTGTTGTGAACACACTGTAGTACACACAATAAATATATCCTGTGCTCAAGGGCTCCCCCTAGGTTGTAATGCAGGTTGCAATGTAATGTTCACTTCTGCAAAGTGAACTACAGTACTTTGTAGAAAGTGATAGAAGTCCCTTGTCTTCTTGGTCTTCAGCTAGCTCAGGATATTAGACTGCAGTATTTGTAAATCCAACAGGGAAAACAAGTGTACAGCAGACTGTATGATAGGTGATGTGCTGATAATAGTGTACTTGCAAAACAGAAGGCACTTGTAATACTTCCTCCTCAACAGTGGTTGTGATGCAGAATTAACTTTATAGCACAGGGAAAGCAACCTTGAAGTTACACTGCATACAGCGTATAGATAAATGAGAACACTTCTGTGGGACTACAAGTCTCACTAGCAGTCTGTAACTAAATAACACAGCAACAGTGCACTACATTGACACGCGCGCGCGATCCCCCTCCTTCTGAAGGATGTTCCTGAATGTCCTATCAGAAGTAGAGGGCTCCCACCTGGCCGTATATGTGCATTGGCCGGGTGGGAGCTGTCTACTTCTGATAGGACGTTCAGGAACGTCCTTCAGAAGGAGGGGGATCGCGCGCATGCGTGTCCGCGCAGCGGCGCGATCCCGATGTGCTCGTGTCACCCGGACACGGCGCATCTCGGATCGGCAGGAGGGCTCTGTGATTGGCCCTCCTGATCGCATGACGGCCATGTCCAATCACAGCCGTCATATGATGTAAACAAACAGCTGGTTGCTAGGCAATCGGCTCCTCCTCTCCTCACACAGAAGTCATCGCTGAGGAGAGGAGAGCAGATCGCTGCAGCCGGCTGGTGATCAGTATGAGCTGTTTTTTACAGCTTTTTACTAACTGATCACCAGTCTAGTGTAAACACACAACACACCACACAGTGTAAACACACATGTCACCACAATACACATGTCACCACACATGTCCCCAAAACACACATGTCCCCAAATAATAAAAAGACATGTCCCCAAATAAAAAACACATGTCCCCCACATATGTCCCACTAAAATCACATGTTCCAATGATTATCTGCACACATATGTACGTGATCACCTGCACACATATGTATATGATCATTTGCGTACATATGTTCGTGATCACACAAACCAATTATTATACACTTAACTGAATTTTTTTTACCAAGAACATATAGCAGAATACATTTTGGCTTAAATTTATGACAAAATTTGATTATATTGGATTTCTTTTAAAATAGAAAAAAGAAAATATAGTTTTTTTTTCCAAATTTCCGCTTTTTTTGCGCTTATATCGCAAAAAATGAAAAACGCAGTCGTGAAAAAATACCACCAAAATAAAGCTCTATTTGTGCGAACAAAATGATAAAAATTTCATTTGGGTACAGTGTAGCACGACCGCGCAATTGTCACTGAAAGCGCTAGAGCGCTGAAAGCTGAAAATTGGGCTGGGAAGGAAGGGGGGCGAAAGTGCCCTGTATTGTAGTGGTTAAAGAACATCACATTGTTTAACATAGTAACTTGGGTGGCAAAACCCCTGCGCTACACTTATTACAGCCTTACCTGTAGCAAAAAGTGTGTTGTAAGGGTTTACAACCACTTTAAAGCAGTTGTAAACCACAGCATTTAAAGAAAAAAAAAAACCTTTCCCCATAATGTGTTAGTATGCATGCTTGCCTTAGGCCGCGTACACACGCGGGGACTGTTCGCTCAACTTTGTCCGCTGAACAGTGTTTCAGCGGACAGTCCGCTCGTGTGTGGGCTTTCAGCGGACAGTTTCAGCGGACAGTTTGACGAACAAAGTTTTTCGGAAATCCCGAAAAACTGTCCGCTGAAACTTGGTTTGAGCGGACAGTCCGCCCGTGTGTGGGCCAGTCCGCTGTACTTTCGAAATGAGCGGACTGTTCCCGCCCGGAGAAAAGTCCGCTCATTTCGAGCGCGTCTCCAGGTAGGCGGGGCCCGCGACGGAGACGTCGCGGGCTCCGCCGCCTGGAATGAACTTAAAGGGGAACCCAACGCCGAAAAAAATCGGCGTGGGGGTCCCCCAAAGTCCACAACAGACCCTTGTCCGAGCACGCTACCCGGCCGGCCAGGAAAGGGGGGCGAGCGAGCGCGCCCCCCTTCTGAGCCGTACCAGGCTGCGTGCCCTCAACATGGGGGGTGCCTTGGGGAAGGGGGGGCCGCGCGGCCCCCCCCACCCCAAAGCACCTTGTCCCCATGTTGATGAGGACAAGGGCCTCTTCCCGACAACCCTGGCCGTTGGTTGTCGGGGTCTGCGGGCGGGGGGCTTATCGGAATCCAGGAGCCCCCTTTAATAAGGGGGCCCCCGGATACCGGCCCCCCACCCTATGTGAATGAGTATGGGGTACAATGTACCCCTACCCATTCACCTGTAAAATAAAAGTACCCAAAAAAAACACAACACACGAGATAAAATATTTTATTGCACAGCTCCGGGGGTCTTCCGTCTTCGGGAGTCTTCTCGCCGGACTCCTCCGCTATCTTCTTGTAGCTCTTTTGCTAGCGGAGTCCGGCTTTCTTCCTCCCCGCCGCCGGCCTCTTCTCCCGACTTCGGGGGTCTTGTCCCCCTCTTCGGTTCTTCTGCCGGGCCACCGCGCCTTCTTATAGCTCTTTTACAGGCGGTGGCCCGGTCTTCTGTCGCCGCTGTCGTCGCCGCCGCCTTCCGTTCTTCTTCTTCTTCTTCTTCTTCTTCTCTAGGAGATGTTGACACGTTGCTCTCTCCGGCCGGAATGGCAGAGCCGCGCTGCGCGGCCACTTATATAGTGACAATGGGGCGGTGTCACATGGTATATGTCACATGGGTTGGTCACATGGTGACCACGCCCCCTTACGATGTCATAGTCCCCATGTGACATCAACCCATGTGACCAACCCATGTGACATATACCATGTGACACCGCCCCATTGTCACTATATAAGTGGCCGCGCAGCGCGGCTCTGCCATTCCGGCCGGAGAGAGAGAAGAAGAAGAAGAAGAAGAAGAAGAAGAAGAAGAAGAAGAAGAAGAAGAAGAAGAAGAAGAAGAAGAAGAAGAAGAAGTGGCCCGGCAGAAGAACCGAAGAGGGGGACAAGACCCCCGAAGTCGAGAGAAGAGGCCGGCGGTGGGGAGGAAGAAAGCCAGACTCCTCCGCTAGCAAAAGAGCTACAAGAAGATAGCGGAGGAGTCCGGCGAGAAGACCCCCGAAGACGGAAGACCCCCGGAGCTGTGCAATAAAATATTTTATCTCGTGTGTGTTTTTTTTGGGTACTTTTATTTTACAGGTGAATGGGTAGGGGTACATTGTACCCCATACTCATTCGCATAGGGTGGGGGGCCGGTATCCGGGGGCCCCCTTATTAAAGGGGGCTCCTGGATTCCGATAAGCCCCCCGCCCGCAGACCCCGACAACCAACGGCCAGGGTTGGCGGGAAGAGGCCCTTGTCCTCATCAACATGGGGACAAGTTGAGGGCACGCGGCCTGGTACGGCTCAGAAGGGGGGGCGCGCTCGCTCGCCCCCCTTTCCTGGCCGGCCGGGTAGCGTGCTTGGACAAGGGTCTGTTGTGGACTTTGGGGGGACCCCCACGCCGATTTTTTTCGGCGTTGGGGTTCCCCTTTAAGTCCATTCCAGGCGGCAGGGCCCGCGACGTCTCCGTCGCGGGCCCCGCCCACCTTGACACGCGCTCGAAATGAGCGGACTGTTGCCTCGTGTGTGGGCGAGTCCGTTCATTTCAAAAGTTGCGCGGACTTAGTACGACGAACTTAGTTTGCCGTATTTGTCCGCTCAAAAAGTGCTGTGTGTGGGCGTGTTCGTTCATTCAAAAGTTTGAGCGGATTGTTTGACGAACTTAGTTTCGGCAGACAGTCCCCGCGTGTGTACGCGGCCTTAGAACGAAGCGCTCTAACAGGGCTTTCTTCCTCCCCTGGCCTTCCCTCTGGGTTTGTGGGCTCCAGCTGTATGTGTGTCTGGAGCCCACAATGACGTCACTCCCACGCAGGCAGAGAGCATTTGAGAGGTGGTGAGGAGACGTTGTATCGGCTTTAACCCTTTGAACTCCATGCTGCACATAGTGGTGGGGCTGCTTGCAGAGTGCTGCCTTGCACTTGAATGGGTCACAGTCAGTGGGTGCTATACCTGCTGAAAGCAACAGGGGGTATAGTTGGTGAACATGCCCATCTGCTGCCTCTACAGCTAAAACATGGTGGTTAAGGGGCAGTAAAAGCACAGCTCAACAACAGGGTTTTACTGCACCTCAACAATTAAATGCTTTAATCAATTTTAAAAAAGTTTCTTTTTTTTTGTACATTGATACATGCTTATTTAACCACTTACCACCCGCCGGCCACCATATGACGTCCTGGGCTTTGTGGAGGTATATCTGAATGATGGGTGCAGCTACAGGCATCATTCAGATGTCAGCTTTTTCAGCCAGAGATTCCCTACACCATAAGAATGATCATAGCGGCTGGGTAGCTGCTTGATTATTCTTACAGGCGGCGAAAGGGGATGCCCCCCCCGTTCTTCTGCCGACTCGCTGCTGCGATCGGTGAGTCAGAGAACAGATCTGCCAGCCCCGGATGGTGACCATAGATATTTCCGGTGGACCAGATGGTCGCCGGAGTCTCTATGATCGTCGACTGCCAGGCGCGATTTTATGACGTCACGCCCGGCCTCTGCATTCAAACAAATGGCGCCGCCTCAGCTGGCAAACCGAGATCGTTATTTTTTTTTATTTATTTCAGACTTCCCAGCCTAGAGGTGAGATGTGAGGTCTTACTGACCACATATCTTACTGTAAAGAGGACCTGTCATGCCATATTCCTATTACAAGGGATGTTTACATGCCTTTTAATAAGAATAAAAGTGATCAATTTTTTTTTTTTTTGAAGTGTCAAACTAAAAATTTGTAACGTAAAATTAACAATAAAAGATTTTTTTTTTTTTTTTAAAAGTGCCCCTGCCCCCGTGTGCTCGCACACAGCAGCGAACGCATACGTAAGTCCCGCCCACATATGAAAATGGTGTTCAAACCGCACATGTGAGGCATTGCCGCGAACGTTGGAGCGAGAGCAATGACTCTAGCCCTAGACCTCCTCTGTAATCAGTAAACTGTAACCAGTAAAGAGTCGCCTATGGAGATTTTTAAGTAGATTGGCACCATTCCAACGAGCGTTTGCAATTTTGAAGCGTGACATGTTAGGTATCTATTTATTCGGCGTAACTTCATCTTTCACATTATGCCAAAAAAATCGGGCTAACTTTACTCTTTTGTATTTTTTTTAAAGCACAAAACGAACGCATTTAAAAATTTGCTGCGCAAATACCATGCGAGATAAAAAGTTACAATGACCACCATTGTATTCTCTAGGGTCTCTGCTAAAAAATATATATATATATATAATGTTTGGGGGTTCTATGTAATTTTCTAGCAAAAAACATTTGGATTTTTACATGTAGGAGAGAAATGTCAGAATTGGCCTGGTTTGTAAGTGGTTAATTAAAACATGTTCTAATACATTTTAAAATGTTTGTTTACATTTATTTCTTAATGTGCACATGTGTGTGTGAGTGTATATATATATATATATATATATATATATATATATATATATACACATACATGTGTGTTTGAGCTCTGATAGGTGGCAGAATAGAAGAAATGGTTGGTGATCAGGAGCAGTGCTGGGATGTGAGGCACAGGCACCCAGTACTAAATGAGGGGCATGTGTCCGATGAGCCTGACTCTAGTTATGCTCCTGCCTATGGACACAGTGGATATGCAATACAGGTAGGGTTGCCACCTGTCCATGATTCACCCGGACAGTCTGGGTTTGGAATTATGTGCCAGGGTTTCAGTCCACCTGAAACCCGGATACATTATTCAGACAAGACTGTGGCTCAGGATAGGGCCTGACAGGAGGGAGATGGGGCTCAGATGTGCCGCATTACTATTCTCTTTGGAGAGCCCAAAGGTGTCCCAGGTCTGTTACAATCCTATAGTGGTCTCCAAACTGCAGCCCTTTGCTTGCTTTTATACAGCCCTTGGGGCACTATTTCATTCAATGATACAAACAATGGAGCATGATCCCCCCCCCCCACTGACACTAATGATGGGGGCACACATCTTTCAAATTACAGCAAAAATGGGGCACAATTTCTTTCAATGACAGCAGAAATCGGGGCCAATGACATCAATGAAGGGGCACAATTCCTCCCACTAATACCAATGATGGGGCACAATTCCTCCCACTGATACCAATGATGGGGCACAATTCCTCCCACTGATACCAATGATGGGGCACAATTCCTCCCACTGATACCAATGATGGGGCACAATTCCTCCCACTGATACCAATGATGGGGCACAATTCCTCCCACTGATACCAATGATGGGGCACAATTCCTCCCACTGATACCAATGATGGGGCACAATTCCTCCCACTGATACCAATGACGGGGCACAATTCCTCCCACTGATACCAATGACGGGGCACAATTCCTCCCACTGATACCAATGATGGGGCACAATTCCTCCCACTGACACCAATGATGGGGCACAATTCCTCCCACTGATACCAATGATGGGGCACAGTTCCTCCCACCGAGACCAATGATGGGGCACAATTACTCCCATTGAAACAAACGATAGGGCATTATTTTTTCCCACTGACATCAGGGCATTTTCTACTCCCAATGGGCACAGTCCGGCCCCTCTAAAGTGTGAAGGACAGTAAACTGGCCCTTTGTTTGGAGACCCCCGCTATAGTGTTTACGAAAAAAAAAAAAACTGTGCACCGCTAAAGTGTTCGGGTTTGGCTTGAAGAAAAAGTGGCAACCCTAAATACAGGATGAGCATTTTTCTGAAATAGGTAAATTATTATTAGTGAGAATTTCTTATTATTTGTATCCAATCATATACCTGCCTAACCCTATGAATAAAGTACAAGTCACAGCCCAGCCTCGCCCTGTGTAGGAGGAAGTGACCCTCCCAACTGCATTCTTCTCCGGTGTCAGAGAATTTCATTTCATTTCCTCGTCTGCTGTCAGCGATGGCGTCTTCTGATCTAAGAGCTGAGTTGGAATGTTCCGTCTGTCTGAACATTTATACAGATCCTGTAAACCTGAGATGTGGACACAACTTCTGCCGGGTCTGTATTGATCGTGTGCTGGATACACAGGGGGGGTCTGGAGGATATTCCTGTCCTGAATGCAGAGAGAAGTTTCCGGATCGGCCTGCACTGCAAAGGAACATAACACTACGTAACATAGTGGGGAATTTCCTGTCTGCTCAGCCACTTCAGGAGGAGTCCGGGGTCTTCTGTACTCACTGTGTGGACTCTCCTGTACCTGCTGTTAGATCCTGTCTGCACTGTGAGGTTTCTCTGTGTGATAAACACCTGAGAGTCCACAAAAAGTCCCCAGAACACGTCTTATGTGACCCCACCTTGTCCATGGAGAGCAGGAAATGCTCCGTCCATAAGAAGATCCTGGAGTATTACTGCACTGAGGATAATACCTGTGCCTGTATGTTGTGTGTGATTGGAGGACATAAAGGACATAAGATGGAGTCACTGGATGAGGCTTCTGAGAAGAAGAAGGAGACACTGAGGAATGTTCTGCAGAAACTTCTGACAAAGAGAGAGGAGACGGAGGAAAGAGTCCAGAGTCTGCAGGAACAGAGGAGGAAAGTAGAAGAAGAAGTAGCTGGTGACACCGAGAGAGTCACTGTCCTGTTTAGAGATCTCAGGAGACGTCTGGAAGACCTGGAGAAGAGATTCCTGAGGGAAATCTCCGGGAGGGCAGAGCGGATCTCCATCTCCATCCGGGATCTGGAAATAAAGAAGGAGGAGCTGTCCAGGAAGTTGCGTCACATTGAGGAGCTGTGTAACGTGACGGATCCACTGACTGTCCTACAGGAATCAGACACAGGTGACTTGTGTGATACTGAGGATGGAGATAATGAGGACAGAGAGAGACATGAGGAGCTCCTCCATGATGGAGGGGGTCTGGGTGTGGCTGGGATATCACACACATTACACACATTATCTGATATAATAACAGAGGTAAATGTATCCTCCTATATACAGGGAGCTGCAGACATATTACTGGATGTAAATACAGCTCAGAATAATCTCCATATATCAGATGACAGGAAAACTGTATCCAAGTCAGATAGAAACCAGAATCGCCCAGAAAAACCAGAGAGATTTCAGGATTATTTTCAGGTGTTGAGCAGTCGGAGTTTCTCCTCAGGGAGACATTACTGGGATGTGGATGTCGGGGGATCAGATTACTGGATAGTCGGGATGTGTTACCCCAGTATAGACAGGAGAGGAGGAGATCAATCAGTGATCGGATATAATAACAAGTCCTGGGGTTTGTACAGGAATGGTGATCAGTATAAGGTGATACGTTACAGTAAAGAGATCCCCTTACCCTCCAATATCTCCAGTAACAGAGTCAGGATATATCTGGACTATGAGGCCAGGCGGATCTCCTTTTATGATCTGTGTGACCCGATCCGACATCTCCACACCTTCACCACCACCTTCACTGAGCCCCTCCATGCTGGGATATATGTAGCAAGAGGACGTATAAAGATGTGTGGGGGGAAACGGTAGATGTGAGAACTCCGCCCAGAGACTGGTGATGTCACAGTGAGAGGGGGTCGGATTGGTGGAAAGATCATTTATTGGGGACACTTAGGTGATATTTCTTCCTACCTCACAGTTCACTGTGATTGGTTGGAATAACTAACCAACTACAGGAGTCACTGCTATTGGACAGTCACTAAGACAAGATGATCTATCTATCCAACATTTGTTTTCCTCTAATTCTCTAACCAGGAAGTTATCACAGTGAGTGACACTGGGAACCTTTCCTCCTTCCCCTCCCCCACCCTCTGCCCCACATGTGGTCTCTCTGTGTTGGGTGGCAGCAAAGATCAGATTCTGAGGATGCAGTGTGGTCACTGTGATAGGATAGGATGTGGTCACCTCTCCTCTCTTTCCTCCTCCTATTCCATGTACACTGAGGAGTGGTGTCAGTGTTGGTGTTGGGGGCACTAAGATGGACATTCCTGTGCAGCATGTTCTCCAGTCTCATGTGCAAGGCCGGTACTAGGGATGGGCAGAAGGGGCATCTGCCCTGGGTGGGATTATTTAATGTGAGAAGAGGACGCAGTTTGCTGGGTACAACCCCTTCCCATTCTGCAGCATATAATACAGGCAGAGAGCGGCTTTGCCCCTACATGTAGATCGTAGCACTACACCCCCCCCCGCCTGCACAGTACACAGTACTTGTCTTTCAGCAACAGTAGAGGGAAGCAGGCGAGGCACGTGAGGTTGGGAAGGTATCAGCACTTTCCTGATTCAGTCTACATGTGTACAACTTTCCCTCTCCTGGACAACGGCTTCTCCCCCTCTCCACTCATTTCTATCACTCCTGATTTATCTCTCACAATGTCTGTTGGAGACCATCACCTCCCCCCCCTCCTGTTATCTCTCCTTGCTCCAGTTTAGACATCTCAGAGCATATTCCTGCTCTCTATAGTGACCCCCTCCCCTCCTGTGCCCTTCTCTCGGACCCCCTTCCCTCCTGTGCCCTTCTCTCGGACCCCCTCCCCTCCTGTGCCCTTCTCTCGGACCCGTTCCCCTCCTGTGCCCTTCTCTCAGACCCCCTCCCCTCCTGTGCCCTTCTCTCGGACCCCCTTCCCTCCTGTGCCTTTCTCTCAGACCCCCTCCCCTCCTGTGCCCTTCTCTGGGACCCCTCCCCTCCTGTGCCCTTCTCTCTGACCCCTCCCCTCCTGTGCCCTTCTCTCCGACCCTCTCCCCTCCTGTGCTCTTCTCTGGGACCCCCTCCCCTCCTGTGCCCTTTCTCAGACCCGCTCCCATCCTGTGCCCTTCCCTCGGATCCCTTCCCATCCTGTGCCTTTCTCTTGAACCCCCTCCCCTCCTGTGCCCTTCTCTCAAACCCTCTCCCCTCCTGTGCCCTTCTCTCAAACCCTCTCCCCTCCTGTGCCCTTCTCTCAAACCCTCTCCCCTCCTGTGCCCTTCTCTCGGACCCCCTCCCCTTCTGCGCCCTTCTCTCGCACCCCCTCCCCTCCTGCGCCCTTCTCTCGGATCCCCTTCCCTCCTGCGCCCTTCTCTCAGACCCCCTCCCCTCCTCCGCCCTTCTCTCGGACCCCCCCCCCCTCCTGGGCCCTTCTCTTGGACCCCCTCCCCTCCTGTGCCCTTTCTCGGACCCCCTCCCCTCCTGTAGGACCCCCTCCTGTGCCCTTCTCTTGGACCCCCTCCCCTCCTGCGCCCTTCTCTCGGACCCCCTCCCCTCCTGTGCCCTTCTCTCGGACCCCCTTTCCTCTCTACCTGCACAGCCAAACTGAGTGGTGTCCTCTCCTCTGTGCTGCTAAAACTGCCTCTACTCAGCCAACAGGTAACAGTAACATACTTTCAGGATTCTCAAGACGTAAAATCTTTCACATTACACACAAAAAAAATGTGCTAACTTTACTGGTTAGTTTTTTTTTTCTTTAAATTCATTAAAGTCATTTTTTCAAAAAAAGAAATTGCATTTGAAAGATTGCTGCGCAAATACAGCGTGACATAAAATATTGCAACAACCACCATTTTATTCTCCAGGGTTTCTACTAAAAAAAAAACATATATTCTTTGGGGGTTCGAAGTAATTTTCTAGCAAAGTAAAAAATGATTTTAACTTGAAACCAACAAATGTCAGAAAAAGGTTAAGTGGTTAAACTTTTTTCACTTACACACAAAGTCTATTCCATTGACAAATTGTTACAATGTTTATACTTAAGTTCAACTGATAAAGAATTGTTTGATTTTTGGCAGACTGTTTTTCTCTTCCTTTCTTCTGAGGGCTGTGGTTTCAGATGAGCAGAGAGAATGCTTTGAATAGAAAGAATTGTGAAACACTTTAGTTAAGATCGCGTTAATGATTCTTGGCGATTAATTGTGCAGCTTGAATTTTTAGTAAGGGTCCATTTACAAGAGGTGCAAACATGCATCTCCCATGCAGGGCTGTCATCTATCAGCACATAGGTGTTGTGCCCATCCCCATGTCAGCACCCCATTCATATCTACTGGGACATGAGGCTGCATGGACACAGCCTCTGTATCCTAATATAACATACAGGTGTGGGTCCCAATAGAAGTGAATGGGACGCTGGCACAGTGGTATGCACACAATGCCCGTCCATCCCTGTGCTGATAAGAAAGCCCTGCACAGGACACACATGTCTGCTCCACATGTGAATGGACCCTAAAGAACTCCTGTACATGGAGGCTTAGTGAGCTCCCCAGGCATAAGAAAACATCAGGAGCTACTAAACCTGCCCATAGATGGATGGAAATGTAACTGGTCCAGCAAGGACCGGACAAGTTTCAATGAACTCATGCCGTTTTTTTCAATGATTTTAATCTATGTTGCTGGGATCCGGCAATACATTACAGCCGCAAGCAGTTTTAAATGACATTTTTTACCTTTAGAAATGTCATTTTGCTGTGGTACTGTTATAAACATTGGACAGATACACTACTTTACAGGCATACCAAGGAGACCCCCCCCCCCCCCCCCCCGGGCACGATATTTAACCACATCAATACCAGGCACTTACCTTCCCACCCAGACCAATTTTGAGCTTTCTGCGCTGCTGCAATTTGAATGACAATTGCGTGGTCATGTTACACTGTACCCAAATGACATTTTTATCATTTTTTTTGCCACAAATAGAGCTTTATTTTGGTGGTATTTGATCACCTCTACGGCTTTTATTTTTTGCTAAACAAATAAAAAAAGACCGAAAATTTTTAATAAATATATATTTTTTTTGTTTCAGTTTCAAAACGTTGTAAATAAGTACGTTTTCTCCTTCACTGATGGGCACTGATAAGACGGCACTGATGAGGTGGCACCAATGAAGTGGCACTGATGAGGTGGCATTGATGGGCACTGATATGTGGCACTGGGCACTGATAGGTGGCACTGATGGGCGACACGGATGGACACTGATAGGTGGCACAAATTGTCACTGATAGCTGGCACAGATTGGCATGGATAGCTGGTACGGATTGGCATGGTACGGATTGGCATGGATAGGCGGCACGAATGGGCATGGCTAGGTGGCACAGATGGGCACTGACAGGCAGCATGGATGGGCACTGATAGTTGGCATGGATGGGCACTGATAGGTGGCATTGTATTGTACTGATGGATGCCAATCAGTGCCAAACAATAATGCATGCCAATCAGTGATGCCCATTGTGGGCACTGATTGGCATCCATTGTGGGCACTGATTGGCATCCATCGTGGGCACTGACTGGCATCCCTGGTGGTCTAGGGTGGCATACCTGCTGCTGGGCATCCCTGGTGGACTGGTGGCGTCCATGCTGGTCCAGTGTGGGCATCCTCGGGGGGGCTGTGCTGATAATCGATCAGCACAGACCCCCCATGTCAGAGGAGCAGCCGATCGGCTGTCCTTTACTCACGTCTCACAGACACGAGTGAGGAAAAGCCAATCACCGGCTCTTCCTTTTTACACTGTGATCAGCTGTGATTGGACATGGCTGATCACATGGTAAAGAGTCTCCGTCGGAGACTCTTTACTGAGATCGTAGTTGCGGGGTGTCAGACTGACACCCCGCAACAACGATCGCCGCGATGCACGCCCCCGTTGGCGCGCAGTGGCTCAAAATCCTGAGGACGGTCTATGACGTCCAGTCAGGATTTTGAAACCACTTTGCAGCCGTCATTTGACAATGGGCGGGCGGCAAGGGGTTAAAGGAATATTTCATTTTTATTGTTTCACTTCAAGCATTTTTAAAATCACTGCTCCTGAAAAAAATTCAATTTTTAAAACTTTTTTTTAGCATTGATACATGTCCCCTGGGGCAGTACCCGGGTCCCCAGACACTTTTTATGGCAATAACTTGCATTTAAGCCTTTACAATGAGCACTTTTGATTTTTCATGTTCGTGTCCCATAGACTTTAAACGGTTCGCGACCAGCGCCCACCGATGTACGTCGGCAGAATGCCACGGAAAAGGCATATTGGCATACAGGTACGTCCAACCTTTAATGCCGCCCTGCCATCATGAGCGCGCCGCCGGCGGGACCCCCGTGAGTCTGGTCGCGAGTCCCGCGGACTCGAACGCCGCGGGCATACCCGCGATCGTCTCACGGGGTGGCTGAATGGAGAAATGCCATTGTAAACAGCATTTCCCCATTCTGCCTAGCAACTAGTGACGCTGATCTCTGCTCCATGTGATTGGAGCAGAGATCAGTGTTCACTAAATGAAAGCCCAGCCCCCCACAGTTAGTAACACACCCCTAGGAACACTTAACCCCTACACTGCCACCCACTGGTTAACACCTTCACTGCCAGTGTCATTTACACAGGAATCACTGCATTTGTATAGCAGTGATTGCTGTATAAATGACAATGGTCCCAAAAACGCGTCAAAATGATCCAATGTGTCTGCCATAATGTCGCAGTCACAATAAAAATCGCTGATCGCCGCCATTACTAGTAAAAAAAAAATTATTAATAAAAATGCCATAAAACTATCCCCTATTTTGTAAACGCTATAACTTCTGCGCAAACCAATCAATAATCGCTTATTGCGATTTTTTTCTTACCAAAAATAAGTAGAAGAATACGTATCGGCCTAAACTGAGGGAAAAAATTTTTTTTATATATTTTTGGGGGATATTTATTATAACAAAAAGTAAAAAATAATGCGTTTTTTTCAAAATTGTCGCTCTATTTTTGTTTATAGCGAAAAAAATAAAAACCACAGGTGTGATGAAATACCACCAGAAGAAATCTCTATTTGTGGGAAAAAAAGGACACCAATATATGTAGTGGTGCCCAACGTGTGGTCGCTGAGTGTGGTAGTTCCACCCGTCACCCTGCTAGGCCAGGCATTCACTTCCAGACACACGTTGCCAGACAAATGAACAGTCCTGCAGCTTGTTTTTGTTGTTTTTATTGGGAGATTTAACTTGGATAGGGGAAAGGGACATGGGATGCCCAAGTGATGAATCTTACTTAGTTTGAACAAAAGATGGTTGAATCTATATGGGCAGTCTCTAAAGCTCCACACTCCTCCAGCGCTCTACTTGAGTTCACTCCACTTTCTCTACTGCACAATCCTAGATTCCTGTCACAGTTAGCACATGGTTAGGCCTCACTCTGAATAAGTCCCAACTGTTCGATATCCACCATTTGCTGGCAGGGGTCTGCAGTCCCCTTTGGTGTAGCAACCAATAACGATGAAAAAGTACATTTGTGCTAACTGAAACTTGGTGGACTACTGATCCCAGTAAGTCCTGGGCAAATCCTGACAACCCTCTTGTCTGCAGCAACTTGAATTCAACTTCAACGACACCACAGTCTCTCCCTCTGACTTCACATCCAATATTGGTATGTCTCTCCCAGAGCTTCTCAATGTGCTTCTCACTCACCGACCCCGGAATGGATCCCTCCTGAATGACTTTCCTGGCAGTGCTCCCCACTGTCCTCCCTCTGCTCCTGTTCCAGACACCTCTTGATGACCCTGTATGGAGAGGTTCCTTCCCAGCTCCCGAGCTCCAGGCCTAAGGTCACCCCCTCCCCAGAAAGGGCCACGACAGCCTAACACTCCATCACTCAGTTGTTCCACCCAACAACTCCTCCCACAGCAGGCTGACCATGAGTATATATATATATATATATATATATATAAAAGAGGTCTGCCCCCTGCCAATCCTAGTTGGGGGATTGGTCAGGGCTCCCAGATACACTCCATGCCACTCCCCAGCCTAGGGTTGCCACCTTATCTTCAAGCCAAACCTGAACACATTAGCAGCGCACGGCAAAAAATTTTTTTAATGCAGTACCTTAAAGCTGAGGTTCACACAAAAATTGAACCTCTGCTTTTCGGAACCCTCCCCCCCTCTGGTGTCACATTTGGCACCTTTCAGGGAGGAGGGGGGTGCAGGCACTTCTGGGAATAGACTCCCAAGGGAGTCTAGGCCTCTTCCCATCTCCCCGCACTGTCTGCTGGGACACACATAGGTCCCAGGAGATAGCGGGGACTAGTTAGGATGCGCAGGGCGACTCGCACATGCGTAGTAGGGAACCGGGAAGTGAAACCGCAACGTTTCCCTTCCCGATTCCCTCACCGAGGATGGCGGCGGCAGCTGCAGAGAGCCGAGCGATTGATCGGCTTTGGCTGCCAACATCGCTGGACCCTGGGACAGGTAAGTGTCCATTTTTTAAATACTGCAGCTGCTGGCTTTTAATATATTTGTTTAGGTGGACCTCCTCTTTAAATTCATTACCCCTGTACAATGCAATGAATGGTAATTTTTTTATGTAGTATACACTATACATAAAATGTTGTGATTAAATAACATTTCTGGAGGGTGTGATGGGGCCAGTATGTACAGGAGAAGAGTGCGGAGAGTATAATGGGGCAGTATGTACCGCAGAGGAGTGTGGAGGGTATGATGGGGGCAGTATGTACAGGAGAGGAGTGTGGAGGGTATGATGAGGTCAGTATGTACAGGAGAAGAGTGTGGAGGGTATGATGGGGGCAGTATGTACAGGAGAAGATTGAGGAGGGTATGATGGGGTCAGCATGTACACGAGAAGAGGGTAGAGGGTATGATGGGGGCAGTATGACAGGAGAGGAGTGCGGAGGGTATGTTGGGGGCAGTATGTACAGGAGAAGAGTGTGGAGGGTATGATGGGGGCAGTATGTACAGGAGAAAAGTCTGGAGGGTATGATGGGGCAGTATGTACCGGAGAAGAGTACAGAGGGTATGATGGGGGCAGTATGTACAGGAGAAGAGTGTGGAGGGTATGATGGGGTTAGTATGTACAGGAGAAGAGTGCCGAGTGTATGATGGGGGAAGTATGTACAGGAGAAGAGTGTGGAGGGTATGATGCGGTCAGTTACTACATGAGAAGAGTGTGGAGGGTATGATGGGGGCAGCATGTAGAGGAGAAGAGTGTGGAAGGTATGATGGGGCAGTATGTACAGGAGAAGAGTGCGGAGGGTATGATGGGGTCAGTTAGTACAGGAGAAGAGTACGTAGGGTATGATGGGGCAGTATGTACAGGAGAAATGTGTAGAGGGTATGACGGGGGCAGCATGTACAGGAGAAGAGAGTGGAGGGTATGATGGGGTCAGTATGTACAGAAGAAGAGTGCGAAGGGTATGATGGGGGCAGTATGTACAGGAGAGGAGTGTGGAGTGTATGATGGGGGCAGTATGGGGAGGGATTTCTTGCAGTGTCTGTGGGGTGACTAGGGGATGATGTCCCTCAGCTGGGGTTAAGAAGCAGCTCTGAGTGATGTCTGCCAGCTGGATATATGAAGTGGTCTGGGGGTGATATAAGCTGGGGTGTGGAGTTGGGGCTGAGAAGTGGTCAGATATAGATGTCTGTAAAAAAAAAATTGTGCTCATTGTTGTGGAAATTTTATTATATGGACTCATGTGGACATTTTATTCTAGGGTGTGTGTTTTATGGATTGTTGTCATCTGTCTCCCTGTGTCTGATTTAATCGGGGAGCGCACTTGGGTTGAATCGGGTCCAGCGGTAAAACCGTCAGTATGAAAACGCGCTGGGCTTCCTGCCTTCAAATGTCTATGCACATTAGAGAAGCAAAGTCCGCATAACGAGAGAAACATATTATATCTCCGTTATGGCTACGCTATCCCTTTTGTATACATATCTGCTTTTATAAGAGAACATTGATATCTGCTATGTTGGTATACTCGTACCGCATATTGACAACAGCAGTAGCAAACTCCCTGCAGATCTTCTCAAGCCTGTAAGAACAAGTAGAATGATCTTACTAGATAGTGGTTACTCTGAGCAGTATTGAGTGGGATCCATGCTGACAAAGATGGTGGATGTGCATGCATGTGGCTGGGCGGAGGGGGCAGTGTACATGCCTCAAATGGATGAGACATGTACACTTCTCCCACCCACTGTGGATGCCCTCCCCTTTAGTGTCATTTCCTGTGATGTCGGTTTGCATGGAGGAACCGATTGGCTGTTGGGGCCATGAGTTTCTGTATTGTCATATCCTTATTTGGTCATATCCTGTGAGGTCACATCCTGTTTCTGGCTTCCTGAGTCTCCACCCTGCTGGGCAGATGAAGGAACGATGGAGCTAAGATGGTGATTATGGCTGTTTACTGGGGAAAAGAGGAGACGTGGGTTATTTAGAGATGCATTATACCATTATGGGGAAGGGGCATGTGTTAGCGCAGGTGAGATTGGTTATGTATAGCCAGGGCTTTTTTTTCTCAAATAGGTGCTGGAACTCAACCACGACCCCCAACACCCGTCCACACACACACACCCTCCAAGTCACATCAAATAGTGGGTGTGGTCAGTCAAATTTCACGAACAGTAGGAGGGTCTTAAAGGGGCATTAAATACCAGGATTGCATTACATACAGAGTGCAGAGTTAAGGGGGGGTTACACACAGAGTGCAGAGCTGTTACTTGTAAACACAAAAACCGGACTTCTGTGTTTACAAGTGATTGTGGTGAGCAGGCCCCCCCACCAACGGTCTGAGCCAGAGGTGGTGGAACTGAGTTCCACCAGGTTCCCCCTGAAAAAAAGCCCTGTGTATAGCCAATCTCTCCACCACACTCATCCACTAATTTATACAACAATAAATCATACAACTGGACTACTCAATGAAAACAACCTCCTGTTATAGGATGCCAGCACCCTGTATGTCCAGATGATGTGAAGGTAATCGATGACCACTCATATAACCCTGTGTTATCCAAGCTCTGATGCCGCCTACACACGACCGTTTTTTCGGTCAGAATAAACTCTGACGGTTTTTCTGACGGAGTTCTGCTGAAACGGAGCCTGGAGGAAGGAGACAGAAAGGGGCTTCAGATTACAACACAAACACCAGCACAGTGTATTTATTGAGAAGCAATGACACTGCTGCTGTGACTGTCTCCACAGTGGTAAGTATGCTAATGGAGACCCCCCATGGTCTGTTTCAGGCAGTCTGAAAACCGGGCACATGATTCAGAATCCAGACTGTCCGGGTGAATCCCGTACAGGTGGCAACTCTACCCCAGCCCCCAGATCAAAACAAACAGGCCTAGCTCATAGCTAGGCCTGCCTATATTTGCCTGCTCTAGCTATAAAAAAATCCCACAAACCTCTAGCAACCTACCTAAGGTAGAGAGTGCTACATCTAACTAATATATATATATATATATATATATATATATATATATATATATATATATATATGTATGTGTGTGTGTGTGTGTGTGTGTGTGTGTGTGTGTGTGTGTGTATATATATATATATATACGCACATTTTTGTAAATATTTTGTTATATCTTTTCATGTGAAATTACACTTTGCTACATTGTAAAGTAGTGAGTGTACAGCTTATATAACAGTTTCAATTTGCCGTCCTCTCAAAATAACTCAACACACAGCCATTAATGTCTAAACCGCTGGCAGCATAAGTGAGTACACCCCTAAGTAAAATTGTCCAAGCTGGGCCCAATTAGCTATTTTCCCTCCCCAGCATTATGTGTTACAAGGTCTCAGATGTGAATGGGGAGCAGGTGTGTTAAATTTGGTGTTAACGCTCTCACTCTCTCATACTGGTCACTGGAAGTTCAACATGGCACCTCATGGCAAAGTACTCTCTGAGGATCTGAAAAAATATATATGTTGCTCTACATAAAGATGGCCTAGGTTCTAAGAAGATTGCCAAGACCCCGAAACTGAGCTGCAGCACGGTGGCCAAAACCATACAGCGGTTTAACAAAACGGGTTCCACTCATAACAGGCCTCCCCATGGTCCACCAAAGAAGTTGAGTGTCAAACCTCCGAGCAGAAGCCAGAGATATTGCCAAAGATGGGTGGAACCCCTTTAAGGGACTAGGAGGTTTTGGTGATTTTTTTGGTTCAATTTTCTCTTGGTTCCGACAGACAGAAATGTTAATTTTAATGTGCCTGTTTCTTATCCTTGTTATATATACATTGTTCAAGCTTATTCAATGTATCTGTAATTATACAACACAACGGAATGATCCCACACAGAGAATATTAAGTGATCATGATGAAATCACTTTGTGATTTAAGAGGGGATTGAAGGGTGAGAAAGAGTTAACAAGACTGAGACATTCTATAAATTGCTGACAGGCGAATATCTTTATTTTAGGGTCTGATTTGTCACGATGACCACAGGATAGATAAGGTCTGGTAAGAACTGGTTTTGAAATTATGTCTTCAGACAAAGTCAAAACATCAGCATTAGTTTAACCACCTCGCGCCCGCCCTATGGCCGAATGACGGCCGTAGAGCAGGCGCGTTCATCCGGGTGCTCGTCCCTGGACGTCCTGATGTTTACTTCCGCAATGCGCGCCGCCGCGGGCACGCATCGCGGAAGTTCTGTGTTCGCCGTGTCCCCCGGGGACAGGCAAACACAGATCGCTGTAAACAGCCAATCACAGCGGCCGTTTACAGCGTGATCGGCGTGTCCAATGGGAGATGATCTCATATGTAAACATATGAGATCATCTCTCAGCGCCGCTCTCCCTCCTCGCACAGACAGTGTGAGAGGGGAGAGATGAACGGCTGCAGCGGCAGCCGTTCTGCCTGTAGTAAAAAAAAAAAAGTAAAAAAATTAAAATAAAAAGTGCCATCCTCCCCCAGCAGTGCCATCCTCCCCCAGCAGTGCCATCCGCCCCCAGCAGTGCCATCTGCCCCAGTGCCATCCACCCCAGTGCTACCTGCCCCCAGTGCCATTCACCCCAGTGCTACCTGTCCCCAGTGCCATTCACCCCAGTGCTACCTGCCCCCAGTGCCATCCACCCCAGTGCTACCTGCCCCCAGTGCCATCCACCCCAGTGCTACCTGCCCCCAGTGCTACCTGCCCCCAGTGCCACCTGTTGTCAGTGCCACCTGTCATCAGTGCCATGTGTCATCAGTGCCACATAGTGACATCTGTCATCAGTGCCACGTATCAGTGGCATTTGTCATCAGTGCCACCTGTCAGTGTCACGTGCCATCTGTTGTCAGTGTCACGTGTCATCAATGCCACTTATCAGTGCCATCTGTCATCAGTGTCACGTGTCATCGGTGCCATGTATTAGTGCCATCTGTCATCGGTGGCACGTATTAGTGCCATCTGTCTTCAGTGCCACGTATTAGTGCCACGTGTCTTCAGTGCTACATATTAGTGCCACGTGTCATCAGTGCCACGTATAAGTGCCACATGTCATCAGTGCCACATATTAGTGCCATCTGTCATCAGTGCCACGTATTAGTGCCACCTGTCCTCAGTGCCACCTGTCATCAGTGCCACGTATAAGTGTCATCATTGCCACGTATCAGTGCCACCTGTCAGTGTCACGTGTCATTGTCCTGGTGCTTCAAAAGTGTAATAAATAGTCAACAAGTTAGATGTGTAATTTATGTTCCTAGAACACGTGATGGCGCTACCTGCATGTTGGGCCTCTCTATGTGGCCAGGCTGTGAAAAAGTCACACACATGTGGTATTGTAATACTTAGGAGGAGTAGCAGAATTTTTTGGGGGGTGTCATTTGTGGTATACACATGCCATGTGAGAGAAATAACCTATTACAATGACAATTTTGTGGAGAAAAAAAAATGAAAAATCTTAATTTTGCAAAGAATTGTGGGAAAAAAATGACAACATCAAAAAGCTCACTATGCCTCTTACTAAATACCTTGGAATGTCTACTTTCCAAAAAGGGGTCATTTGGGGGGTATTTGTACTTTCCTGACTTGTTCGGGTCACAAGAAGCGAGATAGGCCACCAGTACATCAGATGTGATCAATTTTGTGCGATTCGCACCACAGCTTGTAGACTCTCTAACTTTCACAAAGACCAAATAATATCCACTAATTTGGGTTATTTTTACCAAAGACATGTAGCAGTATAAATTGTGACCAAAATTTATGAAGAAAAATTAATAATTTGCATAATTCTGTCACAGAAACAAAGAAATATGCGTTTTTTTTCAAAATTTTCAGTCTTTTTTCATTTATAGCGCAAAAAATAAAAACCCCAGAGGTGATCAAATACCACCAAAAGAAAGCTCTATTTGTGGGAAAAAGGGACAAAAAATTCATTTGGGTACAGTGTTGCATGACTGAGTAATTGTCATTCAAAGTGTGAGAGCACCGAAAGCTGAAAATTGGTCTGGGCAGGAAGGGTGTTTAAGTGCCCAGTAAGCAAGTGGTTAAATTATGTCTGAGATGTTATGTGTCATGTGATGAACTTTGTCCTTCCTCCCTCCTTTCTCTTTAAGTTGCACAATATTCTTTGTCCATATTTTGTATAAAGGTACAACCCTTACCATTAAAACTAAGCATTCATTGAAACGGCTATTTTGTCTTGTGCAGTGAATGCTTCCAGAGCTCTGACAGAATTTCTCACTGATTGTCCAGGTCTAAGCAAATTTACCCTTTACATCTCCCTATAACTCTCCTCTCCTGAAATACTCTGCTCTTTCCTCTATAACTCTCCTCTCCTGAAATACTCTGCACTGCTGGAGGACTCTTCTCCTTCCTCTATATCTCTGCTCTCCTGAAATACTCTGCTCTGCTGGAGGACTCTGCTCCTTCCTCTATAACTCTCCTCTCCTGAAATACTCTGCTCTGCTGGAGGACTCTGCTCCTTCCTCTATTTAACTCTCCTCTCCTGAAATACTCTGCACTGCTGGAGGACTCTGCTCCTTCCTCTATAACTCTCCTCTCCTGAAATACTCTGCTCTGCTGGAGGACTCTGCTCCTTCCTCTATTTAACTCTCCTCTCCTGAAATACTCTGCACTGCTGGATGACTCTGCTCCTTCCTCTATAACTCTCCTCTCCTGAAATACTCTGCACTGCTGGAGGACTCTGCTCCTTCCTCTATTTAACTCTCCTCTCCTGAAATACTCTGCACTGCTGGGGGACTCTGCTCCTTCCTCTATAACTCTCCTCTCCTGAAATACTCTGCTCTGCTGGAGGACTCTGCTCCTTCCTCTATAACTCTCCTCTCCTGAAATACTCTGCACTGCTTGGGGACTCTTCTCCTTCCTCTATAACTCTCCTCTCCTGAAATACTCTGCTTTGCTGGAGGACTCTGCTCCTTCCTCTGTAACTCTCCTCTCCTGAAATACTCTGCACTGCTGGAGGACTCTGCTCCTTCCTCTATAACTCTCCTCTCCTGAAATACTCTGCACTGCTGGAGGACTTTGCTCCTTCCTCTATAACTCTTCTCTCCTGAAATACTCTGCACTGCTGGGGGACTCTTCTCCTTCCTCTATAACTCTCCTCTCCTGAAATACTCTGCACTGCTGGGGGACTCTGCTCCTTCCTCTATAACTCTCCTCTCCTGAAATACTCTGCTCCTTCCTCTATAACTCTCCTCTCCTGAAATACTCTGCTCCTTCCTCTATAACTCTCCTGTCCTGAAATACTCTGCTCTGCTGGAGGACTCTGCTCCTTTATCTATAACTCTCCTCTCCTGAAATACTCTGCACTGCTGGAGGACTCTGCTCCTTTATCTATAACTCTTCTCTCCTGAAATACTCTGCACTGCTGGAGGACTCTGCTCCTTTATCTATAACTCTCCTCTCCTGAAATACTCTGCTCCTTCCTCTATAACTCTCCTCTCCTTAAATACTCTGCACTGCTGGAGGACTCTTCTCCTTCCTCTATAACTCTCCTCTCCTGAAATACTCTGCACTGCTGGAGGACTCTGCTCCTTTATCTATAACTCTCCTCTCCTGAAATACTCTGCTCTGCTGGAGGACTCTGCTCCTTTATCTATAACTCTCCTCTCCTGAAATACTCTGCACTGCTGGAGGACTCTTCTCCTTCCTCTATAACTCTCCTCTCCTGAAATACTCTGCTCTGCTGGAGGACTCTGCTCCTTTATCTATAACTCTCCTCTCCTGAAATACTCTGCTCTGCTGGAGGACTCTGCTCCTTTATCTATAACTCTCCTCTCCTGAAATACTCTGCACTGCTGGAGGACTCTGCTCCTTTATCTATAACTCTCCTCTCCTGAAATACTCTGCTCCTTCCTCTATAACTCTCCTCTCCTTAAATACTCTGCACTGCTGGAGGACTCTGCTCCTTCCTCTATAACTCTCCTCTCCTGAAATACTCTGCACTGCTGGAGGACTCTTCTCCTTCCTCTATAACTCTCCTCTCCTGAAATACTCTGCACTGCTGGAGGACTCTTCTCCTTCCTCTATAACTCTCCTCTCCTGAAATACTCTGCACTGCTGGGGGACTCTTCTCCTTCCTCTATAACTCTCCTCTCCTGAAATACTCTGCTCTGCTGGAGGACTCTGCTCCTTCCTCTATAACTCTCCTCTCCTGAAATACTCTGCACTGCTGGGGGACTCTTCTCCTTCCTCTATAACTCTCCTGTCCTGAAATACTCTGCTCTGCTGGAGGACTCTTCTCCTTCCTCTATATCTCTCTTCTCCTGAAATACTCTGCACTGCCGGAGGACTCTGCTCCTTCCTCAAAAACTCTCCTCTCCTGAAATACTCTGCTCTGCTGGAGGACTCTGCTCCTTCCTCTATAACTCTCCTCTCCTGAAATACTCTGCACTGCTGGGGACTCTGCTCCTTCCTCTATCACTCTCCTCTCCTGAAATACTCTGCACTGCTGGGGGACTCTGCTCCTTCCTCTATAACTCTCATCTCCTGAAATACTCTGCACTGCTTGGGGACTGTGCTCCTTCCTCTATAACTCTCCTCTCCTGAAATACTCTGCACTGCTGGAGGACTCTGCTCCTTCCTCTATAACTCTCCTCTCCTGAAATACTCTGCACTGCTGGGGGACTCTGCTCCTTCCTCTATAACTCTCATCTCCTGAAATACTCTGCACTGCTTGGGGACTGTGCTCCTTCCTCTATAACTCTCCTCTCCTTAAATACTCTGCTCTGCTGGAGGACTCTGCTCCTTCCTCTATAACTCTCCTCTCCTGAAATACTCTGCACTGCTGTGAATGGTGAGTTGCTCCCTATGTTGGGATCACATATATATGAAGGAAGGTAGGACATATTGGAGGATGAAGCTCTTCTATGTAATGAAGAATGTTGCTCTCGGTGAGAAGAATGCGGTGAGGAGACATTGTTAGATTGTACAGATATGATTTGTGTCTGAAGGGAAGAACAAGGTTCAGTTCTACTGATCACTGTCACTGATAAACCGCAATGACAACGTCTTTTATCCCATACTCACTCATATCTTATGGTGATTGGTCCTTTAAAGTATAGCCCCGCCCATCATTGTTGATGTCATTCTTTCCGGGCATCACTGGCCCCAAAAGAATGCCCTTCCAGCACTGTGTGGATGGCATCCAGCCCAGAGAAGACCCTACAGCAGGGAGGTCATGTGCTGCTCATCCTCACTCTCCATTCTGGGGAATCTTTTGCTCGCACCTCCACCATCATATCGCACTACAACTCAAGTGATTGGAGGTCTGATTTTGGCGCATCCAACTTTTCAATGAGGGGGGACCTATATGTTAAAGATGGTTTGCACCTGACTGGAACGGGGTCTGCTGTGCGAGCACCTGAATGGAAGGGGGTCTGTTGTGCTGGGGAAGCACCTGAATGGAAGGGGGTCTGCAGTGCTGGGGGAGCACCTGAATAGAAGGGGGTCTGCTGTGTTGGGGGAGCACCTGAATGGAAGGGGGTCTGCTGTGCTGGGGGAGCACCTGAATGGAAGGGGGTCTGCTGTGCTGGGGGTGCACCTGAATGGAAGGGGGTCTGCTGTGCTGGGGGTGCACCTGAATGGAAGGGGGTCTGCTGTGCTGGGGGTGCACCTGAATGGAAGGGGGTCTGCTGTGCTGGGGGTGCACCTGAATGGAAGGAGGTCTGCTTTGCTGGGGGAGCACCTGAATGGAAGGGAGTCTGCTGTGCTGGGGGAGCACCTGAATGGAATGGGGGTCTGCTGTGCTGGGGGAGCACCTGAATGGAAGGGGGTCTGCTGTGCTTGGGGAGCACCTGAATGGAATGGGGGTCTGCTGTGCTGGGGGAGCACCTGAATGGAATGGGGGTCTGCTGTGCTGGGGGAGCACCTGAATGGAAGGGGGTCTGCTGTGCTGGGGGAGCACCTGAATGGAAGGGGGTCTGCTGTGCTGGGGGAGCACCTGAATGGAAGGGGATCTGCTGTGCTGGGGGTGCACCTGAATGGAAGGGGGTCTGCTGTGCTGGGGGAGCACCTGAATGGAAGGGAGTCTGCTGTGCTGGGGGTGCACCTGAATGGTAGGGGGTCTGCTGTGCTGGGGGAGCACCTGAATGGAAGGGGGTCTTCTGTGCTGGGGGAGCACCTGAATGAAAGGAGGTCTGCTGTGCTGGGGGAGCACCTGAATGGTAGGGGGTCTGCTGTGCTGGGGGAGCACCTGAATGGTAGGGGGTCTGCTGTGCTGGGGGAGCACCTGAATGGAAGGGGGTCTTCTGTGCTGGGGGAGCACCTGAATGGAAGGGGGTCTTCTGTGCTGGGGGAGCACCTGAATGGAAGGGGGTCTGCTGTGCTGGGGGTGCACCTGAATGGAAGGGGGTCTGCTGTGCTGGGGGTGCACCTGAATGGAAGGGGGTCTGCTGTGCTGGGGGTGCACCTGAATGGAAGGAGGTCTGCTGTGCTGGGGGTGCACCTGAATGGAAGGAGGTCTGCTGTGCTGGGGGAGCACCTGAATGGAAGGGAGTCTGCTGTGCTGGGGGAGCACCTGAATGCTCGCACCACACGCACTACAACTCAAGTGATTGGAGGTCTGATTTTGGAGCATCCAACTTTTCAATGAGGGGGGACCTATATGTTAAAGATGGTTTGCACCTGACTGGAACGGGGTCTGCTGTGCGAGCACCTGAATGGAAGGGGGTCTGTTGTGCTGGGGAAGCACCTGAATGGAAGGGGGTCTGCAGTGCTGGGGGAGCACCTGAATGGAAGGGGGTCTGCTGTGCTGGGGGAGCACCTGAATGGAAGGGGGTCTGCAGTGCTGGGGGTGCACCTGAATGGAAGGGGGTCTGCTGTGCTGGGGGTGCACCTGAATGGAAGGGGGTCTGCTGTGCTGGGGGTGCACCTGAATGGAAGGAGGTCTGCTGTGCTGGGGGAGCACCTGAATGGAAGGGAGTCTGCTGTGCTGGGGGAGCACCTGAATGGAATGGGGGTCTGCTGTGCTGGGGGAGCACCTGAATGGAAGGGGGTCTGCTGTGCTTGGGGAGCACCTGAATGGAATGGGGGTCTGCTGTGCTGGGGGAGCACCTGAATGGAATGGGGGTCTGCTGTGCTGGGGGAGCACCTGAATGGAAGGGGGTCTGCTGTGCTGGGGGAGCACCTGAATGGAAGGGGGTCTGCTGTGCTGGGGGAGCACCTGAATGGAAGGGGATCTGCTGTGCTGGGGGTGCACCTGAATGGAAGGGGGTCTGCTGTGCTGGGGGAGCACCTGAATGGAAGGGGGTCTGCTGTGCTGGGGGTGCACCTGAATGGAAGGGGGTCTGCTGTGCTGGGGGTGCACCTGAATGGAAGGGGGTCTGCAGTGCTGGGGAGCACCTGAATGGAAGGGGGTCTGCTGTGCTGGGGGAGCACCTGAATGGAAGGGGGTCTGCTGTGCTGGGGGTGCACCTGAATGGAAGGGGGTCTGCTGTGCTGGGGGAGCACCTGAATGGTAGGGGGTCTGCTGTGCTGGGGGTGCACCTGAATGGTAGGGGGTCTGCTGTGCTGGGGGAGCACCTGAATGGAAGGGGGTCTTCTGTGCTGGGGGAGCACCTGAATGAAAGGAGGTCTGCTGTGCTGGGGGAGCACCTGAATGGTAGGGGGTCTGCTGTGCTGGGGGAGCACCTGAATGGTAGGGGGTCTGCTGTGCTGGGGGAGCACCTGAATGGAAGGGGGTCTTCTGTGCTGGGGGAGCACCTGAATGGAAGGGGGTCTTCTGTGCTGGGGGAGCACCTGAATGGAAGGGGGTCTGCTGTGCTGGGGGTGCACCTGAATGGAAGGGGGTCTGCTGTGCTGGGGGTGCACCTGAATGGAAGGGGGTCTGCTGTGCTGGGGGTGCACCTGAATGGAAGGGGGTCTGCTGTGCTGGGGAGCACCTGAATGGAAGGGGGTCTGCTGTACTGGGGGAGCACCTGAATGGAAGGGGGTCTGCTGTGCTGGGGGAGCACCTGATTGGAAGGGGGTCTGCTGTGCTGGGGGAGCACCTGAATGGTAGGGGGTCTGCTGTGCTGGGGGAGCACCTGAATGGTAGGGGGTCAGCTGTGCTGGGGGAGCACCTGAATGGAAGGGGGTCTTCTGTGCTGGGGGAGCACCTGAATGGAAGGGGGTCTTCTGTGCTGGGGGAGCACCTGAATGGAAGGGGGTCTGCTGTGCTGGGGGTGCACCTGAATGGAAGGGGGTCTGCTGTGCTGGGGGAGCACCTGAATGGAAGGGGGTCTGCTGTGCTGGGGGTGCACCTGAATGGAAGGGGGTCTGCTGTGCTGGGGGAGCACCTGAATGGAAGGGGGTCTGCTGTGCTGGGGGTGCACCTGAATGGAAGGGGGTCTGCAGTGCTGGGGAGCACCTGAATGGAAGGGGGTCTGCTGTGCTGGGGGAGCACCTGAATGGAAGGGGGTCTGCTGTGCTGGGGGTGCACCTGAATGGAAGGGGGTCTGCTGTGCTGGGGGAGCACCTGAATGGTAGGGGGTCTGCTGTGCTGGGGGTGCACCTGAATGGTAGGGGGTCTGCTGTGCTGGGGGAGCACCTGAATGGAAGGGGGTCTTCTGTGCTGGGGGAGCACCTGAATGAAAGGAGGTCTGCTGTGCTGGGGGAGCACCTGAATGGTAGGGGGTCTGCTGTGCTGGGGGAGCACCTGAATGGTAGGGGGTCTGCTGTGCTGGGGGAGCACCTGAATGGAAGGGGGTCTTCTGTGCTGGGGGAGCACCTGAATGGAAGGGGGTCTTCTGTGCTGGGGGAGCACCTGAATGGAAGGGGGTCTGCTGTGCTGGGGGTGCACCTGAATGGAAGGGGGTCTGCTGTGCTGGGGGTGCACCTGAATGGAAGGGGGTCTGCTGTGCTGGGGGTGCACCTGAATGGAAGGGGGTCTGCTGTGCTGGGGAGCACCTGAATGGAAGGGGGTCTGCTGTACTGGGGGAGCACCTGAATGGAAGGGGGTCTGCTGTGCTGGGGGAGCACCTGATTGGAAGGGGGTCTGCTGTGCTGGGGGAGCACCTGAATGGTAGGGGGTCTGCTGTGCTGGGGGAGCACCTGAATGGTAGGGGGTCAGCTGTGCTGGGGGAGCACCTGAATGGAAGGGGGTCTTCTGTGCTGGGGGAGCACCTGAATGGAAGGGGGTCTTCTGTGCTGGGGGAGCACCTGAATGGAAGGGGGTCTGCTGTGCTGGGGGAGCACCTGAATGGAAGGGGGTCTGCTGTGCTGGGGGAGCACCTGAATGGAAGGGGGTCTGCTGTGCTGGGGGAGCACCTGATTGGAAGGGGGTCTGCTGTGCTGGGGGAGCACCTGAATGGAAGGGGGTCTGCTGTGCTGGGGGAGAGGTTTATGGGAAGGTTGGAGGAGTATATGAATGTGAGTTGGGGACCTTAGAGTGTAAGCTCCTTGAGGGTAGGGACTGATGTGAATGTATATTTAAAGAGCTGCGTAAATTGACGGCGCTATATAAGTACCTTAAATAATAATAATATTTAAACTAGAATTGAGGGGGGAGGGCGATCTAGAATTCAATCGGGCAGTTAGGGGTCAGACAATAATGGAGGGTGGAATGGGGCTAGATGGGGGGAGGGTTATGACAGGTGACAAGAAAGTTCCCATGTTGCAAACAACCATTGGAAATTCTAGTGCTATTTGTACTACTAAAAAAAGATATGAAAAACACCAGAGCAAAATGTAATAATGCATTAAAGTGTTTGTTCACCAATGCCAGAAGTCTGCCAAGCAAAATAGGTGAGTTGGAAGCTGTGGTGCACGAGGAGAGCTATGATGTAATCGGTATTGCTGAAACTTGGCTTCAATCCTCACATGACTGGGCTATTAATATTCCTGGCTTTGCACACTTTCGGAGAGACGGGGTAAAAAGGAAAGGTGGAGGGGTCTGTCTCTATGTGAGAAGTGATATCAAAGCGAGTGAGAAAGAGGACCTGGTGGACGGAGAGTGTGATGAGTCTGAAGCATTATGGGTGGAACTGCATACAGATGTGCGTAGTTCAAAGTTAATCATTGGAGTTTATTATAGACCACAAAATATCAGTGAGGAGGTGGAGACTCAGCTCCTTGCACAGATGGAAAGAGCTGCAGGGGATGGGACAGTGATAATAATGGGGGATTTTAACTACCCAGAAATTGACTGGAGTAATGGAACTGCTGGGACAGTTCAAGGGCAAAAATGTTTAAACCTATTACAGGACAATTTTATGGTCCAGTTTATGGAGCCCCCAACTAGGAATGAAGCCCTGCTGGACCTGGTAATGTCAAACCATGCAGATCTTATTACTAATGTTCATATAAAGGAACATCTGTGTAGCAATGACCATGAGATGATTTCATTTGATGTTAGCTGTAAGCAAAAAACACATACGGGAAAGATAAAAACACTTACCTTTAAGAGAGCAACTTTACCAAGGATGAGGGCTGCTCTCCAGGTCTTAGACTGGGAGGGAATATTGGCATTGATGAACACAGAACAGAAATGCGAATTCTTCAAAGTGACTGTATGTGAACTCACTGCAAAGTAAATTCCCATGGGCAATACGTTTAAAAGGCTAAAAATAAAACCTCAAGGCCAAAGTTTAAAAATCTATAAACAATAAGAAAAAAGCCTTTAAAAAATAAAAAAATGAAGGAACACTATCATCGTTTAAATGTTGCAAAGAATATAACTGAATATGTAAAAAGGAAATCAAGGATGGAAAAATTCGAAACGAACAAAAGATTGCATTAGATAGTAGGAAAACCCCCCAAAAATTCCTCACATATATTAATAGTAAAAAGATCAGGTCTTGGCATGTAGGCCCTTTACAAAATAATCTAGAGTGGGTGACTGGAGACAAAGAGAAGACAAATGTATTAAATACATTCTTCAGTTCTCTGTATACAAATGAGCTCATGTTCCTAATGGGGGGTGGTAGTGACACAGCCCCAAATGATCCACAATGGCTCAAAAGGGACATGGTCCAGAAATATTTAGACAGATTAAAGGTCAATAAAGAACCTGGACCAGATGGCACTGACCCACGGATCCTAAAAGAATTGAGCTCTGTGATTTAAAATCCAATGTCTCTAATTTTTAGGGACTCGTTAATGATAGGATTTGGTACCACTGAGTTGGCGTAGGGCCATTGTGGTGTCCATATTTAAAAAGGGAACAAAGACTTTACCGAGTAACTATAGACCTGTTAGTTTAACTTCTATATTTGGGAAGATACTGAAGAGTTTAATAAAAGACCACATAGATGAGTTCTTGCTGGAAAAATATATTCTAAGCAACAGACAGCATGGATTCATGAAAGACAAAAGTTGTCAAATCTGATTTCTTTTTATGAAGAGGTAAGTAAAACCTTGGACAGAGGGGTGGCTGTGGTATACATGGACAGAGGGGTGGCTGTGGTATACATGGATAGAGGGGTGGCTGTGGTATACATGGACAGAGGGGTGGCTGTGGTATACATGGACAGAGGGGGTGGACGTGGTATACATGGACAGAGGGGTGGACGTGGTATACTTGGACAGAGGGGTGGCTGTGGACGTGGTATACTTGGACTGAGGGGTGGCTGCGGACGTAGTATACTTGGACAGAGGGGTGGCTGCGGATGTGGTATACTTGGACTGAGGGGTGGCTGTGGATGTGGTATACTTGGACAGAGGGGTGGCTGTGGTCGTGGTATACTTGGACTGAGGGGTGGCTGTGGACGTGGTATACTTGGACAGAGGGGTGGCTGTGGATGTGGTATACTTGGACAGAGGGGTGGCGGTGGACGTTGTATACCTGGACATAGGGGTGGCTGTGGACGTGGTATACTTGGACAGAGGGCTGGCTGTGGACGTGGTATACTTGGACAGAGGGGTGGATGTGGTATACTTGGACAGAGGGGTGGCTGTGGACATGGTATACTTGGACAGAGGGGTGGTGGTGGATGTGGTATACTTGGACTGAGGGGTGGCTGTGGACATGGTATACTTGGACAGAGGGGTGGCTGTGGACATGGTATACTTGGACAGAGGGGTGGCTGTAGACGTGGTATACTTGGTCAGTCTTTGCAAATGACACCAAACTATGCAGTGGAATAGGATGTCTCCAATTTACAAGCCGACCTCAATGCTCTGTCTAATTGGGCGACTATGTGGCAGATGAGGTTTAATGTTGAGAAATGTAAAGTTCTGCACTTGGGGGCTAAGAATATTCATGCATCATACATACTAGGGGAGTACAACTGGGGGGGGATCAGTGGTGGAGAAGGATCTGGGAGTTTTGGTAGATAAGTTCTACCAAGCCAGACAGCCAGAGAACCATGCATCTAGCGATCGGGACATCTGATGAGCCCATTCCATATAGGGTTGGCCCTCTTCCCGTCGTAGGTTTGCGAAATTTGAACCAATGAGCTTCGGGGGGTGATTGTGTATCTTGCCAGCAGCTGCTCCATGACACGAACATGAAAAATCAAAATTGCTAATTTTAAAGGCTTATATGCAATTTATTGCCATAAAAAGTGTTTAGTGACCCGGGTCCTGCCCCAGGGGGACATGTATCAATGCACAAAAAAAGTTTTTAAAACGGCCATTTTTTCAGGAGCAGTGAATTTAACCACTTCAGCCCCGGAACATTTGGGTGCTGAATGACGGGGGCCATTTTTTTGCGATTCGGCACTGCGTCACTTTAACTGACAATTGTGCAGTCGTGCGACATTGCACCCAAACAAAGCTGAGGTCCTTTATTTCCCACAAATAGAGCTTTCTTTTGGTGGTATTTGATCGCCTCTACGGTTTCTATTTTTTGCGCAATAAACAAAAACATTTTTACTTTTTGCTATAATAAATATCCCCATTTTTTTTTAAAAAGAAGCTATTTTTTTCTCAGTTTAGGCCGATATGTATTCTTCTACATATTTTTGGTAAAAACAAATTGCATTAACCGTATATTGATTGGTTTGCACAAAAAGTTATAGCGTCTACAAAATAGGGGATAGATTTATAGCATTTTTATTATTATTCATTTTTTTACTAGTAACGGCGATGATCTGCAATTTTTATCAGGACTGCGACATTATGGCGGACACATCGGACATTTTTGACACATTTTTGGGACCATTGTCATTTATACAGCGATTAGTGCTATAAAAATTTACTGATTACTGTGTAAATGTCACAGGCAGGGAAGGGGTTAACACTAGGGGGCAATCAAGGGTTTAACTGTGTTTCCTGTGTGTGTTTCTAACTGTAGGGGAGGGGACTGACTAGAGAGGATGACAGATTGTGGTTCCTAGCTATTAGGAACTCAGGGTCTGTCATTTTTCACAGAACAGGGATTTGTGTGTTTACACACACACACACACACACATCCCTGTTCTGCCTCTCGTGCCCGCGATCGCTCGTGACCGGCGGTCATCACGACTGTCGGCCACAAGCATTGGCACCCCCCGCAGTGCAGAGGGCACGTGCCTGCTATCCCGATCCCACGAGCCGACATACAATGACAGCGATTCGCAGTATAATGACGGCGGCTGGTCGGCAATCAGTTAAGAATGCTTAAAGTGAAACAATGAAAATGAAATATTCCTTTAAATATTGTGCCTGGGGGGTGTCCTTAGTCTGCCTGTAAAGTAGCGCATGTTTCCCATGTTTAGAAAAGTACTGCATCAAAATGAAATTTCTAAAGGAAAAAAATGTCATTTAAAATTGCTCATGGCTGTAATGTATTGGCAGATCCCGGCAATATACATAAAAAAATAATAAAAAAATAAAGCGTGGGTCCCCCCCCCCCCGTCAATACCAGGCCCTTCAGAGTATATACTATATGGACTGCACTATATACTCTGCTGAAAAATTGGACCTTAGGTGATGGTGGTGGCAGAACACGGTAACCCCCGCACAGTTATTCTTGGTGGGCACAGGAACGGGCCCTGCTGTTAAATATTATTTCAAAAATTTTAATTACATGTCCGTGTTAAACAGGGGCAGAGCATTGGGCCTTTGGTGTTGGTGGTGCCAGAACACTGTAACTCCTCACAGTTACTCTTGTTGGGTGCAGGAACGGTCCCGGCTGCTTGCCCTCTTTTAGTGGCCTGTGAGCGTCTGTCTCCGGACTACAGGGGACAGCGGTGACTTCGTTGGCTCCTGTGTCAGGTAAGTGACACATAATGGACTACTATGTGATGCACAGTAGTCCATTATGCTTTACCTTTGCAGGAAATCAAAGAGGAAGTAAACTCATCAGGGTTTACTTCCTCTTTAACTGTGACTGACTTGTTCACAATTCCAGCAATTCAGTAATGGAGATATATATATATATATATATATATGATTCAGGCCCATATATTAAAGTTAGTAATATTGTCATGGAGTGCCAACCCTAAGTCAAAAATTGGAAAGGGAAAGAATAAAGGATCTGGGCGTTAAATGGTCTCCTCCAGACAAATAGAAATACATCTGAATATTTAAATATTTTATTTTAAGATAATAGAAGACATAATGACATAAAACAAAAGGGGGTAGAGTATCAGCCCCTTGCCCCAACATCTGCCAACCGTTGATGGTGGACCCACTATTTCAGAGCTGGGAGATGAATGAAATGCTCTATTGAGATTAATTTACTCTCTACCATAAGATTTGTAATTGATGGTGTTCCCTTTGATTTGTGGCTTTTTTGCTGTGATATGGACGAACATCTTTTGGTCTGCCCCTTATTTGGATTTCCTGGATGGCTATAAGACTTTGAGGGTGTTGCGAAAGAAGCAAGCCTTGAAGAAGCGGATATACTTACACACCACAAAACATGTTGGCTTTGTAACTGTAACTTCTTTGTTTGATATGTTATATGTATATCCTTGTTTTTATACATAAGGGGCTGATACTCTACCCCCTTTTGTTTTATGTCATTACGTCTTCTATTATCTTTAAATAAAATATTTAAATATTCATATGTATTTCTATTTGTCTGGAGGAGACCATTTAACAACCAGATCCTTTATTCTTTCCCTTTCCACCGATTCAGCCTTCTTTGGTTGCTACCTCCCCTCCTTCTCAGCCTATGGAATATACACCTGTTAACCCTTTCTACACAACATATACATAGTCCACTAACAACATTTTTTTTTAGAAAACTATTTACATAAAACAGCAGAGCGGGCCTAGGAGGCACATTCCATCGCCTATGAGGCATTCAAAAATGAATCATAAATTAAAAAAATCTAAGTTGATAATCAACAGACAGCCGCACCCGGGAAAGAGACTTCTGGCAGTCAGGGAGGCTTGAAAGCCCTCCACGCCTTCAACCAAGCCCCCCGCTAGTCTCTTTCAAGCACCTGAATCTTCCCCACCTCATGTAAAATGTCATACACCACCGCCTGAACAGGAAGGACTCTATGCCGAGTGGTGACCTGACACCGTGCGTTCCAGGTGAAATAACAGACTACTAGGCTAATTAAAAAGAAGCATATTCAAACAAAAAACCCCACCAGAATGGAATGCTCCGTACACCCACTCAGCATAACCCAGCCTGGAGAGGAAAGGAACACAGAGGGCCCGCCCCACCTGTTTGTACACCTCTATGTTAAATGGGCAACAAAACAGAAAATGGTCCATAGTCTCCTCCTTATCTGCACACCCCTCCCGAGGAAAGCGGCGATCCATCTCACTGCCAGGGCTGTCTTTAAGGCAGGGCAAAAGGGGCAGCTGCCCTGGGCCCTGTCATTGTTGTGGGGCCCAAAGCAGCTGCCTCATACTTGCCAACTATCCCAGTTTAAATTCCCTTGGCCCTTGAAGTTTTAGTCCCTTGCTTTGTCCTGATATCTCAGTGTGAAGAGCTGCTATTAATCCTGCCCAGCTCTGCCCTATTGTTGTGTACAGATGACTTACCTGCAGACCCTGTGTTTACATGTAAATAACCGGCATTCATATGTAAATAGCTGCATCCGGCGGCATAGATATGTAAATAAAGGCGACATTCATATGTATATCATGCTCCCTGCAGTGAGGAGAAGATGTGCTGTAACCTCTAGCAACCAATCAGTGAGCAGTATTACTGTACAATAATCTCTAGCAACCAATCAACAAGCAGAAATCATGTGCTGTAACATCTAGCAACTAATCAGTGAGCCGTAATGTGTGATGTAACCTCTAGCAACCAGTCAGTAAAGGTAATGATACGCTGTAACCTCTGACAACCAATCGCAATCGCTTCCTGATCTGATACAGTAAACTGATTTTAAGTCTAGCTGCTATTTATTGTATGTCTCAGTGCAGGTGGAGCGTAACTGAGAAAACGTTTGCCCAGGATCCAATCACTATTAAAGACGGCCCTGCTCACTGCAGTATTTCAAATTGCCCTGAACATAGAGCCTTCCGTGGAAGCACAACCAGGCCAGATCCCTAAATTTAAGGGGGACCCTATCCAAATTAATCAGTTTTAACCCTTCCCCCAAAATTGGGCCAGGACAATCCCTTAAGGCCTGTGGGTCATGAAAGACTCAGCTCATAAGGACTTTTCCTCTGAGATCTTCAGCCAACATTTATAAAGTGAAGGTAGTGCTGCACTATGAACCTAAATACTGTGCGTAATAAAGTGCAAAGGTGCTCAATAAAAGATATGGCTGAAAGAGGCAATGTTCAAAGGTCAATATCTATCCAGTCTTAGGCAGTATAAAAACATGTTGCATGCCCTGCGACTTCTTCGGATAAAACAATAAAAGTGTATCAATAAGACAATAAACGTATATCAAACACTGAAAACATTCTTCGTAGAACAGTGATAGGAAATATATCTATATGGTGTGCACATGAAGTGAAAAAACGGTGCTCAAAAAGAAGGTGCACTACTATTGCAATAAATCCTGAAGGAATAGGTAAAATCCTAAAAGGCATATAAAAGCATACAAAAAAGTTTCCTCCATATAGGTATATGCTGCAAATGTTCTTATAGGTCAAAGCAAAAAAGATAAGTAGTGTCCATATGTAGCACTGACCCCCGAAGGAGCTGCTGGTTTTATTGGGCTTCCCGTTTTTTCTTGACCTCTTCTCCGTCTAGGGTTCCCGTGGTAAATGGCCCAAAGAAATGTGGAAACTGACACTGAATCTTCTTTTGGGTTATTTATTTGAAGTATAAACAGAGTCTCTCAGTTTAGGGTGGAGGGTTAGGAGGAAGTTCAGGTACTTTAGACTGCAAAAATGGAAAGTCTCTTATAGAAGAAATCCAGAGAATAACCGTTTTACAGCTGGATTTTTCAACCCCCGGATAGACCTCCTCTCACTAGGCCTTGCAGCCGGTGAGGTGTTAAGTAAAGCAAAGTCTCTGCCACAGACTTGAATGTAGAATACTTGAGAAAAGTCTCTGCCACAGACTTGAGTGTAACTGAGGGACATAGACAAATTTAAAGAGCTATCATACGGTACCAGTATCTCTCAGCCGATCCGGCGATACCGTATGAGTGAAGATCCATGAAGTGTCCTTCAACTGAGCCTCCAGGCTCCTTCAGAGAAGCCAGCCTTGCGCACAGCCTTCTCCTGAAGAGTCCTCCCCTGGGTGCTTCTCCAGTTGCTGGGCCTCTCCCTTAGATGAGAAGGCACCGGACCACCTTTGCATCAAAGGGACCCGATATCCATTCAGGCCTATCCATGCAGTTGCGTTGCCTTGGGCTAGCCAGCCTCGAGACTTGGAAATGCAAGGATCCGCACCCCAGACCAGGAGGGCCATGGGGGCTGGTCAGGAGGACCAGAACCAAACAGACAGACAATATTCTCTGGACCGGAACGGCTTAAGCACGTGATGTCAGTACATTAAATACCACCTCCCAGAATGCACAGCAGGAGACACTCCCACTTGGCTGGTTCCGAAAGAAACGTAGCATTCAATACACTGAGCTAGACTGCGTTCTCACACTTGCCGGCGGTGACAGCGACACCTGCGGCCAAGGAGAACCCAGTGCAACCCAGCCAGACAAAAAAAAATTGGGCTAACTTTACTGTTGTCTTATTTTTTAATTAAAAAAAGTGTATTTTTTCCCCAAAAAAGTGCGCTTCTAAGATTGCTGCGGTGTGACAGAAATGACCGCCATTTTATTCTCTAGGGTGTTAGAAAAAAAATGTATAATGTTTGGGGGTTCTAAGTAATTTTCTAGCAAAAAAAACAGTTTTTAACTTGTAAACAACAAATCTCAGAAAGAGGCTCGGTCCTTAAGCGGTTAAAAAAAAATGGGAACTGTATATTCTGATACTCTAAGCCCTTGTACACACGGTCGGAGATTCCGACGGAATGTGTCCGATCGGACCGTTTTGTCGCATATTCCGACTGTGTGTGGTCTTCATCGGACTGTTTCCGTCGGAGTATCCAACGGACCAAGTTTTCCAACTTGTTGGTAAAATTTTCCGACAAAATGCTCCGATCGGACATACTCCGTTGGAGTAGGCTACACATGATCGGAGTATGTCCGATAGGAGCATTTTGTCGGAAAATTTTACCGGCAAGTTGGAAAACGTGGTCCGTCGGAAACAGTCCGATGGAGACCACACACAGTCGGAATATCCGACAAAACGCTCCGATAGGAAACATTCAGATGGAATCTCCGACCGTGTGTACAAGGGCTATGACATATGCAAACACCCACAACATCACCAGTTAAAGTGATTGTAAAGGTACATTTAAAAAAAAAACAAAAAAAAACAAAACATGTCATACTTACCTCCACTATGCAGGTCGTTTTCAACAGAGTGGCCCTGAACATCCTCTTCTGGGGTCCCCCGGGGGCTCTCGCGGCTCCTCCCCGCATCTGATAACCCCCTCGGAGAAGGGCTTCCCCAAGGGGGGGGTTACTTGCGGGCGTGCTCCCGAGTCCAGCATTCGGCGTCCATAGACGCCGAATGCAGGACTCGGCCCCGCCCCCCCGGCGCTTGCGTCATTGGATTTGATTGACAACAGCGGGAGCCAATGCCTGCGCTGCTATCAATCTATCCAATCAAGAGCCGAGAACCCTGGGAAGAGAGATAGCGCGTCCCCACTCAAGCACATCCCCGGTCAAGTTTGAGGGTTCAGGTGAGTAATACGGGGGAGGCGGTCACTGCCAGGTGTTTTTTCACCTTAATGCATAAGATGCATTAAGGTGAAAAAATGTGAAGGTTTACAACCCCTTTAAATGACTTCTTCTGGAAGATTGAGCCATATTGTGCAGGGAGGGGGGAGGGGGGATATAGTGCAATACTGGGGGGTTAAGTGTGGAGAAAGAGTGGGGGAGTTAGATGTGGTATCGGAGTGGTTCCTGGAGTTAAGCAGAGCGGTGTGCGGGAAGGATTCTTGACATTGTGGTAAGGTGTGGAGGAGGTGTTATTGGAGTTGAGGATAATGGTGTAGAGAAGGGGTTTTGGGAGGTTAATTGCTGAGGGGGGGGTTGATTGAATTTAAGGTGTAGGTGTCAAAGAGGTGTTGATAAGGGGTCCATATAGTGAACTTGGTGTTGAGTTATTCACTTTATGGTCAACACAGAGGACGAGGGGGCACTCTTTACGTCTAGAGGAAAAGAGGTTTCATCAACAAATACGGAAAGGTTTCTTCACAGTAAGAGCTGTGAAAATGTGGAATAGACTCCCTGCAGAGGTGGTTCTGGCCAGCTCAGTGGATTGCTTTAAGAAAGGCCTGGATTATTTCCTAAGTGTACATAATATAACGGAGTACTGACATTTATAGATAAAGTTGATCCGGGGAAAATCCGATTGCCTCTTGGGGGATCAGGAAGGAATTTTTTCCCCTGCTGGAGCAAATTGGATCATGCTCTGCTGGGGTTTTTTTTTGCCTTCCTCTAGATCAGTGATGGTGAACCTTGGCACCCCAGATGTTTTGGAACTACATTTCCCATGATGCTCATGCACTCTGCAGTGTATTTGAGCATCATGGGAAATGTAGTTCCAAAACATCTGAGGTGCCAAGGTTCGACCATCACTGCTCTAGATCAACTGTGGGTATAGAATTGGGTATATGGGATTGTATATTTTTTAATTAATTTTTTTTTTTTTTTTATGGTTGAACTGGATGGACTGGATGTGTGTTTTTTTCAACCTGACTAACTATGTAACTATATGAAGCTGGGGGGATGCAGACGAGGCATTATTGGAGTTGAGCAAAATGGTGTGGGGGGGGGGGGGGGGAGAAAAAAAATGAAGGAGAAAACAAACTTTCTTATTTTCTTACACCCTGGCATTTTTTTTTCAATATTTTGTGCTGATCGAGGTCTGCACAAAGTTTTCTATGCTCTGTAGATGGACAGGGAGGAGGGGGAGAGAGTGCCTGGGAAAGAGAACCACGTAAAAAATGTGTAGTGATTGGGGGGTTAAGAGGATATGTGCTGGGGGGGGGGCATTTTGGCAGAGAAAGGGACTTATGCTGTGGGTTGGATTTGAAATCCGACAACCCCTTCTAGCACTATCCCTCTCAAAGCAACCCCCGCACATATCTACCCCCCCGCACTAGCCAAAGCACCCCCCAGCACATATCAGACCCCCAGGCACCCCCCTCAGCACATATACAACCCCCGCTTGCACTAGCCCTCTGCCCTCTTAAAGCACCCCTCCAGCACATATCTTACCCCCACCCCCATCTTGCGCTAGCCCTCTCCCCTCTCAAAGCTCCCCCAGCACGTATCTGACCCTCCCTTGCTAGCTCTAACTTTTTCCCCTCCCAAAGCATCCTCCCAGCACATATCTACCCCAACCCCCATCTTGCACTAGCCCTCTCCGCTCTCAAAGCGCCCCCTGCACATATCTGACCCTCCCTTGCTAGCTCTAGCTTTTTCCCCTTCCCAAAGCACCCCCCAGCACATATCTACTGCCCCTGCACTAGCCAAAGCACCCCCCAGCACATATCAGACCCCCAAGCGCCCCCCTTCAGCACATATCCAACCCCCCGCTTGCACTAGCCCTCTCCCCTCTCAAAGCGCCCCCAGCACATATCTGACCCTCCCTTGCTAGCTCTAGCTTTTTCCCTCCCAAAGCATCCTCCTAGCACATATCTGACCCTCTGCTAGCTCTAGGCCTCTCCCCTCCCAAAGCACCACCAAGCACATATCTGACTCCCCCCAACACTAGCCCTCTCCCCTTCCATAGTCTCCCCCAGCACATATCTAACTCCCCCCCCACCCCCCTGCTAGGACTAGCCCTCTCCCCAGCACATATCTTCATAACTCCCAACTGTCCCTGATTTGGAGCAATAGTACTTCATTTTCCCATCGCACACGTTCCTGGATGCGCTCTCGGATCTGGGTGCTGTAGCAACAACCAGCTGGATACTGGTTCAAGTCACGGTGAAGATATTTGCCAGCACACCATGGAACGACACAAATAGCATCCAAATGAGTGATTTATTGCATGATCACAGCACAAGGATAGTGCAACGTTTCGGAGCCGCGCAGGGCCCCTTCGTCAGGCATGTGACGAAGGGGCCCTGCATGGATCCGAAACGTTGCACTATTATCCTTGTGCTGTGATCATGCAATAAATCACTCATTTGGACACTATTTGTGTCGTTCCATGGTGTGCTGGCAAATATCTTCACCGTGATTTGGAGCAATGTCCCTCATTCCTCCCCATTTGTCCCTCATTTTGGTCTAGTCTATATAGTTGTATATAAAATGCACTTTTTAATCTATCCAAAAGTGTTTCCCAGCGCTAAACGTTTCATCTGAATTCTAAAATTGCTCCATGTGTAAATTCCAAAAGCCAATATAAAGGAATAGTAGTGGTAAAAAAGCACTTGTGGGTTTAATCAATCTTGTGTTTTTTTTTTTTGTTTGTTTTTTGTACAATTCTCCTAAGGGGTGTGTCCTATGCCTGCGTACTTTTGCAGATAGGTGTCCCTCATTCCCATCTCAAAAAGTTGGGAGGTATGTATCTGACCCCTGCATTTTGTGCATTATTTCTGACCTCTACATTCCGTGCAGAACACTCACAATTCAGCGAAATGCACTGTTCACCACGCCACATTACTGCTCGATATCGGGCCACCAAAAGTGCCCCAGGTTTTTTACATCATTTATAGCTAATACTCAAAAAAAAAAAAAAAGTTGCCACTAAAGTGTTCGGGTTTGGCTTGAAGAAAAGATGGCAACCCTATTCCAGGTGCCTCTACACACACAATGATAATACAAATCAGAACCCACCACACCGCCTCCCCTGAGGAAGAAGGACCATATGTGATATTTTATGGAGGACATTAATTGGCGGCTTTATACAAATGATGATCCCAGTTTGAAAATTTAAATCGCAATGATTGGGTGTATTATAAAAAAGGACAATAATCGTCACCTTCTGCCATTGTAAATTCTCACACACAGAAAAATTTTGGCCTTTTTGGTAAATCACAATAAAAGCGATCCCTCTCTCTGATGTGGTGAAAAAAAGGAAGAAAGGATAAACACAGACCTACTGTTGCCTTGGAATTTCCTGACCGCTATGGACAAGTGCATAATCCAGTTTGTGAAAGGTCAGGGGTACCCTTGGAAACCCTAAGAAGTGTAATGAAATGGCATGTGAAGCATAGTGCATGGAATGGTGGACGTGGATGAATTACGTGAAGGGTTATTGAGACAATAGATACTTTGGTCAAGACTAAGTAGATGTAGCACCCTGGAGTTTAGGCAGGAGTAGCTACCTTGGCTAATTATTAGGGATCAATCGATTTCTCCCTAAGTCTTGCATTGTTGCACTTTTCTCTTCTGCCGCTAGGTGGCCTGGTATCTGGTGGCATTATATACGAGAAGGGCAATGCAAGGTCAGGTTATGGGTATATGGGGTATCTCAGCCAATGGGCAGGGTTTTTGCCAAGTGAATCTATATATTTGGGTGGAGTCAGGTGATCGGTGTTCTGTGCCACCTGGACGGCTGTCTGGGTGGACATGTGCTGTATTGCCTGGGCTGCTAGGCCGGAGATTGGACCTATCCCAGGCACATATGGCTGCTAGGCTGTGTGGGGGCCTACCCAGAAGCAAGAGAGCAGTGCAGGGTTGGGATTGCGGCTTCCAGTCCAACCAGAAGTGACGGTTCTGCCGGCTGAAGAACCTGTCGTGGTTGGAGGTAGAGGGGAAGCTGTCGCCAGTAAGGAACCAACCACCTTATTACCACTGAAGCCAGTACCGGAGCAGTATTCTCACCAGACGGGGATGGTGAAGAATCAGGAAACTTCAGTGGGTATCATGCCAGGGACCCAACCAACGATGGTGACAAGCAGCCTTGTGTGTCATGCTAGGGACCGAGCAGGCCAGTGGGGTGGGGCTTGAGAGGTATCTGGAGTGCCAAGCTAGGGACTGAGCAGGCCAGTGGGATGGAGCTTGAGAGGTATCTGGAGTGCCAAGCTAGGGACTGAGCAGGCCAGTGGAGTGGGGCTTGAGAGGTATCTGGAGTGCCAAGCTAGGGACTGAGCAGGCCAGTGGGGTGGGGCTTGAGAGGTATCTGGAGTGCCAAGCTAGGGACTGAGCAGGCCAGTGGGGTGGGGTTTGAGAGGTATCTGGAATGCCAAGCTAGAGACCGAGCAGGCCAGTGGGGTGGGGCTTGAGAGGTATCTGGAGTGCCAAGCTAGGGACTGAGCAGGCCAGTGGGGTGGGGTTTGAGAGGTATCTGGAATGCCAAGCTAGGGACTGAGCAGGCCAGTGGGGTCGAGCTTGAGAGGTATCTGGAGTGCCAAGCTAGGGACTGAGCAGGCCAGTGGGGTGGAGCTTGAGAGGTATCCGGGGTGCCAAGCTAGGGACCCAGCAGAGAGGCAGGGGTGGCACTTGAGGAAGATACTACAGTGAAGTTTGGAGGAGTTTTCTTAAAGATGGTCAACTCAGTACTTGTACATTCCAAAAGGAAACTGCAGCAAATGCCCTTCTGCATGCAACCAGCCATCACCCTTATTGGCTTAAGAATGGTATTCTGGTTGGCCAATTTTTACGGGCCAAGCGGAATTGTACAAGTGCTGATGACTTCAGACGTGAAAGTAAGGAATTGTATGCAAGATGCCGTGAGCGAGGTTATTCCCATAGGCAAATTAAAAAAGCTAAAAAGAAAGTGTCATTGAGGGAACATAAGAGCCTTTTGACAGACTCATTAGTGACATCAAAAACCCCACAAAAAGTAGCGGAGCCAGTGAGGATCATAACAAATTATGGATCCCAATGGGATAAGGTTAGACTGATACTGAACAAACACTGGGGTATTCTCACTAATTCACCAGGACTGGCCAGAATAGTAGGCCAATCCCCAAGCCTCGTAGCGAGACGTGCAAGAAATCTTGGTGACATGTTAATCTGTTCCGAGTTCACGAAAGAATTGGACCCAAACTGGCTATCCGAGTATCCACGAGCTAAAGGAATGTTTCCCTGCAATAAGTGTCAAATCTGCCCATACGTGCATCGAACAGCAGCATTCACAGATGTGATGGGCCAAGCGTCTTTCGAGATACGTGACTTGATAAACTGTGCAACAATGAGAGTCATCTATGTTATTACCTGCCCTTGCCCTAAAATATATGTTGGTAAAACCAAAAGAATGTTGCGAATTAGGATTGGCAACAAACACATACGCGAAATTAAAGACAAAAGTAAACCACCTGAGAAACCACTTGCTAAACATTTTGCTACATTTCATGACCATAATCCAATGGGCATGACAGTAAAGGGTATTTATGCCCTAAAACTACCTAGCAGAAGGGGCGACTTTGATCGCATCCTCCTGCAAAAAGAGAAGTGGTGGGTGTATCGATTAAAGTCGCTTGCTCCTATAGGCTTGAACACTGACCTTACCTTCAGGTGTTGTTGGAACAATAAGACCCTGACATGCCATTGCTGGGCTCTTCTCAATATGATTGTCAGGATATTATTTTTATTTTCATTTTTATTTTACTTTATTTCATTTTATGTTACTTTCAATATGGGTGAATATAAGCAGGGTTCTCTTAATAATACACAAAAAAGTTCTCATGGTCTATTTTTTCCTCAGTAAATCTGTGGGTGGTAGAGTTGAGGGTGGTATTTTTGTTGGTATCTGTTAGTGTATGAGTTTGGTGGGTGTGTTTTGGTTATTGTTCGTTATTTGTTAGTCTTTGTTAGTTTAGTATCTTATGCGCCTATTTCCCTAAAATGTCCGACCACGAAAATAGTGAAGGACCCGTAGAAGTAATATCAATGTAGGGAGGTCTTAGGATAGACCCAATATTTTCGTTAACCACAAGCAGAGACAAATGGTGATTGACTAATTGAACAAACCCGTGCAATTCGTTACAAAAGGATGTGTGACGGTGTGGTACGAATCGTCCGAGATGAAGCTACGCTAATAGCCAGCGAAACGCGTTGACGTCACATCCGGACGCTGGACAAACCCTCGCATGAGCTTGAGACAGAGAGTGCAGCCAGATATACGGAGGGTCTACTCTTTCGAGTGATTCGATACTATCTTTACGAATGGATGATCGGGGTCTCCGTAAGCCCACGTTACTGAAAGCGTGTTACGAGTGCCGAAACAGCAACAACAGACCACATACTTTGGTCTTTGGGATCCCGGACGGTCTCCATATCGAAAACAATGACGATCGATGTCGGTCCGTGAGTAGTGCACATAGTGTGGATGTTATGCAACACATGCCGGTAGAGCAAAAATATATAGTGCTCGTGAAGCAATCCTTTCCGGACCGAACAACAGAGAAACAAATATTAGTATTTCATGAGACATAACTTAAGGCCTTTTGGAATTGTGTGTTGACACATTGAGAAGTTGCAGTATTCATTGACTATAAGGAAATGAACAGTCTTTTAGCCATTAAGTAAACCGGCTGTCTCGTTTTACATCAATTCATTTTTTGTGGCCTTTGTGAATTAACAGCTGTTTTCGAAAACGATCGAATCGATTCGATAAATATAAACTAATAACATTGGAAATTGGTAACATTGAACACTGTTGTTTACGAATGGATTATACATCTATAACCATCGAATGGACACTCTTTTTCAAAGGAATTCAGTGATCCTCCTAGGCTGTTAGCAATAGTCTTCATTTAGAACTAGTCTCCATTTCATGCTTGCTGCTGATTGCCAGATAAACATATTGACAGATTTTGTAAGTGGTCTTAAGCCCCATACACACTATCAGATTGTCTGCTGAGTTTTTCCTTCAGATTTACCAAAACCATATAGTAGAAGGGCCTGCCTGATTGCATACACATTGAAACTCCTAAGGTTTGACCTCATATTATATTGTTTTGGTAAGTCTGAAGGAAAAACTCAGCAGACAATCTGATAGTGTGTATGGGGCTTTATCGGTCTAACTTGTTTATAATAACCGTTTTTTTTGGCAATCGGTAGCAATTGGTTCCGGACCAGCGTCATTATTTGTGTTTGTGTTGTGTGTTATTTATGTCTTGTTTGTGGTTTGTCTTATATGATTCATGTTGGGTTTACTTTGGGAATGGACATTTTTTTTACGAATGGTCTTTGGGTTTTTTTTACTAATGAAATTATGGTTAAATATGATATTTGAAATCTAAAATAAATTATATATTTATAATTAACTTTTTTTGTATGAGGTAAAGAATTTTTGTTTGGTGTCAAAAGTAACCTCTTTTTGCAGTTCGTGCTAATCGAACCGCGTCCTTTTTGTTTGTATAGATCTCTCCTCGGGTCCTCATTTCTCTTTACAAGTCCGGGATTTCGCAGCTCCAGTACAGGCGGAGCAGGAAGGGATCATCCTAATGTAGTCCTGATCACAGCTTCCTGCCCAGCACAGCTCTCCTCGGGGGGCAGAGTGAAGATCTCAGAGGATGGATGGCAGCCTGCATCTTCTTATACCACTTCAGCCCCGGACCATTTGGCTGGCCAAAGACCAGAGCCCCTTTTGCGATTCGGCACTGCGTCGTTTTAACTGACAATTGCGCGGACGTGGCTCCCAAACAAAATTGATGTCCTTTTTTTCCCCACAAATAGAGCTTTCTTTTGGTGGTATTTGATCACCCCTGCGGTTTTTATGTTTTGTGCTATAAACAAAAAAAAGAGACAGTTTTGAAAAAAAAGCAATATTTTTTACTTTTTGCTATAATAAATATCCCCCAAAAAAATATTTTTATTTTTCTTTCAGTTTAGGCCAATACATACATATTTTTGGTAAAAAAAAAATGCAATAAGCGATTATTGATTGGTTTGCACAAAAGTTATAGCATCTACAATATAGGGTAAAGTTTTATGGCATTTTTATTAATAATTAATTTTTTTACTATTAATGGCGGCGATCAATAATTTTTATCATGACTGCGACATTGTGGCGGACACATCGGATACTTTTGGCACTATTTTGGGACCATTGCCATTTATACAGCGATCAGTGCAATTAAAAATGCATTGATTACTGTGTAAATGTGACTGGCAGTGAAGGGGTTAACCAGTAGGGGGCAGTGAAGGGGTTAAGTGTGTCCTAGGGAGTGATTCTAACTGTGGGGGGGGGGGCTACGTGTGACACGACACTGATCACTGCTCCCGATTACAGGGAGCACACATCAGTGTCACTAGGCAGAACAGGGAGATGCTTGTTTAAATTGGCATCTCCCCATTCTTCCTCTCCGTGAGACGATCGCGGGTATCCCCGCTCCGATGAGTCCGCGGGACCCGCTCTCCTACTCACGGCGCTCGCGGCCGGCGCGCACGCGATGGCATGGCGGCACATTTAAAGGGACATACAGGTACGCACATTTGCACAGCCGTGCCATTCTGTCGATGTATATATGTACATGCGGCGGTCGGCAAGTGGTTAAAGTGGTTATAAGGCTTGCCTGTGGCTACCCAGGATCTCTCTTAACCACGTAAGCCCCGGACCAATTTGCAGCTAAAGGACCAGGCCCCTTTTTGCGATTCGGCACTGCGTCGCTTTAACTGACAATTACGCGGTCGTGCAAAGTGGCTCCCAAACAAAATTGGCGTCCTTTTTTCCCCACAAATAGAGCTTTCTTTTGGTTGTATTTGATCACCTCTGCGTTTTTTTATTTTTTGCGCTATAAACAAAAATAGAGCGGCAATTTTGAAAAAAATGCAATATTTTTTACTTTTTGTTATAATAAATATCCCCCAAAAAATATATAAAACATTTTTTTTCCTCAGTTTAGGCCGATACGTATTCTTCTACATATTTTTGGTAAGAAAATCGCAATTGGCGATTATTGATTGGTTTGCACAAAAGTTATAACGTTTACAAAATAGGGGATAGTTTTATAGCATTTTTATTAATATTTTTTTTTACTAGTAATGGCGGCGATCAGCGATTTTTATTGTGACTGCGACATTATGGCGGACACATCGGACATTTTTGACAAATTTTTTGGACCATTGTCATTTATACAGCAATCAGTGCTGTCTAAATGCACTGATTCCTGTGTAAATGACACGGGCAGTGTAGGTGTTATGTGTGACCTTATGTGTTTTTTTTTATTGTAGGGGGGCGTGGCCTGGCATGTGACGTCACTGATAGTCTTTCCCTATAAAAGGGAAGAGACGATCGGTGACAGCCACACTAGGAAGCATGGGGAGAGGTTTGTTTACACAGACCTCTCCTCATTCTTCAGCTCTGTGACCCGATCGCGGGACACCAGCGGCGATCGGGTCCACTGGTCCCGCGGTCACGGAGCTCAGGACCGGGTCGCGAGCGCGCTGGCTCCGGCACGCTCCCGACCCATGGCTGGGCACTTAAAGAGCCACGTACAGGTACGTGATTGTGCCCAGCCGTGCCATTCTGCCGACGTATATTGGCGTGAGAGAGTCGTTAAGTTGTTAAACCTACACGGTTTAGCAGATATACCCTTTATTTGCATGTGCCAGTGTCATCGGCACATGAGCACTGAAGCAAACCGAACCAATGGCACGTACGCGCCGTTGCTTCAGTGAGTGTGCCGTTACCCACGGCTCCCGACCCGGCCAATCACAGTGCCGGAGTCGCGATACCCGGAAGAAACCCCCAGGAGTGATGTCGCCAGCCAGTGCTGTGTACGGGCACCACAGCGAGGGCTTCGATCTCAAGTGAGTATTACATAATGAGCTAGTATGCTATGCATACTAGCTCATTATGCCTTTGTCTTTCAGGTGTTAGTTTTTTTGTTTTGTTTTTCAAAGTGAGTTTACAACCACATGAACATGTGAGTCCTGACCTTCTCTGCCTTCTATACAATGCTGTAAACCTGCCCTGCACCTTGCAGGGACTATTTACTGAAAGAGAAGGTAACTTTCTTGCATAGGATAAGAATTACTGGGACTTCTGTTACATAGATGTATTCAACACTCACACTATATCTTATTAAAATCATTATTTTTTTTAAATATAATATAGTGTGTGTGTGTGTGTATACAGTCATGGCAGAAATTGTTGACACCCCGGAATTTTTTCCAGAAAATCAAGTATTTCTCACAGAAAAGTATTGCAGTAACACATGTTTTGCTATACACATGTTTATTCCCTTTTGTGTGTATTGGAACAAAACAAAAAAAAGGGAGGAAAAAAAAGCGAATTGGACATAATGTCACACAAAATTCCAAGAATGGGCTGGTCAAAATTCTTGGCGCCCTTTCAAAATTGTGGATAAATAAGATTGTTTCAAGCATGTGATGCTCCTTTAAACTCACCTGGGGCAAGTAACAGGTGTGGGCAATATAAAAATCACACCTGAAAGCAGATAAAAAGGAGAGAAGTTCACTAAGGCTCGATTCACACTAGGGCGTTTTTTGATGCATTTTGCAGAAATGCAAGGACATTTTTTAACATGGGTTCCTATGGAACATGTTCACATCAATGCATTTTTGTGCCTCTGCGTTTTTGGAAAGGGTCGGGGACTTTTTTCCATGCAAAATGCAGCATTTTGCATGTAATAGAAGTCAATGGACCTGCATCAAAAACGCAAGTACCGCGTTTTTGCTGCGATTTGCGTTTTTTTTTTCTTTTTTTTCCCACTGTATATATCTGGTTGCTAAGCAACCACAGTGTAAAATAAAAAAAACAAGAAAAAAAAACGTGCCAAAATCGCTGTAAAAATGCGTGTCCAAAAACACGGCAAGCACTGCAAAAAGCATAGCAAAAACGCTCAAAAGCAACATGAATAGATGTGAATCGAGCCTTAGGCTGGATTCACACCTATGGCAGTTTTACTGCTTTTTGCATTTTGCAGATTTGCACTACAATCTTTTTAACATGGTTTCCTATGGAACACGTTCTGTAGTGCAAATCTGCAAAATGCAAAAAGCACTAAAAATGCCATAGGTGTGAATCCAGCCTTAGTCTTTGCATTGTGTGTGTGTGTGTGCCACACTAAGCACGGACAACAGAAAGAGGAGAAGAGAACTGTCTGAGGACTTGAGAACCAAAATTGTGGAAAAATATCAACAATCTCACGGTTACAAGTCCATCTCCACAGATCTAGATTTGCCTTTGTCCACAGTGAGCAACATTATCAAGACGTTTGCAACCCATGGCATTGTAGCTAATCTCTGTGGGGGCGTGGACGGAAGAGAAAAATGTATGAAAGGTTGCAACGCAGGATAGTCCGGATGGTGGATAAGCAGCCCCAAACAAGTTCCAAAGAAATTCAAGCTGTGCTGCAGGCTGAGGGAGCATTAGTGTCAGCGAAAACTATCCGTCGACATTTAAATGAAATGAAACGCTATGGTAGGAGGCCAGGAGGACCCCACTGCTGACACCGAGGCATAAAAAAGCAAGACTACAGTTTGCCAAAATGTACTTGAGTAAGCCAAAATCCTTCTGGAAAAACGTCTTGTGGACAGATGAGACCAAGATAGAGCTTTTTGGTAAAGCTCTGTGGGACTACAAGTTTCACCAGCAGTCTGTAACTAAATAGCATGGCAACAGTGCACTACCTGTATATTGATCTGGGCAAGTGCCCGCTCACCACAACAGGCCCAGGTGCTTGCAAGACTCCTTTCCTGGCATCTCAGTCCCGGTCCAAACTGGCGCCGCCAGCTTGCTCCTTCTGATGACTGATATAACTGTAATGCAGGAAACCTTTAGAAATCTTGGATCCTCCAGTCCATCCGCACGCTGGTCCAGCTGACTGTGCTCTGGAACTCCTCAGAGGAAAACGATTCCGCTTTGCGACTTCCAGGCCACAGTCCGTCGGTCACACACAGACCTTACTGCAGTCAGACCTTGAATGGCATCCCAAGAGTCCGGAAAATGTCCGCTTAGCCCCTTTTATGTCCCTACCCAGCAGTCTGTTCTGTGACCTGGCATTGTGGGTAGGTGAACTGGGAATTGTGGGTCAGTAGTTCACAGACTGAGTTTTAGCATATGAGTCACTTCCTCATTCACTATATCTCCCACAATGCTTTGGAGCGTGGCTTTAATGAAACCAAACCAAAGCCTTAATAGCATTAAAAAGAAAGGACATTAGAAGGAGACAAACTCTTATTTAAAGAACATCACATTGTTTAACATAGTAACTTGGGTGGCAAAACCCCTGCGCTACATACTCCCCCTGCTTTAAAGATAGTCAAAATTCGTGACCTGTTACATGTTTTTGCATTCAAGCGATGAAACAGAACTGACAGAGGAGCCTCCCACCAATTATCATATGAAGGGAGACTGTTATGTATACCTGCTACTGACACCGTGGTGTCTTGTATAGATGTTCCAGAGGGTGAGATGAGGTTTTCCTCCACCAAATCAGCGGTGGAGGGACCAGGCATTTCAGAAGCTCTTTTTGAAAATGGACACATCTCCTTGGAGCACTCGCCTAGAATGTCATAGGCCAGTCTCTTGGGTGGTTGATCCTTTTTGCTCTCTGTTGGTTTTGGTGCTACCTGCACACTGACACTGTCCTTCTCCACTTCAGCCTCCGGTACCTCAGTATCTTGTATCTTGGCTTCATTGAAGGAAAGAGAACTCTCAGAGTCTGTACCCTGCAAGGAATGTGGAGGGTCTTCAGGATCTTCAGGAGACCTATCTTTTTGTACAAATTCAGGGGCCTCTGACCAAAGAGTTCCACTGTCTTTCACCTTGGGATCAGGGAAAGGGTTTGTATCAGCCTCTGGCATGTGGGATGACCACAACCAGCCTATTCCCATCTCTTCTTCTTCGCTACTCTCATTTGTAGCAAGAGGCCTAGACTGGGACCTAATCACTGGTCGAGGTCCCTGAGAGATGGCAGATGTGGATGATGAATCTTGCTGGGAAGTTACCCTGACTGATTTTGATAGAGGCAAAAGGTGATTACGATGCAAAGTCTTTAATGGCCCTGTGTTTCCTTCTGGCCTAATCTGGTACACTGGCAACCCTGGGAGTTGTTTTGCATATAACATAAGGCCGTGACTTCCAACAATCGGCCAATTTGTGTTTCCCAGGTATGCTCAGATTTTTCAGCAAAATTCTGTCTCCTGGTTGTAAATCTTGTACTCGTATCCTGAGGTCAAAATTTATTTTGTTCCTCTGTCCTTGGGCATCTGAGACAGCTTGGGCCTTACCATAGGCAGTTTTCAGACTTTTACGCAAGCTGTCCAAATACCCTTTGTGGGAAGTTGCTGAGGTGTGGTCCAGGGATGTGCAGAAAGATCAGGTAATATGGGGAGTATCCGGTGGCATCACTTGTAGTACTGTTGTAAGCATGCACTATGGCCGCTATGTGCTTGCTCCAGTGTTGCTTCTGTTCAGAGGTTAGAGCTCCCAGCATGTTTAAAGCGGAGGGCCGTTTAAAAAAAAAAAAAAGTCAGCAGCTGCAAACACTGCAGCTGCTGACTTAATAAACACACTTACCTGTCCAGGGCGCCCGCGATGTCAGCCGCCCGAGGCCGACCCGTCCCTCGGCTCTCGGGTCCCGGCACCGCCATTCCTTGTAAGGGAAACAGGCAGTGGAGCCTTACGGCTTCACTGCCCGTTTCCTACTGCGCATGCGTGAGCCGCGCAGCGCTTTGTGAATGGGACGCGCTGTGTTCTGGAACACACAGTTCCCAGAACACAGCGCGACCCATTACCCAGAAGACAACGCGACGAGGAGAGAAGACGAGAAGATCTTTTTGTAATTTTTAATATTTTTTTTTTTTTCAGGGTGGCCCTCCACTTTAAGAGACTTCAAATGAATCTCTCTGGTTGAGGATCTCCTTGAGGATGATAAGGGGTAGCTCTAGATTTCTGGAGTGGATACGCTGGGGCAGGCCATAATGGACAAAGAATTTTTCCACTAGGATTTTTAGCCACTGTAGATGCCTGTTGATCTCTTGTGGGAAATGTCTGGGCGTAACGGGTGAAATTGTCGGTTACCACCAGGATGTTTCCCTGCCTCCTCAGGTCAGACTCCAAATACAGGAATTCAATGCACACCAGATCCAATGGTCCCTGACTGTCAGGGCTGGCTTAGCCCTTCCTTTTCTGGGTTGGCTGCTCAGCTGTCAGCTATTTGCCAGCTCCCATCTCTCTCCACAGTTACCCAGATGTTCCTGATTCTGCTTGTCTGGCCTGCCTACTTAAAGCTGGCCAGCTCACTTCATCTTGGCCTTCGCCTTGGTCACATCACAAGAAACCATCTCCTGCGGTCCTGTTTAAAGACTGGCTTGCTGACATCCCTTCTGGCTCCTTATCCTGCTTGCTGTTCCTCTACTTGGATCCGTGACTTCTGGCCTGGCTGACTACCCGATCTGGTTATTGAACTTTGGCCTGGCTGACTACTCGATCCGGTTACTGGACTCTGGCTATGCTTTGATTATGCTTACTCTATTTACCTTTTTATTAATAAACAAGTGTGATTTAATTGTACTTCTGTCTCGGTCTGGTTCATGGTTTCTGATAATAGGCGAAGGCTATGAATTCAGAAGATACTTCAGAATCCACTTGTCGGTAATATTTTTTTCAGATTGGATGAGCAAGATCACCGCATGGATCAGTTTGCCATGGCGTTACAAACACTCCTGAGTCGCATGGCTCACCTGGAATCCCCCACTGTGGCTGCTCCGGTACAACCTGGGTTGAAGGCTGTCCCTGCTGCTGCTCCAGTCTTTGTGCAGGCACCCGCCTCGAGTATTACCTCTATAAGAAATATGTCTGGTTCCGATCTGCTTCCCCAGAGATTTGGGGGCGATCCAGTTCAATGCAGAGGGTTTCTTAACCAGGTTGAGATTAACTATGAGATGCTGCCCCAGGCGTTTCCAATGGACAGAAGCAAAGTAGGTTTCGTGATATCTTTGCTTTCTGAGAGAGCCTTTACCTATGGGAGACGCAAGAACCTGTTGTCTTGAGTTACCCTGACTTTGTGGCCTCCTTTAAAAGGGTATTTGACGCTCCCACACGCTCCGCTTCTGCTGCCAAGTGCCTCATGTCCATCATACAGAGTATGAGAACCGTTGCCAACTACACCATTGAATTCCGTACTCTGGCAGCACAGGTTGCTTGGAACAATGAGGCCCCCATGGCTGCTTTTTCTCATGGTCTCTCGGATTCCATCAAGGATGAGACAGCAGCCCAAGATATACCCACTGAGCTGGAGAGCTTGATCTTGTTTGCCATCCTCATTGACTTCAGACTCAAAGAAAGACTTTCTTTTAAAGGGTGCTTGCGGAAGCCTCCTGTACGTTACAGACAGACCTTAGATGGCATTGTTTCGTCCCCAGTAATCCAGAAGGATAAGCCCTTGGTTTCGGTCACCCTTTCTTGGGCTGAGTCGTCCATCGAGATACAGGCTCTAATAGATTCTGGGGCTGCAGGCCTGTTCATTGATACTGCCTTTGTATCGCAGCACTCGATTCCGCTGCAGCTGCGTGACACTCCACTTGCCATTGAGGGTCTTGATGGGAGACCTTTACAGTCTGCCCATGTGACTCATGAGATGGTTCCGTTGTCCATGGCCGTAGGGGCTCTTCACCGTGAGATAATCCAATTCCAAGTTATTTCCTCACCCAGGTTTCCACTGGTTATTGATTATCCTTGGTTACAGAGGCACAACCCCTCTTTTGATTGGCTCCGTGCTGAGGTTCTCTCCTGGTCACCACAATGAGAGACATGCTTCCTGAAGGTATCCAAGGTCCTGTGCACCTCTTCACTCTCCTCCCTGCTGGAGGAGTAGCTTGATTTTAGCAATGTCTTTGACAAAGGTCAAGCCGGTAGTTTTCCTCCACACCGGCCTTATGATTGCGCACTTGACCTTCAACCTTGTGCCATACCTCCTTGTGGCTGGGTTTACCCTTTGTCTGTCTTGAAGGATAAGGCCATGGAGGAGCATGTTGCAGACGCACTTTCTCGAGGCTTCATCCGCAAATCCTCGTCTCCTGCTGGTGCTGGTTTCTTCTTGTGAAGAAGAAGAGCGGGGAACTGAGACCTTGTATTGATTATAGGGGTCTCAATCGTGTCACGATTAACCACTTCAGCCCCGGACAATTTTGCTGGTCAAAGACCAGACCACTTTTTGCGATTCGGCACTGCGTCACTTTAACTGACAATTGCGCGGTTGTGCGACGTGGCTCCCAAACAAAATTGGCGTCCTTTTTTTCCCACAAATAGAGATTTCTTTTGGTGGTATTTGATCACCCCTGCGGTTTTTATTTTTTGCTCTATAAAGAAAAATAGAGCGACAATTTTGAAAAAAAACGCATTATTTTTTACTTTTTGTCATAATAAATATCCCCCCAAAAAATATAAAAAAAAAATTTTCCCCTCAGTTTAGGCCGATACGTATTCTTCGACATATTTTTGGTAAAAAACAACGCAATAAGCGTTTATTGATTACAAAATAGGGGATAGTTTATGGCATTTTTATTAATAATTTTTTTTTACTAGTAATGGCGGCGATCAGCGATTTTTATTGTGACTGCGACATTATGGCGGATACATCGGACATTTTTGACACATTTTTGGGACCATTGTCATTTATACAGCAATCACTGCTATATAAATGCAGTGATTCCTGTGTAAATGACACTGGCAGTGAAGGGGTTAACCAGTGGGTGGCAGTGTAGTACTAACTGTGGGGGGCTGGGCTTTCATTTAGTGAACACTGATCTCTGCTCCAATCACATGGAGCAGAGATCAGCGTCACTAGTTGCTAGGCAGAATGGGGAAATGCTGTTTACAACAGCATTTCTCCGTTCAGCCACCCCGTGAGACGATCGCGGGTATGCCCACGGCGATCGAGGCCATGGGACCCGCGACCGGGCTCACGGGGGTCCCGACCGGCAGAGCGATCACGATGGCAGGGCGGCAATATGCCTGCCCGTGCCATTCTGCCGACGTACATCGGCGTGCGCCGGTCGGGAACAAGTTAAGAATGCCTATCCGATTCTGTTGTTTACAGAGTTATTTGACCGCCTCCAAGGGAGCAACAGTTTTCACAAAGCTCGATTTGAGAAGAGCATACAATCTCATGCGGATTAAGGAGGGCGAACAGTGGAAAACTGTGTTTAATACCAGAACAGGCCATTATGAGTACCTCGTAACGACTTTTGGCCTTTGTAACGCCCTGGCAGTTTTCCAGGAATTTATTAACAATGTCCTCCGAGATTTGTTGAAGTTATGTGTGGTGGTTTATCGCGATGATATCCTCATATTTTCCAAGTCCCTGGAGAGCCACCACACAGATGTCTGTCATGTGCTTCAGAAACTAAGAGAAAACAATCTCTATTGTAAACCGGAGAAGTGCAAGTTCCATCGTGAACAGGTTACATTCCTGGACTATGTAATTTCCACTGCTGGTTTTTTGATGGACCCAGAGAAACTTTCGGCAATCCTACAGTGGCCTCGACCCATGGGTTTACGCCCTCTGCAGCATTTCCTGGTCTTTGCCAACTATTATCAGAAGTTTATTCGTAACTTCTCGTCTCTGGTCAAACCCCTGACTGATATGACCAGAAAGGACGGTAAGCCACAGAGTTGATCTCCGGAGTCCATTAAGGCCTTTGAGACTCTCAAGGCTGCTTTTGTTTCTGCTCCTGTGTTGGCACATCCTGATCCTACGTTGCCTTTTATCCTAGAAGTTGATGCTTCTGAGACTGGAGTTGGCGCCCTTCTGTCTCAACGTCCTAACTCTGAGAGCACTATGCATCTGTGTGGCTACTTTTCCAAGAAATTGTCACCTGCTGAGTGCAATTACAAGATTGGTGACAGAGAGCTCTTGGCGATCATTTTAGCCCTGAAAGAATGGAGACATCTCCTTGAAGGTACCACTGTGCCGGTTGTCATTCTTACTGACCATAAGAATCTCACATTCTTGTCTGAGGCTAAGCGCCTCTCTCTCAGAAGGGCGTGATGGGCTCTTTTCTTGTCAAGTCTTAATTACATTGTCTCATTCTTACCCGGTACTAAGAATGTAAGGGCTGATGCCCTGTCACGACAATTTTCCTCCACTTCCAAGTTGGAATCGGTTCTGGGTCCTGCGATTCCTCCTGATCATATCCTAGCTATGGTTTGCACCAGTTTTACTTCTCCTTTGGGTGAAAAAAATCTTGCTGCTCAGGTCCATGCTCCTCCTGAGAAACCTTGTGACCGCTGCTTTGTCCCAGAGAGTCTCCATACTGCTGTGCTCCAGACTTACCATTCTCCCAAGGCAGCTGGCCATCCTGGGAAGAATCAACTCATTTGGGCCATTTCCCAACAATTCTGGTGGCCTAGTCTATGGGCTGATATAGCTGCCTTCGTAGCTGCCTGTTCCGTGTGTGCTCAGAGTAAGACCCCACGACACCTTCCAGTGGGCCTAATACAACCCATACTCAATGGAGAGAGGCCATGGACCCACCTGTCTATGGATTTCATTGTGGTTCTCAAAGATGTGTTATTGTATTCCACTTAAGAAGTTGCCTACTTCTAAGGAACTGGCTTCCATTTTTGCTTGTGAGTGCTTCCTCTTACAAGGGCTACCCAAGGTGATTGTCTTGGACAGGGGCAGTCAGTTTGTCTCCCGGTTCTGGGGGAGCCTTTTGTGCATAGTTGGGGATTCAGCTTGCTTTCTCTTCTGCGTATCACCCGCAGTCTAATGGGGCCGCAGAGCGAGCTAATCAGTCCTTGGAGCAATTCCTATGTTGCTATATTTCTGACCATCAGACCTATTACCATGGGCAGTTTGCTCACAACAGTGCCTTGAATTCTGCCTCTCGTTTGTCTCCATTTATGACGAATTATGCTTTCCAACCTTCCATGTTGCCTGACTCATTTGTTCCGCAGAGTATTCCTGCATTAGAGGAGCATCTCCGTGGTCTTTGTTCCTCTTGGGTACAAGCCCAGGAGGCTTTGCGTCATGCTAATGATAGGTACAGACTCCATTCTGACTGCAGACGCCTGCCTGCGCTTTTCCTACCAGGTTGGGGACAGGGTCTGGCTTATCGTCTCGCAACCTCCGACTTCGTATTCCCTGACTGAAGTTTGCACCTCGGTTTATTGGGCCTTTCGGTATCCTTTGCAGGATTAACCCAGTGGCTTACGCGTTGGACCTTCCTCTTGGTATGCGCATCTAAAATGTGTTTCATGTCTCCTTATTGAAACCATTGGTCTGCAACCGATTTACCACCTCTGTGCCACGTCCTTACCCTATACAGTTTGAGAACCATGAGGAGTATGAGGTACAATCCATTGTTGACTCCATAAGGTTCCGTAGGCGCATACAGTACCTGGTACATTGGAAGGGGTATGGTCCGGAGGAACGGTCCTGGGTTTCATCCTTGGATGTACATGCCCCTGCCCTCCTCCGCGATTTCCATAGATGTTTTCCCCTCAACCCCGGTGGTCCTGAGGAGAGGGGTCATTGAAGAGGGGGTACTGTCAGGGATGGCTTAGGCCTTCTGTGACGGAACCGATCCCACACTCCGATTGAGTGCTTCCGCCTATTTACCGCTTCCTAAGTCCTGGAACACAAGTCTAATGGATTTGGCTATAGGAACCCCCAAGAGACTAGGCGACACCAGTCTTGGAGGACATCAGTAATGACCTTTATTTGAGATCTCACACAAAATATATATACAGCGGGGTGACTAAAACCTAACCTAATTAGCATGAGCTAATTATCTAATCAACACTCAGACTAGTTTGACTGAAGGGATAAGACTTTATGGCTCCTAGCTCACTAACAATTCAATAAACATTACTATAAACATAAACAAAGGGTTAATTAGCACAAACAACAATGTTTGGAATGTCCTTACAAGCCAGACTAGACTCATTTACACAACAGACAGGTGGCTAGAGTTCATGACATTAGCATCTGACAGTGTGTGTCCCAACAGCATGAGACAACACACATCATATATACATATATACAGCATTGAATCTGACTAGCACAGATTATAGTGGGGTTCTCATTCACCCTGTGCCCCTTAAAATCCAGGGCCCATAATCGATCGGCAAGAGGCTCGCATTCAGTCCTCTCAAAAAGCCTGTGTCCCGGCTAGGTCTGTCACACCTTCCTTCTCTGGGCTGGCTGCTCAGCTGTCGGCTAATTGCCAGCTCTCATCTCTCTCCACAGTTACCCAGCTGTTCCTGATCCTGCTCCTCTGACCTGCCTACTTAAAGCTGTCCAGCTCACTTCATCTCTGCCTTCACCTTGGTCACATCACAAGAAACCATCTCCTGGGGGCCTGTTTAAAGACTGGCTCGCTGACATCCCTTCTGACTCCTTATCCTGCTTGTATTTCCTCTACTTGGATCCCTGACTTCTGGCCTGGCTGATTACCCGATCTGGTTATTGTACTCTGGCCTGGCTGACTACTCAATCCAGTTACTGGACTCTGGCAAAGCTTTGACTACGCTTACTCTATTTACCTTTTAATTAATAAACAAGTGTGATTTAATTGTACCTCTGTCTCGGTCTGGTTCATGGTTTCTGACACTGACTCCCTAGATGACCCATTGGGGCGGCTCGTTGAGGTAAAGTCTTCCTTTGAATACACCCAAGGCAAGAATGGCAGTAGCCCTCGACTTCAGTCCGCATGCAGAGACAATAGAATCTGTCTCTCACCAGTTGGAAAGTCCTCTCGGACCCTAGATGGCCATGATGATCGTGTAGAGCAATTAACACCTTCTCCCTGTGTTTCTCTGGTAAGAACAACTGCCATTTCTCTTCAGAATGTTCAGGAGGGGTCCCTTCGATAGACCACCCCTTGCTGCAACTGCAGCCGATCCCACTCTCGATGTAGTAAACAGCCCTCTTCTCTTGAATCAGTAAGAATCAAGTCAGGACGCTGACTCTCTAGTGCTCTCAATGCCAAACTGCAGAGGGGGTCTTCCAGCTGATCCCTACGCAGGTCCTTTTTTGAAAGTTTTGGCAGACCTTCATCCCCGACTTGGGTGATGTGGCAGTAGCTTCTGGGCACTCCAGCAGCTGGCACTCCAATCTCCTCAGCTCTGGCCCCATCTCTTGCTTACTGTTCTCCTCCCTCACAAAGGGCTCTCACTCCTGCATCCTTGTTCCCAACCCCCAGCCGGTACTTCAGACTGAAGGTGAAACTCGAGAGGGCGGCCATCCATCTATGGCCCGTGGCATCCAGGTTTAAAGTAGTGAGTATGTTAGAGGGTTGTTATCTGTCTTGATTATGAATTCTGCACCATACAGGTAGTCTCTCAGTTTGTCCACTACTGCCCAGTTCAGGGCCAGGAATTCAAGCTTGTGGGTGGGATAGTTCCTCTCAGCAGGTGCCAAACTCCGACTCACATAAGCGACAGGCCTTAAGTGTCCGTCATGTTCTAGGTACAGCACTCTGCTCAACCCATCTCGGCCGGCATCTACGTGCAGTTTGTATGGCTTGGCTGGTTCTGCATAGCCCAAAACTGGAGCAGTTGTAAGGCTCCACTTTAACTGCCTGAAAGCCTCTTCACACTGGGTGGCCCACTGTTCTTGTATGGACTCTTTGGGCTTCCTGGCCCCTCCTGCTGGTTTTTCAGACTTAACTGAGTCTGGATCATTGTCTTCCTCCCTCTTCATTAGCTCAGTGAGTGGACGGGCTATTTTGGCAAATCCCTAAACAATTCTCTGGTAATACGAGCAGAAACCCAGGAATGACCTAAACTCGGTCACATAGTGGGTCTCGGACAGGAGGTGACAGCTTCCAGCTTCTGAGGGTCTGTGGCCACTCCTTTGGCAGATACAATGGGACCCAGGTAACTGACTGAAGATTTGTAGAATTTACACTTTTCCATGGAGAGCTTCAAGCCTTCATCATAGAGCCTCTTCAGGACCTTCTGCAGGCGCTCTTCATGCTCCTTCAAAGTCTTACCAAACACGATGATATCATTTTAGGTATACCAATACTTCAATCAGGTTCATGTCACTCACAGTCTTTTCCATCAATCTCTGGAAGGTGGCTGGGGCGCCAGACAGGCCTTGAGGCATGTGGTCGAATTAGAAGAATCTTAAAGGGGTAATGAAAGCGGTCTTCTCCCGATCTTCAGGGTGCATGGGGATTTTATAGTATCCACTGTTCAGATCCAGCACGCTGAACCACTTCGCCCCTGACAGGCTCTGTAGGGCATCTTCTATCCTGGGTGTGGTATATTGATCCGGAATGGTCCTTCGGTTTAGTGTCCTGTAGTTGATACACAACCTCATTCTTCTTCCTTACCACTACTATTGGGGAAGCGTATGGACTCCGAGACTCTCGGATAACTCCTGCTCTCTTCAGCTCGGCCAGCTGTTCTCACAGGTCTTCCAAATCTTCTAAAGGAATCCGTCTGACTTTCTCAGAAAGGCTTGTCTTCCTCCAGGCAGATCCGGTGTTGAGCACTTTTTGTGCACCCAACGTCAAACTCACTCTTCGAGAATGCAGCTTGCCATTTTTGGAGCTGAGTCTTGGCCCTTTCCATCCAGACGGGTGTGAGAGGAGTGTTTTTTTGGCTAAAATTCTTTCACTGGGATTTCATCTTTCCCTTTGCCCCTCAAGTCACACGGTGAGACTGAATGGCTGTGTTTACTTTCCCCAGTAACATCCTAGATGGCATCTTCACCGGTGAGGCTGTAGTGTTACAAACACTAACCAAGATCTTTCCGTGACTTCTCTGTAGTACCCGGGTTGAGATCACCTCTGGAATTATCTCCAACCCTCTGTCTTCCTTTTGACTGCTTCAAGGACAATGAAAGGGCCTGGCTGCTTCCAATTCAACTTGACGGACGCTTAAAACAAACTACCTCACCGGGCTGTAATGTCTTCTCGTTCCGGTCCAACTGCCAGATTTTTCCCACTCCTTCAGCTGGGGCATTTCTTCCTGCACCAGGCATCGATAGACTTGTCTCAGCATAGGGTGCACACTGGGGTTTGAAGGGCTCTGCTCTTGAATGAGAGGTCTTAGCAGCCTTCTCACTAGATCGGTATTAGTCCCTATGATGAGGGAACTTTTTCCATCCCCTGGAAGACGAGGACAGACCACCGCCAATGTATCAAAGGTCTCTGCCTTTCCTGCCACGGAGGGGTCAAAGGCCAGCTTGATTGGTAGATAGCCATCATAAGGGAAGTCCTGAGTCCCGAGGCCCCATATCTCCAGCTCTTCGAACTTCTGTAGTGGCAAGTGCTTGAGGTGCTTGTTGTAGGAGTCTCTATAAAGAAGAGTCACTTGAGCTCCAGTATCCAAGAGGGCCTTGGTAAAGATCCCCTCTACCTGGATGGAGACAACTGGAGAGGGTCCCACTAACTTTGGAGGGAATTTATAGGAAGTGGCAGGCTTTGCCTGTTTGGTGGCTTGTATTTGCTCTCCTTTCCTGCTTTTTTTTCTGATCTGACTGGATCCTGTTTTGAATTCTGGGAGTCTGGTGTGCATTGACTCTCCGACATCAGGTAGCCTGGGCTAAAGGGATTGGGACTCTAGGTTTCTCAGAGGTGACCACAGGAGCCCTCTGTAAGGGTTTGGATTTCTCCCTCGGTCTCTTTGTGTTACTTGGTTTTCTAAAGTTAGCTAATGCAGCAGGGCACCCGGTTGACTCCTTCACCAGGGCCCTCTGGAGTTTCCCGCTGGCTTCTGCCATTACGCCTCAGGCTTGGCTGGGCTCGGGCATACCCGTCGATAGTGTCCAACTCCTCCGCAGTTGAAACAGGTCCCGTGATTTACTGATTTCTCCCCACTGCAACTGTAGAGCTTAACGACTTCTTGGGCATTGGAACTCCCTCAGTGGGTGGAATAATGGGTCTGGTGGTTAACAGAGCCATCATTTCTATGAGCTGTGACACTTGTGTTTTGAGGAGCTCGATCTAAGGGTCGCCATCAACTGCATTGGCTGCCCTGACTTTAGCGACAGATCTTGGCCTCTGGCCTAGTTTCTTCTCTTTTTCCAGTATGGCCTCCTCTTCACGTACAATCCGGATCAGGTCCAGATATTTCAAGAGGCCACCATCTTGACGGGTTCTCAAGAGAAGATTGATTGGGTCTAAAGGCTGAGCGCTCCTCAAAACTTGCTGGGCTTGGATTTCATCCACCTTCCAGGGATCTAGACCCTTCTTCAACAAGATCTGGTGTATAATCGTGTCCAAACGGTAGATAAGATCAGAGACCTTCTCTGTTCGCCCAAACGTCCTGCAGAATGTCCAAGTAGTCTTGGGAAACACAATTTCGCTTGCTGAGCTTCAAATTGTGGATGGCCTCTGAGGAAGGCCCTCTTAGGCTCTCTCTGTGATTCTCTGTTTCTTGTGAGTCTCAGGAATGTCCCATTCATCCAGGGATTGCATGGTCTGGTCTAGCCACTCTTCAAAGTTGTGCTCTTCTGGAGACACGGGTTGCCTTCCAGAGAAAGCGCCAAGCTTGCGATATACAGTTCCAGAATATATTGGAGTGTCCGTCTGGCATCTTGACACAAAGTCCCCTAGGGCTGCCAGGAGGGAATTTTCACTGTAGCTACTTTCGCCTGTGTGGAGCTGGTAGGACCCTTGTCCGGAACCTTTGGGTGTATTAGACAAAACTTTGTCTTGTTGGCCAGTTGCACACTTGTGCCTTTGAAATTTTCAGGTACCCCCTTTCTCCACTCCAACAGTGCATGAGTGTTGGAGGTCCCACGATCTGGTCTGACAGCAATCACCCATGCCTTCTGGTCCAGGGACAGTGCCTTTACAACTTGACTGATTTGTTTTTCCTCCCATGTCTCCCCTGGGAGCTCAATTGCCATGCTCGCTTCTGAGTTGGGGGTGCCTTCTGCCTCGCATCACTGAATCACTCACAGGGTAGGATCCATTCTGGTGTTCATAAGGGTGTCCTCTGGGGGGGTTTAATTGTAGAATAACAGGATCCCGGATGAGCCCCCACGTGTAGCACTCACCCCAGTAGGAGCTGCTGATGAATGTTTCATCCTTTACTCTGCCTATCAACCCCAAGAATAGACTCAACTCCTCTGGCACACCTCTATGGTGATGTTTGTGCAAAACTAGGGATGAGCTGGGTGTTCGAGTCGAATGTTATGGGCAACTTGTGCAATATTCGAGTGGCGCTCATGGCCCATAATGCACTGCGGGATCGCAGTGTATTGCTGGCTGATGATTGGCCAAGCATGCACTATGACCCGCATGCTTGGCCAATCACAGTGCCGGCAGCGAGGAGAGCCATAATTGGCCACAGGCAGGATGCCCATGGCCAATTATGGCTCAGGGGGTTTAGTACACGCCCCACACTATATAAGGCTGCCTGCACGGCGGCCTTGCGTAGTGTGTTGCAGGTGGCTCAGAGACAGATAGGCAGAGACAGTGTCTAAATTTCTTTTGAACCTAGTGCAATTACAGTAGGTGTATTGTGTCCCCTGCATAGTGTACACCTGAAGCTACTCCAATTGCTGGTGTTGTTCTGGTCTTATACCACAGGCAGCTGCAGCAGTTACAGTCGGTCTATTGTGCCACCTGCACAGTGTACACCTGAAGCTACCCCAATTGCTTGTGTTGTTCTAGTCCTATACCACAGGCAGCTGCAGCAGTTACAGTCAGTGTACTGTGTCATCTGCTCAGTGTGCACGTAAAGTTACCCCAATTGCCGGTGTTCTCATCTCCCTGCAGGCCATTAGTATGTCTGGAAGAACAAGGAGAGGCAGACAGTCACAAGCCAATAAAAGAGGGCAAACAGGATCTTTGTCTAGAGGCAACAGTACTGGTCATGGACGCGGTGCATCATCATCAGCAAGTGGCAATGGGACACGCTTGTCCTTATTTTCGACAGCTGGACGTGTTGAGCCGAAGACTTGGTAGAGTGGTTGACCAAGCCCTCCTTATCCTTTCTCAGCCAGGCTCAGGGTACTGGCAAAGCAGCTGCCAACGCGCCCTCTTTCCTCGTCTCAATGGCATCAGTCACTCCTTCCTTAGACCCACTATGTCCTCCTGAGGAGTCCCCCGAACTGTTTGAGCACAGTGTTGGGTACATGCTTCATGAGGATGCCCAGCGTTTTGAAGGCTCTGATGATGATACCCAGCTAGAGGAAGGCAGTAGCATGAGCCCAGAGAGAGGGGATGCCCAAGAAGGACAGCAATCTGGCAGTCATGTTCCACCAGCTGCAGCAAACTGCCAGGTTTGCTCCAGTGATGAGGAGGGAGGGGATGATGAGGTCACTGACTCCACGTGGGTACCTGATAGGAGAGAGGAGGTGGCACATCTCCAACAAGGCAGGATGCCCTCCAGGGGCCAGCTTAAGGGCAGCACACCGACTGAATCACACCGCAGAGCTCCGCCTGTGCAGACGAGTGCATCAGATCACACCGCTACTATTTGCAAGATATGTCTCAAGCCTATCTCACGTGGCCAAAACATCAGCCACTTGGGCACCACATGCTTGACCAGACATATGTTGACCTGCCATGTAGTTCGTTGGCAGGCGTACCTTAAAGACTCACACCAAAGAACAAAGCGGACCTCTCCTTGCTCCTCATCTGCTGGGATCTCCAACCCCACTATACCTTCAGTCCTCTCTGAAACCTGCACTGAGAGGAATGAAGGTGTAGAATTAGGCGCGTCACAGCCAAGTACTTGCGGGCACTCTGGTAGCAGTACACCGACATCCGATTGGAGCAGGAAAATTTCCCTGCCCCAGCTGCTGGACCCCCGAAAGAAGTTCACTCCCAGCCATCCACATGCCCAGCGGTTGAATGCTAGCTTTGCTAAATTGCTAGCACTTCAACTGCTGCCTTTTCAGTTGGTATACCTGTGAGTTTGTACAATGTGCGGTTCCTCAGTGACAGGTTCCCAAACGCCTCTTTTTCTCACGGAAGGCGATGCCGGCTCTCTTCCGGCATGTGGAAGGCAATGTCCTTGCCTCGCTGGACAGGGCGGTCAGTGGTAAGGTACATATTGCCGCTGACTCATGGTCCAGCAGGCATGGACAGGGACGTTACCTATCTTTCACGGCGCATTGGGTGACTCTTCTGGCAGCTGGGAAGGATGCAGGACAAGGTGCAGTAGTGTTAGAGGTTGTTCCACCACCACACCTCCAAAATGCTACTACTGGTTGTGACATACCTCTCTCCTCCACCCCCTCCTCTTCTTTTTCCTCCATGGCCTCTTCCTGTGCTTTGTCCTCTGAACCAGCGGTGCTCCGTAGGTTCAAGGGGCTACGCAAGTACGCAGGCAAAAAAATGCCATGCTGTGCTTGCGCTGGGGTGCTTGGGGGACAGGAGCAACACTGGGGCAGATATTCTGTCAGCTCTGCAGGGGCAGACTGAGAGGTGGTTGATGCCACACCAGCTTAAGCCAGGAATGGTGGTTTGCGACAATGGCACCAACCTCCTCTCCCCCCTCAGACAGGGACAACTGACCCATGTGCCCTGTGTGGCTCACGTGCTTAACTTGGTTGTGCAGCGGTTCTTGAGCAGGTACCTGGGCTTACAGGATGTCCTGAGGCAGGCCAGGAAAGTCTGTGTGCATTTCCGCCGGTCATATAATGCCAGTGCTCGGCTGGCTGAGCTCCAAAAGGAATTGAACCTGCCCAAGAACTGCCTTATCTGTGACATGCCCACCAGGTGGAACTCAACGTTGGCCATGCTGCAGCTGCTGCACACGCAGCAGAGGGCTATCAATGGGTACCTGTGCAACTATGGCACCAGGTCAGGGGAGCTCATTTTTTTCCCCCACGCCATCAGGGATGCATGCACTGTCCTGTAACCATTTGAGGAGGCCACGAGGATGGTGAGCAGTGACAGTGCATGCATCTGTGACACTGTACCTCTTGTCCACCTGTTGGAGCACACGCTGTGTGGAATAATGGACAGGGCACTTGAGGCAGAATAGAGGCAGGAAGAGGAGGACTTCCTTGCCTCTCAAGGCCCCCTTTATCCAGACAGTGTTCCTGCTGTCCCGCCAATCACACAGGAAGAGGAGGAGGAGGATTGTGTCAGCATGGAGGTGGAGCCTGGCACTCAGCATCAGCAGCAGTCTTTTAGGGATGATTTACAGTCAGGGAGGAGGTAGCAGCGAATCATGTCGTCCTTAGTGACTAAGGACTCTGGATCGAATGCCTAAACTAACCTACGCTGCATGGCCTCCCTGATCCTACAAAGCCTGCAGAAGGATCCTCGTATTCAGCGGATCAATGAGAGGCATCATTACTGGCTGGCAACTCTCCTTGATCCACGGTACAAGGGTAAGGTTGCATCTCCAGGAGGCCTTGCAGAAAGGTCTGTGCAACGCTGTTAGGGTCCAGGTGTGGGAGCCCGACTTTGTAGGAGGAGACCTCTCTTACAGCGCTGGTTCAGGAGCCGCTGGAATGGGAACAGCGGTCTCGAGAGCACAGTGGGTAGGAGGGCCTGCTGGATAGGACCGCTGTAGCTGGTAGTGGAGCGGAGATCCCTCTGGAAGGCTGAGCGACTGGAGGTTGCTGGAAGGCTGAGAAATGCAGGCAGTAGCTTCAGAAGCCAAGGACTGAACTGGCAGCAGGCTGGAGGAGAGTCAGACGGTCCGGGTCAATAGGTCAGCAGACTGGTGGTAACAGCAGGCAAAAGAGGTGTCGGTAAACTGGCAGAGGTTGGCAACGGAATCGCAGGCAGAAGAGGTATCGAGGTCAGGCAAGCCAGGTCGGGATTGGAGAAGGCAGAGAAGTCAAGCAGGCCGGGTCGGTAACGGTAGCAGGTAATCAGGTTCAGAATCAGGTATTCAAGTAATCGGGTTCTGGATCAGGTATTCAGATACACGGAAGCTGAGACGAAACAGCGCCGCACCGGCGCACTTGAGGAACCTTTAAACGTTCAGTGGCGGGAAGTAGCGCACGCACGCCACTCACGACCACGCGAACGAGCACGCGCACGAACGCCACTCACGAACGTGCACACTAACGCGCAAACGAACGCGCATGCGAACGCGTACGCGAACACGCAGAAAACACGCGCCGACGCCTGTGTGCACGCAGCTGTACCTGTTCATTGCTGGTAAGTTCCTGACAAACGTGTTCCCAGAGACTGGGAGGTTACAAATTCCTGGTCCTGGACAACTTGTTGCTGAGGCTTCGGTCAGTCACAGAAGGAGCGGTGGAGAAGGTGGCCATCTGACCGATGTGTTCAGACCATTTTATAGTCCGCAGCCCCAAGGTATTATTGGTTCCAGCAACCATCGCCAGCGTCTGATTTACATGGTGCAGGAATACCTAGGGGCAAGGTCAGACTTGGACACCTTTCCCACTGAAAATCCTCTGGGTTACTGGGTCTTGAGGCTGGATCACTGGCGAGAGCTTGCACAGTATGCAATTGAGCTACTGGCCTGTCCTGCATCCAGGGTTCTTTCAGAACACACATTCAGTGCGGCTGGAGGCTTTGTAATCGATCACAGGGTGCGCCTGTCCACCGACTCAGTTGATCGACTGACCTTCATCAAGATGAATCAGTCTTCGATCACCACCAGCTACCAAGCACCTGAAGCTGATGTAACCGAATAATTTTTTTTGAAATGTCACATCCCTTCAAGACTGCCTTTGTTCATGCTGAGTGACTATCCTGTTATGCTGACTGACTATCCTCTTCTTCCTCAATGATCCTGCTGATAGCTTGGCAGAACATTTTTGGTTTTGGGCACCGCCACCAGTGGCTAAGGCCCAATTTTTCAGCCCCTGTTTAACAGGGGCAAGTAATTACAATTTTTGATGCAATACTTTGCAGCAGGGCTCATTCTTGCACTCCAGCCAGAGTATCTATGAGAGGTTGCAGTGTCATGGCACCAGCACCAGTGCCTAAGGCCCAATTTTTAACCCCCTGTTTAACAGGGGCGTGTAATTACAATTTTTGATGCAATACTTTGCAGCAGGGCCCGTTACAGCACCCACGAGAGTAACTGTGAGGACTTACAGTGTTGTGGCACCAGCACCACCAAAGGCCCAATTTTTCTACCACTGTTCAACAATGGTATTTAATTACAATTCTTGATATAATAGTTCACAGCAGGGCATTCCAGCACCCACCAAGAGTCACTTTGAGGGCTTACAGTGTTGTGGCAACACCAACACCTTAGGTCCAAATTTCTGCATAGCATATAGGACAGGCCACTACTTTCAAACATCCAACTTACAAATGTCTCCTACTTGCAAACGGAAGGAGAAAACAGGAAGTAAGATGAAAAAAAGATGGATGGCAAAAAAATTATACAGGAGTGATAACCTTTCCCTGTGTTTTCCAAAAAGCTTAAAAATTGATTTTTTTGACTGGAGCTACACTTTAAAAATGTACCAGTTCAAAATTGCAAACACATTCTACTTAACACAACAAACCTACACAGTCCCTGTCTTGTTTGCACCGCCTGTATACTGCTGTTCTGAGTATATAGGAACTGGGGGCCCCACACCTTTCCTTTTTTTAATTTGGGTACAGGTTCCCCTTAATATCTGTACAAGACCCAAAGGGGCTGGTAATGGGCAGGGGGGGGCTACCCATGCCATTTTTTTCAATGATTTTCATCCATATTTTTTTTTTTTTTTTTTATAGCCAGCTCAGTAAAACCACTGATCTCTGAGGAAAACCCAGTCCTCACGTCCGCCACGTGCTCAGGTTACCTCTCATCTCTTTACATCATGGTGGCTTTTTTTTTTATTTTTTTTTTTTTTATTATTATTATTAAATTGTATCATATGCAAAATCCAAACCAATTTTCATGGCTCAAAACCTTCCCTTTTTAACTTCCTCATACTTCCCTTACTAAATGTGCATCCCCGCCCTCCCCTACTTATTCACCCCCCCACCTCCCCTATCCCCCCTGGTAGATCGGTATATGAGTAGATACGTTTTACTTCTCAATACCCACTTATATCATTGATCTTAATCCTTCTGAGGTGCTCCATCTCCCTTTAAATTCCTGCCAACTTTTCCATTTCTCCAGCGTGTACTTATTGCTTCTACCCCCCAAGCTGTCCTCCGAACATTCCATCCTATAGATCCCCTCTACGGCATCCACCCACTCCCACATCGTAGGCGCTTCCGGCTCTTGCCATTTTTTTGGGATTAGTTTTTTCCCCGCATTTAATAAATGTGGGATCAATGACTTCTTGTACTGCTTTACACTGCCCTCTGTGGCATGAAACAAGACAACCCATGGATCTGCATTTACTACCGAGCTAGTTATAGTTTTAATGTGTGATAAAATCTGGTTCCAATAGATCTTGATCTTGGGACACCCCCACCAAATGTGGGCCATGGTACCTATTTCCCCACATCCCCGCCAGCATTCTCCTGTCTGATCTATTTGAAATTTGCTTTTTCTATCTGGGGTATAGTACCACCTCGACAGACATTTATAATTCATCTCTGCGGTTTTTGCATCAATAGCTGAGCTATGGGCCAATTTGAAAATTTTTCCTAACATTACCTTATCTTTTTGTGAACCTAAATCCCTTTCCCATTTTTTGACGAATGGAGGTATTCCCAACTCCCCGGTCGACAACAGTAACTTGTACCATCTGGAGACTGTCCCCTTGGAATTCTTTGATATGGACGTCTGTTCCAGTGTAGTCATTTCCTCAGTCGCCCTGATTGGTTGTGGTAATGTCTTTATAAAACGGGAGAGCTGGCAATACCTCCACTCATCAACCACCATTATGTCTGTTTTTTGTTTTAATTCGTGGAAAGGTACAATATTACCTTCCTTCATTACGTCTTTAAGCTGTGCTTCCTCCTTTACCCAATTACCTCCTATTTCCGTACATCCTGGTAAAAAATATTTATTGTCTTTTAGTGCCATAAGGGGTGAATTATATTTTCCGTTAACGTGTTTATATACCATATCCCATATTCGAAACGTGTTGCGTGTTATATTATTTCCTAATCCTAATTTCTGCCTCTTATGTGGGGGATTCCATATTTGTTTGCCTAATTGTGCTCCACAGCTCTCGTGTTCAAGTTTTACCCATTTTTTTTTCCGTATTCTCTCTTTTGGTCCACTCACTCACCCTAGACAGGGCTACCGCTTTATAGTACAGCTGAATGTCTGGGATTGCCAACCCCCCTTTATCTTTTGGTTGTCTAAGACTCGCAAATGCTATTTGGGGTTTTTTGTGTTTCCATATAAATTTATATAGAACTGTCTTCAGTTTAACCAGGTATGTATTAGATAGTGCTATCGGTAACATCTGCATACGATACAGGATTTTTGGGAATATTATCATCTTTACGATGTTAATACGCCCCAGCCAGGATATCAAGCTTTTGTTACACCTCTTACACTCCGCCTTAATTTAATTTAGTAATGGTATGTAGTTGATGCGGTAGAGTCTCTTCTCAGAGTTGGCCAGTTTAATACCGAGGTATTTAAGTTCCTTTCTCCACGGAAAGCACCAATTTTGTTGAAGTGCTTGCGCCTCAATCTTGTTTATATTTATGTTTAATATTTCTGATTTTGATCTATTTATTTTAAAGTTGGACAGCTCTCCATATTCTTCTAATAGTCTTATTAAATTAGGGATAGACCGTTTGGGATTACATATATAAAATAATACATCGTCTGCGAAGGCTGATAGTTTGTGTTCTTCCTTCTCCATTTTTACCCCCGATATATCAGGACTGTCTCGAATTGATGCAAGGAGGGGTTCTAAGGACAACACAAACAGGAGGGGTGACAGGGGACATCCCTGTCTTGTCCCTCGTTTCAGTTCAAATTTAGCAGATACCTGTCCATTAACTTTTACTCGCGCAGTGGGGTAATTATATAAAACTCTCACCTTCTGGATTGTTGTTGATCCAAATCCCATCTTCGCCATAGTTTGGAATATAAACCCCCAGTCCACTCTGTCGAATGCTTTCTGTGCATCCGTGGACAGAAGTAGACTGGGGGTCTCCCTCCGTTGCATCTGTTGTATCAACAGCAGGGTTCTCAGACCATTGTCTCTCCCTTCCCTTCCTGGTACAAACCCCACCTGGTCTGGATGGACCAGGCTCTTCATCAGGACCCTCAGTCGCTCTGCTATGATCTTTGCGTATAATTTTGTGTCTGTGTTGAGTAACGAAATTGGCCTGTAGCTGGTGCATTGGGTTGGGTCTTTCCCATCCTTGTGAATCAGTGTAATTGTGGCCGCTAGACCCTCACTAGTCATATTGAATTCCTCTCCCAACCCATTGAAATAATGACATATTTTTGGGATTAAAATTTCTCTATAGATTTTGTAATAGAGTATTGTAAACCCGTCTGGTCCTGGAGATTTTCCCGAAGATGATTTTGTCAAAGCCTTGTTTATTTCTTCGACCGTAATTGGTCGATCAAGGGACTCCCTTTCTGCCGAACTGATTTTGGGTAGTCTGATTTTTTTTAGGAAGGCAGCAATATTCTTCTCACGGAGCTCACCCTGTACCTTTTGCTCACTAACTGAGTAAGTCTCTTCATAATATTTCCTAAAGGTTTCCGCTATTTCTTTTGTTGAGAAAACCATATTTCCGTTTTTGTTCATTATTTTACCGATAAAATTTTTTGTTTTTTCTTTTTGCACACTCTTGGCTAAATATTTACCCGTTTTGTCTCCCCAGAGGTAGCGTTCGCGAGCTCTACTGTTTAATACCCTCCTGGTGTCTTGTTCTAGAAGGTCCTTTAATTCCTCGCGCTTCTTTATTAATTTTTTGTATGTAATCTCCCTTTGGGGCTGACTTTTTTTATGCTCTTGTTCTAAGTTAAAAATTTCCTCCGTTAACCTTTTCGTTTGCATGGCCCTCATTTTTTTCCTTTTTGACCCTGCTGCGATCAGTATCCCTCTTATATAGGCTTTATGTGCTTCCCAGACTATTGGGCCTGCTATCTCCGGGGTATCATTCATAGCAAAATAATGTTCAATTTCTTTGCCAATCCTACCTCTATCTTCTTCATTGTAAAGCAGATCTTCATTGATCCGCCATGTCGAGGATCTTATCCTATTGCTAAGATTCTTGATTTTAATTTTAACAGGGGCATGATCTGAGAGGGTAGTTACTTCTATTCTTGCATCAACCATCTGATCTAATAACCCATGATCTATAAAAATATAGTCAATACGGGAGTATGTCGCGTGTACCGGGGAATAAAACGAATAGTCTCTACTTTTTGGATTCATAACTCGCCACGCGTCTACCAGTTGGCCAGTAAATAATTTTTGCTGAATATTTCTTAGCTGATCGTTCCTCATCCTCTGTATCCCGGACGAGCTGTCTACTCCCGGATTGAGACAAAAATTAAGATCCCCTAGCAATATCACATATCCTATCTTAAACTTAGTTAATTTGTTTAATATCGACTGTAGGAACCCGATAGGGTTAGTATTCGGGGCATAGATGTTCACTATTGTGCACTCTGTCTCATCTAGTGTACCCTTCAGGAACAGATATGATTTTCATCCATATTGACGGGCCCAGACATTACATTAAAACCGCAAACAGTTTTAAATTATTTTTTTTCGTTAGAAATGTCATTTTGTGCAGGGACTGTTCTAAGCACGGGAAACATGTGCCACTTCACAGGCATACTATAGACACCCCCCAGGCACAATATTTAAAGGAATATTTCACTTTTTTTCACTTTAAGTGTCATTAAAATCAGTGCTCCTGAAAAAAACTGCAGTTTTTAAAACTTTTTTTGCATTGATACATGTCCCCTGGGGCAGGACCCAGGTCCCCAAAGCCTTTTTTAGGACAATAACTTGCATATTAGCCTTTAAAATTAGCACTTTTGATTTTGAATGTTCAAGTCCCATAGACTTTAATGAGGTTCTAAAGTTCATACAAATTTTCGGTCCATTCGCAGGTTCTGGGGCGAACCGAATCGGGGGGTGTTCGGCTCATCCCTATGCAAAACCTAACAGTAAGGAGAAATACAGTAATGGTACACTATGTAGTATGTTTACCGTAGCCTTGCAACTCGTCACTTCGCCAGCTGTAGTAATAGATGGAGTCTCACACAAGTTGTCAATTAACCACTTAAAAAGTTTACTGAGAAAATACTTAGCACAATAAACAAAGTGGTAATTTACATATAAAGAATGTCAATAGATACCAGTCAATGTGTACATGAAACTTCAAAATTCAATGACCACCATAAGGATGTACGTGCAGACAGGCGCACAGTAAGCCCTTGAACACACGGTTGGACATTTCGACAACAAAATCCGTCAGATTTTGTCCGAAACTGGTGTTACATACACACGGTCGGACAAAGTTGTCGGAAAATCTGATCGTTCGTAACGTGATGACATTATTTCGTTACGACGGGACTACGTTCAGGCTAGTAGCCAATAGCTTTGGCCTAGGAATTTGACCTGAGCATGTGTAGCACTTTGTCCGATCGGAATTCTCTACAAATGATCGGACAAAGTCCGATCGGATCATGTTGTCGGAAAATTTTATAGCCCAGCTCTAAAACTTTGTCGGTCGGATATTCCGACGGAAACAGTCCGATGTAGCCCACACATGGTCGAATTATCCGACAACACGGTCCAAGGGCTAAGACAGACGCCCAATATCTTCAAACACTTATATTGAGCGCCTTCCCACTGACCACCAAGCATGCACACCACATCTACAATAACTGTTGTGAACACACTGTAGTACAAACAATAAATATATCCTGTGCTCAAGGGCTCCCCCTAGGTTTTAATGCAGGTTGTAATGCAATGTTCGCGTCTGCAAAGTGAACTACAGTACTTTGTAGAAAGTGATAGAAGTCCCTTGTCTTCTTGGTCTTCAGCTAGCTCAGGATATTAGACTGCAGTATTTGTAAATCCAACAGGGAAAACAAGTGTACAGCAGACTGTATGATAGGTGATGTGCTGATAATAGTGTACTTGCAAAACAGAAGGCACTTATAATACTTCCTCCTTAGCAGTGGTTGTGATGCAGAATTAACTTTATAGCACAGGGAAAGCAACCCTGAAGTTACACTGTATGCAGCGTATAGATAAATGAGAACACTTCTGTGGGACTACAAGTCTCACTAGCAGTCTGTAACTAAATAACACAGCAACAGTGCACTACATTGATCTGGGCAAGTGCCCGCTCACCACAACAGGCCTAGATGATTGCAAGACTCCTATCCTGGTATCTCAGTCCCTGTCCAAGCTGGCGCCATCACACGGCACCGCTCCTTCTGATGATGGATAAAACTGTAATGCAGGAAACCTTTAGAAAACTTGGATCCTCCGGTCCATCCACACGCTGGTCCAGCTGACTGTGCTCTGGAACTCCTCAGAGGCCAACGATTCCGCTCCGCGCTTTCCAGGCCACAGTCCATCTGTCACACACAGACCTTACTACAGTCAGGCTTTGAATGGCATCCCAAGAAGCCAGGAAAATGGCCACGCTGCCCCTTTTATGTCCCTAGCCAGCAGGCTGTTCTGTGACCTGGCATTAGGGGGAGGGGAACTGGGCATTGTGGGTCAGTAGTTCACAGACTGTGTTTTAGCACGAATCACTTCCTCATTCACTACATCTCCCACAATGCTTTGGAGTGTGGCTTTAATGAAACCAAACAAAAGTCTTAATAGCATTAAATAGAAAGGACAGTAGAGGGAGCCAAACTCTTATTTAACCACTTTTTTTTTTTTCTTTAAATGCTGTGGTTTACAACTGCTTTAAAGTGGTTGTAAACCCTTACAACACACTTTTTGCTACAGGTAAGGCTGTAATAAGTGTAGCGCAGGGGTTTTGCCACCCAAGTTACTATGTTAAACAATGTGATGTTCTTTAACCACTACAATACAGGGCACTTTCGCCACCCTTCCTTCCCAGCCCAATTTTCAGCTTTCATCGCTCTTGCACTTTCAATGACAATTGCGTGGTCATGCTACACTGTACCCAAATTACATTTTTATCATTTTGTTTGCACAAATAGAGCTTTATTTTGGTGGTATTTTTTCACGACTCCGTTTTTCATTTTTTTGTGATATAAGCGCAAAAAAAGCGGAAATTTGGAAAAAAAACAATATTTTCTTTTTTCTATTTTAAAAGAAATCCAATAAAATCAAATTTTGTAATAAATTTAAGCCAAAATGTATTCTGCTATATGTTTTTGGTAAAAAAAATTCTGTTAATTGTATAATAATTTGTTTGTGTGATCACGGACATATGTGTGCAGATAATCATTGGAACATGTGATTTTAGTGGGACATATGTGGGGGACATGTGTTTTTTTATTTGGGGACATGTCTTTTTATTATTTGGGGACATGTGTGTTTTGGGGACATGTCTTTTTATTATTTGGGGACATGTGTGTTTTGGGGACATGTGTGTTTTGGGGACATGTGTGGTGACGTGTGTATTGTGGTGACATGTGTGTTTACACTGTGTGGTGATTTGTGTTTACACTAGACTGGTGATCAGTTAGTAAAAAGCTGTAAAAACAGCTCATACTGATCACCAGCCGGCTGCAGCGATCTGCTCTCCTCTCCTCAGTGATGACTTCTATGTGAGGAGAGGAGGAGCCGATTGCCTAGCAACCGGCTGTTTGTTTACATCACATGACGGCTGTGATTGGACACGGCCGTCATGCGATCAGGAGGGCCAATCACAGAGCCCTCCTGCCGATCTGAGATGCGCCGTGTCCGGGTAACACGAGCACATGGCTCCCACCCGGCCGTATATGTGCATTGGCCGGGTGGGAGCTGTCTACTTCTGATAGGACGTTCAGGAACGTCCTTCAGAAGGAGGGGGATCGCGCGCGTGCGTGTCCGCGCAGCGGCGCGATCCCGATGTGCTTGTGTCACCCGGACACGGCGCATCTCGGATCGGCAGGAGGGCTCTGTGATTGGCCCTCCTGATCGCATGACGGCCATGTCCAATCACAGCCGTCATGTGATGTAAACAAACAGCTGGTTGCTAGGCAATCGGCTCCTCCTCTCCTCACACAGAAGTCATCGCTGAGGAGAGGAGAGCAGATTGCTGCAGCCGGCTGGTGTTCAGTATGAGCTGTTTTTACAGCTTTTTACTAACTGATCACCAGTCTAGTGTAAACACAAATCATCACACAGTGTAAACACACATGTCACCACAATACACATGTCACCACACATGTCCCCAAAACACACATGTCCCCAAATAATAAAAAGACATGTCCCCAAATAAAAAACACATGTCCCCCACATATGTCCCACTAAAATCACATGTTCCAATGATTATCTGCACACATATGTACGTGATCACCTGCACACATATGTATATGATCATTTGCGTACATATGTTCGTGATCACACAAACCAATTATTATACCCTTAACTGAATTTTTTTTACCAAGAACATATAGCAGAATACATTTTGGCTTAAATTTATGACAAAGTTTGATTTTATTGGATTTCTTTTAAAATAGAAAAAAGAAAATATTGTTTTTTTTTCCAAATTTCCGCTTTTTTTGCGCTTATATCGCAAAAAATTAAAAACGGAGTCGTGAAATAATACCACCAAAATAAAGCTCTATTTGTGCGAACAAAATGATAAAAATGTCATTTGGGTACAGTGTAGCACGACCGCGCAATTGTCACTGAAAGCGCTAGAGCGATGAAAGCTGAAAATTGGGCTGGGAAGGAAGGGGGGCGAAAGTGCCCTGTATTGTAGTGGTTAAAGAACATCACATTGTTTAACATAGTAACTTGGGTGGCAAAACCCCTGCGCTACACTTATTACAGCCTTACCTGTAGCAAAAAGTGTGTTGTAAGGGTTTACAACCACTTTAAAGCAGTTGTAAACCACAGCATTTAAAGAAAAAAAAAAAAAAACCTTTCCCCATAATGTGCTAGTATGCATGCCTTAGAACGAAGCGCTCTAACAGGGCTTTCTTCCTCCCCTGGCCTTCCCTCTGGGTTTGTGGGCTCCAGCTGTATGTGTGGCTGGAGCCCACAATGACGTCACTCCCACGCAGGCAGAGAGCATTTGAGAGGTGGTGAGGAGACGTTGTATCGGCTTTAACCCTTTGAACTCCATGCTGCACACAGTGGTGGGGCTGCTTGCAGAGTGCTGCCTTGCACTTGAATGGGTCACAGTCAGTGGGTGCTACACCTGCTGAAAGCAACAGGGGGTATAGTTGGTGAACATGCCCAGCTGCTGCCTCTACAGCTAAAACATGGTGGTTAAGGGGCAGTAAAAGAACAGCTCAACAACAGGGTTTTACTGCACCTCAACAATTAAATTCTTTAATCAATTTTAAAAAAGTTTCTTTTTTTTTGTACATTGATACATGCTTATTTAACCACTTAACACCCGCCGGCCACCATATGACGTCCTGGGCTTTGTGGGGGTATATCTGAATGATGGGTGCAGCTACAGGCATCATTCAGATGTCAGCTTTTTCAGCCAGAGATTCCCTACACCATAAGAATGATCATAGCGGCTGGGTAGCTGCTTGATTATTCTTACAGGTGGCGAAAGGGGATGCCCCCCCCCCCGTGCTTCTGCCGACTCGCTGCTGCGATCGGTGAGTCAGAGAACAGATCTGCCAGCCCCGGATGGTGACCATAGATATTTCCGGTGGACCAGATGGTCGCCGGAGTCTCTATGATCGTTGGCTGCCGGGCGCGATGTTATGACGTCACGCCCGGCCTCTGCATTCAAACAAATGGCGCCGCCTCGGCTGGCAAGCCGAGATCGTTATTTTTTTTGTATTTATTTCAGACTTCCCAGCCTAGAGGTGAGATGCGAGGTCTTATTGACCCCCCCCCCATATCTCACTGTAAAGAGGACCGATTGTGCCATATTCCTATTACAAGGGATCACATTTTTTATTTATTTTTTTTGAAAGTGTCAAACTAAAAATATGTAACGTAAAATTAACAATAAAATTTTTTTTTTTTTTTTTTTTTTAAAAGTGCCCCTGCCCCCCGTGTGCTCGCACACAGAAGCGAACGCTTACGTAAGTCCCGCCCACATATGAAAACGGTGTTCAAACCGCACATGTGAGGCATTGCCGCGAACGTTGGAGCGAGAGCAATAATTCTAGCCCTAGACCTACTTTGTAATCAGTAAACTGTAATCAGTAAAGAGTCGCCTATGGAGATTTTTAAGTAGATTGGCACCATTCCAACGAGCGTTTGCAATTTTGAAGCGTGACATGTTAGGTATCTATTTACTCGGCGTAACTTCATCTTTCACATTATGCCAAAAAAATTGGGCTAACTTTACTCTTTTGTATTTTTTTTAAAGCACAAAACAAACGCATTTAAAAATTTGCTGCGCAATTACCATGCGAGATAAAAAGTTACAATGACCGCCATTGTATTCTCTAGGGTCTCTGCTAAAAATATATATATATATATATAATGTTTGGGGGTTCTATGTAATTTTCTAGCAAAAAAATGTGGATTTTTACATGTAGGAGAGAAATGTCAGAATTGGCCTGGTTGGTTAGTGGTTAATTAAAACATGTTTTAATACATTTTAAAATGTTTGTTTACATTTATTTCTTAATGTGCACATGTGTGTGTGAGTATATATATATATATATATATATATATATATATATATATATATACATACATGTGTGTTTGAGCTCTGATAGGTGGCAGAATAGAAGAAATGGTTGATCAGGATCAGTGCTGGGATGTGAGGCACAGGCACCCAGTACTAAATGAGGGGCATGTGTCCGATGAGCCTGACTCTAGTTATGCCCCTGCCTATGGACACAGTGGATATGCAATACAGGTAGGGTTGCCACCTGTCCATGATTCACCCGGACAGTCCGGGTTTGGAATTATGTGCCAGGGTTTCAGTCCACCTGAAACCCGGATACATTATTCAGACAAGAATGTGGCTCGGGATAGGGCCTGACAGGAGGGAGAGGGGGCTCAGATGTGCCGCATTACTATTCTCTTTGGAGAGCCCAAAGGTGTCCCAGGTCTGTTACAATCCTATAGTGGTCTCCAAACTGCAGCCCTTTGCTTGCTTTTATCCAGCCCTTGGGGCACTATTTCATTCAATGATACAAACAATGGAGCATGATTCCCCCCCCCCCCCCCACTGACACTATTGATGGGGCACACATCTTTCAAATTACAGCAAAAATGGGGCACAATTTCTTTCAATGACAGCAGCAATCAGGGCCAATGACTTCAATGAAGGGGCACAATTCCTCCCACTAATACCAATGATGGGGCACAATTCCTCCCACTGATACCAATGATGGGGCACCGTTCCTCCCACTGATACCAATGATGGGGCACAATTCCTCCCACTGAGACCAATAATGGGGCACTATTCCTCCCACTGACACCAATGATGGGGCACAGTTCCTCCCACCGAGACCAATGATGGGGCGCAATTACTCCCACTGTAACAAACTATAGGGCATTATTTTTTCCCACTGACATCAGGGCATTTTCTACTCCCAATGGGCACAGTCCGGCCCCTCTAAAGTGTGAAGGACAGTAATCTGGCCCTTTGTTTGGAGACCCCCGCTATAGTGTTTACGAAAAAAAAAAAAACTGTGCACCGCTAAAGTGTTTGGGTTTGGCTTGAAGAAAAAGTGGCAGCCCTAAATACAGGATGAGCATTTTACGGAAATAGGTAAATTATTATTAGTGAGAATTTCTTATTCTTTGTATCCAATCATATACCTACCTAACCCTATGAATAAAGTACAAGTCACAGCCCAGCCTCGCCCTGTGTAGGAGGAAGTGACCCTCCCAACTGCATTCTTCTCCGGTGTCAGAGAACTTCATTTCATTTCCTCGTCTGCTGTCAGCGATGGCGTCTTCTGATCTAAGAGCCGAGTTGGAATGTTCCGTCTGTCTGAACATTTATACAGATCCTGTAATGCTGAGATGTGGACACAACTTCTGCCGGGTCTGTATTGATCGTGTGCTGGATACACAGGGGGGGTCTGGAGGATATTCCTGTCCTGAATGTAGAGAGAAGTTTCCGGATCGGCCTCCACTGCAGAGGAACATAACACTACGTAACATAGTGGGGAATTTCCTGTCTGCTCAGCCACATCAGGAGGAGTCCGGGGTCTTCTGTACTTACTGTGTGGACTCTCCTGTACCTGCTGTTAGATCCTGTCTGCTCTGTGAGGTTTCTCTGTGTGATAAACACCTGAGAGTCCACAAAAAGTCTCCAGAACACGTCTTATGTGACCCCACCTTGTCCATGGAGAGCAGGAAATGCTCCGTCCATAAGAAGATCCTGGAGTATTACTGCACTGAGGATAATTCCTGTGCCTGTATGTTGTGTGTGATTGGAGGACATAAAGGACATGAGATGGAGTCACTGGATGAGGCTTCTGAGAAGAAGAAGAAGACACTGAGGAATGTTCTGCAGAAACTTCTGACAAAGAGAGAGGAGACGGAGGAAAGAGTCCAGAGTCTGCAGGAACACAGGAGGAAAGTAGAAGAAGAAGCCGCTGGTGACACCGAGAGAGTCACTGTCCTGTTTAGAGATCTCAGGAGACTTCTGGAAGACCTGGAGAAGAGAGTCCTGAGGGAAATCTCCGGGAGGGCAGAGCGGATCTCCATCTCCATCCGGGATCTGGAAATAAAGAAGGAGGAGCTGTCCAGGAAGTTGCGTCACATTGAGGAGCTGTGTAACGTGACGGATCCACTGACTGTCTTACAGGAATCAGACACAGGTGACTTGTGTGATACTGAGGATGGAGATAATGAGGACAGAGAGAGACATGAGGAGCTCCTCCATGATGGGGGTCTGGATGTGGATGGGATATCACACACATTACACACATTATCTAATATAATAACAGAGGTAAATGTATCCTCCTATATACAGGGAGCTGCAGACATATTACTGGATGTAAATACAGCTTATAATAATCTCCATATATCAGATGACAGGAAAACTGTATCCTGGTCAGATAGAAAACAGAATCGTCCACAAACACCAGAGAGATTTCAGGATCGTCCTCAGGTGTTGAGCAGTCGGAGTTTCTCCTCAGGGAGCCATTACTGGGAAGTGGATGTCGGGGGATCAGATTGGTGGATAGTCGGGATGTGTTACCCCAGTATAGACAGGAGAGGAGGGCACAACCAGATTGGATGGAATAAGAAGTCCTGGGGTTTGTACAGGAAAGGTGATCAGTGTTTGGTGATACATGACAGTAATAAGATCCTCTTACCCCCCAATATCTCCAGTAACAGAGTCAGGATATATCTGGATTATGGGGTCGGACGGATCTCCTTTTATGATCTGTGTGACCCGATCCGACATCTCCACACCTTCACCACCACCTTCACTGAGCCCCTCCATGTTGGGATATGGGTATATAAAGGTTGTATAAAGATCTGTGGGGGGAAACAGGAGATGTGAGAAATGTCAGAATTGGCCTGGTTGGTTAGTGGTTAATTAAAACATGTTTTAATACATTTTAAAATGTTTGTTTACTTCTCTCGGACCCCCTCCCCTCCTGTGCCCTTCTCTCTTACCCCCTCCTTTCCTGTGCCCTTCTCTCCCACCCCCTCCCCTCCTGTGCCCTTCTCCGGGACCCCTCCCCTCCTGTGCCCTTTTCTTCGACCCCATCCCCTCCTGTGTTCTTTTCTGGGACCCCCTCCCCTCCTGTGTCCTTCGCTCGGATCCCCTCCCCTCCTGTGCTCTTTTCTGGGACCTCCTCCCCTCCTGTGCCTTTCTCTTAAACCCCCTCCCCTCCTGTGCCCTTCTCTCGGACGCCCTTCCCTCCTGCGCCCTTCTCTCGGACCCCCTCCCCTCCTGTGCCCTTTCTCGGACCCCCTCCCCTCCTGTGCCCTTTCTCAGACCCCCTCCCCTCTTGTGCCCTTCTCTAGGACCCCCTCCCCTCCTGTGCCCTTCTCTAGGATCCCCTCCTGTGCCCTTTCTCGGACCCCCTCCCCTCCTGTGCCCTTTCTCGGACCCCCTCCCCTCTTGTGCCCTTCTCTAGGACCCCCTCCCCTCCTGTGCCCTTCTCTAGGATCCCCTCCTGTGCCCTTCTGTGCCCTTCTCTCGGACCCCCTCCCCTCCTGTGCCCTTCTCTCAGACCCCCCTTCCTCTCTACCTGCACAGCCAAACGGAGTGGTGTCCTCTCCTCTGTGCTGCTAAGACTGCCTCTACTCAGCCAACAGGTAACAGTAACATACTTTCAGGATTCATATGACTGCTAATTGTTGTGGAGACACCTGTAATTTCAGATTCTATTTTTAGTAGAGCTGCACGATTCTGGCCAAAATGAGAATCACATTTTTTTTCTTAGAATAAAAAGATCACGATTCTCGCGACATAAAATCTTTCACATTACACAAAAAAACAAAAATGGGCTAACTTCACTGGTCAGTTTTTTTTAATTTAAATTCACTAAAGTCATTTTTTCAAAAAAAGAAATTGCATTTGAAAGATTGCTGCGCAAATACAGCGTGACATAAAATATTGCAACAACCACCATTTTATTCTCCAGGGTTTCTACTAAAAAAAACATATATTCTTTGGGGGTTCGAAGTAATTTTCTAGCAAAGTAAAAAATGATTTTAACTTGAAACCAACAAATGTCAGAAAAAGGTTAAGTGGTTAAACTTTTTTCACTTACACACAAAGTCTTTTCCATTGACAAATTGTTACAATGTTTATACTTAAGTTCAACTGATAAAGAATTGTTTGATTTTTGTCAGACTGTTTTTCTCTTCCTTTCTTCTGAGAGCTGTGGCTTCAGAAGAGCAGAGAGAATGCTTTCAATAGAAAGAATTGTGAAACACTTTAGTCAAGATCGCGTTAATGATTCTTGGCAATTAATTGTGCAGCTTTAATTTTTAGTAAGGGTCCATTTACAAGAGGTGCAAACATGCATCTCCCATGCAGGGCTGTCATCTATCAGCACATAGGTGTTGTGCCCATCCCCGTGTCAGCACCCCATTCATATCTACTTGGACATGAGGCTGCATGGACACAGCCTCTGTATCCTAATATAACATACATGCACAGTGATATGCACACAATGCCCGTCCATCCCTGTGCTGATAAGAGAGCCCTGCACAGGACACACATGTCTGATCCACATGTGAATGGACCCTAAAGAACTCCTGTACATGGAGGCTTAGTGAGCTCCCCAGGCATAAGAAAACAACAGGAGCTACTAAACCTGCCCATAGGTGGATGGAAATGTAACTGGTCCAGCAAGGACCGGACAAGTTTCAATGAACTCATGCCGTTTTTTTCAATGATTTTAATCTATGTTGCCGGGATCCGGCAATACATTACAGCCGCAAGCAGTTTTAAATGACATTTTTTTCCTTTAGAAATGTCATTTTGCTGTGGTATTATTATAAACATTGGACAGATACACTACTTTACAGGCATACTAAGGAGACCCCCCCCCCCCCCCCCCGGCACGATATTTAACCACATCAATACCAGGCACTTACCTTCCCACCCAGACCAATTTTGAGCTTTCTGCGCTGTTGCAATTTGAATGACAATTGCGTGGTCATGCTACACTGTACCCAAATGAAATTTTTACAAATAAAAAAAGACAGAAAATTTTGAACAAATATATATATTTTTTTGTTTCAGTTTCAAAACGTTGTAAATAAGTACGTTTTCTCCTTCACTGATGGGCACTGATATGGTGGCACTGATGAGGTGGCATTGACGGGCACTGATATGTGGCACTGATGGGCACTGATAGGTGGCACTGATGGGCGACACGGATGGACACTGATAGGTGGCACAAATTGGCACTGATAGCTGGCACAGATTGGCATGGATAACTGGTACGGATTGGCATGGTACGGATTGGCATAGATAGGCGGCACGAATGGGCATGGATAGGCGGCACAGATGGGCATGGCTAGGTGGCACAGATGGGCATGGATGGGCACTGACAGGCAGCATGGATGGGCACTGATAGGTGGCATTGTATTGTACTGATGGATGCCAATCAATAATGCATAGCAATCAGTGATGCCCATTGTGGGCACTGATTGGCATCCATTGTGGGCACTGATTGGCATCCATTGTGGACACTGATTGGCATCCATCGTGGGCACTGACTGGCATCCCTGGTGGTCTAGGGTTGCATACCTGCTGCTGGGCATCCCTGGTGGTCTGGTGGCGTCCATGCTGGTCCAGTGTGGGCATCCTCGGGGGGGCTGTGCTGATAATCGATGAGGACAGACCCCCCATGTCAGAAGACAGGCCGATCGGCTGTCCTCTACTCACGTCTCACAGACACGAGTGAGGAAAAGCCAATCACCGGCTCTTCCTATTTACACTGTGATCAGCTGTGATTGGACATGGCTGATCACATGGTAAAGAGTCTCCGTCGGAGACTCTTTACTGAGATCGTAGTTGCAGGGTGTAAGACTGACACCCCGCAACAACAATCGCCACGATGCACGCCCCCGGGGGCGCGCAGTGGCTCAAAATCATGAGGACGGTCTATGACGTCCAGTCAGGATTTTGAAACCACTTTGCAGCCATCATTTGACAATGGGCGGGCGGCAAGGGGTTAAAGGAATATTTCATTTTTATTGTTTCACTTCAAGCATTTTTAAAATCACTGCTCCTGAAAAAAAAAAAAAATTTAAACTTTTTTTTAGCATTGATACATGTCCCCTGGGGCAGTACCCGGGTCCCCAGACACTTTTTATGGCAATAACTTGCATTTAAGCCTTTACAATGAGCACTTTTGATTTTTCATGTTCGTGTCCCATAGACTTTAACCGGTTCCCGACCGGCGCACGCCGATGTACGTCGGCAGAATGCCACGGGCAGGCATATTGGCGTACAGGTACGTCCAACCTTTAATGCCGCCCTGCCATCATGAGCGCGCCGGCGGCGGGACCCCCGTGAGTCCGGTTGCGGGTTCCATGGACTCGATCGCCGCGGGCATACCCGCGATCATCTCACGGGGTGGCTGAATGGAGAAATGCCGTTGTAAACAGCATTTCCCCATTCTGCCTAGCAACTAGTGATGCTGATCTCTGCTCCATGTGATTGGAGCAGAGATCAGTGTTCACTAAATGAAAGTCCAGTCCCCCACAGTTAGTAACACACCCCTAGGAACACTTAACCCCTACACTGCCACCCACTGGTTAACCCCTTCACTGCCAGTGTCATTTACACAGCAATCACTGCATTTGTATAGCAGTGATTGCTGTATAAATAACAATGGTCTTAAAAATGTGTCAAAAATGTCTGAAGTGTCTGCCACAATGTCGCAGTCACAATAAAAATCGCTGATCGCCGCCATTACTAGTAAAAAAAAAAAATTATTAACAAAAATGCCATAAAACTATCCCCTATTTTGTAAACGCTATAACTTTTGCGCAAACCAATCAATAATCGCTTAATGCGATTTTTTTTTTACCAAAAATAAGTAGAAGAATACGTATCGGCCTAAACTGAAGGAAAAAACATTTTTTTTATATATTTTTGGAGGATATTTATTATAACAAAAAGTAAAAAATAATGTTTTTTTTTTCAAAATTGTCGCTCTATTTTTGTTTATAGCGCAAAAAATAAAAACCGCAGAGGTGATCAAATACCACCAAAAGAAAGCTCTATTCGTGGGAAAAAAAGGACGCCAATATATGTAGTGGTGCCCAACGTGTGGTCGCTGAGTGTGGTAGTTCCACCCGTCACCCTGCTAGGCCAGGCATTCACTTCCAGACACACGTTGCCAGACAAATGAACAGTCCTTCAGCTTGTTTTTGTTGTTTTTATTGGGAGATTTAACTTGGATAGGGGAAAGGGACATGGGATGCCCAAGTGATGAATCTTACTTAGTTTGAACAAAAGATTGTTGAATCTATATGGGCAGTCTCTAAAGCTCCACACTCCTCCAGCGCTCTACTTGAGTTCACTCCACTTTCTCTACTGCGCAATCCTAGATTCCTGTCACAGTTAGCACATGGTTAGGCCTCACTCTGAATAAGTCCCAACTGTTCCATATCCACCATTTGCTGGCAGGGGTCTGCAGTCCCCTTTGGTGTAGCAACCAATAACGATGAAAGAGTACATTTGTACATTTGAAACTTGGTGGACTACTGATACCAGTAAGTCCTGGGCAAATCCTGACAACCCTCTTGTCTGCAGCAACTTGAATTCAAATTCAACGACACCACAGTCTCTCCCTCTGACTTCACATCCAATATTGGTATGTCTCTCCCAGAGCTTCTCAATGTGCTTCTCACTCACCGACCCCGGAATGGATCCCTCCTGAATGACTTTCCTGGCAGTGCTCCCCACTGTCCTCCCTCTGCTTCTGTTCCAGACATCTCTTGATGACCCTGTATGGAGAGGTTCCTTCCCAGCTCCCAAGCTCCAGGCCTAAGGTCACCCCCTCCCCAGAAAGGGGGTTCCATCAAGGGCCACGACAGCCTAACACTCCATCACTCAGTTGTTCCACCCAACAACTCCTCCCACAGCAGGCTGACCATGAGTGTGTATATATATATATATATATATATATATATATATATATATATATATATATATATATAAGAGGTCTGCCCCCTGCCGATCCTAGTTGGGGATTGGTCAGGGCTCCCAGATACACTCCATGCCACTCCCCAGCCTAGGGTTGCCACCTTATCTTCAAGCCAAACCTGAACACATTAGCAGCGCACTGCAATTTTTTTTTAATGCAGTACCTTAAAGCTGAGGTTCACACAAAAATTGAACCTCTGCTTTTCGGAACCCTCCCCCCCTCTGGTGTCACATTTGCCACCTTTCAGGGAGGAGGAGGGTGCAGGCACTTCTGGGAATAGACTCCCAAGGGAGTCTAGGCCTCTTCCCATCTCCCCGCGCTGTCTGCGGGGACACACATGGGTCCCAGGAGATAGCGGGGACCAGTTAGGATGCGCAGTAGGGAACCGGGAAGTGAAACCGCAACGTTTCGCTTCCCGATTCCCTCACCGAGGATGGCGGCGGCAGCTGCAGAGAGCCGAGCGATTGCTCGGCTTTGGCTGCCAACATCGCTGGACCCTGGGACAGGTAAGTGTCCATTTTTTTAAATACTGCAGCTGCTGGCTTTTAATATATTTTTTTAGGTGGACCTCCTCTTTAAATTCATTACCCCTGTACAATGCAATGAATGGTAATTTTTTTATGTAGTATTCACTATACATAAAATGTTGTGATTAAATAACATTTCTGGAGGGTGTGATGGGGCCAGTATGTACAGGAGAGGAGTGCGGAGAGTATAATGGGGCAGTATGTACCGCAGAGCAGTGTGGAGGGTATGATGGGGGCAGTATGTACAGGAGAGGAGTGTGGAGGGTATGATGGGGTCAGTATGTACAGGAGAAGAGTGTGGAGGGTATGATGGGGCAGTATGTACAGGAGAGGAGTGCGGAGAGTATAATGGGGCAGTATGTACCGCAGAGCAGTGTGGAGGGTATGATGGGGGCAGTATGTACAGGAGAGGAGTGTGGAGGGTATGATGGGGTCAGTATGTACAGGAGAAGAGTGTGGAGGGTATGATGGGTGCAGTACATACAGGAGATTAGTGCGGAGGGTATGATGGGGCAGTATGTACAGGAGAAGATTGAGGAGGGTATGATGGGGTCAGCATGTACATGAGAAGAGGGTGGAGGGTATGATGGGGGCAGTATGACAGGAGAGGAGTGCGGAGGGTATGTTGGGGGCAGTATGTACAGGAGAAGAGTGTGGAGGGTATGATAGGGCAGTATGTACAGGAGAAGAGTGTGGAGGGTATGATGGGGGCAGTATGTACAGGGGAAAAGTCCGGAGGGTATGATGGGGCAGTATGTACCGGAGAAGAGTGCGGAGGGTATGATGGGGGCAGTATGTACAGGAGAAGAGTGTGGAGGGTATGATGGGGTTAGTATGTACAGGAGAAGAGTGCAGAGTGTATGATGGGGTCAGTTAGTACATGAGAAGAGTGCAAAGGGTATGATGGGGGCAGCATGTACAGGAGAAGAGTGTGGAAGGTATGATGGGGCAGTATGTACAGGAGAAGGGTGCGGAGGGTATGATGGGGTCAGTTAGTACAGGAAAAGAGTACGGAGGGTATGATGGGGCAGTATGTACAGGAGAAGAGTGCGGAGGGTATGATGGGGTCAGTTTGTACAGGAGAAGAGTGCGGAGTGTATGATGGGGCAGTATGTACAGGAGAGGAGTGCGAAGGGTATGATGGGGGCAGTATGTACAGGAGAGGAGTGTGGAGTGTATGATGGGGGCAGTATGGGGAGGGATTTCTTGCAGTGTCTGTGGGGTGACTATGGGATGATGTCCCTCAGCTGGGGTTAAGAAGCAGCTCTGACTGATGTCTGCCAGCTGGATATATGAAGTGGTCTGGGGGTGATATAAGCTGGGGGTGGAGTTGGGGGCTGAGAAGTGGTCAGATATAGATGTCTGTAATAAAAAAAGCTATTGTGCTCATTGTTGTGGAAATTTTATTATATGGACTCATGTGGACATTTTATTCTAGGGTGTGTGTTTTATGGATTGTTGTCATCTGTCTCCCAGTGTCTGATTTAATCGGGGAGCGCACTTGGGTTGAATCGGGATCAGCGGTAAAACCGTCAGTATGAAAACCTTCTCATGGTCTTGGAGGCGTGTTCTCTGTGTGTGTGGGCCTTCGCCGGCTTGTAAGTATCAAGCGCAATGCGCTGGGCTTCCTGCCTTCAAATGTCTATGCACATTAGAGAAGCAAAGTCCGCATAACGAGAGAAACATATTATATCTCCGTTATGGCTACGCTATCCCTTTTGTATACATATGTGCTTTTATAAGAGAACATTGATATCTGCTATGTTGGTATACTCGTACCGCTTATTGACAACAGCAGTAGCAATATCTCCGCAGATCTTCTCAAGCCTGTAAGAACAAGTAGAATGATCTTACTAGATACTGGTTACTCTGAGCAGTATTGAGTGGGATCCATCCTGACAAAGATGGTGGATGTGCATGCATGTGGCTGGGCGGAGGGGGCAGTGTACATGCCTCAAATGGATGAGACATGTACACTTCTCCCTCCCACTGTGGATGCCCTCCCCTTTAGTCTCATTTCCTGTGATGTCAATTTGCATGGAGGAACCGATTGGCTGTTGGGGCCATGAGTTTCTGTATTGTCATATCCTTATTTGGTCATATCCTGTGAGGTCACATCCTGTTTCTGGCTTCCTGTTTGTGTGCGAATAAAAATCCAAGAGTCTCCGCCCTGCTGGGCAGATGAAGGAACGATGGAGCTAAGATGGTGATTATGGCTGTTTACTGGGGAAAAGGGGAGACATGGGTTATTTAGAGATGCATTATATCATTATGGTGAAGGGGCATGTGTTAGCGCAGGTGAGATTGGTTATGTATAGCCAGGGCTTTTTTTTCTCAAACGATAGGTGATGGAACTCAACCACGACCACCCAAAACCCCTCCACCCACACACACCCTCCAAGTCACATCAAATAGTGGGTGTGGTCAGTCAAATTTCACGAACAGTAGGAGGGTCTTTTTTTTTTTTTGAATTGTATTTTTATTGAAAATATAAAGATAACAATGACAAAGTGTTTGCATAAATGCACAGGTAAACAGTAAGTCCATCGTATAAAACAAATCAGAAACAGCGAGGGGGGAGGGAGGAGAGGGGAGGGAGGAGAGGGGGGAGGGACAGTAGGAGGGTCTTAAAGGGGCATTAAATACCAGGATTGCATTACATACAGAGTGCAGAGTTAAGGGGGGGTTACACACAGAGTGCAGAGCTGTCACTTGTAAACACAAAAACCGGACTTCTGTGTTTACAAGTGATTGTGGTGAGCAGGCCCCCCCACCAAGGGTCTGAGCCAGAGGTGGTGGAACTGAGTTCCACCAGGTTCCCCCTGAAAAAAAGCCCTGTGTATAGCCAATTTCTCCACCACACTCATCCGCTAATTTATACAACAATAAATCATACAACTGGACTACTCAATGAAAACAACCTCCTGTTATAGGATGCCAGCACCCTGTATGTCCAGATGATGTGAAGGTAATCGATGACCACTCATATAACCCTGTGTTATCCAAGCTCTGATGCCGCCTGCACGCGACCTGTTTTTCGGTCAGAATAAACTCTGACGGTTTTTCTGACGGAGTTCTGCTGAAACGGAGCCTGGAGGAAGGAGACAGAAAGGGGCTTCAGATTACAACACAAAGACCAGCACAGTGTATTTATTGAGAAGCAATTACACTGCTGCTGTGACTGTCTCCACAGTGGTAAGTATGCTAATGGAGACCCCCCTGCCCGAATGGTCTGTTTCAGGCAGTCTGAAAACCGGGCAAATGATTCAGAATCCAGACTGTCCGGGTGAATCCCGTACAGATGGCAACTCTACCCCAGCCCCCAGATCAAAACAAACAGGCCTAGCTCACAGCTAGGCCTGCCTATATTTGCCTGCTCTGGCTATAAAAAAATCCCACAAACCTCTAGCAACCTACCTAAGGTAGAGAGTGCTACATCTAACTATATATATATATATATATATATATATATATATATATATATATGTGTATATATATGTGTGTGTGTGTGTGTGTGTGTGTGTGTGTGTGTGTGTGTGTATATATATATATATATATATATATATATATATACACACATTTTTGTAAATATTTTGTTATATCTTTTCATGAGAAATGACACTTGTCTACAATGTAAAGTAGTGAGTGTACAGCTAATATAACAGTTTCAATTTGCCGTCCTCTCAAAATAACTCAATACACAGCCATTAATGTCTAAACCACTGGCAGCAAAAGTGAGTACACCCCTAAGTAAAATTGTCCAAGCTGGGCCCAATTAGCCATTTTCCCTCCCCAGCATTATGTGTTACAAGGTCTCAGATGTGAATGGGGAGCAGGTGTGTTAAATTTGGTGTTAACGCTCTCACTCTCTCATACTGGTCACTGGAAGTTCAACATGGCACCTCATGGCAAAGAACTCTCTGAGGATCTGAAAAAATATATATGTTGCTCTACATAAAGATGGCCTAGGTTCTAAGAAGATTGCCAAGACCCCGAAACTGAGCTGCAGCGCGGTGGCCAAGACCATACAGCGGTTTAACAAAACGGGTTCCACTCATAACAGGCCTCCCCATGGTCCACCAAAGAAGTTGAGTGTCAAACCTCCAAGCTGAAGCCAGAGATATTGCCAAAGATGGGTGGAACCCCTTTAAGGGACTAGGAGGTTTTGGTGATTTTTTTTGGTTCAATTTTCTCTTGGTTCCGACAGACAGAAATGTTAATTTTAATGTGCCTGTTTCTTATCCTTGTTATATATACATTGTTCAAGCTTATTCAATGTATCTGTAATTATACAACACAACGGAATGATCCTACACAGAGAATATTAAGTGATCATGATGAAATCACTTTGTGATTTAAGAGGGGATTGAAGGGTGAGAAAGAGTTAACAAGACTGAGACATTCTATAAATTGCTGACAGGCGAATATCTTTATTTTAGGGTCTGATTTGTCACGATGACCACAGGATAGATAAGGTCTGGTAAGAACTGGTTTTGAAATTATGTCTTCAGACAAAGTCAAAACATCAGCATTAGTTTAAATTCTGTCTGAGATGTTATGTGTCATGTGATGAACTTTGTCCTTCCTTCCTCCTTTCTCTTTAAGTTGCGCAATATTCTTTGTCCATATTTTGTATAAAGGTACAACCCTTACCATTAAAACTAAGCATTCATTGAAACGGCTATTTTGTCTTGTGCAGTGAATGCTTCCAGAGCTCTGACAGAATTTCTCACTGATTGTCCAGGTCTAAGCAAATTTACCCTTTACATTTCCCTATAACTCTCCTCTCCTAAAATACTCTGCACTGCTGGAGGACTCTGCTCCTTCCTCTATAACTCTCCTCTCCTGAAATACTCTGCACTGCTTGGGGACTCTGCTCCTTCCTCTATAACTCTCCTCTCCTGAAATACTCTGCACTGCTGGGGGACTCTCCTCCTTCCTCTATAACTCTCCTCTCCTGAAATACTCTGCACTGCTGGAGGTCTCTGCTCCTTCCTCCTATAACTTTTCTCTCCTGAAATACTCTGCACTGCTGGGTGACTCTGCACCTTCCTCTATAACTCTCCTCTCCTGAAATACTCTGCTCCTTCCTCTATAACTCTCCTCTCCTGAAATAATCTGCACTGCTGGGTGACTCTGCACCTTCCTCTATAACTCTCCTCTCCTGAAATACTCTGCTCTGCTGGAGGACTCTGCTCCTTCCTCTATAACTCTCCTCTCCTGAAATACTCTACTCTGCTGGAGAACTCAACTCCTTCCTCTATAACTCTCCTCTCCTGAAATACTCTGCACTGCTGGGTGACTCTGCACCTTCCTCTATAACTCTCCTCTCCTGAAATACTCTGCACTGCTGGGGGACTCTTCTCCTTCCTCTATAACTCTCCTCTCCTGAAATACTCTGCACTGCTGGAGGACTCAACTCCTTCATCTATAACTCTCCTGTCCTGAAATACTCTGCTCCTTCATCTATAACTCTCCTCTCCTGAAATACTCTGCACTGCTGGAGGACTCTTCTCCTTCCTCTATAACTCTCCTCTCCTGAAATACTCTGCTCCTTCCTCTATAACTCTCCTCTCCTGAAATACTGTGCACTGCTGGAGGACTTTGCTCCTTCCTCTATAACTCTCCTCTCCTGAAATACTCTGCTCCTTCCTCTATAACTCTCCTCTCCTGAAATACTCTGCACTGCTGGAGGACTCTGCTCCTTCCTCTAACTCTCCTCTCCTGAAATACTCTGCACTGCTGGGGGACTCTGTTCCTTCCTCTATAATGCCCCGTACACACGAGCGGACTTTTCGACATCCAAACTCCGACGGACTGAGTCCGTCGGACTATCCGATCGTGTGTGGGCTGCAACGGACTTTAGCAAAGCTAAAGTCTGACGGACTTTAGAAATGAAGCATGCTTTAAATTTTCCCGACGGAACTCCGCCGGACCCGGTCCCCTTCGAAAAATCCGCTCGTGTGTGTGCTACTCCGACGGACTAAAACCGACGCTAGGGCAGCTATTGGCTACTGGCTATGAACTTCCTACGTCGAATCCAGTCGTACGTCATCACGTTCGACTCCGTCGGAGTTTGGTGTGATGGTGTGTGTCCAAGTCCGTTCGGTCGAAAAAGTCCGCCAGAACTCCGTCGAACTCCAGCGGAACTCCTTTGGAGGTCTGTCAGACTTAATCCCTCTCGTGTGTACGGGGCATAACTCTCCTCTCCTGAAATACTCTGCACTGCTGGGGGACTCTTCTCCTTCCTCTATAACTCTCCTCTCCTGAAATACTCTGCTCTGCTGGAGGACTCTGCTCCTTCCTCTATAACTCTCCTCTCCTGAAATACTCTGCACTGCTGGAGGACTCTGTTCCTTCCTCTATAACTCTCCTCTCCTGAAATACTCTGCACTCCTGGAGGACTCTTCTTCCTCTATAACTCTCCTCCCCTGAAATACTCTGCACTGCTGGGGGACTCTGCTCCTTCCTCTAACTCTCCTCTCCTGAAATACTCTGTACTGCTGGAGGACTTTGCTCCTTCATCTATAACTCTCCTCTCCTGAAATACTCTGCTCCTTCCTCTATAACTCTCGTCCCCTGAAATACTCTGCACTGCTGAGGGACTCTGCTCCTTCCTCTATAACTCTCCTCTCCTGAAGTACTCTGCACTGCTGGAGGACTCTGTTCCTTCCTCTATAACTCTCCTCTCCTGAAATACTCTGCTCTGCTGGAGGACTCTGCTCCTTCCTCTATAACTCTCCTCTCCTGAAATACTCTGCACTGCTGGGGGACTCTGTTCCTTCCTCTATAACTCTCCTCTCCTGAAATACTCTGCTCTGCTGGAGGACTCTGCTCCTTCCTCTATAACTCTCCTCTCCTGAAATACTCTGTACTGCTGGAGGACTTTGCTCCTTCATCTTTAACTCTCCTCTCCTGAAATACTCTGCTCCTTCCTCTATAACTCTCTTCTCCTGAAATACTCTGCACTGCTGGAGGACTCTGTACCTTCCTCTATAACTCTCCTCTCCTGAAATACTCTGCACTGCTGGAGGACTCGACTCCCTCCTCTAATACCATGTACACACGACTGGTGTGATTGTGTGTGGCCAGTCCGTTCGTATGGAAAGTCCGTCGGAACTCCGCCGAAAAGACCGTCGGACCTAGTCCCTTGAAAAGTCTGGTCATGTGTATGCGGCATAACTCTCCTCTCCTGAAATACTCTGCACTGCTGGGGGACTCTGCTCCTTCCTCTATAACTCTCCTCTCCTGAAATACTGCTGGAGGACTCTGCTCCTTCCTCTACAACTCTCCTCTCCTGAAATACTCTGCACTGCTGTGAATGGTGAGTTGCTCCCTATGTTGGGATCACATATATATGAAGGAAGGTCGGACACATTGGAGGAGGAAGCTCTTCTATGTAATGAAGAATGTTGCTCTCGGTGAGAAGAATGCGGTGAGGACACATTGTTAGATTGTACAGATATGATTTGTGTCTGAAGGGAAGAACAAGGTTCAGTTCTACTGATCACTGTCACCGATAAACCGCAATGACAACGTCTTTTATCCCATACTCACTCATATCTTATGGTGATTGGTCCTTTAAAGTATAGCCCCGCCCATCATTGTTAATGTCATTCTTTCCGGGCATCACTGGCCCCAAAAGAATGCCCTTCCAGCACTGTGTGGATGGCATCCAGCTCAGAGAAGACCCTACAGCAGGGAGGTCATGTGCTGCTCATCCTCACTCTCCATACTGGGGAATCTTTTGCTCGCACCTCCACTATCATATCGCACTACAGCTCAAGTGATTGGAGGTCTGATTTTGGCGCATCCAACTTTTCAATGAGGGGGGACCTATATGTTAAAGATGGTTTGCACCTGACTGGAACGGGGTCTGCTGTGCTGGGGGAGCACCTGAATGGAAGGGGGTCTGTTGTGCTGGGGAAGCACCTGAATGGAAGGGGGTCTGCAGTGCTGGGGGAGCACCTGAATGGAAGGGGGTCTGCTGTGCTGGGGGAGCACCTGAATGGAAGGGGGTCTGCTGTGCTGGGGGAGCACCTGAATGGAAGGGGGTCTGCTGTGCTGGGGGTGCACCTGAATGGAAGGGGGTCTGCTGTGCTGGGGGTGCACCTGAATGGAAGGGGGTCTGCTGTGCTGGGGGTGCACCTGAATGGAAGGAGGTCTGCTGTGCTAGGGGAGCACCTGAATGGAAGGGAGTCTGCTGTGCTGGGGGAGCACCTGAATGGAATGGGGGTCGGCTGTGCTGGGGGAGCACCTGAATGGAAGGGGGTCTGCTGTGCTTGGGGAGCACCTGAATGGAATGGGGGTCTGCTGTGCTGGGGGAGCACCTGAATGGAATGGGGGTCTGCTGTGCTGGGGGAGCACCTGAATGGAAGGGGGTCTGCTGTGCTGGGGGAGCACCTGAATGGAAGGGGGTCTGCTGTGCTGGGGGAGCACCTGAATGGAAGGGGATCTGCTGTGCTGGGGGTGCACCTGAATGGAAGGGGGTCTGCTGTGCTGGGGGAGCACCTGAATGGAAGGGGGTCTGTTGTGCTGGGGGAGCACCTGAATGGAAGGGGGTCTGCTGTGCTGGGGGAGCACCCGAATGGAAGGGGGTCTGCTGTGCTGGGGTAGCACCCGAATGGAAGGGGGTCTGCTGTGCTGGGAGAGCACCCGAATGGAAGGGGGTCTGCTGTGCTGGGGGAGCACCCAAATGGAAGGGGGTCTGCTGTGCTGGGGGAGCACCCAAATGGAAGGGGGTCTGCTGTGTTGGGGGAGCACCTGAATGGAAGGGGGTCTGCTGTGCTGGGGGGAGCACCCGAATGGAAGGGAGTCTGCTGTATTGGGGGAGAATCTGAATGGAAGGGGGTCTGCTGTGCTGGGGGGAGCACCTGAATGGAAGGGGGTCTGCTGTGCTGGGGGAGCACCTGAATGGAAGGGGCTCTGCTGTGCTGGGGGAGCACCTGAATGGAAGGGGCTCTGCTGTGCTGGGGGAGAGGTTTATGGGAAGGTTGGAGGAGTATATGAATGTGAGTTGGGGACCTTAGAGTGTAAGCTCCTTGAGGGTAGGGACTTATGTGAATGTATATTTAAAGAGCTGTACTAGGGGAGCACCTGAATGGAAGGGGTCTGCTGTGCTGGGGGAGCACCTGAATGGAAGGGGTCTGCTGTGCAGGGGGAGCACCTGAATGGAAGGGGGTCTGCTGTGCTGGGGGAGCACCTGAATGGAAGGGGGTCTGCTGTGCTGGGGGAGCACCTGAATGGAAGGGAGTCTGCTGTGCTGGGGGAGCACCCGAATGGAAGGGGGTCTGCTATGCTGGGGGAGCACCCGAATGGAAGGGGGTCTGCTGTGCTGGGAGAGCACCCGAATGGAAGGGGGTCTGCTGTGCTGGGGGAGCACCTGAATGGAAGGGGGTCTGTTGTGCTGGGGGAGCACCTGAATGGAAGGGGGTCTGCTGTGCTGGGGGAGCACCTGAATGGAAGGGAGTCTGCTGTGCTGGGGGAGAACCTGAATGGAAGGGGGTCTGCTGTGCTGGGGGAGCACCTGAATGGAAGGGGTTCTGCTGTGCTGGGGGAGCACCTGAATGGAAGGGGGTCTGCTGTGCTGGGGGAGAGGTTTATGGGAAGGTTGGAGGAGTATATGAATGTGAGTTGGGGACCTTAGAGTGTAAGCTCCTTGAGGGTAGGGACTTATGTGAATGTATATTTAAAGAGCTGCGTAAATTGACGGCGCTATATAAGTACCTTAAATAATAATAATATTTAAACTAGAATTGAGGGGGGAGGGCGATCTAGACTTCAATGGGGCAGTTAGGGGTCAGACAATAATGGAGGGTGGAATGGGGCTAGATGGGGGAGGGTTATGACAGGTGACAAGAAAGTTCCCATGTTGCAAACAACCATTGGAAATTCTAGTGCTATTTGTACTACTAAAAAAGATACGCAAAACACCAGAGCAAAATGTAATAATGCATTAAAGTGTTTGTACACCAATGCCAGATGTCTGCCAAGCAAAATAGGTGAGTTGGAAGCTGTGGTGCACGAGGAGAGCTATGATGTAATCGGTATTGCTGAAACTTGGCTTCATTCCTCACATGACTGGGCTATTAATATTCCTGGCTTTGCACACTTTCGGAGAGATGGGGTAAAAAGGAAAGGTGGCGGGTCTGTCTGTATGTGAGAAGTGATCTCAAAGCGAGTGTGAAAGAGGACCTGGTGGACGGGGAGTGTGATGAGTCTGAATCATTATGGGTGGATCTGCATACAGATGTGCGTAGTTCAAAGTTAATCATTGGAGTTTATTATAGACCATAAAATGTCAGTGAGGAGGTGGAGACTCAGCTCTTTGCACAGATGGAAAGAGCCGCAAGGGCTGGGACAGTGATAATAATGAGGGATTTTAACTGCCCGGAAATTGTAGTAATGGAACTGCTGGGACAGTTAAAGGGCAAAAATGTTTAAACCTTTACATTACAGGACAATTTTATGGTCCAGTTTATGGAGGCCCCAACTAGGAATGAAGCCCTGCTGGACCTGGTAATCTCAAACCAGGCAGATCTTATTACTAATGTTTATATAAAGGAACATCTGTGTAGCAGTGACCATGACATGATTTCATTTGATGTTAGCTGTAAGCAAAAAACACATACGGGAAAGATAAAAACACTTAACTTTAAGAGAGCAACTTTACCAAGGATGAGGGCTGCTCTCCAGGTCTTAGACTGGGAGGGAATATTGGCATTGATGAACACAGAACAGAAATGGGAATTCTTCAAAGTGACTGTATGTGAACGTTTAAAAGGCTAAAAATAAAACCTATGTGGCTCACGGGCCAAAGTTAAAAAGGCTATAAACAATAAGAAAAAACTTTTAAAAAATATAAAAATGAAGGAACACTATCATCGTTTAAATGGTACAAAGAATATAACCGAATATGTAAAAAGGAAATCAAGGACGCAAAAATTCGAAACGAACAAAAGATTGCATTAGATAGTAGGACAAACCCCAAAAATTCCTCACATATATTAATAGTAAAAAAGTCAGGTCTTGGCATGTAGGCCCTTTACAAAATAATCTAGATTGGGTGACTGGAGACAAAGAGAAGACAAATTTATTAAATACTTTCTTCAGTTCTCTGTATACAAAGGAGCATGGGGGAGCTCATGTTCCTAATGGGGGGTGGTAGTGATACAGCCCCAAATGATCCGCAATGGCTCAAAAGCGACATGGTCCAGAAATATTTAGACAGACTAAAGGTCAATAAAGCACCTGGACCAGATGGCATCCACCCACGGATCCTAGAAGAATTGAGCTCTGTGATTTCAAAGCCATTTTTAGGGACTTGTTAATGATGGGAATGGTACCACTGGATTGGCATGGCGCCAATGTGGTGTCCATATTTAAAAAAGGAACAAAGTCTTTACCAAGTAACTATAGACCTGTTAGTTTAACTTCTATAGTTGAGAAGATACTGGAGAGATTAATAAAAGACCACATAGACGAGATCTTGCTGGAAAAAAATATTCTAAGCAACAGACAGCATGGATTCATGAAAGACAGAAATTGTCAAACAAATCTGATTTCTTTTTATGAAGAGGTAAGTAAAACCTTGGACAGAGGGGTGGCTGCGGACGTGGTATACATGGACAAAGGGGTGGCTGTGGACGTGGTATACTTGGACAAAGGGGTGGCTGTGGACGTGGTATACATGGACAGAGGGGTGGCTGCAGACGTGGTATACTTGGACAGAGGGGTGGCTGTGGACGTGGTATACATGGACAGAGGGGTGGTTGCAGACGTGGTATACTTGGACAGAGGGGTGGCTGCGGACGTGGTATACTTGGACAGAGGGGTGGCTGCAGACGTGGTATACTTGGACAGAGGGGTGGCTGTGGACGTGGTATACATGGACAGAGGGGTGGTTGCAGACGTGGTATACTTGGACAGAGGGGTGGCTGCGGACGTGGTATACTTGGACAGAGGGGTGGCTGTGGACGTGGTATACTTGGACAGAGGGGTGGCTGTGGACGTGGTATACTTGGACAGAGGGGTGGCGGTGGACGTGGTATACTTGGACAGAGGGGTGGCTGCAGACGTGGTATACTTGGACAGAGGGGTGGCTGTGGACGTGGTATACATGGACAGAGGGGTGGTTGCAGACGTGGTATACTTGGACAGAGGGGTGGCTGCGGACGTGGTATACTTGGACAGAGGGGTGGCTGTGGACGTGGTATACATGGACAGAGGGGTGGCTGCAGACATGGTATACTTGGACAGAGGGGTGGCTGTGGACATGGTATACATGGACAGAGGGGTGGCGGTGGACGTGGTATACATGGACAGAGGGGTGGCTGCAGACGTGGTATACTTGGACAGAGGGGTGGCTGCAGACGTGGTATACTTGGACAGAGGGGTGGCTGCGGACGTGGTATACATGGACAGAGGGGTGGCTGCGGACGTGGTATACATGGACAGAGGGGTGGCTGCGGACGTGGTATACATGGACAGAGGGGTGGCTGCGGACGTGGTATACATGGACAGAGGGGTGGCTGCGGACGTGGTATACATGGACAGAGGGGTGGCTGCGGACGTGGTATACATGGACAGAGCGGTGGCTGCAGACATGGTATACATGGACATAAAACAAAAGGGGGTAGAGTATCAGCCCCTTGCCCCAACATCTGCCAACCGTTGATGGTGGACCCACTATTTCGGAGCTGGGAGATGAATGAAATGCTCTATTGGGATTCATTTACTCTCTACCATAAGATTTGTAATTGATGGTGTTCCCTTTGATTTGCGGCTTTTTTGCTGTGATATGTACTAACATCTTTTGGTCTGCCCCTTATTTGGATTTCCTGGATGGCTATAAGACTTTGAGGGTGTTGTGAAAGAAGCAAGCCTTGAAGAAGCGGATATACTTACACACCACAAAACATGTTGGCTTTGTAACTGTAACTTCTTTGTTTGATATGTTATATGTATATCCTTGTTTTTTTACATAAGGGGCTGATACTCTACCCCCTTTTGTTTTGTGTCATTACGTCCTTCTATTATCTTTAAATAAAATATTTAAATATTCATATGTATTTCTATTTGTCTGGAGGAGACCATTTAACGCCCAGATCCTTTATTCATTCCCATTCCACCGATTCAGCCTTCTTTGGTTGCTACCTCCCCTTCTTCTCAGTCTATGGAATATACACCCGTTAACCCTTTCTACACAACATATACATAGTCCACTAACAACATTTTTTTTTTAGAAAACTATTTACATAAAACAGCAGAGAGGGCCTAGGAGGCACATTCCATCGCCTAGGAGGCATTTATCAAAAATGAATCATAAATGAAAAAAATCGAAGTTGATAATCAACAGACGGCCGCACCCGGGAAAGGGACTCCTGGCAGTCAGGGAGGCTTGAAACCCCTCCAAGCCTTCAACCAAGCCCCCCGCTAGTCTCTCTCAAGCACCTGAATCTTCCCCACCTCATGTGAAATGTCACACACCACCGCCTGAACAGGAAGGACTCTATGCCGAGTGGTGACCTGACACCGTGCGTTCCAGGTGAAATAACAGACTACTAGGCTAATTAAAAAGAAGTATATTCAAACAAAAAACCCCACCAGAATGGAATGCTCCGTACACACACTCAGCATAACCCAGCCTGGAGAGGAAAGGAACACCGAGCGCCCGCCCCACCTGTTTGTACACCTCTATGTTAAATGGGCAACAAAGCAGAAAATGGTCCATAGTCTCCTCCTTATCTGCACACCCCTCCCGAGGAAAGCGGCGATCCATCTCACTGCCAGGGCTGTCTTTAAGGCAGGGAAAAAGGGGCAGCTGCCCTGGGCCCTGTCAGTGTTGTGGGGCCCAAAGCAGCTGCCTCATACTTGCCAACTATCCCAGTTTAAATTCCCCTGGCCCTTGAAGTTTTAGTCCCTTGCTTTGTCCTGATATCTCAGTGTGAAGTGCTGCTATTAATCCTGCCCAGCTCTGCCCTATTGTTGTGTACAGATGACTTACCTGCAGACCCTGTGTTTACATGTAAAGAACTGGCATTCATATGTAAATAGCTGCATCCGGCGGCATAGATATGTAAATAAAGGCGGCATTCATATGTATATCATGCTCCCTGCAGTGAGGAGAAGATGTGTTGTAACCTCTAGCAACCAATCAGTGAGCAGTATTACTGTACAATAATCTCTAGCAACCAATCAGTGAGCAGTATTACTGTACAATAATCTCTAGCAACCAATCAGTGAGCAGTATTACTGTACAATAATCTCTAGCAACCAATCAACAAGCAGAAATCATGTGCTGTAACATCTAGCAACTAATCAGTGAGCCGTAATGTGTGATGTAACCTCTAGCAACCAGTCAGTAAAGGTAATGATACGCTGTAACCTCTGACAACCAATCGCTTCCTGATCTGATACAGTAAACTGTTTTTAAGTCTAGCTGCTATTTATTGTATGTCTCAGAGCAGGTGGAGAGCGAAACTGTATGGGGGGGGGCCCAAGAAAACGTTTGCCCAGGGTCCAATCAATATTAAAGATGGCCCTGCTCACTGCGGTATTTCAAATTGCCCTGAACATAGAGCCTTCCGTGGAAGCACAACCAGGCCAGATCCCTAAATTTAAGGGGGACCCTATCCAAATTAATCAGTTTTAACCTTTCCCCCAAAATTGGGCCAGGACAATCCCTTAAGGCCAGTGGGTCATGAAAGACTCAGCTCATAAGGACTTTCCTCAGAGCGGATCTGAGATCTTCAGCCAACATTTATAAAGTGAATGTAGTGCTGCGCTATGAACCTAAATACTGTGCGTAATAAATAGCAAAGGTGCTCAATAAAAGATATGGCTGAAAGAGGCAATGTTCAAAAGGTCAATATCTATCCAGCCTTAGGCAGTATAAAAACGTGTCGCACGTCCTTCTTCGGATAAAACAATAAAAGTGTATCAATAAGACAATAAAGGTATATATAAAACACTCAAAAGATTCTTCGTAGAACAGTGATAGGAAATATATCCATATGGTGTGCACATGAAGTGAAAAAACGGTGCTCAAAAAGAAGGTGCACTACTATTGCAATAAATCCTGAAGGAATAGGTAAAATCCTAAAAGGCATATAAAAGCATATAAAAAAGTTTCCTCCATATAGGTATATGCTGCAAATGTTCTTATAGGTCAAAGCAAAAAAGATAAGTAGTGTCCATATGTAGCACTGACCCCCGAAGGAGCTGCTGGTTTTATTGGGCTTACCGTTTTTTTCTTGACCTCTTCTCCGTCTAGGGTTCCCGTGGTAAATGGCCCAAAGAAATGTGGAAACTGACACTGAATCTTCTTTTGGGTTATTTATTTGAAGTATAAACAGAGTCTCTCAGTTTAGGGTGGAGGGTTAGGAGGAAGTTCAGGTACTTTAGACTGCAAAAATGGAAAGTCTCTTATAGAAGAAATCCAGAGAATAACCGTTTCACAGCTGGATTTTTCATCCCCCGGATAGCCCTCCTCTCACTAGGCCTCGCAGCTGGTGGGGTGTTAAGTAGAGTCTCTGCCACAGACTTGAATGTAGAATACTTGAGAAAAGTCTCTGCCACAGACTAGAGTGTAACTGAGGGACATAGACAAATTTAAAAAGCTATCATACGGTACCAGTATCTCTCTGCCGGTCCGGCGATACCGTATGAGTGTAGATCCATGACGTGTCCTTCAACTGAGCCTCCAGGCTCCTTCAGAGAAGCCAGCCTTGCACACGGCCTTCTCCTGAAGAGTCCTCACCTGGATTCTTCTCCAGTTGCTGGGCCTCTCCCTTAGATGAGAAGGCACCGGACCACCTTTGCATCAAAAGGACCCGATATCCATTCAGGCCTATCCATGCAGTTGCGTTGCCTTGGGCTAGCCAGCCCCGAGACTTGGAAATGCATGGTTCCGCACCCCAGACCAGGAGGGCCATGGGGGCTGGTCAGGAGGACCAGAAACAAACAGACAGACAATATTCTCTGGACCGGAACGGCTTAAGCACGTGATGTCAGTACCTTAAATACCACCTCCCAGAATGCACAGAAGGAGACACTCCCACTGGGCTGGTTCCGAAAGAAACGTGGCATTCAATACACCGAGCTAGACTGCGTTCTCACACTTGCCGGCGGTGACAGCGACACCTGCGGTCAAGGAGAACCCAGTGCAACCCAGCCAGACAAAAAAAAATTGGACTAACTTTACTGTTGTCTTATTTTTTAATTCAAAAAAGTGTATTTTTCCCCAAAAAAGTGCGCTTCTAAGACTGCTGCGGTGTGACAGAAATGACCGCCATTTTATTCTCTAGGGTGTTAGAAAAAAAATGTATAATGTTTGGGGGTTCTAAGTAATTTTCTAGCAAAAAAACAGTTTTTAACTTGTAAACAACAAATCTCAGAAAGAGGCTCGGTCCTTAAGCGGTTAAAAAAAAATGGGAACTGTATATTCTGATACTCTAAGCCCTTGTACACACGGTCGGAGATTCCGACGGAATGTGTCCGATCGGACCGTTTTGTCGCATATTCCGACTGTGTGTGGTCTTCATCGGACTGTTTCCGTCGGTTTTCCAACTTGTTGGTAAAATTTTCCGACAAAATGCTCCGATCGGACATACTCCGTCGGAGTAGGCTACACATGATCGGAGTATGTCCGATAGGAGCATTTTGTCGGAAAATTTTACCGGCAAGTTGGAAAACTTGGTCCGTCGGAAACAGTCCGATGCAGACCACACACAGTCGGAATATCTGACAAAACGGTCCGATAGGAAACATTCCGTCGGAATCTCCGGCCGTGTGTGTACAAGGGCTATGACATATGCAAACACCCACAACTTCACCAGTTAAAGTGATTGTAAAGGTACATTTAAAAAAAAACAAAAAAAAACTAAACATGTCATACTTACCTCCACTGTGCAGGTCGTTTTCAACAGAGTGGCCCTGGACATCCTCTTCTGGGGTCCCCCGGGGGATCTCGCGGCTCCTCCCCGCATCTGATAACCCCCTCAGAGAAGCGTTTCCCCAAGGGGGGGGGTTACTTGTGGGCGCGCTACCGAGTCCAGCATTTGGCGTCCTTAGACGCCGAATGCAGGACTCTGCCCCGCCCCCCCGGTGCTCGCGTCATTGGATTTGATTGACAGCAGCGGGAGCCAATGCCTGCGCTGCTATCAATCTATCCAATCAAGAGCCGAGAACCCCGGGAAGAGAGATAGCGCGTCCCCACTCAAGTTTGAGGGTTCAGGTGAGTAGAACGGGGGAGGCCGTCACTGCCAGGTGTTTTTTCACCTTAATGCATAAGATACATTAAGGTGAAAAAATGTGAAGGTTTACAACCCCTTTAAATGACTTCTTCTGGAAGATTGAGCCATATTTTGCAGGGAGGGGGGAGGGGGATATAGTGCAATACTGGGGGGTTAAGTGTGGAGAAAGAGTGGGGGAGTTAGATGTGGTATCGGAGTGGTTCCTGGAGTTAAGCAGAGCGGTGTGCGGGAAGGATTCTTGTCATTGCGGTAAGGTGTGGAGGAGGTGTTATTGGAGTTGAGGATAATGGTGTAGAGAAGGGGTTTTGGGAGGTTAATTGCTGAGGGGGGGGGGGAGGGGTTGATTGAATTTACGGTGTCAAAGAGGTGTTGATAAGGGGTTCATATAGTGAACTTGGTGTTGAGTTATTCACTTTACGATCAACAAAGAGGACGAGGGGGCACTCTTTACGTCTAGAGGAAAAGAGATTTCATCAACAAATACGGAAAGGTTTCTTCACAGTAAGAGCTGTGAAAATGTGGAATAGACTCCCTGCAGAGGTGGTTCTGGCCAACTCAGTGGATTGCCTTAAGAAGAGCCTGGATTATTTCCTAAATGTACATAATATAACGGAGTACTAACATTTATAGGTAAAGCTGATCCGGGGAAAATCCGATTGCCTCTCGGGGGATCAGGAAGGAATTTCTTCCCCTCCTGTAGCAAATTGGATCATTCTCTGCTGGTTTTTTTTTGCCTTTCTCTAGATCAACTGTGGGTATAGAATTGGGTATATGGGATTGTATGATATTTTTTTTTTTTTTTTTTTTGTGGTTGAACTGGATGGACTGGTGTCTTTTTTTCAACCTGACTAACTATGTAACTATATGAAGTTGGGGGGATGCAGATGAGGCATTATTGGAGTTGAGAAAAATGATGTGGTGGTGTGGGGGGGTTCTTGAAATACAAAAAATGAAGGAGAAAATGAACTTTCTTATTTTCTTACACCCTGACATTTTTTTTTCAATAGTTTGTGCTGATCGAGGTCTGTACAAAGTTTTCTATGCTCTGTAGATGGACAGGGAGGAGGGGGAGAGAGTGCCCTGGAAAGAGAACCACGTAAAAAATGTGTAGTGATTGGGGGGTTAAGAGGATATGTGCTGGGGGGGGGCATTTTGGCAGAGAAAGGGACTTATGCTGTGGTTTGGATTTGAAATCCAACAACCCCTTCTAGCACTATCCCTCTCAAAGCACCCCCCAGCACATATCTACCCCCCCCTGCACTAGCAAAAGCACCCCCCAGCACATATCAGAACCCCAAGCACCCCCCTCAGCACATATACAACCCCCACTTGCACTAGCCCTCTCCCCTCTTAAAGCACCCCTCCAGCACATATCTTACCCCCCACCCCCATCTTGCGCTAGCCCTCTCCCCTCTCAAAGCGCCCCCAGCACGTATCTGACCCTCCCTTGCTAGCTCTAGCTTTTTCCCCTTCCCAAAGCACCCCCCAGCACATATCTACCGCCTAGGGTGCCCACGTGTCCCGGATTGCCCGGGATTGTCCCTTAATTGATACCTGTGTCCCGTGTCCCGGGCACCTTCATTCCGGGACAATACAGTGTCCCGGAATGAAGTAAAGACACACAGCCGCGGCAATAAACATTGCCTAACTGGTTGCTAGGGCCGCCCCGCCTCACGTCTAGCAACAGCGCTCTGAGTCCACCCACCTCCGACTCCAGCCACAGCAGCAGGGAGAGAGAAAGAGCAGCCAGAGAGCGCCTTCTGTATCTCCTCCTCCTGAGTCCTGAGGGCGGCTTTTTACTGTTGCTGGCCCGCCCACCACCTGTAGCACAGAGCCTTGGAGAACTTCCTTTGGCTACTGTGATAGGTCACGGTCACGCTGGTGGTGGGCGGGGACAGAAGTCCTCCAATGGCCGCTGCCGTTCCATCCTCCGAGGGGAGATCCGCACACTGTTCCATCCAGCATGCCTGCCTGGGCATTTGGGCAAGCTTGTGACACCCACCGGGAAGCCGCTGACTGTGAGCCCCCCCCCCCGCACCATCCAAGTGAGTGAGCTGAGCACTGTCGCTAGGCAGACCCTGACCCCTCTCCCTGCCCCCTCTGTCTCCCTGCCCCCCCTCTCCCTCCCCCCCTCTCTCCCTGTCCCCCCTCTCTCTCTCTCCCCCTCTCTCTCCCTGTCCCCCTCTCTCTCCCTGCCCCCTCTGTCCCCCCTCTCTCTCCCTGCCCCCCCTGTCTCCCTGCCCCCCTCCCTCTCCCTCCCCCCTCTGTCTCCCTGTCCCCCCTCTCTCTCCCTCCCCCCTCTGTCTCCCTGTCCCCCCTCCCTCTCCCTGCCCCGTCTGTCTCCCTGTCCCCCTCTCTCTCCCTGACCCCTCTGTCTCACTGTCCCCCCTCTGTCTCCCCTCCCTCTCTCTCCCTGTCCCCCCTCCCTGCCCCCTCCCTCTCTCTCCCTGTCCCCCCTCCCTGTCCCTCTCTCTATCCCTGTCCCCCATCTCTCTCTCTCCCTGTCCCCCCTCCCTGTCCCTCTCTCTCCCCCCGTCCCCCAGCTCTCTCTCTCCCTGTCCCCCATCTCTCTCTCTCTCCCTGTCCCCCCTCCCTGTCCCTCTCTCTCTCCCTGTCCCCCATCTCTCTCTCTCTCCCTGCCCCCTCTCTTTCCCTGCCCCCTCTCTCTCCCTGTCCCCCTCTCTCTCCCTGCCCCCTCTTTCTTTCTCCCCTCCCTCTTTCTTTCTCCCCTCCCTCCCTCTCTCTCCCCTCCCTCTCTATCCCCTCCCTCCCTCTCTCTCCCCTCCCTCTCTCTCCCCTCCCTCTCTCTCCCCTCCCTCTCTCTCCCCCTGTCCCCTCTCTCTCTCTCCCCCTGTCCCCCCTCTCTCTCTCCCCCTGTCCCCCCTCTCTCTCTCTCCCCCTGTCCCCTCTCTCTCTCTGCCCTCCCTCTCCCCCTGTCCCCCCTTCATCTCCCTGTCCCCACTCTGTTTCCCCTCTCTCTCTCTCTCTCTCTCTCTCTCTCTCTCTCTCTCCCCTCTCTCTCTCTGCCCTCCCTCTCTCTGCCCTCCCTCTCTCTGCCCTCCCTCTCTCTGCCCTCCCTCTCTCTGCCCCCCTCTCTCTGCCCCCCTCTCTATCTCTCCCCCCCTGTCCCCCCTGTATCTCCCTGTCCCCACTCTGTCTCCCCCTCTCTCTCTGTCCCCACTCTGTCTCCCCCTCTCTCTCTGTCCCCCCTCTCCCTCCCCTCCCTCTCCCTGTTCACCTCTCCCTCTTCCTGTTCCCCTCTCCCTCTTCCTGTTCCCCTCTCCCTCTTCCTGTTCCCCCCTCCGTCTCCCTGTTCCCCCCTCCGTCTCCCTGTTCCCCCCTCCATCTCCCTGTTCCCCCCTCCGTCTCCCTGTCCCCCCTCCGTCTCCCTGTCCCCCCTCCGTCTCACTGTCCCCCCTTCGTCTCACTGTACCCCCTCCGTCTCACTGTCCCCCTCTGTCTCCCTGAGCTCCCTCTCTCTCCCCTCCCTCTCTGTATCCCTGCCCCCTCCCTCTCCCTGTCCCCCCTCTCTGCCTCCTCTCTCTCCCTGTCCCCCCTCTCTCTCCCTGTCCCCTTTCCCTGCCCCCCCTCTCCCTGTCCCCCCTCTCTCTTCCTGTCCCCTCTCCCTGTCCCCCCTCTGTCTCCATGTCCCCTCTCCCTGTCCCCCCTCTGTCTCCCTGTCCCCCCTCTGTCTCACTCTCTCCCTCTCCCCTCTCCCTGTCCCCCCTCTGTCTCCCTCTCCCAGTCTCCCTCTCCCAGTCTCCCTGTCCCCTCTCCCTGTCCCGTCTCCCTGTCCCCTCTCCCTGTCCCGTCTCCCTGTCCCCTCTCCCCTGTCCCCCCTCTGTCTCCCTGTCCCCCCTCTGTCTCCCTGCCCTCTCTCTGGCAGCAGGTGACAAATGACACGCATCATCTGGTGGCAGGAGACAGTGGCAAGTGACATCTGGTGGCAGGGGACAGTGGCAAGTGACAAGCAGCATCTGGTGGCAAATGACACGCTCAGGGTTCCCTCAGCGTTATGGTGAGTTGAACTATTTCATTTTATATTACAATGTAGTAAAAGAAATAATGTGATTTGATCATCCTAAAACCATACTAAGCATGGTGTCAGAATGATTTCAGTACCAGCCATTTACCCAACAAATCCCCCCCACTTCTGAATCCGCCGTCAATCTTGAGACTACATTTGCATACCCCCCCCGGTCCTTGGCAAAATTGTCCCTGAATGCCAGTTTGGAAATGTGGTCACCCTACTACCGCCCCTGCACTAGCCAAAGCACCCCCCAGCACATATCAGACCCCCAAGCGCCCCCCTTCAGCACATATCCAACCCCCCGCTTGCACTAGCCCTCTCCCCTCTCAAAGCGCCCCCAGCACACATCTGACCCTCCCTTGCTAGCTCTAGCTTTTTCCCTCCCAAAGCATCCTAGCATATATCTGACCCCCTGCTAGCTCTAGGCCTCTCCCCTCCCAAAGCACCACCAAGCACATATCTGACTCCCCCCAACACTAGCCCTCTCCCCTTCCATAGTCTCCCCCAGCACATATCTAACTCCCCCCCCCCCCACCCCCCTGCTAGGACTAGCCCTCTCCCCAGCACATATCTTCATAGCTCCCAACTGTCCCTGATTTGGAGCAATAGTACTTCATTTTCCCATCGCACACGTTTCTGGATGCGCTCTCGGATTTGGGTGCTGTAGCAACAACCAGCTGGATACTGGTTCAAGTCACGGTGAAGATATTTGCCAGCACATCATGGAACGACACAAATAGCATCCAAACGAGTGATTTATTGCATGACACAACACAAGTATAGTGCAAGGTTTCGGAGCCGTGCAGGGCCCCTTCGTCAGGCATGCGACGAAGGGGCCCTGCGCGGCTCCGAAACGTTGCACTATCCTTGTGCTGTGATCATGCAATAAATCACTAGTTTGGACACTATTTGTGTCGTTCCATGATGTGCTGGCAAATATCTTCACCGTGATTTGGAGCAATGTCCGTCATTCCTCCCCATTTGTCCCTCATTTTGGTCTGATCTATATAGTTGTATATAAAATGCACTTTTTAGCTATCAAAAAGTGTTTCCCAGCGCTAAACCTTTCATCTGAATTCTAAAATTGCTCCATGTGTAAATTCCAAAAGCCAATATAAAGGAATAGTAGTGGTAAAAAAGCACTTGTGGGTTTAATCAATCTTGTTTAAGGGGTGTGTCCTATGCCTGCGTACTTTTGCAGATAGGTGTCCCTCATTCCCATCTCAAAAAGTTGGGAGGTATGTATCTGACCCCTGCATTTTATGCATTATTTCTGACCTCTACATTCCGTGCAGAACACTCACAATTCAGTGAAATGCGCTGTTCACCACGCCACATTACTGCTCGATATCGGGCCACCAAAAGTCCCCAGGTCTTTTACATCATTTATAGCTAATACTCAAAAAAAAAAAAAAAAAAGTTGCCACTAAAGTGTTCGGGTTTGGCTTGAAGAAAAGATGGCAACCCTATTCCAGGTGCCTCTACACACACACAATGATAATACAAATCAGAACCCAGCACACCGCCTCCCCAGAGGAAGAAGGACCATATGTGATATCTTATGGAGGACATCAATTGGCGGCTTTATACAAATGATGATCCCAGTTTGAAAATTGAAATCGCAATGATTGGGTGTATTATAAAAAAGGACAATAATCGGCACCTTCTGCCATTGTAAATTCTCACACACAGAAAAATTTTGGCCTTTTTGGTAAATCACAATAAAAGCGATCCCTCCCTCTGCTGTGGTCAAAAAAAGGAAGAAAGGATAAACACAGACCTACTGTTGCCTTGGAATTTCCTAACCGCTATGGACAAGTGCATAATCCAGTTTGTGAAAGGTCAGGGGTACCCTTGGAAACCCTAAGAAGTGTAATGAAATGGCATGTGAAGCATAGTGCATGGAATGGTGGACGTGGATGAATTACGTGAAGGGTTATTGAGACAATAGATACTTTGGTCAAGACTAAGTAGATGTTGCACCCTGGAGTTTAGGCAGGGTTGCTCTTAAATTTACCTGCCAGGAGTAGCTACTTTGGCTAATTATTAGGGATCAATCGATTTCTCCCTAAGTCTTGCATTGTTGCACTTTTCTCTTCTGAGGCTAGGTGGCCTGGTATCTGGTGGCATTAGATACGAGAAGGGCAATGCAAGGTCAGGTTATGGGTATATGGGGTATCTCAGCCAATGGGCAGGGGTTTTCTTGAATCCCTTGGCCTGCTGGGTGAATCTATATATTTGGGTGAAGTCAGGTGATCGGTGTTCTGTGCCACCTGGACGGCTGTCTGGGTGGACATGTGCTGTATTGCCCGGGCTGCTAGGCTGGAGATTGGGCCTATCCCAGGCACATCTGGCTGCTTGGCTGTCTGGGGGCCTACCCAGAAGCAAGAGAGCAGCTCAGGGTTGGGATTGCGGCTTCCAGTCCAACCAGAAGTGACGGTTCTGCCGGCTGGAGAACCTGTCATGGTTGGAGGTAGAGGGGAAGCTGTCACCAGTAAAGGACCGACCACCTTATTACCACTGAAGCCAGTACCGGAGCAGTATTCTCACCAGACAGGATGGCGAAGAATCAGAAAACTTCAGCGGGTATCATGCCAGGGACCCAACCAATGATGGTGACACTTGCAAAGCAGCCTTGTGTGTCAAGCTAGGGACCGAGCAGGTCAGTGGGGTGGAGCTTGAGAGGTATCTGGAGTGCCAAGCTAGGGACCGAGCAGGCCAGTGGGGTGGAGCTTGAGAGGTATCTGGAGTTCCAAGCTAGGGACTGAGCAGGCCAGTGGGGTGGAGCTTGAGAGGTATCTAGAGTGCCAAGCTAGGGACCGAGCAGGCCAGTGGGGTGGAGCTTGAGAGGTGTCTGGAGTGGCAAGCTAGGGATTGAGCAGGCCAGTGGGGTGGAGCTTGAGAGGTATCTGGAGTTCCAAGCTAGGGACCGAGCAGGCCAGTGGGATGGAGCTTGAGAGGTATCTAGAGTGCCAAGCTAGGGACTGTGCAGGCCAGTGGGGTGGAGCTTGAGAGGTATCTGGAGTGGCAAGCTAGGAATTGAGCAGGCCAGTGGGGTGGAGCTTGAGAGGTATCTGGAGTGCCAAGCTAGGGACCGAGCAGGCCAGTGGGGTGGGGCTTGAGAGGTATCTGGAGTGGCAAGCTAGGGACCGAGCAGGCCAGTGGGGTCGAGCTTGAGAGGTATCTGGAGTGCCAAGCTAGGGACCGAGCAGGCCAGTGGGATGGAGCTTGAGAGGTATCTGGAGTGCCAAGCTAGGGACCCAGCAGAGAGGCAGGGGTGGCACTTGAGGAAGATACTACAGTGAAGTTTGGAGGAGCTCAAGGGATTCAGTGACAGTGAATCAGTGGGTCTAGTGAGAGAGAGACTGGGAGCTCAGTTGGCTGAAGAACTACAAGAAGTGATTGTAGTTGAAGTGAAGGAACTCTTACAATTTGTGTTAGAAACTGATAAAGGCTGTTGCCATAGGAGACAGCGCTACTACACATGCAGATGTCTCGTCTTGCTGGATGCCTTTCCCTGCATGACTGTCCTCCTGTTGAAGTCTCAGAGTCTGCCAATTATTCTTGCAACTACCTAAGGGTGTCCTGGCTCCAACCCTCTCTCCCAAAGTTCTGTTAAGAGAAATAAAATCTCTTTTGCATTCAAGAAGTGTCTGGCGCCCAATGAAACTACTTTGCATTGGACCCACCATGTCTCACAACCCACCATATATACAGAAGGATGTCGGCTATCTCTGGCCCTGGAGGTTCTCATTAGACCAAAGGATGCCTGGGACCTTGCTACTTAGAGAAATGAGGAGAAAGATAAAAAGAGAAAGGGGGCAGAGAGAGAGGCGGGTGAGGGAAGGAGGGGGAGTGGGAGAGATTAAGGAGAAGAGAGTTTATAGTACAGAAATGTTTACAGCTCACTCACCAAGCTTGGTCACTGCCATTGTCAGGCAGTGTGCCAGCAGGTAGTATTTGTGCTGACTTAGAACACTGCAGGCTGTGTTTTTTTTTTAAAACTGTTGCTGACTAGGGATGAGCTTCGAGTTCGAGTCGAACTCATGTTCTACTCGAACATTGCCTGTTTGCCTGTTCAGCGAACAGTGAACAATTTGGGCTGTTTGCAGCAAATTCGAAAAGCCGGAACACCCTATACAAGTCTATGGGAGAAATCTAAAGTGCTAATTTTAAAGGGTAATATGCAGATTACTGTCCTAAAAAGTGTTTGGGGACCTGGGTCCTGCCCCAGGGGACATGGATCAATGCAAAAAAAAGTTTTAAAAACGGCCGTTTTTTCGGGAGCAGTGATTTTAATAATGATTAAAGTGAAACAATAAAAGTGTAATATTCCTTTAAATTTGGTAGCTGGGGGGTATCTATAGTATGCCTGTGAAGGGGCGCATGTTTCTGGTGCTTAGAACTGTCGCTGCACAAAGTGTCATTTGTGCAGGAAAAAAAGTCCTTTAAAATCACTTGCGGCTAAATTGTCGGGTCTCCGTAATACAGAGAACACTCAATGAGTGTCCTCTGTATTAGCCGACAATTCATTCATTGATTAAAAAAAAAAAAAAAAAGCGTGGGGGTCCCCCCAAATATCCATACCAGACCCTTCAGGTCTGATATGGATATTAAGGGGAACCCCGCATCAAATTAAAAAAAAAAATTGACGTGGGGGTCCCCCTAAAAATCCATATCACGCAAAAAAGGAGGGGAATTTTGGGACTTTAAATGAAGCACAAGTATGTGCCTCCATCCCGGTAATCGGTACGTAATAGAGGGAGTTTGGGACTTTAAAATGAAGCACTAAGATAATGGAGGTAGGTTTTAACCAAATTGAAAAAAATATATATAATTTTTTATTGATTGTTCGGTAACAGATCATAAAAAATAATAAAGATCAAATTCATAAAGTATATAGGCGTAAGTACAGTAGAAGCATGATATATAGTATTCACATATAGCAGCACATAGTAGTAGTAAATAAAATAATTGGGTAATATGGCATGGTAGTGCCTATGACAGCAAAACCGACATCAGCAAGTACATCCACATAATAGATATGCATCCACTAGATGTAAAACAAAAATAAATTTAGTATATAGTTAAAAAAGTTAATTCATAATAAAATAAATATAGTTCCATATAAAGTATAACTGGGACATCATTTCAAAAGCTCGACGCGTTTCGTGGGTGTCTCCCCCACTCATCAGGAGCTGATGCGACCAAAAAATTCCTATGGAATAGAAGAAAAATATAATATACTAACCATATAAATAAAAATAAATTAATGGGGATTTAATGCGTGTAAATGGTTAGCCAGGGCAGACTCACCAATCCGGATGAAAAGTGCAGTGTGCGGCAGTGGGCGTAGGGTGGGCTATGGGCAAGATCCCTCCCCGGGAACTGAGGCGGCATAGACATGGATGCGATATCAGGGGAAACCAAAAAGATACAGCAGTGTTGAAGAGTATCAGATATGGAGTGTGTGGCAATTGTTGAAAACAACATATCTAAAAACAAAATGTTAATAGTATGTATGATTAATGAGAATAATGTGATGCAAAAGTAATTGAAAATTGATAGTGACCCTCAAAGAGTACAGAGAGAGTGCTGGCCATAAGCCAAGTATATACTATGTAGTAAGTATATGCAGATGAATGTAAACAGTGAATGGTGTGCAAAAATTAAAGAAATGTAATAGTGTAAAAGAAAGTGTGAGTGTGCAGTTTAACAAAAAGTGAAGAAAATTGATGAAGGGGTGTACATAGACCATGATAGACAAGGAGAGTGACAGAATTACCAGTCAGCAAGAAAAGAAAAGGTGTGAGTAGTAGGAGAAAAAAGATTTTTCACCTAAACATCGCTCCTAAAACACCAGCAGACAAGATATTAGGATGAGAGATCCGTCCAGCCGGCGTCCTGCCAATAAGGTCTGCAGATACCGGTCAGGGAGGCTCTGATAATAAAGGCCCCTTTAACTATCCACAGCTGATACTGATTGCACAACCAGCATGGAGAAAAAAAAAATATAAGGTAAACTTTAATGATAGTAATGGTAATATTTATAAAAGCTAGTATAGTGGCTTAAGACAAAAGGTAGTAACCATGAGCATAGGCAGGGTCAAGTACAATCAGACCAGAGATGAAGTGTGAGTAGAAGGAGAAAAGAGATTTTTCACCTAAAAATCCATATCAGACCCTTTATCCGAGCACGCAACCTGGCAGGCCGCAGGAAAAGAGGGGGGACGAGAGAGCGCCCCCCCTCCCTCCTGAACCGTACCAGGCCACATACCCTCAACATTGGGAGGATGCTTGGGGGTCTGTGACCCCTCAAAGCACCTTGTCCCCATGTTGATAAGGACAAGGGCCTCATCCTCACAACCCTGGCCGTTGGTTGTGAGGGTCTGCGGGCGGGGGGCTTATCAGAATCTGGAAGCCCCCTTTAACAAGGGGACCCCCAGATCCCGGCCCCCCCCCTGTTTGAAATGGTAAGGAGGTACAAAAGTACCCCTACCATTTCACAAAGAAAGTGTCAAAATGGTTAAATAAGACAAACACACTTTTGAAAAATTCCTTTATTAAAAATGAAAAAAAAAAAAAAAAGATTCCAGCGGTGCTAATCCACTCTTGCTATCCAGCGATGAAACTCCGGGGTCCAGCGATGGATGATCATATCCAGCGACGGGGGATCTCTCAGTCCAGCGCTGTCCATACATCCTTCTTCTGTCTCCTCTCCGGAGACACTGCAGAGAGCACAGCGCTGACGTTTCTTATATTGGGAGGGCGGGGCCACCCCTCACCTGACCCCGCCCCTCTGACGCTGCAGAGGGAAGCCAGGGGTTCCCCAGTGACGTGTGGGTGACCCTGCCCCCTCTGATGTAACGGAAACCTGCGATAAAGGGTCTGTTATGGATTTTTAGGGGGACCCCCACGTCAATTTTTTTTTAAAATTTGATGCGGGGTTCCCCTTAATATCCATATCAGACCTGAAGGGTCTGGTATGGATATTTGGGGGGACCCCACGTCAATTTTTTTTTTTAATCTGACACGGGGTTCCCCTTAATATCCATGTCAGACCTGAAGGGCCTGGTAATTGAATTTAGGGGAACCCCACGCTTTTTTTTTTTTTTTTTAATCAATGAATGAATGAATTGTCGGCTAATACAGAGAACACTCATTGAGTGTTCTCTGTATTACGGAGACCCGACAATTTAGCCGCAAGTGATTTTAAAAGACTTTTTTTCCTGCATAAATGACACTTTGTGCAGGGACAGTTCTAAGCACGGGAAACATGCGCCCCTTCACAGGCATACTATAGATACCCCCCAGCTACGAAATTTAAAGGAATATTACACTTTTATTGTTTCACTTTAATCATTATTAAAATCACTGCTCCTGAAAAAACGGCCGTTTTTAAAACTTTTTTTTGCATTGATCCATGTCCCCTGGGGCAGGACCCGGGTCCCCAAACACTTTTTAGGACAGTAACTTGCATATTACCCTTTAAAATGAGCACTTTAGATTGTGAACGTTCGAGTCCCATAGACTTTAATAGGGTTCTAAAGTTCACACGAAGTTTAGGTCTGTTCGCAGGTTCTGGTGCGAACCGAACAGGGGGGTGTTCGGCTCATCCCTATTGCTGATGCCCATACATCTGCTCCAGAGTCATAGGCGTGCGCACAAGGTGTGCCGGTTGTGCCTGGGCACACCCTAATGCTCAGAAACACTCTAGGGTCAGAATGTGTTTGTGACAACTTGATTTTTTTTTTCCCTCAGTTTAGGCCGATACGTATTCTTCTACATATTTTTGGTAAAAAAAAATGCAATAAGCGTTTATTGATTGGTTTGCACAAAAGTTATAGCATTAAAGTTAAATTAAAGTTTTATGGCATTTTTAGTAATAATTTTTTTTTTTTACTATTAATGGTGGCGATCAGCAATTTTTTATCATGACTGTGACATTATGGCGGACACACCGGACACTTTTGGCACTATTATGGGTCCATTGTAATTTATACAGCGATCAGTGCGATTAAAAATGCATTGATTACTGTGTAAATGTGACTGGCAGTGAAGGGGTTAACCAGTAGGGGGCAGTGAAGGGGTTAAGCGTGTCCTAGGGAGTGATTCTAACTGTGGGGGGGAGGGGCTACGTGTGACATGACACTAATCATCGCTCCCAATTACAGGGAGCAGAGATCAGTGTCAGAGTCACTAGGCAGAACGGGGAGATGCTTGTTTAAATTTGCATCTCCCTGTTCTTCCTCCCCGTGAGACGATCGCGGGTATCCCCTCTGCGATGAGTCCGCGGGACCCGTGATCCTACTCACGGAGCTCGTGGCCAGCGTGCACGTGATGGCATGGCGGCACATTTAAAGGGACGTACAGGTACACCAATTTGTGCAGCCGTGCCATTCTGTCGACGTTTGTACATGCGGCGGTCGGCAAGCGGTTAAAGTGGTTATAAACCCTTACAACACATTTTTTGCTACAGGTAAGCCTATAATAAGGCTTACCTGTAGCTACCCACGATCTCTCTTAACCCTAGACGGTTTAGGAGATATCCCCTGTATTTGCATGTGCCAATGTCATCGGCATATGAGCACTGCTTCAGTGAGTGTGCCGTTACCTGCGGCTCCCACGCGCATGCGGCCAATCACATTGCCGGAGCCGCGATATCCGGAAGTAACCCCCGGGAGTGATGTCGCCGGCTGGTGCTGTGTACGGGCACCACAGCGAGGGATTCGATCTCAGGTGAGTATTACATAATGAGCTAGTATGCTATGCATACTAGCTCATTATGCCTTTGTCTTTCAGGTGTTAGTTTTTTTGTTTTGTTTTTCAAAGTGAGTTTACAACCACATGAACATGTGAGTCCTGACCTTCTCTGCCTTCTATACAATGCTGTAAACCTTCCCTGCACCTTGCAGGGACTATTTACTGAACGAGAAAGTAACTTTCTTGCATAGGATAAGAATTACTGGGACTTCTGTTACATAGATGTATTCAACATTCACACTATATCTTATTAAAATCTTAATTTTTAAAATATGATATAGTGTGTGTATATATATATATATATATATATATATATATATATATATATATATATACAGTCATGGCCGAAAATTGTTGGCACCCCAGAAATTTTTCCAGAAAATCAAGTATTTCTCACAGAAAAGTATTGCAGTAACACATGTTTTGCTATACACATGTTTATTCCCTTTTGTGTGTATTGGAACAAGACAAAAAAAAAGGGAGGAAAAAAAGCAAATTGGACATAATGTCACACAAAATTCCAAAAATGGGCGCCCTTTCAAAATTGTGGATAAATAAGATAAATAATATTGTTTCAAGCATGTGACGCTCCTTTAAACTCACCTGGGGCAAGTAACAGGTGTGGGCAATATAAAAATCACACCTGAAAGCAGATAAAAAGGAGAGAAGTTCACTAAGGCTCGATTCACACTAGGGCGTTTTTTGATGCATTTTGCAGAAATGCAAGAAATTTTTTTAACATGGGTTCCTATGGAACATGTTCACATCAATGCATTTTTGTGCCTCTGCGTTTTTGGAAAGGGTCGGGGACTTTTTTCCATGCAAAATGCAGCATTTTGCATGTAATAGAAGTCAATGGACCTGCATCAAAAACGCAAGTACCGCATTTTTCCCGCGATTTGTGTTTTTTTTTCTTTTTTTTTCACTGTATATATCTGGTTGCTAAGCAACCACAGTGTAAAAAAAAAAACAAGAAAAAAAAAACGTGGCAAAATTGCTGTAAAAACGCGTGTCCAAAAACACGGCAAGCACCGCAAAAAGCACAGCAAAAACGCTCAAAAGCAACATGAATAGATGTGAATCGAGCCTTAGGCTGGATTCACACCTATGGCAGTTTTACTGCTTTTTGCATTTTGCAGATTTGCACTACAGTCTATTTAACATGGTTTCCTATGGAACACGTTCTGTAGTGCAAATCTGCAAAATGCAAAAAGCACTAAAAATGCCATAGGTGTGAATCCAGCCTTAGTCTTTGCATTGTGTGTCTGTGTGTTCCACACTAAGCATGGACAACAGAAAGAGGAGAAGAGAACTGTCGGAGGACTTGAGAACCAAAGTTGTGGAAAAATATCAACAATCTCAAGGTTACAAGTCCATCTCCACAGATCTAGATTTGCCTTTGTCCACAGTGCGCAACATTATCAAGACGTTTGCAACTCATGGCATTGTAGCTAATCTCCCTGGGGGCGTGGACGGAAGAGAAAAATGGATGAAAGGTTGCAACACAGGATAGTCCGGATGGTGGATAAGCAGCCCCAAACAAGTTCCAAAGAAATTCAAGCTGTCCTGCAGGCTCAGGGAGCATTAGTGTCAGCGAAAACTATCCATCAACATTTAAATGAAATGAAACGCTATGGCAGGAGACCAGGAGGACCCCACGGCTGACACAGAGACATAAAAAAGCAAGACTATAGTTTGCCAAAATGTACTTGAGTAAGCCAAAATCCTTCTGGGAAAATGTTTTGTGGACAGATGAGACCAAGATAGAGCTTTTTGGTAAAGCTCTGTGGGACTACAAGTTTCACCAGCAGTCTGTAACTAAATAGCAGGGCAACAGTGCACTATATTGATCTGGGCAAGTGCCCGCTCACCACAACAGGCCCAGATGCTTCCAAGACTCCTTTCCTGGTATCTCAGTCCTGGTCCAAGCTGGCACCGCCAGCTTGCTCCTTCTGATGACTGATATAACTGTAATGCAGGAATCCTTTAGAAATCTTGGATCCTCCGGTCCATCCGCACGCTGGTCCAGCTGACTGTGCTCTGGAACTCCTCAGAGGCCAACGATTCCACTTTGCGCCTTCCAGGCCGCAGTCCGTCGGTCACACACAGACCTTACTGCAGTCAGACCTTGAATGGCATCCCAAGAGTCTGGAAAATGTCTGCGCAGACCCTTTTATGTCCGTACCCAGCAGGCTGTTCTGTGACCTGGCATTGTGAATAGGTGAACTGGGCATTGTGGATCAGTAGTTCACAGACTGAGTTTTAGCCTATGAGTCACTTCCTCGTTCACTACATCTCCCACAATGCTTTGGAGCGTGGCTTTAATGAAACCAAACAAAAGCCTTAATAGCATTAAAAAGAAAGGACATTAGAGGGAGCCAAACTCTTATTTAAAGAACATCACATTGTTTAACATAGTATCTTGGGTGGCAAAACCCCTGCGCTACATACTCCCCCTGCTTTAAATCTTTGGTCCCCAAACATAGTCAAAATTCGTGACCTGTTACATGTTTTTGCATTCAAGTGATGACACAGAACTGACAGAGGAGCCTCCCACCAATTATCATATGAAGGGAGACTGTTATGTATACCTGCTACTGACACCGTGGTGTCTTGTATAGATGTGCCAGAGGGTGAGATGAGGTTTTCCTCCACCAAATCAGCGGTGGAGGGACCAGGCATTTCAGAAGCTCTTTTTTGAAAATGGACACATCTCCTTGGAGCACTCGCCAAGAATGTCATAGGCCAGTCTCTTGGGTGGTTGAATGATCATTTTTGCTCTCTGTTGGTTTTGGTGCTACCTGCACACTGACACTGTCCTTCTCCTCTTCAGCCTCCGGTACCTCAGTATCTTGTATCTTGGCTTCATTGGAGGAAAGAGAACTCTCAGAGTCTGTACCCTGCACGGAATGTGGAGGGTCTTCAGGATCTTCAGGAGACCTATCTTTTGGTACAATCTCAGGGGCCTCTGACCAAAGAGTTCCACTGTCTTTCACCTTGGGATGAGGGAAAAGGTTTGTATCAGCTTCTGGCATGTGGGATGACCACAACCAGCCTATTCCCATCTCTTCTTGTTCGCTACTCTCATTTGTAGCAAGAGGCCTAGACTGGGACCTAATCACTGGTCGAGGTCCCTGAGAGATGGCAGATGTGGATGATGAATCTTGTTGGGAAGTTACCCTGACTGATTTTGATAGAGGCAAAAGGTGATTACGATGCCAAGTTTTTATTGGCCCTGTTTCCTTATGGCCTAATCTGGTACACTGGCAACTCTGAGAGTTGTTTGTTAGAAGTCACGGCCTTATGTTATATGCAATCGGCCAATTTGTGTTTCCCAGGTATGCCCAGATTTTTCAGCAAAACTCTGTCTCCTGGTTGTAAATCTTGTACTCGTACCCTGAGGTCAAAATTTATTTTGTTCCTCTGTCCTTGGGCATCTGAGACAGCTTGGGCCTTATCATAGGTAGTTTTCAGACTTTTCCGCAATCTGTCCACATACCCTTTGTGGGAAGTTGCTGAGGTGTGGTCCAGGGATGTGCCGAAAGATCAGGTGATATGGGGAGTATCTGGTGGCATCACTTGTAGTACTGTTGTAGCATGCACTATGGCCGCTATGTGCTTGCTCCAGTGTTGCTTCTGTTCAGAGGTTAGAGTTCCCAGCATGTTTAAGAGAGTTCAAATTAATCTCTCTTTGAGGATGATAAGGGATAGCTCTAGATTTCTGGAGTGGATACGCTGGGGCAGGCCATAATGGACGAATAATTTTTACACTAGGATTTTAGCCACTGTGGATGCCTGTTGATCTCTCGTGGGAAATGCCTGGGCGTAATGGGTGAAATGGTCGGTTACCACCAGGATGTTTCCCTGCCCACTCAGGTCAGACTCCAAACAGAGGAAGTCAATGCACACCAGATCCAATCGTCCCTGACTGTCAAGGCTGGCTTAGCCCTTCCTTTTCTGGGTTGGCTGCTCAGCTGTCTGCTATTTGCCAGCTCCCATCTCTCTCCACAGTTACCCAGATGTTCCTGATCCTGCTTGTCTGGCCTGTCTACTTAAAGCTGGCCAGCTCACTTCATCTTGGCCTTTACCTTGGTCACATCACAATAAACCATCTCCTGCGGTCCTGTTTAAAGACTGGCTTGCTGACATCCCTTCTGGCTCCTTATCCTGCTTGCTGTTCCTCTACTTGGATCCCTGACTTCTGGCCTGGCTGATTACCCGATCTGGTTATTGAACTCTGGCCTGGCTGACTACTCGATCCGGTTACTGGACTCTGGCTATGCTTTGACTATGCTTACTCTATTTACCTTTTTATTAATAAACAAGTGTGATTTAATTGTACTTCTGTCTCGGTCTGGTTCATGGTTTCTGATAATAGGCGAAGGCCATGAATTCAGAAGATACAGTCAATCCACTTGTGGGTAATGTTTTTTCCAGATTGGATGAGCAAGATCACCGCATGGATCAGTTTGCCATGGCGTTACAAACACTCCTGAATCGCACGGCTCACCTGGAATCCCCCACTGTGGCTGCTCCGGTACAACCTGGGTTAAAGGCTGTCCCTGCTGCTGCGCCAGTCTTTGTGCAGGCACCCGCCTCGAGTATTACCTCTATAAGAAATATGTCTGGTTCCGCTCTGCTTCCCCAGCGATTTGGGGGCGATCCAGTTCAATGCAGAAGGTTTCTCAACCAGGTTGAGATTAACAATGAGATGCTGCCCCAGGCGTTTCCCATGGACAGAAGCAAAGTAGGTTTTGTGATATCTTTGCTTTCTGAGAGAGCCTTTACCTGGGCAAACCCTCTATGGGAGACGCAAGAACCTGTTGTCTTGAGTTACGCTGACTTTGTGGCCTCCTTTAAAAGGGTATTTGACGCTCCCACACGCTCCGCTTCTGCTGCCAAGTGCCTCATGTCCATCAAACAGAGTACGAGAACTGTTGCCGACTACACCATTGAATTCTGTACTCTGGCAGCAGAAGTTGCTTGGAACAATGAGGCCCTCGTTGCTGCTTTTCTCATGGTCTCTCGGATTCCATCAAGGATGAGATAGCAGCCCAAGATATACCCACTGAGCTGGAGAGCTTGATCTCGTTTGCCATCCTCATTGACTCCAGACTCAGAGAAAGACTTTCTTTTAAAGAGTGCTTGCGGAAGCCTCCTGTATGTTACAGACAGACCTTAGATGGCATTGTTTCATCCCCAGTAATCCAGAAGGATAAGCCCTTGGTTTCGGTCACCCTTTCTTGGGCTGAGTCACCCATCGAGATACAGGCTCTAATAGACTCTGGGGCTGCAGGCCTGTTCATTGATGCTGCCTTAGTATCGCAGCACTTGATTCCGCTGCAGCTGCATTAAACTCCACTTGCCATTGAGGCTCTTGACGGGAGACCTCTACAGTCTGCCCATGTGACTCATGAGACGGTTCCGTTGTCCATGGCCGTAGGGGCTCTTCACCGTGAGATAATCCAATTCCAAGTTATTTCCTCACCCAGGTTTCCGCTGGTTATTAATTATCCTTGGTTACAGAGGCACAACCCCTCTTTTGATTGGCTCCGTGCTGAGGTTCTCTCCTGGTCACCACAATGAGAGACATGCTTCCTGAAGGTATCCAAAGTCCTGTGCACCTCTTCACTCTCCTCCCTTCTGGAGGAGTAGCCTGATTTTAGCAATGTCTTTGACAAAGGTCAAGCCGGTAGTTTTCCTCCACACCGTTCTTATGATTGCGCAATTGACCTTCAACCTGGTGCCATACCCCCTCGTGGTCGGGTTTACCCTTTGTTGGTCTTGGAGGATAAGGCCATGGAGGAGCATGTTGCAGGTGCACTTTCTCGAGGCTTCATCCGCAAATCCTCATCTCCTGCTGGTGCTGGTTTCTTCTTGTGAAGAAGAAGAGCGGGGAGCTGAGACCTTGTATTGATTATAGGGGTCTCAATCGTGTCACAATTAAGAATGCCTACCTGACTCTTGGTGCAATGTATAAAACTTAATTTAAAATAAAAGTGAAATCAGGTGACCAGAATAGAATAATAAACGTGCTTATCATAAGATAGAATAAACATGATGTTGTAACTGTGCAATCTGATTGGAGAAACACCGCTTCCCAGTGGATTCCTTTTTTCGTGACCATACACCCAGGTGGGCAGTGGCCCCTTACCTTATGGTAAGGCAAAGGCAAAAAACGCCTTAAGCTGGAGGTCTCTTTAAGGTTCTTCCCACCAGGTTAAAACTTCTCCTTTCCAATGTGTTTGGAGCTCCAGGGGACCATAGTAAATTAATACAAGAGGGTACCATAGTGTAGTACTTTTGAATGATAACCAATTTATTAAAGAAAATTACACCAGGTACTCACAATTTTTCATTCATAAAATATCAGTGTAAAAACGAGTAGCGAACTCATATCTCTATGCAGCAGCAGAGGGCGTCCTTCCCGTCCCTACGCGTGGCATCACATCACGTGACTTCATCAGGGGAAACAGATTTTATAATTTTATCATTTTTTCTCACATCATGTTTATTCTATCTTATGATAAGCACGTTTATTAATCTATTTTGGTCACCTGATTTCACTTTTATTTTAAATTAAGTTTTATACATTGCACCAAGAGACATGTAGTTGTTGTTTATTTATCCTGCTTTTATTAGCACATAGCACTTTTTTGCTTGCTGGGTCTGCTGAAGGTGACGGAGCTAAGCTTATATTTCCATTCTGGTGCATGTTTAGTCAGCTGACCATAGCTGGCTCTGCAGTGCGTTTACTTTTCTGATAATTCTTCTGACTATATTGTTCATATTGGTGTACCACGATTACACTGAACTTACCTTTCTGGTCAAACAAGTATTATATTTCTTGTGTGGGGTCTAGGTGCAGGCACCCCTGTAGTGTGTTTACTAATTTAAATAAAAAAAAATCTTTACATTTTTTTAATAGCCTGGGTTTATTTCAGTGTCTGATAATTTATATAAATATAACTATATTATATGCACTTCTAGCTAGAGGGGAAGAGTTTCATATTGTGTTAAGGGATAATACCCCTCCCCATATCTTTGAGTGAGAAATACCTCTCCCACTCATATTTGTTAAGTGAGAAATATAGGGAACTATCCCCTCCCGTGTAATACCTTAAACCAGAACAGCGCGACACCAACCTACCCTCACGTTATGATTTTTGGTCTTTGTAACGCCCCGGCAGTTTTCCAGGAATTTATTAACAATGTCCTCCGAAATTTGTGGCAGTTATTTGTGGTGGTTTATCGTGATGATATCCTCATATTTTCCAAGTCCCTGGAGAGCAACCACACAGATGTCTGTCGTGTGCTTCAGAAACTAAGAGAGAACAATCTCTATTGTAAACTGGAGAAGTGCGAGTTGTGAAGAGCTTAAATTCCTGGACTATTTAATTTCCACTGCTGGTTTTTTGATGGACCCAGAGAAACTTTCGGCAATCCTACAATGGCCTCGACCCATGGATTAAGTCCTCTGCAGCATTTCCTGGGCTTTGCCAACTATTATCGGAAGTTTATTCGGAACTTCTCGTCTCTGGTCAAACCCCTGACTGATATGACCAGAAAGGACGGTAAGCCACAGAGTTGGTCTCCGGAGTCCATTAAGGCCTTTGAGACTCTCAAGGCTGCCTTTGTTTCTGCTCCTGTGTTGGCACATCCTGATCCTACGTTGCCTTTTATCCTAGAAGTTGATGCTTCTGAGACTGGAGTTGGCGCCCTTCTGTCTCAACGTCCTAACTCTGAAAGCGCTATGCATCTGTGTGGCTACTTTTCCAAGAAATTGTCACCTGCTGAGTGCAATTACAAGATTGGTGACAGAGAGCTGTTGGCGATTAGTGATGGACGAACTTCCGACGGGACGTTTCGCGAATGCGGACCGCGAACGCGGCCGATAATTCGTGAACCGGAACGTTCGCGGCGGGCCCCATTGACTTCAATGGGAGGCGAACTTTGCAAACATACAGGTCAAATTTGCAGCCACAAAATAATTAATAGCTGTTCAAACATAGTCCCACCACATGGCCAATGACATAACACATGTATGAGGTGAATCTGGGATCGACAACTACAAGCATTATTTTTTTATATGGGAAATTGTTCTGACAATTCAGGACTGTGGAGCGCATGAAGGCAATGGAGGAGAGGGAAGGTCAGGGACCAGGGTAGGCAAAGAAGAGGGTGCAGGAGATGATCACCAGCAGCGTGACTTACAGCAATGACGCCTGCACCATGATAGAGTCATCTGACACCAGCACCGTGATAGAGAGCACTGACATCAGCAGCGTGACATACAGCAATGACACCTGCACCATGATATACAGCACTGACAGCAGCACCGTGATAGAGAGTACTGACATCAGCACCGTGATATACAGCACTGACACCTGCACCGTAAGCAGCCCCAGGAGGAAGTCAGCATAGCACAGGGATGGTGGGAGCCCTCATAATGAGCTTAGCACAGGGATGGTGGGAGCCCCTTATAATGAGCATAGCACAGGGATGGTGGGAGCCCCTCATAATGAGCATAGCACAGGGATGGTGGAAGCCCCTCATAATGAGCATAGCACAGGGATGGTGGGAGCCCCTCATAATATTCACAGCAGAGGTACAGCCCCAGGAGGAAGTCAGCATAGCACAGGGATGGTGGGAGCCCCTCATAATAAGCAGCCCCAGGAGGAAGTCAGCACAGCACAGGGATGGTGGGAGCCCCTCATAATAAGCAGCCCCAGGAGGATGTCAGCATAGCACAGGGATGGTGAGAGCCCCTCATAATAAGCAGCCCCAGGAGGAAGTCAGCACAGTACAGGGATGGTGGGAGCCCCTCATAATAAGCAGCCCCAGGAGGAAGTCAGCACAGGGATGGTGGGAGCCCCTCATAATAAGCATAGCACAGGGATGGTGGGAGCCCCTCATAATATGCACAGCAGAGGTACAGCCCCAGGAGGAAGTCAGCACAGCACAGGGATGGTGGGAGCCCCTCATAATAAGCAGCCCCAGTAGAAATATGACACCGCTCAACCTCTTCATAGAGGAGGGTACGGGCATATAGTACGGTGTGCTTTTTTTGGACAAGGAAGTGAGCCAAATGAAGAAAGAAGGTCTGTGTGCTCGATTTAAAAAATTGTTTATAGACATATACATGGTATACTGGTCACATGTGTTGAATTCCTCCGAGATCCATGCCTCATTCATTTTTAGAAATGTGAGGTAGTTAACACTGTGGTGAGCTAGGCGAGTACGCTTATCGGTCACGATCCCCCCTGCTGCGCTGAACGTCCTTTCGGACAGCACACTGGACGAGGGGCAAGCCAACAGTTCGATTGCAATTTGGGCAAGCTCTGGCCAGAGGTCAAGCCTGCCCACCCAGTAGTCCAGGGGTTCATCACTCCTCAGAGCGTCCATATCGGCCGTTAACCCGATGTAGTCGGACACCTGACGGTCTAGGCGTTCCCTGATGCTGGATCCGGATGACACCTGTCGATGGGTCGGCTGAAAGAATGACCTCATATCTAAAGTCACCAACACATCTTCAAACCGGCCTCTTCTTGCAGGCGCTGTTGGATTGGTACCCGCAACTCTTTCTCTGGGAGTGGGAATTGCTCCTCTGCCAGCGCACGCAAAAGCAGAATGCAGCATTTCTCGAAGTAAGGCCTGGAAGTGCTGCATTCTGACAGCCCTCTGTGACGGCTGTAGCATTTCCGCCATTTTGTGTTTGTACCGGGGTCTAAGTACGTTGCCACCCGGTACTAGTCCTTGACCCTTATGCTTTTTATACGGGGGTCCCTATTAAAACACTGGAGCATGAAGGCCCCCATTTGCACTAAAGTGGAAGCGGTGTGGTGGCCTGGCTCCTGCTCATCATCCAGGATAATGTCAGCCAGGATAACCTCAACCCTATATATTGTGGACCTATACCAGTCCTTAAGGAATAGCAGACTACCTCACTCAACCCTATGTACTGTAGTACCCTATACCTTACCAATCCTTATAAGGACCTTTTGTGGAACAAGTAGGTTGTGACTGATTAGCAGACTGTACGTCAGTCCCTATACTGATGGACTGCTGCAGTATAGGGCAGCGGTCAGCAGTAGTGCACCTCAACCCTATGTATTGTGGACCTATACCAGTCCTTATAGAATAGCAGACTGTACCTCACTCAACCCTATGTACTGTAGCACCCTAGACCTTACCAGTCCTTATAAGGACCTTTGTGGAACAAGTAGGTTGTGACTGATTAGCAGACTGCAGCAGAAGGGCAGCAGTCAAGTATAATATTCTTTCTATATTTGGAAGAAAGAATATTATACGTGTACAAGCCTATTACCATACCACTGATACCAGTCCTGAAAAGAACCTTTGTGGACCTAATATAGTAACAGCTACTGATTAAACTGACCCTCACTGCCTCACACACAGCTTCCTGCCTGTCCCTATATAAACTGACAAAACAGAGGCTGCTGGAACAATAACTGGTTACTGGAATAGCACTTTTGTGGACCTGATAGTAACAGCTAATGTTTAAACTGACTCTCCCTGCAGCACACACCGTCCTGTGCCTTTCTCTAAACTGACAAAAGACACTCAGGCTGCTGCAACAATCACTAGCACAGCACTGCCTATCCTGAATTACACCTAACACCTATACCAGTCCCGAAAAGAACTTTTGTGTACCAAATAGCTAGCGATTTGGGTCACTGCAATCTCTCCCTGCTCCACACAGCAACCTCTCCCTATAGTGACAGAAGAAAGAATGTAAAATGGCCGCCGGATCGGGTGTATTTATAAGTTGGGGGAATGTCCAAGTGTCCATGTGCTGTAATGTCTCAATTGGCTGTCCTGTACCCCATGATGGATGTGTCATCATAGGTCAAAGTTCTTTTACACAGTAAACACGGAAGTCCGCCGGGCGACTGGCGGCAATAGTCCGCCGATCGGGCGAATCGCGAACAGCCGAAATTCGCCGCGAAACGACCGCCGGGCGAACCGTTCGGCCATCACTATTGGCGATCATTTTAGCCCTGAAAGAATGGAGACATCTCCTTGAAGGTACCACTGTGCCGGTTCTCATTCTTACTGACCATGAGAATCTCACATTCTTGTCTGAGGCTAAATGCCTGATGGACTCTTTTCTTGTCAAGTTTTAATTACATTGTCTCATTCTTACCCAGTTCTAAGAATGTAAGGGCTGATGCCCTGTCACAACAGTTTTCCTCCACTTCCAAGTTGGAATCGGTTCTGGTTCCTATGATTCCTCCTGATCGTATCTTGGCTACGGTTCGCACCAGTTGTACTTCTCCTTTGGGTGAAAAAATTCTTGCTGCTCATGTCCATGCTCCTCCTGAGAAACCTTGTAACCGCTGCTTTGTCCCAGAGAGTCTCCGTACTGCTGTGCTCCAGATTTACCATTCTCCCAAGGCAGCTGGCCATCCTGGGAAGAATCAACTCATTTGGGCCATTTCCCAACAATTCTGGTGGCCTAGTCTATGGGCTGATGTAGCTGCCTTCGTAGCTGCCTGTTCTGTGTGTGCTCAGAGTAAGACTCCACGACACCTTCCATTGGGCCTAATACAACCCATACCCAATGGAGAGAGGCCCTGGACACACCTGTCTATGGATTTCATTGTGGAGTTGCTCAACTCCCAAGGCAACACTGTTATCCTTATGGTGGTTGACCGGTTCTCAAAGATGTGTTATTGTATTCCACTTAAGAAGTTGCCTACTTCTAAGGAACTGGCTTCCATTTTTGCTTCTGAGTGCTTTCTCTTACAAGGGCTACCCAAGGTGATTGTCTCGGACAGGGGCAGTCAGTTTGTCTCCCGGTTCTGGCAAGCCTTTTGTGCACAGTTGGGGATTCAGCTTGCTTTCTCTTCTGCGTATCACCCGCAGTCTAATGGGGCCGCAGAGTGAGCTAATCAGTCCTTGGAGCAATTCCTACATTGCTATATTTCTGACCATCATAACAACTGGTCAGACCTATTACCATGGGCAGAGTTTGCTCACAACAGTGCCTTGAATTCTGCCTCCCGTTTGTCTCCATTTATGGCGAATTATGCTTTCCAACCATGTTGCCTGACTCATTTGTTCCGCAGAGTATTCCTGTGTTAGAGGAGCATCTCCGTGGTCTTTGTTCTTCTTGGGTACAAGTCCACAGGGCCGCTGATAGGGCAGTACAACCAGCCCTGTTGTGCCGGGCCTGGCCAGCAGGGGGGGCCCAAGCAGCTTTTAAAGGTCTAGCTAAAAAAAAAAAAAAAAAAAGCGAAATAACTATATTAACCCGCACCCACTTGATTACTAAGGTATATAAGGAATATATATTCATTTCCTGGGCCCCATCAGGTTACCAGAGGGGCCCAGGAGGTGAAAGCAGAAGAGGGACTTTTTTTCCATTTTCGGGTGCAGGGATACAATTGCATGCTGTTCTCAGTATACCTGCACAAACTAAAGTTCTTCCTGCTCACTGTATGCCTCTCTGGCGGATGGATATTACTTTTATACGGCTCCCTTTATTCAGTAAGTGCTGCAGCTTGAGGGACTTATCACAGGCGGCTGAGACAGACAGAGCAGCAGGAGTAATCTGGACAACGGCAGTGGTACACAGGCAAGCAGTCCCCTGCACAGACACACACACACTGACAGGTCACACTATTGTATAATATGCAGTCCCCAGACTCTGTGTGCTCGTGGTCATTATCATTATAATGATCAGGGCACATGACTGTGTGGTGCTGACTTTCCTGATATATATAGCTGTACTGTGTGTTACAGACTATAACTCAGCACAGCCATAACAAAGTCAGCACCACACAGTCATGTTACACTGACAGAGCCATACATCATGAGCACATAGTGAGATGCTACTTTTACACATGTGATGGGGGGGGGGGGGGGAAGGGGCAGTAAAAACACACAGCCAAGCTGCATTTTTACCACCCCAAACCACTCCCCTTTGATAACCTTTCACCCAAGCTTTGCAATTAGGTCCTTTTTTCATGCAGACCTGATTGAAAAGCTCCATGTAGGTTTACAGGTATGAACTGACTTGTGTGCATTTAGATCCACCTTCTTCCATGTCCATTCAGGTAGGAAAAAAGAAAAATTGGAAAATAATATCATTTTCTATTTTTCCAGACCTAGTGAAATGTATCAGAGCATTGAGGTAGCTTGATGTAAATGGACACAAGTTGGTGGTGTATGAAGACACAAACTGAAAGGGCACAGATGTCAAAACATTGACATCTCTCCCATTCAGATGCAGTTATGATTAGTGGGGCGCTATAAATGTTACATGTTCCAGCTCCTGCCTCCAGACACACCCCCCCACCCTGACAGCGTGCAGTGCAGAACGAGTGGTGGGGTTGTGGGCGGAGCCAGGGTGGGTTGTGGGTGGGGTCAAGGGGGCCCCATCAGGTAGGCTGTATGGGGCCCCATGATTTCTAACAGCGGCCCTGCAAGTCCAGGAGGCTTTGCGTCATGCTAATGATAGGTACAGACTCCATGCTGACTGCAGACGCCTGCCTGCACTTTTCCTACCAGGTTGGGGACAGGGTCTGGCTGTCATCTCGCAACCTCCGGCTTCGTGTTCCCTCACTGAAGTTTGCACCTCAAATGTGTTTCATGTCTCCTTATTGAAACCGTTGGTCTGCAACCGATTTACCACCTCTGTGCCACGTCCTTACCCTATACAGTTTGAGAACCATGAGGAGTATGAGGTACAATCCATCGTTGACTCCGTAAGGTTCCGTAGGCGCATACAGTACCTGGTACAATGGAAGGGGTACGGTCCAGAGGAACGCTCCTGGGTTTCATCCTCGGATGTACATACCCCTGCCCTCCTCCACAATTTCCATAGACGTTTTCTCCTCAAGCCTGATGGTCCTGAGGAGAGGGGTCGTTGAGGAGGGGGTACTGTCAGGGCTGGCTTAGGCCTTCCTTCTCTAGGCTGGCTGCTCAGCTGTCGGCTAATTGCCAGCTCTCATCTCTCTCCGCAGTTACCCAGCTGTTCCTGATCCTGCTCCTCTGACCTGCCTACTTAAAGCTGTCCAGCTCACTTCATCTCTGCCTTCACCTTGGTCACATCACAAGAAACCATCTCCTGCGGGCCTGTTTAAAGACTGGCTTGCTGACATTCCTTCTGACTCCTTATCCTGCTTGTATTTCCTCTACTTGGATCCCTGACTTCTGGCCTGGCTGATTACTCGATCTGGTTATTGTACTCTGGCCTGGCTGATTACTCGATCTGGTTATTGTACTCTGGCCTGGCTGACTACTTGATCCAGTTACTGGACTCTGGCTATGCTTTGACTATGCTTACTCTATTTACAAAAAATGTATAAACTGCGCTCAGGAGAGAATTACATGTGAAAAATACAAAAATAAAGATAACAAATAAATAAAAATGAACACAAACTATAGGCAGCAGCTCTGAGTGAGATACAAGCACTGAAATAAATGGAAAATATGGAAAGCTGCGCCAGTACCAATATATAATAAAACTAACTGTATAAAATGAAAATATATAAAGGGTATATGGCTCTCATACAAAATAAATGCCTAAAGAGCAATCACCCATTGTGCATATAGCAAACACAAAGAAATATTTAAGTAGAGAACATATAGTTCATGTGAAATGTAAAACTGCATATAAAAATAAAAGTGAAGGTAGAAAGATTTTTTATAGTCCAATAAGGTGTTCCAATGTAAAGGCGATTAACATGTCACCGTGAATCCACACAAAGCTGAAGATCTGTGCCCGTCACCGGATAAGTGATGCGCTTACCAAAAATATGGACAATAACAGCCTTATTGACACTAGTCCGCGGCAGGGTAATGGAACATCAAATCACAGTACTTGCATCCAAAATGGCCTTTAACGTAGGTATATGGCGATACCCCAGCCTTTAGAGCTCCAATGGTCAATGGTCACATATATCTTTTTGCTGCTGTAGGTCTGCTGGCACCTATGGTTCCACAAATTTGTGCTCTGCTCTTGCTGCACTGACTTAGGCAGCTATGGGTGAAGGTGAAACTCGAGAGGGCGGCGGCCATCCATCTATGGCCCGTGTCATCCAGCTTTACAGTAGTGAGTATGTTAGAGGGTTGTTGTCTGTCTTGATTATGAATTCTGCACCATACAGGTAGTCTCTCAGTTTGTCCACTACTGCCCAGTTCAAGGCCAGGAATTCAAGCTTGTGGGTGGGATAGTTCCTCTCAGCAGGTGCCAAACTCTGACACACATAAGCGCCAGGTCTTAAGTGTCCGTCATGTTCTAGGTACAGCACTCTGCCCAACCCTCTTGGCCGGCATCTACGTGCAGTTTGTATGGCTTGGCTGGTTCTGCATAGTCCAAAAACTGGAGCAGTTGTAAGGTTCCACTTTAACTGCCTGAAAGCCTCTTCACACTGGGTGGTCCACTGTTCTTGTATGGACTCTTTGGGCTTCCTGGCCCGTCCTGCTGGTTTTTGAGACTTAATTGAGTCTGGATCATTGTCTTCCTCCCTCTTCAATAGCTCAGTGAGTGGACGGGCTATTTTGCAAATCCCTCAACAAATCTCTGGTAATACGAGCAGAAACCCAGGAATGTCCTAAACTTGGTCACATTAGTAGGTCTCGGACAGGAGATGACAGCTTCCAGCTTCTGAGGGTCTGTGGCCACTCCTTCGGCAGACACAATGGGACCCAGGTAATTGACTGAAGATTGGTAGAATTTACACTTTTCCATGGAGAGCTTCAGGTCTTCGTCATGGAGCCTCTTCAGGACCTTCTCCAGGCGCTCTTCATGCTCCTTTAAAGTCTTACCAACACGATGATATCATCTAGGTATACCAATACTTCAATCAGGTTCATGTCACCCACAGTCTTTTCCATCAATCTCTGGAAGGTGGCTGGGGCGCCAGACAGGCCTTGAGGCATGCGGTCGAATTTGAAGTATCTTACAGGGGTAATGAAAGCGGTCTTCTCCCGATCTTCAGGGTGCATGGAGATTTGATAGTATCCACTGCTCAGATCCAGCACGCTGAACCACTTCGCCCCTGACAGGCTCTGTAGGGCATCTTCTATCCTGGGTGTGGTATATTGATCCGGAATGGTCCTTCGGTTTAGTGTCCTGTAGTTGATACACAACCTCAACGTCCCATTCTTCTTCCTTACCACCACTATTGGGGAAGCGTATGGACTTAGAGACTCTCGGATAACTCCTGCTCTCTTCAGCTTGGCCAGCTGTTCTCACAGGTCTTCCAAATCTTCTAAAGGAATCCGTCTGACTCTTTTTTGGAAAGGTTTGTCTTCCTCCAGGCAGATCCAGTGTTGGGCACTTTTTGCGCACCCAACGTCAAACTCACTCTTCGAGAATGCAGCTTGCCATTTTTGGAGCTGAATCTTGGCCCTTTCCATCCAGACCGGTGTGAGAGGAGTGTTTTTTTGGCTAAAATTCTTTCACTGGGATTTCATCTTTCCCTTTACCCCTCAAACCACACGGTGAGACTGGAATGGCTGTGTTTACTTTCCCCAGTAACATTCTAGCTGGCATCTTCACCGGTGAGGCTGTAGTGTTACAAATACTAACCAAGATCCTTCCGTGACTTCTCTGTAGTACCCGGGCTGAGATCACCTCTGGAATTATCTCCAACCCTCTGTCTTTCTTCTGACTGTCCACTTCAAGGATAATGAAAGGGCCTGGCTGCTTCCAATTCAACTTGATGGATGCTTCAAACAAATTACCTCACCGGGCTGCAATGTCTTCTCGTTCCGGTCCAACTGCCAGATTTTTCCCACTCCTTCAGCTGGGGCCTTTTCTTCCTGCACCAGGCATTGATAGACTTGTCTAAGCATAGGGTGCACACTGGGGTTTGAAGGGCTCTGCTCTTGAATGAGAGGTCTTAGCAGTCTTCTCACTAGATCGGTATTAGTCCCTATGATGAGGGAACTTTTTCCAGCCCCTGGAAGACGAGGACAGACCACCGCCAATGTATCAAAGGTCTCTGCCTTTACTGCCACAGAGGGGTCAAAGGCCAGCTTGATTAGTAGATAGCCATCATAAGGGAAGTCCTGAGTCTCGAGGCCCCATATCTCCAGCTCTTCGAACTTCTGTAGTGGCAAGTGCTTGAGGTGCTTGTTGTAGTAGTCTCTATAAAAAAGAGTCACTTGAGCTCCAGTATCCAAGAGGGCCTTGGTAAAGATCCGCTCTACCTGGTTGGAGACAACTGGAAAGGGTCCCACTAACTTGGGAGGGAATTTATAGGAAGTGGCAGGCTTTGCCTGTTTTGGTGGCTTGTATTTGCTCTCCTTTCCTGCTTTTTTTTTCTGATCTGACTGGTTCCTGTTTTTAATTCTGGGAGTCTGGCGTGCAATTTGGTGTGCATTGACTCTCCGACATCGGGTAGCCTGGGTTAAAGGGAGTGGGACTCTAGGTTGCACAGAGGTGACTTCCCCTCGGTCTCTTCGTGTTACTTGATTTTCTAAAGTTAGCTAATGCAGCAGGGCACCGAGTTGACTCCTTCACCGGGGCCCTCTGGAGTTTCCCGCTGGCTTCTGCCATTGCGCCTCAGGCTTGGCTGGGCTCGGGCATACCCGTCGATAGTGTCCAACTCCTCTGTAGAGCTTAACGACTTCTTGGGCATTGGAACTCCCTCAATGGGTGGAATAATGGGTCTGGTGGTCAACAGAGCCATCATTTCTATGAGCTGTGACACTTGTGTTTTGAGGAGCTCGATCTGAGGGTCACCATCAACTGCACTGGCTGCCCTGACTTCAGCAACAGATCTTGGCCTCTGGCCTAGTTTCATCTCTTTTTCCAGTATGGCCCCCTCTTCACGTACAATCCAGATCAGGTCCAGATATTTCAAGAGGCCACCATCTTGACGGGTTCTCAAGAGAAGGGTGATGGGGTCTAAAGGCTGAGCGCCCCTCGAAACTTGCTGGGCTTGGATTTCATCCACCTTCCAGGGATCTAGACCCTTCTTCAACAAAATCTGGTGTATAATCTAGTCCAAACTGTAGATAAGATCAGAGACCTTCTCTGTTCACCCAAACACGTCCTGCAGAATGTCCAGGTAGTCTTGGGAAACACAATTTCGCTTGCTGAGCTTCAAATTGTGCTTTGCCTCTGAGGAATGCCCTCTTAGGCTCTCTCTGTGATTCTCTGTTTCTTGTGAGTCTCAGGAATGTCCCATTCATCCAGGGATTGCGTGGTCTGGTCTAGCCACTCTTCAAAGTTGTCCTCTTCTGGAGGCACGGGTTGCCTTCCAGAGAAAGCGCCAAGCTTGCGATATACAGTTCCAGAATATATTGGAGTGTCCTTCTGGCATCTTGACAAAAAGTCCCCTAGGGCTGCCAGAAAGGAATTTTCGCGGTAGCTACTTTCGCCTGTGTGGAGTTGGTAGGACCCTCGTCCGGAACCTTTGGGTGTATTAGACAAAACTTTGTCTTCTTGGCCAGTTGCACACTTGCGTCTTTGAAATTTTCAGGTACCCCCTTACTCCACTCCAACAGTGCATGAGTGTGGGAGGTCCCATGATCTGGTCTGACAGCAATCACTCATGCCTTCTGGTCCAGGGACAGTGCCTTTACAACTTGACTGATTTGTTTTTCCTCCCAGGCCTCCCCTAGGAGCTCAATTGCCACGCTTGTTTCTGAGTGGGCGCCTTCTGCCTTGCACCACTGAATCACTCACAGGGTAGGATCCATTCTGGTGCTCATAAGGGTGTCCTCTGGGGGGGTTTAATTGTAGAATAACAGGATCCCGGATGAGACCCCACGTGTAGCACTCACCCCAGTAGGAGCTGCTGATGAATGTTTCATCCTGTACTCTGCCTATCAACCCCAAGAATAAACTCAACCCCTCTGGCACACCTCTATGGTGATGTTAGTGCAAAACTAGGGATGAGCTGGGTGTTCCAGTTAAATGTTATGGACCATTCGTGTAATATTCGAGTGGCGCTCATGGCCCATAATGCAGTGAGGTGAGCCATAATTGGCCACAGGCACAATTATGGCTCAGGGGGTTTAGTACACGCCGTAGTGTGTTGCGGGCGGCTCAGAAACAGATAGGCAGAGACAGTGTTTAAATTTCTTTTGAACCTAGTGCAATTACAGTGGGTGTATTGTGTCCCCTGCATAGTGTACACCTGAAGCTACCCCAATTGCTGGTTTTGTTCTAGTCCTATACCACAGGCAGCTGCAGCAGTTACAGTCGGAGTATTGTGCCACCTGCACAGTGTACACCTGAAGCTACCTCAATTGCTGGTGTTGTTCTAGTCCTATACCACAGGCAGCTGCAGCAGTTACAGTCGGTGTATTGTGCCACCTGCACAGTGTACACCTGAAGCTACCCCAATTGCTCGTGTTGTTCTAGTCCTATACCACAGGCAGCTGCAGAAGTTAGTCGGTGTATTGTGCCACCTGCACAGTGTACACCTGAAGCTACCCCAATTGCTGGTGTTCTGGTCCTATACCACAGGCAGCTGTAGCAGTTACAGTCGGTGTATTGTGCCACCTCCACAGTGTACTCCTGAAGCTACCCCAATTGCTTGTGTTGTTCTAGTCCTATACCACAGGCAGCTGCAGCAGTTAGTCAGTGTACTGTGTCATCTGCTCAGTGTGCACCTAAAGTTACCCCAATTGCTGGTGTTTTCATCTCCCTGCAGGCCATTAGTATGTCTGGAAGGACAACAAGGAGAGGCAGACAGTCACAGGCCAATAAAAGAGGGCAAGCAAGATCTGTGTCTAGAGGCAACAGTACTGGTCATGGACGCGGTGCATCGTCATCAGCAAGTGGCAATGGGACACGCTTGTCCTTATTTTCGACAGCTGGACATGTGGAGCTGAAGACTTGGTAGAGTGGATGACCAAGCCCTCCTTATCCTTTCTCACCCAGGCTCAGGGTACTTGCAAAACAGCTGCCAATGCGACCTCTTTCCTCGTCTCAATTACATCAGTCACTCCTTCCCTAGACCCACCATGTCCTCCTGAGGTGTCTGTCTCTCAACTGTTTGAGCACAGTGTTGGGTACATGCTCCAGGAGGATGCCCAGCGTTTTGAAGGCTCTGATGATGATACCCAGCTAGAGAAAGGCAGTAGCGTGAGCCCAGAGAGAGGGGATGCCCAAGAAGGACAGCAATCTGGCAGTCATGTTCCACCAGCTGCAGCATACTGCCAGGTTTGCTCCAGTGATGAGGAGGGAGGGGACGATGAGGTCACTGACTCCACGTGGGTGCTTGATAGGAGAGAGGAGGAGGCACATCTCCAACAAGGCAGGATGCCCTCCAGGGGCCAGCTTAAGGGCAGCACACCAACTGAATCACACCGCAGAGCTCCGCCTGTGCAGACGAGTGCATCAGATCGCACCGCTGCTATTTGCAACATATGCCTCAAGCGTATCTCACGTGGCCAAAACATCAGCCGCTTGGGCACCACATGCTTGACCAGACATATGTTGACCTGCCATGTAGTTCGTTGGCAGGCGTACCTTAAAAAATCACACCAAAGAACAAAGCAGACCTCTGCTGGGATCTCCAACCCCACTATAAATTCAGTCCTCTCTGAAACCTGCACTGAGAGGAATGAAGGTGTAGAATTAGGTGCGTCACAGCCAAGTGCTTGCGGGCACTCTGCTAGCGGTACACCCACGTCCGATTGTAGCAGGCAAATTTCCCTGCCCCAGCTGCTGGACCATCGAAAGTAGTTCACTCCCAGCCATCCACATGCCCAGCGGTTGAATGCTAGCTTCGCTAAATTGCTAGGACTTCAACTGCTGCCTTTTCAGTTGGTAGACTCTGCCCCCTTCCGTGAGTTTGTGCAATGTGCGGTTCCTCAGTGGCAGGTCCCACTTTTTCTCAGGCAATTCCGGCTCTCTACTGGCATGTGGAAGGCAATGTCCTTGCCTCGCTGGACAGGGCGGTCAGCGGTAAGGTGCATATTACCACTTTTCCTCCATGGCCTCTTCCTGTGCTTTGTCCTCTGAACCAGCGGTGCTCCGTAGGCATTCAAGGGGCTATGCAAATACGCAGGCAAAAAAATGCCATGCTGTGCTTGCTCTGGTGTGCTTGGGGGACAGGAGCCACACTGGGGTAGATATTCTGGTTAGAGGTGGTTGAAGCCACACCAACTTAAGCCAGGAATGGTGGTTTGCGACATTGGCACCAACCTCCTCTCCCCCCTCCGACAGGGACAACTGACCCATGTGCCCTGTATGGCTCACATGCTTAACTTGGTGGTGCAGCAGTTCTTGAGCAGGTACCTGGTCTTACGGGATGTCCCGAGGCAGGCCAGGAAAGTCTGTGTGCATTTCTGCCGGTCATATAATGCCAGTGCTCGGCTGGCTGAGCTCCAAAAGAAATTGAACCTGCCCAAGAACTGCCTTATCTGTGACATGCCCACCAGGTGGAACTCAACGTTGGCCATTCTGCAGCTGCTGCACACACAGCAGAGGGCCATCAATGAGTACCTGTGCAACTATGGCACCAGGTCAGGGGAGCTCGTTTTTTTCCCTACGCCATCAGGGATGCATGCACTGTCCTGTAAACATTTGAGGAGGCCACGAGGATGGTGAGCAGTGACAGTGCATGCATCAGTGACACTGTACCTCTTGTCCACCTGTTGGAGCACACGCTGTGTGGAATAATGGACAGGGCACTTGAGGCAGAACAGAGGCAGGAAGAGGAGGACTTCCTTGCCTCTCAAGGCCCCCTTTATCCAGACAGTGTTCCTGCTGTCCCGCCAATCACACAGAAAGAGGAGGAGGATTGTGTCAGCATGGAGGTGGAGCCTGGCACTCAGCATCAGCAGCAGTCTTTTAGGGATGATTTACAGTCCCAAGAAACCCGTTGACTTGTACGTGGCAGGGAGGAGGTGGCTGCGAATCATGTCGTTCTTAGTGACGCAGAGGACTCCGGACCAAATGCCTCAACTAGCCTGCGCTGCATGGCCTCCCTGATCCTGCAAAGCCTGCGGAAGGATCCTTGTATTCAGCGGATCAATGAGAGGCATCATTACTGGCTGGCAACTCTCCTTGATCCACGGTACAAGGGTAAGGTTGCGGACCTTATCTTGCCATCGCAGAGGGAGCAGAGGATGCGGCATCTCCGAGAGGCCTTGCAGAAAGGTCTGTGCAACGCGTTCCCAGAGACTGGGAGGTTAAAAATTCCTGGTCCTGGACAACGTGTTGCTGAGGCTTCGGTCAGTCACAGAAGGAGCAGTGGAGAGGGTGGCCCTCTGACCGATGCGTTCAGACGATTTTATAGTCCGCAGCCCCAAGGTATTATTGGTTCCAGCAACCATCGCCAGCGTCTTATTTACATGGTGCAGGAATACCTAGGGGCAAGGTCAGACTTGGACACCTTTCCCACTGAAAATCCTCTGGGTTACTGGGTCTTGAGGATGGATCAATGGCCAGAGCTTGCACAGTATGCAATTGAGCTACTGGCCTGTCCTGCATCCAGCATTCTTTCAGAATGCACATTCAGTGCGGCTGGAGGCTTTGTAACCGATCACAGGGTGCGCCTATTCACCGACTCGGTTGATTGACTGACCTTCATAAAGATGAATCAGTCTTCGATCACCACCAGCTACCAAGCACCTGAAGCTGATGTAACCAAATTATTTTTTTTGAAATGTCACATCCCTTCAAGACTGCCTATGCTGATGCTGAGTGACTATCCTGTTATGCTGACTGACTATCCTCTTCTTCCTCAATGATCCTGCTGATAGCTTGGAAGAACATTTTTGGTTCTGGGCACTGCCACCAGTGGCTAAGGCCCAATTTTTCAGCCCCTCTTTAACAGGGGCGTGTAATTACAATTTGTGATGCAATACTTTGCAGCAGGGCTTATTCCTGCACTCCAACCAGAGTATCTATGAGAGGTTGCAGTGTCGTGGCACCAGTGCCTAAGGCCCAATTTTTCAGCCCCTGTTTAACAGGGGTGTGTAATTACAATTTTTGATGCAATACTTTGCAGCAGGGCTCATTCCTGCTCTTCAACTAGAGTTTCTGTGAGGTGTTGCAGTGTTGTGGCACCAGTGCCTAAATCCCAATTTTTCAGCCCCTGTCTAACAGGTGCATGTAATTACAATTCTTGATATGATATATCACAGCAGGGCCCGTTCCAGCACCCACCGGGAGTAACTGTGAGGACTTAGTGTTGTGGCACTAGCACCACCACAACCACCAAAGGCCCAATTTTTCTACCACTGTTCAACAATGGCATGTAATAACAATTCTTGATATAATAGTTCACAGCAGGGCATTCCAGCGCCCACCAAGAGTCACTTTGAGGGCTTACAGTGTTGTGGCAACACCAACACCTTAGGCCCAAATTTCTGCATAGCATATAGGACAGGCCCCTACTTTCAAACATCCAACTTACAAATGTCTCCTACTTGCAAACGGAAGGAGAGAACAGGAAGTAAGATGAAAAAAAGATGGATGGCAAAAAAATTAACAAACAAAACAAAACAAAATTATAACCCTTCGCTATGTTTTCCAAAAAGCTTAAAAAAAGATTTTTTTGACTGGAGCTACACTTTAAAAATGTACCAGTTCAAAATTGCAAACAGATTCTACTTAAAGCGGAGGTCCACCCTAAAGTGGACCTTCCACTCATCGGAACCCTCCCCCCCTCTGGCGCCACAATTGGCACCTTTAAGGGGGGAGGGGGGTGCATATACCTGTACTGTACACTTCCGGGATAGCTCTCTGCGGAAAGGGGCGTAGATTACGCCCCTTTCCGCAAGTGCCCGCCCCTTTCCGCAAGTGCCCCGCTGCCTGCTGGGAAACACACAGATCCCAGAGGCAGCGGGGACCGTCCTTATTGCGCAGCACGACTCGCGCATGCGCAGTAGGGAACCGGGAAATGAAGCAGAAAGGCTACATTTCCTGATTCCCATACCCAAGATGGCAGTGGCAGCACTCGAGAGACGATCTAGAGATCGGCTTCGGGTGCCGACATCGCGGGCGCACTGGACAGGTAAGTGTATTTGTAGCTGCTGGCTTTTAAAAAAAAACAAAAACGCGGAGTCCCGGTGGACTCCCGCTTTAACACATCAAACCTACACAGTCCCTGTCTTGTTTGCACCGCCTGTATACTCCTGTTCTGAGTATATAGGACCTGGGGGCCGCACGCCTTTCCTTTTTTTAATTTGGGTACGGGTGCCCCTTAATATCGTACAAGACTCAAAGGGGCTGGTAATGGGCAGGGGGGGCTACCCATGCCATTTTTTTCAATGATTTTCATCCGTATTGCCGGGCCCAGACATTACATTAAAACCGCAAACAGTTTTAAATGACTTTTTTCATTTAGAAATGTCATTTTGGGCAGGGACTGTTCTAAGCACGGGAAACATGTGCCACTTCACAGGCATACTGTAGACACCCCCCAGGCACGATATTTAAAGGAATATTTCACCTTTTTTCACTTTAAGCGTCATTAAAGTAAGTGCCCCTGAAAAAACTGCAGTTTTTAAAACTTTTTTTGCATTGATACATGTCCCCTGGAGCAGGACCCAGGTCCCCAAACCCTTTTTAGGACAATAACTTGCATATTAGTCTTTAAAATGAGCACTTTTGATTTTGAATGTTCGAGTCCCATAGACTTTAATGGGGTTCCAAAGTTCATACAAATTTTCGGTCCATTCGCAGGTTCTGGTGCGAACCGAATCGGGGGGTGTTCAGCTCATCCCTATGCAAAACCTAACAGTAAGGAGAAATACAGTAATGGTACACTATGTAGTATATTTACCGTAGCCTTGGAACTCGTCACTTCGCCAGCTGTAGTAATAGATGGAGTCTCACACAAGTTGTCAATTAACCACTTAAGAAGTTTACTGAGAAAATACTTAGCACAATACGCAAAGTGGTAATTTACGTATAAAGAATGTCAATAGATAACAGTCAATGTGTACATGAAACTTCAAAATTCAGTGACCACCATCAGGATGTACATGCAGACAGGCGCACAGTAAGACAGAAGCCCAATATCCTCAAACACTTATATTGAGCGCCTTCCCACTGACCACCAAGCATGCACTCCAGATCTACAATAACTGTTGTGAATACACTAGTACACACAATAAATATATCCTGTGCTCAAGGGCTCCCCCTAGGTTGTAATGCAGGTTGAAATGCAATGTTCGCATCTGCAAAGTGAACTACAGTACTTTGTAGAAAGTGATAGAAGTCCCTTGTCTTCTTGGTCTTCAGCTAGCTCAGGATATTAGACTGCAGTATTTGTAAATCCAACAGGGAAAACAAGTGTACAGCAGACTGTATGATAGGTGATGTGCTGATAATAGTGTACTTGCAAAACAGAAGGCACTTGTAATACTTCCTCCTTAGCAGTGGTTGTGATGCAGCATTAACTTTATAGCACAGGGAAAACAACCCTGAAGTTCCACTGACTACAAGTCTCACCAGCAGTTTGTAACTAAATAACACGGCAACAGTGCACTATATTGATCTGGGCAAGTGCCCGCTCACCACAACTGGCCCAGATGCTTACAAGACTCCTATCCTGGTATCTCAGTCCCGGTCCAAGCTGGCACTGTCACACCACACCGCTCCTTCTGATGACTGATATAACTGTAATGCAGGGAACCTTTAGAAAACTTGGATCCTCCAGTCCATCCGCACGCTGGTCCAGCTGACTGTGCTCTGCAACTTCTCAGAGGCCAACGATTCCGGCCCGCCTTTTCCAGGCCTCAGAGGCCAACGATTCCGCTCCGCCCTTTCCAGGCCGCAGTCCGTCTGTCACACACAGATCTTACTACAGTCAGGCTTTGAATGGCATCCCAAGAAACCAGGAAAATGGCCACGCTGCCCCTTTTATGTCCCTACCCAGCAGGCTGTTCTGTGACCTGGCATTATGGGTAGGGGGACTGGGCATTGTGGGTCAGTAGTTCACAGACTGCGTTTTAGCACGAGTCGCTTCCTCATTCACTATATCTTCCACAATGCTTTGGAGTGTGGCTTTAATGAAACCAAACAAAAGTCTTGATAGCATTAAATAGAAAGGGAGCCAAACTCTTATTTAACCACTTGACCACTGGGCACTTAACCACTTCCCACCCGGCCAATGCACATATACGGCCGGGTGGGAGCCGTCTACTTCTGATAGGACGTTCAGGAACGTCCATCAGAAGGAGCGGGATCACGCGCGCACATGCCCGCGCAGTGGCGCGATCCCGATGTGCCCGTGTCACCCGGACACGGCGCATCTCAGATCGGCAGGAGGGCTCTGCTGATCACATGACGGCCGTGTCCAATCACGGCCATCATGTGATGTAAACAAACAGCCGGTTGCTAGGCAATCGGCTCCTCCTCTCCTCACACAGAAGTCATCGCTGAGGAGAGGAGAGCAGATCGCTGCAGCCGGCTGATGATCAGTGAGTATGAGCTGTTTTTTACAGCTTTTTACTCACTGATCACCAGTCTAGTGTAATACACAACACACCACACAGTATAAACACAGTCCCCACATATGTCCCCAAAACATACATGTCCCCAAATAATAAAAACACATGTCCCTAATAATAAAAACATGTCCCCCACATATGTCCCACTAAAATCACATGTCCCAATGATTATCTCCACACGTATATACGTGATCACCTGCACACATATGTACATGATCATTTGCGTACATATGTCCGTGATCACACAAACCAATTATTATACACTTAACGGAATTTTTTTTTACCAAAAACATGTAGCAGAATACATTTTGGCTTAAATTTATGACAAAATTTGATTTTATTGGATTTCTTTTAAAATAGAAAAAAGAAAATATTGTTTTTTTTCCAAATTTCCGCTTTTTTGCGCTTATATCGCAAAAAATAAAAAACTGAGTTGTGAATAAATACCACCAAAATAAAGCTCTATTTGTGCGAACAAAATGATAAAAATTTAACTTGGGTACAGTGTAGCATGACCGCGCAATTGTCACTGAAAGCGCTAGAGCGATGAAAGCTGAAAATTGGGCTGGGAAGGAAGGGGGCGAAAGTGCCCTGTATTGTAGTGGTTAAACACCCTTAATAACCAGACCAATTTTCAGCTTTCGGTGCTCTCACATTTTGAATGATTGTTGCAGGGTATTGGCGGGTGTTGCAGAACATTGCATAGTGTTGCAGGGTATTGGCGGGTGTTGCAGAGTGTTGCAGGGTATTGGCGGGTGTTGCAGAGTGTTGCAGGGTATTGCAGAGTGTTGCAGGGTATTGCAGAGTGTTGCAGGGTATTGGCGGGTGTTGCAGAGCATTGCAGAGTGTTGCAGAGTGTTGGCAGGGAATTGAGGGGTTAATTTTCGGTGAGCAGCGATGTGGGCACTGCATATGCAGGCCACAGCGCTGCTGACACCGATCTCTTCCCCCTCCGCTGTACCGATCGGTACAGAGAGGGGGAGGGAGGAACCGGCGTCATAACATGACGCCGGATTGTTTACAAGTGATCACTCCGTCATTTGACGGAGCGATCACGTGGTAAACGGCCGCGTTGAGCGGCCGTTTACCGTGATCCGTGATGCGCCACGTCCTGTGGACCCGGCGGTCACGGATGCTCTCGAGTGCGCGCCCCAGGGGGCGCGCGAGAGCGGAATTCTGGGAGGACGTTATATAACGTCCTCCCAGAGTTAAACAACCGCCCTGTAGCCGTCATTCGGCTATGGGCCGGTTGTTAAGTGGTTAAAGAACATCACATTGTTTAACATAGTAACTTGGGTGGCAAAACCCCTGCGCTACACTTATTACAGCCTTCCCTGTAGCAAAGTGTGTTGTAAGGGTTTACAACCACTTTAAAGCAGTTGTAAACCACAGCATTTAAAGAAAAAAAAAAAAAAAAACCTTTCCCCATAATGTGCTAGTATGCATGCTTGCCTTAGAACCTAGCGCTCTAACAGGGCTTTCTTCCTCCCCTGGCCTTCCCTCTGGGTTTGGGGGCTCCAGCTGTATGTGTGACTGGAGCCCACAATGACGTCACTCCCATGCAGGCAGAGAGCATTTGAGAGGTGGTGAGGAGACGTTGTATCAGCTTTAACCCTTTGAACTCCATGCTGCACACAGTGGTGGGGCTGCTTGCAGAGTGCTGCCTTGCACTTGAATGGGTCACAGTCAGTGGGTGCTATACCTGCTGAAAGCAACAGGGGGTATAGTTGGTGAACATGCCCATCTGCTGCCTCTACGGCTAAAACATGGTGGTTAAGGGGCAGTAAAAGCACAGCTCAAGAGCAGGGTTTTACTGCACCTCAACAATTAAATGCTTTAATCAATTTTAAAAAAGTTTCTTTTTTTTGTACATTGATACATGCTTATTTAACCACTTACCGTCCGCCGGCCACCATATGACGTCCTGGGCTTTGTGGAGGTATATCTGAATGATAGGTGCAGCTACAGGCATCATTCAGATGTCAGCTTTTTCAGCCAGAGATTCCCTACACCATAAGAATGATCATAGCGGCTGGGTAGCTGCTTGATCATTCTTATGGGCGGCGAAAGCGGACGTCACCCCCCCCCCCCCCCCGTGCTTCTGCCGACTCGCTGTTGCGATCGGTGAGTCAGAGCACAGATCTGCCAGCCCCGGATGGTGACCATAGATATTTCCGGTGGACCAGATGGCCGCCTGAGTCTCTATGATCATCGGCTGCCGGGCGCGATGTTATGACGTGACGCCCGGCCTCTGCATTCAAACAAATGGCGCTGCCTCGGCTGGCAAGCCAAGATCGTTATTTTTTTTATTTTATTTCAGACTTCCCAGCCTAGAGGTGAGATGTGAGGTCTTATTGACCACATATCTCACTGTAAAGAGGACCGATCGTGCCATAGTCCTATTACAAGGGATCACATTTTTAATTTTTTTTGAAAGTGTCAAACTAAAAAAAATGTAAAGTAAAATTAACAATAAAAAATTATTATTTTTTTTAAAACAAAGTGCCCCTGCCCCCGTGTGCTCGCACACAGAAGCGAACGCATATGTAAGTCCCGCCCACATATGAAAACGGTGTTCAAACCACACATGTGAGGCATTGCTGCGAATGTTGGAGCGAGAGCAATAATTCTAGCCCTAGACCTCCTCTGTAATCAGTAATCTGTAACCAGTAAAGAGTCGCCTATGGAGATTTTTAAGTAGATTGGCACCATTCCAACGAGCGTTTGCAATTTTGAAGGGTGACATGTTAGGTATCTATTTACTCGGCGTAACTTCATCTTTCACATTATGCCAAAAAAAATGGGCTAACTTTACTCTTTTGTATTTTTTTTAAAGCACAAAACAAACGCATTTAAATATTTGCTGCGCAAATACCTTGCGAGATAAAAAGTTACAATAACCGCCATTGTATTCTCTAGGGTCTCTGCTAAAAAATATATATATATAATGTTTGGGGGTTCTATGTAATTTTCTAGCAAAAAAATTTGGATTTTTACATGTAGGAGAGAAATGTCAGAATTGGCCTGGGAGATAAGTGGTTAATTAAAACATGTTTTAATACATTTTAAAATGTTTGTTTACATTTATTTCTTAATGTGCACATGTGTGTGTGAGTGTATATATATATATACACATACACATACATGTGTGTTTAAACTCTGATAGGTGGCAGAATAGAAGAAATGGTTGGTGATCAGGAGCAGTGTTTACAAATTACAGCAAAAATGGGGCACAATTTCTTTCAATGACAGCAGCAATCGGGGCCAATGACATCAATGAAGGGGCACAATTCCTCCCACTGATACCAATGATGGGGCATAATTCCTCCCACTGATACCAATGATGGGGCACAATTCCTCCCACTGATACCAATGACGGGGCACAATTCCTCCCACTGATACCAATGAAAGGGCACAATTCCTCCCACTGATACCAATGATGGGGCACAATTCCTCCCACTGATACCAATGATGGGGCACAATTCCTCCCACTGAGACCAATGATGGGGCACAATTCCTCCCACTGAGACCAATGATGGGGCACAATTCCTCCCACTGAGACCAATGATGGGGCACAATTCCTCCCACTGAGACCAATGATGGGGCACTATTCCTCCCACTGACACCAATGATGGGGCACAGTTCCTCCCACCGAGACCAATGATGGGGCGCAATTACTCCCATTGAAACTGTAAGGATTAAGGTATATGTTGAAACAAAATGGTTGACCTTATGTCTTTACTAAATACTTGTATTTTTCTATCCTTCTCTGTAAAATAAGGATTCGTCATCTATTGTCACGTACTCATCAAGAAGAGGCCGCATCAGCCCTAAAAAGCAGTCTACGCCCAGAAGATTGTCTTATCAGCTGATAACACCCGGAGAATTGTCTTTTCTTTGAAAATGTTGTTTTTTTTACATTTGCTGATGTTTGCCCTTTTCTGTCTATAAAAGATGTAATAAAGAAGCCTCAGAGCCAGAGAAAGTCAGAGACAGTCAGAGTTAACGACGGACTTCTGAGCAGAAATACTGAATAATATCTCCGTGTCTCTTTGCTTGGATAAGAACTCTAACTAACAATTGGGAAACGGTAACATAACCTGACAAATAGGTGACTTGTTGAGGTCACACCTAACATTTCTGGCGCCCGAACAGGGACTCGCTGAAGAAACTACAAGAGGCGAACGAACATAAGGACGGAACAAAGAGGCTGGGCACATCAAAGAACCACAGACAAATCCTGCGCAGGTAAGAAAAGCTTTATTTTCTTATAAACTCTGTGCTTCTTAGATTTGTGCCCACCTGATCTGTCTGAATTGTTCTTCAGGTAAACACCATCCTCTGTAGTAAGCGGGTCTTGAACTTAATATTTTGGCTTATGTTACCGTTGTTTCTTGTCTGTCTACTTGTCATCTGTCTGTTGTGAATGAGATAAGCCCTGTTTGTATGGTGTGAATTGAAACATATATCATCCCAATGGGTAACGGAATGCGCCCTTAACTCGTAAGAGTACTTTGGGGGTCCGACACTTAAGTTTGATATACGCTTTTTGATTCATGAGCCTAAAAACGGGTTGAAAGTATAAGTCCTGACTGCCTCGATAAAGCAGGAATAAGAAACGAATGCTGAGAGATTCCATGGTAATGGGAAGGGAAATAAGGTCTCCACAAAGCCCGGAGATCTAGTCATATGTGTTTGGCCACCAAAAGGGAATGCTTGTATATGTTGTAGCTGTCAGTCTGGTCATAATATTTGTCAGTTGGCTAGCATATAAAGTAATTCGATTTCAGAAATCTCATCTAGGAGAGGTTTTTAGTATTTTGGCACCCTAGGAGGAGAAGGCAACGAGACACTTAGTAAGTGATCCAAACGCCACCTAGGCAGGACTGTCAAAATGGGCCAGACACATGGTAAACCCCAGGAGGAATCTCAGAAATGTTATGCTGTTAAAGATATAATTACAATGTTGTATGGGAAGGATAAGGCACAGGGCACAAATAGGATTCTCAAGAAATTGGGGATGGATGGAGAAAATGGATTAAGTGTAGAAGGTTGGGAAGAAATAAAGAAAGACAGACAGGGAGAGATATTGCAGAACAGATGGGTATCACAAATACAATGTTTAATTAAGGTTTCCAACAGGGCTAAAGAGGAGGGATGGGAGTATTGTCAGGAAAAGGGTGGATGGGATATGAAGGTCCGACACAAAAGTCTTCCTTCTGCTCCCGGCGATAGGGTTAATACGGGAGATACTCCACCTCCTTATAACACTACCACACCAGGTAGCGAAAGACCAAAACTTTATCCTTCCTTAAGAGGAAGAGGATGGGTATGCCGAGTATGCGGTACCCAGAATACAGACTGGGCACAGGAATGTGTACATTGCGGCGCTCAAAGACCAGAGCCCGTAGCTCCAGTCCATAGTCGGACTAGGGTAATACAAGTAAATAATCCAAATGCGGGTCAAGCAGGACAGCCACCTACAGTGACCCGACAAGTCGTTCTGAGGACATGGACACCTTGGTCGGCTGACACTCTTATGGCATTAATACAGAATGCTCCTGATCCCGTAGCAAAACCTGCCGCATTCTGTAGATTCGTGACACAATTACTAGACACACATGAAGCAACTTGGCAAGATGGGGAAGATATATGTAGACATAAAATGACACTGACAATGTTTAATCAATTTATGAATGAAATTGCTCCACATAGACCACAAGGGGATCCAGCGGCAGATCCGCCAGGAGTACATCCCCGTCATATAGACTCTAGACCCCTGTTTATTGCTCAGCTACGAGAATTTTGCCAAGGGAAACAGCAGGAAAGGGGTTCGACAGCGCCCATAAAACAGGCCCCAGGTCAGACTGTTACAGAATTTTACCTCAACATGGAAAGCATGATGGCTGACGAAGGTCTAGATTTAGCCTTACCCGTCACCATTAGGGCTTTCAATCGACAGTTTATGGAAGGACTAGTACCCCAAATAGGTGACAAACTGAAAGCATGTACTCCCGAATGGAGAGCCATACGGGACAGAGGAACATTGTTGCAGAAAGCACAAGGCATAGAGGCTGATTTAGCAGAAGCTAAACCCAGAAGGACACCGGGAGTTAACACTGTTGCCCGGGTCAATGAAGGAGGGAATTCCTCCCGTAAACCTCTTACCTGTTATTACTGCAACAAGGTGGGACATATAAAAAGAGACTGTAGGAAAAGGATAAAAGATGAACAGGAAGGAAACACGGACAGAGACACGAGGGACTACAGACAGAGGCGTACCAATGATAGGGACGATCCGACCGCATGACTTGCCCCAGTCCTAGCTGAATCAGAGAACAAAATGCTCCACATGTTGATGAAGGTGGAAGGTAAACATATTCCTTGTTTGGTTGACACAGGAGCGTCACGCAGTCTGTTGTCTGATTCAGTAGTCCCTCCACACATGACGTCCCGTGACACCATACCCATAAGTGGTTATGACGGTCTTTTGTCCGATGCCCCACTGACTAAACCTTAAAAAGGTAAAAATAGGGAGAATGGCTACCGCCTGACACTTGTGTATTGTTGCAATATGTAGATGACCTATTGTTATGTTGTCCGGATAACGATACTTGTTTAAAAGCCACTCTCTCATTGTTACAATTCCTGGCTGAAAAAGGGTGCAAGGTGAATAGAACTAAGTTACAGGTATGTCAGAAAAAGGTTGTCTTTTTGGGCCACTGTATATCCCAGGGTACTCGACATCTCACTGAAGACCGAGTCCAGGCCATAAGACAAATGAATATCCCACGCAATTTTAAGCAACTTCGTATGTTTCTGGGAATGGTATCATATTGTAGACAATGGATACCACATGCCAGTTCTCTGATGCAGTCATTATATGATTGCTTGAAAATAGTACCCTATGTACTCACAGAAGCAGGTCATGAATCTTTTAGCACCTTAAAAAGGTTACTAATTTCGGCACCTGCGATCGGGATCCCTGATTATACCAAAACATTTCATTTGTACATTGCTGAAATCACGGGACACGCAACAGGGGTGTTGACACAACAACACATCAAACAAAGGCCGGTAGCATACTTCTCGGCGGCTCTCGATCCTGTCTCTAGAGGATCACCGTCCTGTGTACGAGCAGTTGCAGCAGTGTCAATTATCATTGACAAATCCTCAGAAATTGTCTTAGACAATCCTGTAGTGGTACATACCACACATGACATACACGCCATCTTATCACAGGTCCAACCAAAACACATATCAATGGCAAGGCAGCTGCGTCTACAATGCACTTTGCTCCTACCCCCCAATGTTACCTTTCAGCGATGCACTTCTTTTAACTTAGCACAGCTTTTACCATTACAGACAGATTTGACAGGGGGGAGTAATGATGATAATGGTGTAGATACAGCACAAGATACTCAGGATTCTGACACACTTTCATTTCATGACATAACATCTGATGAACACGATTGTTTTCAACTTATGGAACAAGAAACCACGGGGTTCCCACATGTCACAGACATACCCATTGCAAATGCAGAACACACACTGTACATAGATGGTAGTAGATTTGCCGATGACAAAGGTAAATATCACACAGGTTATGCTGTGGTAACGGACACACAGGTAATTGAGGCAAAGTCACTACCAGCACACATGTCGGCACAAGAAGCGGAACTAACCGCTCTAGAGAAAGCCCTAGAACACTTGGAGGGACAAGAAGGGAACATTTACACTGATTCCGCATACGCCTACGGTGTGGCACATGATTATGGCCACATATGGAAAGCTAGAGGTTACCTTACAGCAGCAGGCACACCTGTTAAACATGGTGAAGGAATCAAAAGAGTCCTGAACAATCTTCAAAAGGTTATAAGAGTAGCCATCATGAAGATAGCGGCACACACGAGCGCAAAAACAACTGAGGCAAAAGGAAACGCATTTGCAGATTTAACTGCAAAGAAGGCAGCTCTAGGGGAAGTAAGCCCTGAGACCTTAGCCACGGTACAGGTGAGTATGCCCGAAACCACATGGCAGCAGCTAATGGAACTACAGGAACAAGCAGGGGCTATTGAGAAGGACCGTTGGGTTAAGGAGGGAGCTGCACCAGGCCTTGACAATGTATGGAGAGAAGGAGACAAAATATGTCTACCCGCTTCTCTATACCCCGCAATGGCAGCGGCTGTCCACTTACCCACTCATGTCAGCTCCAATTCTATGTATAGGATTGTAAGCCAAGGATGGCTAGCCCCTGGATTCAGTAGTACTGCAAGGAACTACTGTGCTGCATGCCAAATCTGTCTGATTAATAACCCAGGACAGAGAGTGAAAACCCCACGTAAACATCAGGTCCGGGCCCAATATCCCTTTCAGAGACTGCAGATTGACTACATACAAATGCCTAAGAGCGGCCCCTTTGAATTTGTTCTCGTGTGCATCTGCCTATTTTCAGGCTGGCCCGAAAGTTATCCTGTGAAATCAGCTACGGCAAAAGCCACCGCCAAGAAACTGATTACTGAGCTGATACCTAGGTTTGGTCTCCCAGAAACAATAGAATCAGATAGGGGGACACATTTCACGGGAGAAATAATGCAAAATGTGATGGCAATGTTAGGGGTTCAACAAAGTTTTCATACTCCTTACCACCCACAGAGTTCAGGATCAGTAGAAAGAGTAAATGGTACAATCAAGCTGAAAATACAAAAGGCCATGCAGGAGTTGAACAAACCATGGCCTGAGTGCCTACCCTTAGCTTTGTTCTCTATTAGGTACACCCCAACAGGAAAAACCGGGTTATCCCCATATGAAATACTGTTTGGAAGTGCACCTAGATTAGGTTTATATTTTCCTCAAAGTATGCAATTGCAATGTGATAGTTTAACTACGTATGTAATACAGTTACAACAGCGTCTGACTAAAATCCACAAGAGTGTGTATTCTTCTCTTCCAGACCCTAATTCTGTCACAGGTACACACGATCTACAACCAGGAGACTATGTGTATGTAAAGAAACATACCAGGAAGACACTGGAACCAAGGTTTGAAGGTCCTTTCCAGGTGCTATTGATTACAGCAACCTCAGTGAAATTGGAAGGGAAACCTACCTGGATCCACGCTTCTCACTGTAAAAAGGAGCCAGTTGGCAAATGACAACATGTATCTTTTTATTCTTTTTGTTTCAGTAATCCTGGCTAATAGTTTGGTTACCTCACAGAATAAAATACACAAGGATGAAGGATTTTCTAAAAAAATGTTATTACTGAAGTTTAAATATGCTTATGCCCAGAAGTCAGGATATGAGAAATGTTGGATTTGTAGCAAATTACACCCCAGCACAGCAAGTATACCACTGATGGCAGTTCCTATAAACTATACTGATCTTGCTAACAGTAGCATTAACATAATTAGAACAAATACCAGCGAGACAGTAATGTTTAAGTCAAATGGCCTCGCCTTTTCCCCTGATTGGTGTTTCAACCTAGGGAACACAACGGGAGGAAATGGAGAATGCCAAGACAGCAAATTTAACTTGTCCATTTTCATACCAGAAGCTACTCCTGGGAAAAACACGGTCTTCTACCCTAGTATAACCCACACACACCAATCGTTAGCTGAGTTCCTCGGTAATATTTCAGACAACAACACCAGGTGGTTAGTGAGTAACCTATCTCTTTATGGATACACCTCCCTTTATAGAAATAATATCGGTAGTAGATCAGTAGCACTGGGAAATAATATATATATCTGTTGTGAGGATAAATGTTATACTTGGATACCTAGAAGAGCTCAGGGATGGTGCTATCTCGCAAGTTTAGTACCAGTAATGGGAGTAGTAGGTGATGAACGAGGTGATCACCTATTAGAAGCTAGCATGCACCCTAGGTATCCCCTCAGGTATCGTAGTAAAAGAGAAATATTCCTGAAGAAGGACATGGCATGGGCTTGGTTCCCGTCCTGGACAGGATGGGGTATAGACTTAATGAAACGACTAAATAACTATACAGGAATTATTAATGATGTTTTGGAGAAAAACTCTGATGATATTACTAAGTTAAATCTGGAGACCAGAGCCATCAGACAACAATTAGAATTACATGAATTAGCAATTGAAAGTATGAGTGCAGCACTGACAGGACTCTGTGAAACTACTGAGGACTATGAGTGCTGTACTTGGATACATAACACCAGCATTGAGGTACCTGATTATTATGACATCATTGCACAACACCGTACGGAAGTAAAGAATTTACAAGAGAAGGCCCGAAATATTGGTCGCGACTGGGATCCGTTTGGTGGAACTTTTAGTTTCTCAGGGTTATTCTCTTGGGTTAAGAAGGCAGCAATGACAATTATAGTGGTGCTCTTATTCGTATTTCTCTTTTATGCATGCTTTAAACTGCTCATGTGCTTTTGCAAGAAAGCCAAGGTAAATGCTGCGGAAAAGATGGAACTTTTGTGAAGATAGGTGGATTTAGATCCTTGACATCACCCATCTTGCAGAAAAGCCACTCTTCCTGAATTTTAGATGTTGGTACTGTCCAGGGGGATGGGTGTATACCCCTCTGACAACTCGCGGTCAGGGAGAGTACTCTGGATATAGGCCGACTAGAACTTGTTCAGGTGGACCCAGGGCAAGAGGGAGGGGTGATGTCAAAGGGGGAAATGTAAGGATCAAGGTATGTGGAAACAAAATGGTTGACAGTATGCTTTACTAAAATACTTGTCTATCTTTATCCTTCTCAGTAAAATAAGGACTCATCATCTTTAGTCACGTACGCATAAGAAGAGGCCGCATCAGCCCTAAAAAGCAGTCTACGCCCAGAAGATTGTCTTATCAGCTGATAACACCTGGAGAATTGCCTTTTCTTTGCAAATTGTTTTTTTTTTTACATTGCTGATGCTTGCCTTTTTCTGTCTATAAAAGATGTAATAAAGAAGCCTCAGAGTCAGAGTTAAGCACGGACTTCTGAGCAGAAATACTGAATACCTCCGTGTCTCTTTGCTTAGATAAGAACTCTAACTAACAATTGGGAAACGGTAACATAACCTGACAAATAGGTGACTTGTTGAGGTCACACCTAACACCACCGAGATGCAATTACTCCCATTGAAACAAACGATAGGGCATTATTTTTTCCCACTGACATCAGGGCATTTTCTACTCCCAATGGGCACAGTCCGGCCCCTCTAAAGTGTGAAGGACAGTAAACTGGCCCTTTGTTTGGAGACCCCCGCTATAGTGTTTATGAAAAAAAAAAAAACTGTGCACCGCTAAAGTGTTTGGGTTTGGCTTGAAGAAAAAGTGGCAACCCTAAATACAGGATGAGCATTTTTCTGAAATAGGTAAATTATTATTAGTGAGAATTTCTTATTCTTTGTATCCAGTCATATACCTACCTAACCCTATGAATTAAGTACAAGTCACAGCCCAGCCTCGCCCTGTGTAGGAGGAAGTGACCCTCCCAACTGCATTCTTCTCCGGTGTCAGAGAATTTCATTTCATTTCCTCGTCTGCTGTCAGCGATGGCGTCTTCTGATCTAAGAGCTGAGTTGGAATGTTCCGTCTGTCTGAACATTTATACAGATCCTGTAAACCTGAGATGTGGACACAACTTCTGCCGGGTCTGTATTGATCGTGTGCTGGATACACAGGGGGGGTCTGGAGGATATTCCTGCCCTGAATGCAGAGAGAAGTTTCCGGATCGGCCTGCACTGCAGAGGAACATAACACTACGTAACATAGTGGGGAATTTCCTGTCTGCTCAGCCACATCAGGAGGAGTCCGGGGTCTTCTGTACTCACTGTGTGGACTCTCCTGTACCTGCTGTTAGATCCTGTCTGCTCTGTGAGGTTTCTCTGTGTGATAAACACCTGAGAGTCCACAAAAAATCCCCAGAACACGTCTTATGTGACCCCACCTTGTCCATGGAGAGCAGGAAATGCTCCGTCCATAAGAAGATCCTGGAGTATTACTGCACTGAGGATGAGACCTGTATCTGTATGTCTTGTTGTATGATTGGAGGACATAAAGGACATGAGATGGAGTCACTGGATGAGGCTTCTGAGAAGAAGAAGGAGACACTGAGGAATGTTCTGCAGAAACTTCTGATAAATAGAGAGGAGACGGAGGAAAGAGTCCAGAGTCTGCAGGAACACAGGAGGAAAGTAGAAGAAGAAGCCGCTGGTGACACCGAGAGAGTCACTGCCCTGTTTAGAGATCTCAGGAGACGTCTGGAAGACCTGGAGAAGAGAGTCCTGAGGGAAATCTCCGGGAGGGCAGAGCGGATCTCCATCTCCATCCGGGATCTGGAAATAAAGAAGGAGGAGCTGTCCAGGAAGTTGCGTCACATTGAGGAGCTGTGTAACGTGACGGATCCACTGACTGTCTTACAGGAATCAGACACAGGTGACTTGTGTGATACTGAGGATGGAGATAATGAGGACAGAGAGAGACATGAGGAGCTCCTCCATGATGGAGGGGGTCTGGATGTGGATGGGATATCACACACATTACACACATTATCTGATATAATAACAGAGGTAAATGTATCCTCCTATATACAGGGAGCTGCAGAAATATTACTGGATGTAAAAACAGCTTATAATAAACTACAGATATCAGATGACAGGAAAACTGCATCCAGGTCAGATAGAAAACAGAATCATCCAGAAACACCAGAGAGATTTCAGGATTGTTCTCAGGTGTTGAGCAGTCGGAGTTTCTCCTCAGGGAGACATTACTGGGATGTGGATGTCGGGGGATCAGATATATGGATAGTCGGGATGTGTTACCCCAGTATAGGCAGGAGAGGATTGCAGTCACAGATTGGATGTAATAACAAGTCCTGGGGTTTATACAGGGAGGGTGATCAGTATAAGGTGATACATGACAGTAAAGGGATCCTCTTACCCACCAATCTCTCCAGTAACAGAGTCAGGATAGATCTGGATTATGAGGTCGGACGGATCTCCTTTTATGATCTGTGTGACCCGATCCGACATCTCCACACCTTCACCACCACCTTCACTGAGCCCCTCCATGCTGGGATACATGTACGGAGAGGTTGTATAAAGATATGTGGGGGGAAACGGGAGATGTGAGAACTCCTCCCAGAGACTGGTGATGTCACAGTGAGAGGGGGTCAGATTGGTGGAAAGATCATTTATTGGGGACACTTACAGTAGGTGATATTTCTTCCTACCTCACAGTTCACTGTGATTGGCTGGAATAACTAACCAACTACAGGAGTCACTGCTATTGGACAGTCACTAAGACAAGATGATCTATCTATCCAACATTTGTTTTCCTCTAATTCTCTAACCAGGAAGTTATCACAGTAAGTGACACTGGGAACCTTTCCTCCTCCCCCTCCCCCACCCTCTGCCCCACATGTGGTCACTCTGAGTTGGGTGGTGTAGTGTCATATTTTGCTGCCTATCACAGGATGCTGCGGAAGTGACGCTGCCACCAGAAATTGCGTACTGCGCATGCACAAAGCGTTCCAAACACTCGCGTTGTGCGTTCCAACATAGTTTCGGCAATACAGTTCAGCGAAACCATCACATAATGTTACGGAAGTGATGTTACAGACAACACAAACACTGGGCCGTGCTTTACAACACTAATACTTCCCTTGTTACCTAATATCATTTTTTACCAACCACCCTGAGCTACATGCCGTGTTAGGTTCTGCATTGCTGGGACTTGTAGTGCCTATCCTGAGCTACATGCTTCAATGTTCAGTGTCCTCATCCTTATCCCCGAGCTTCAATGTTCAGTGTCCTCATCCTTATCCCCCTCCTTATAAGGATGAGGACACTGAACATTGAAGCTCGGGGATAAGGATGAGGACACTGAACATTGAAGCATGTAGCTCAGGATAGGCACTACAAGTCCCAGCAATGCAGAACCTAACACGGCATGTAGCTCAGGATGGTTGGTAAAAAATGATACTAGGTAACAAGGGAAGTATTAGTGTTGTAAAGCACGGCCCAGTGTTTGTGTTGTCTGTAACGTCACTTCCGTAACATTATGTGATGGTTTCGCTGGGTGGGATTATTTAATGTGAGAAGAGGACGCAGTTTTCTGGGTACAACCCCTTCCCATTCTGCAGCATATAATACAGGCAGAGAGCGGCTTTGCCCCTACATGTAGATCGTAGCAACTACACCCCCCCCCCCCCCCCCCCCTGCCTGCACAGTACACAGTACTTGTCTTTCAGCAACAGTAGAGGGAAGCAGGCGAGGCACGTGAGGTTGGGAAGGTATCAGCACTTTCCTGATTCCTTCTACATGTATACAACTTTCCCTGTCCTGGACAGCGGCTTCTCTCCCCCCTCCCCCTCTCCACTCATTTATATCACTCCTGATTTATCTCTCACAATGTCTGTGGGAGACCATCATCTACCCCCCCCCCCCCCCCCCGTTATCTCTCCCTGCTCTAGTTTAGACATCTCAGAGCATATTCCTGCTCTCTATAGTGATCCCCTCCCCTCCTGTGCCCTTCTCTCTGACCCCCTTCCCTCCTGTGCCCTTCTCTCTGACCCCCTTCCCTCCTGTGCCCTTCTCTCTGACCCCCTTCTCTCCTGTGCTCTTCTCTCTGATCCCCTCCTTTCCTGTGCCCTTCTCTCACACCCCCTCCCCTCCTGTGCCCTTCTCTCGGACCCCTTCCCCTCCTGTGGCCTTCTCTCGGACCCCCTTCCCTCCTGTGCCCTTCTCTCGGACCCCTCCCCTCCTGTGCCCTTCTCTCGGACCCCTCCCCTCCTGTGCCCTTCACTGGGACCCCTCCCCTCCTGTGCCCTTCTCTCCGACCCCCTCCCCTCCTGTGCTCTTCTCTGGGACCCCCTCCCCTCCTGTGCCCTTTCTCGGACCCGCTCCCATCCTGTGCCCTTCTCTCGGATCCCCTCCCATCCTTTGCCTTTCTCTTGAACCCCCTCCCCTCCTGTGCCCTTCTCTCGGACCCCCTCCCATCCTGTGCCCTTCTCTCAAACCCTCTCCCCTCCTGTGCCCTTCTCTCGGACCCCCTCCCCTCCTGCGCCCTTCTCTCAGACCCCCTCCCCTCCTGCGCCCTTCTCTCGGACCCCCTCCTGTGCCCTTCTCTCGGACCCCCTTTCCTCTCTACCTGCACAGCCAAACTGAGTGGTGTCCTCTCCTCTGTGCTGCTAAGACTGCCTCTACTCAGCCAACAGGTAACAGTAACATACTTTCAGGACTCTCGCGACGTATAATCTTTCACATTACACACAAAAAAAAAATGTGCTAACTTTACTGGTTAGTTTTTTTTTTCTTTAAATTAATTAAAGTCATTTTTTCAAAAAAAGAAATTGCATTTGAAAGATTGCTGCGCAAATACAGTGTGACATAAAATATTACAACAACCACCATTTTATTCTCCAGGGTTTCTACTAAAAAAAAACATATATTCTTTGGGGGTTCGAAGTAATTTTCTAGCAAAGTAAAAAATGATTTTAACTTGAAACCAACAAATGTCAGAAAAAGGTTAAGTGGTTAAACTTTTTTCACTTACACACAAAGTCTATTCCATTGACAAATTGTTACAATGTTTATACTTAAGTTCAACTGATAAAGAATGCTTTGATTTTTGGCAGACTGTTTTTCTCTTCCTTTCTTCTGAGAGCTGTGGCTTCAGAAGAGCAGAGAGAATGCTTTGAATAGAAAGAATTGTGAAACACTTTAGTCAAGATCGCGTTAATGATTCTTGGCGATTCATTTTTAGTAAGGGTCCATTTACAAGAGGTGCAAACATGCATCTCCCATGCAGGGCTGTCATCTATCAGTACATAGGTGTTGTGCCCATCCCCATGTCAGCACCCCATTCATATCTACTGGGACATGAGACTGCATGGACACAGCCTCTGTATCCTAATATAACATACATGTGTGGGTCCCAATAGAAGTGAATGGGACGCTGGCACAGTGATATGCACACAATGCCCGTCCATCCCTGTGCTGATAAGAGAGCCCTGCACAGGACACACATGTCTGCTCCACATGTGAATGGACCCTAAACTTCTGTACATGGAGGCTTAGTGAGCTCCCCAGGCATAAGAAAACATCAGGAGCTACTAAACCTGCCCATAGATGGATGGAAATGTAACTGGTCCAGCAAGGACCGGACAAGTTTCAATGAACTCATGCCGTTTTTTTCAATGATTTTAATCTATGTTGCCGGCATCCGGCAATACATTACAGCCGCAAGCAGTTTTAAATGACATTTTTTCCTTTAGAAATGTCATTTTGCTGTGGTACTGTTATAAACATTGGACAGATACACTACTTTACAGGCATACTAAGGAGACCCCCCCCCCCCCCCCCCCCGGGCACAATATTTAACCACATCAATACCAGGCACTTACCTTCCCACCCAGACCAATTCTGAGCTTTCTGCGCTGTTGCAATTTGAAAATTTTGAAAAAATGTATATATTTTTTTGTTTCAGTTTCAAAACGTTGTAAATAAGTACGTTTTCTCCTTCACTGATGGGCACTGATAAGGTGGCACTGATGAGGTGGCACCAATGAAGTGGCACTGATGAGGTGGCATTGATGGGCACTGATATGTGGCACTGATGGGCACTGATAGGTGGCACTGATGGGCGACACGGATGGACACTGATAGGTGGCACAAATTGGCACTGATAGCTGGCACAGATTGGCATGGATAACTGGTACGGATTGGCATGGTAGGGATTGGCATAGATAGGCGGCATGAATGGGTATGGATAGGCGGGACAGATGGGCATGGCTAGGTGGCACAGATGGGCATGGATAGGCACTGACAGGCAGCATGGATGGGCACTGATCGTTGGCATGGATGGGCACTGATAGGTGGCATTGTATTGTACTGATGGATGCCAATCAGTGCCAAACAATAATGCATGGCATTCAGTGATGCCCATTGTGGGCACTGATTGGCATCCATTGTGGGCACTGATTGGAATCCATCGTGGGCACTGACTGGCATCCCTGGTGGTCTAGGGTGGCATACTTGCTGCTGGGCATCCCTGGTGGTCTGGTGGTGTCCATGCTGGTCCAGTGTGGGCATCCTCGGGGGGGGGCTGTGCTGATAATCGATCAGCACAGATCCCCCATGTCAGAGGAGCAGCCGATCAGCTGTCCTCTACTCGCATCTCACAGACACGAGTGAGGAAAAGCCAATCACCGGCTCTTCCTATTTACACTGTGATCAGCTGTGATTGGACATGGCTGATCACATGGTAAAGAGTCTCCGTCGGAGACTCTTTACTGAGATCGTAGTTGCAGGGTGTCAGACTGACACCCCGCAAAACAACAATCGCCGCGATGCGCCCCCCGGGGGCGCGCAGTGGCTCAAAATCCTGAGGACGGTCTATGACGTCCAGTGAGCATTTTGAAACCACTTTGCAGCCGTCATTTGACAATGGGCGGGCGGCAAGTGGTTAAAGGAATATTTCATTTTTATTGTTTCACTTCAAGCATTTTTAAAATCACTGCTCCTAAAAATAAATACATTTTTAAAACTTTTTTTAACATTGATACATGTCCCCTGGGGCAGTACCCGGGTCCCCAGACACTTTTTATGGCAATAACTTGCATTTAAGCCTTTACAATGAGCACTTTTGATTTTTCATGTTCGTGTTCCATAGACTTTAACCGGTTCCCGACCAGCGCACGCCGATGTACGTCGGCAGAATGGCACAGGCAGGCATATTGGCGTACAGGTACGTCCAACCTTTAATGCCGCCCTGCCATCATGAGCGCGCTGCCGGCAGGACCCCCGTGAGTCCGGTTGCGGGTCCCATGGACTCGATCGCCGTGGGCATACCCGTGATCATCTCAGGGGGTGGCTGAATGGAGAAATGCCGTTGTAAACAGCATTTCCCCATTCTGCCTAGCAACTAGTGATGCTGATCTCTGCTCCATGTGATTGGAGCAGAGATCAGTGTTCACTAAATGAAAGCCCAACCCCCCCCCACAGTTAGTAACACACCCCTAGGAACACTTAACCCCTACACTGCCACCCACTGGTTAACCCCTTCACTGCCAGTGTCATTTACACAGGAATCACTGCATTTGTATAGCACTGATTGCTGTATAAATGACAATGGTCCCAAAAATGTGTCAAAAATGTCTGATGTGTCCGCCATAATGTCGCAGTCACAATAAAAATCGCTGATCGCCGCCATTACTAGTAAAGAAAATTTTCTAACAAAAATGCCATAAAACTATCCCCTATTTTGTAAACGCTATAACTTTTGCGCAAACCAATCAATAATCGCTTATTGCGATTTTTTTTTACCAAAAATAAGTAGAAGAATACGTATCGGCCTAAACTGAGGGAAAAAACATTTTTTTTATATATTTTTGGAGGATATTTATTATAACAAAAAGTAAAAAATAATGCGTTTTTTTTCAAAATTGTCGCTCTATTTTTGTTTATAGTGCAAAAAATAAAAAACGCAGAGGTGATCAAATACCACCAAAATAAAGCTTTATTTGTGGGAAAATAAAGGACGCCAATATATGTAGTGGTGCCCAACGTGTGGTCGCTGAGTGTGGTAGTTCCACCCGTCACCCTGCTAGGCCAGGCATTCACTTCCAGACACACGTTGCCAGACAAATGAACAGTCCTTCAGCTTGTTTTTGTTGTTTTTATTGGGAGATTTAACTTGGATAGGGGAAAGGGACATGGGATGCCCAAGTGATGAATCTTACTTAGTTTGAACAAAAGATGGTTGAATCTATATGGGCAGTCTCTAAAGCTCCACACTCCTCCAGCGCTCTACTTGAGTTCACTCCACTTTCTCTACTGCGCAATCCTAGATTCCTGTCACAGTTAGCACATGGTTAGGCCTCACTCTGAATAAGTCCCAACTGTTCCATATCCACCATTTGCTGGCAGAGGTCTGCAGTCCCCTTTGGTGTAGCAACCAATACCGATGAAAAAGTACATTTGTGCTAACTGAAACTTGGTGGACTACTGATCCCAGTAAGTCCTGGGCAAATCCTGCCAACCCTCTTGTCTGCAGCAACTTGAATTCAACTTCAACGACACCACAGTCTCTCCCTCTGACTTCACATCCAATATTGGTATGTCTCTCCCAGAGCTTCTCAATGTGCTTCTCACTCACCGACCCCGGAATGGATCCTCCTGAATGACTTTCCTGGCAGTGCTCCCCACTGTCCTCCCTCTGCTCCTGTTCCAGACACCTCTCGATGACCCTGTATGGAGAGGTTCCTTCCCAGCTCCCGAGCTCCAGGCCTAAGGTCACCCCCTCCCCAGAAAGGGGGTTCCATCAAGGGCCCCGACAGCCTAACATTCCATCACTCAGTTGTTCCACCCAACAACTCCTCCCACAGCAGGCTGACCATGAGTATATATATATATATATATATATATATACATATAAGAGGTCTGCCCCCTGCCAATCCTAGTTGGGGATTGGTCAGGGCTCCCAGATACACTCCATGCCACTCCCCAGCCTAGGGTTGCCACCTTATCTTCAAGCCAAACCTGAACACATTAGCAGCGCACGGCAAAAAAATTTTTTAATGCAGTACCTTAAAGCTGAGGTTCACACAAAAATTGAACCTCCGCTTTTCGGAAACCCTCCCCCCCTCTGGTGTTACATTTGGCACATTTCAGGGGGGAGGGGGATGCAGGCACTTCCGGGAATAGACTCCCAAGGGAGTCTAGGCCTCTTCCCATCCCCCCGCACTGTCTGCGGGGACACACATGCACATGCGCAGTAGGGAACCAGGAAGTGAAACCGCAACGTTTCGCTTCCCGATTCCCTCACCGAGGATGGCGGCGGCAGCTGCAGAGAGCCGAGCGATTGATCGGCTTTGGCTGCCAACATCGCTGGACCCTGGGACAGGTAAGTGTCCATTTTTTAAATACTGCAGCTGCTGGCTTTTAATATATTTGTTTAGGTGGACCTCCTCTTGAAATTCATTACCCCTGTACAATGCAATGAATGGTAATCTTTTTATGTAGTATACTATACTATACATAAAATGTTGTGATTAAATAACATTTCTGGAGGGTGTGATGGGGGCAGTATGTACAGGAGAGGAGTGCGGAGTGTATAATGAGGCAGTATGTACAGGAGAAGAGTGTGGAGGGTATGATGGGGGCAGTACGTACAGGAGATTTGTGCGGAGGGTATGATGGGGCAGTATGTACAGGAGAAGAGTGTGGAGGGTATGATGGGGGCAGTATGTACAGAAGAAGATTGAGGAGGGTATGATCGGGTCAGCATGTACATGAGATGAGGGTGGAGGGTATGATGGGGCAGTATGACAGGAGAGGAGTGCGGAGGTTATGTTGGGGTCAGTATGTACAGGAGAAGAGTGAGGAGGGTATGATGGGGCAGTATGTACAGGAGAAGAGTACGGAGGGTATGATGGGGTCAGTTAGTACAGGAGAAGAGTATGGAGGGTATGATGGGACAGTATGTACAGGAGAAGAGTGCGGAGGGTATGATGGGGGCAGCATGTACAGGAGAAGAGAGTGGAGGGTATGATGGGGTCATTATGTACAGAAGAAGAGTGCGGAGGGTATGATGGGGTCATTATGTACAGAAGAAGAGTGCGGAGGGTATGATGGGGTCAGTATGTACAGGAGAAGAGTGCAGAGGGTATGATGGGGTCATTATGTACAGAAGAAGAGTGCGGAGGGTATGATGGGGTCAGTATGTACAGGAGAAGAGTGCAGAGGGTATGATGGGGTCATTATGTACAGAAGAAGAGTGCGGAGGGTATGATGGGGTCAGTATGTACAGGAGAAGAGTGCAGAGGGTATGATGGGGTCAGTATGTACAGGAGAAGAGTGCAGAGGGAATGATGGGGTCAGTATGTACAGGAGAAGAGTGCGGAGGGTATGATGGGGTCATTATGTACAGAAGAAGAGTGCGGAGGGTATGATGGGGTCAGTATGTACAGGAGAAGAGTGCAGAGGGTATGATGGGGTCAGTATGTACAGGAGAAGTGATTGGAGGGTATGATGGGAGCAGTATGCACAGGAGAGGAGTGCGGAGGGTATGATGGGGGCAGTATGTACAGAAGAAGAGTGCGGAGGGTATGATGGGGTCAGTATGTACAGAAGAAGAGTGCGGAGGGTATGATGGGGTCAGTATGTACAGGAGAAGAGTGCGGAGTATATGATGGGGGCAGTATGGGGAGGGATTTCTTGCAGTGTCTGTGGGGTGACTATGGGATGATGTCCCTCAGCTGGGGTTAAGAAGCAGCTCTGACTGATGTCTGCCAGGTGGGTATATGAAGTGGTCTGGGGGTGATATAAGCTGGGGGGTGGAGTTGGGGGCTGAGAAGTGGTCAGATATAGATGTCTGTAATAAAAAAAGCTATTGTGCTCATTGCTGTGGAAATTTTATTATATGGACTCATGTGGACATTTTATTCTAGGGTGTGTGTTTTATGGATTGTTGTCATCTGTCTCCCTGTGTCTGATTTAATCGGGGAGCGCACTTGGGTTGAATCGGGACCAGCGGTAAAACCGTCAGTATGAAAACCTTCTCATGGTCTTGGAGGCGTGTTCTCTGTGTGTGTGGGCCTTCGCCGGCTTGTAAGTATCAAGCGCAATGCGCTGGGCTTCCTGCCTTCAAATGTCTATGCACATTAGAGAAGCAAAGTCCACATAACGAGAGAAACATATTATATCTCCGTTATGGCTACGCTATCCCTTTTATATACATATCTGCTTTTATAAGAGAACATTGATATCTGCTATGTTGGTATACTCGTACCGTATATTGACAACAGCAGTAGCAAAATCCCTGCAGATCTTCTCAAGCCTGTAAGAACAAGTAGAATGATCTTACTAGATACTGGTTACTCTGAGCAGTATTGAGTGGGATCCATCCTGACAAAGATGGAGGATGTGCATGCATGTGGCTGGGCGGAGGGGGCAGTGTACATGCCTCAAATGGATGAGACATGTACACTTCTCCCTCCCACTGTGGATGCCCTCCCCTTTAGTGTCATTTCCTGTGATGTCATTTTGCATGGAGGAACCGATTGGCTGTTGGGGCCATGAGTTTCTGTATTGTCATATCCTTATTTGGTCATATCCTGTGAGGTCACATCCTGTTTCTGGCTTCCTGTTTGTGTGTGAATAAAAAGCCGAGACTCTCCACCCTGCTGGGCAGATGAAGGAACGATGGAGCTAAGATGGTGATTATGGCTGTTTACTGGGGAAAAGGGGAGACATGGGTTATTTAGAGATGCATTATATCATTATGGTGAAGGGGCATGTGTTAGCGCAGGTGAGATTGGTAATGTATAGCCAGGGCTTTTTTTTCTCAAACAATAGGTGCTGGAACTCAACCACGACCACCCAAAACCCCTCCAAATCACATCAAATAGTGGGTGTGGTCAGTCAAATTTCACGAACAGTAGGAGGGTCTTAAAGGGGCATTAAATACCAGGATTGCATTACATACAGAGTGCAGAGTTAAGGGGTGGTTACACACAGAGTGCAGAGCTGTCACTTGTAAACACAAAAACCGGACTTCTGTGTTTACAAGTGATTGTGGTGAGCAGGCCCCCCCACCAAGGGTCTGAGCCAGAGGTGGTGGAACTGAGTTCCACCAGGTTCCCTCTGAAAAAAAGCCCTGTGTATAGCCAATCTCTCCACCACACTCATCCACTAATTTATACAACAATAAATCATACAACTGGACTACTCAATGAAAACAACCTCCTGTTATAGGATGCCAGCACCCTGTATGTCCAGATGATGTGAAGGTAATCGATGACCACTCATATAACCCTGTGTTATCCAAGCTCTGATGCCGCCTGCACGCGACCGGTTTTTCGGTCAGAATAAACTCTGACGGTTTTTCTGACGGAGTTCTGCTGAAACGGAGCCTGGAGGAAGGAGACAGAAAGGGGCTTCAGATTACAACACAAACACCAGCACAGTGTATTTATGGAGAAGCAATGACACTGCTGCTGTGACTGTCTCCACAGTGGCAAGTATGCTAATGGAGACCCCCCTGCCCGAATGGTCTGTTTCAGGCAGTCTGAAAACCGGGCAAATGATTCAGAATCCGGACTGTCCGGGTGAATCCCCTACCCCAGCCCCCAGATCAAAACAAACAGGCCTAGCTCACAGCTAGGCCTGCCTACATTTACCTGCTCTGGCTATAAAAAAAACACAAACCTCTAGCAACCTACCTAAGGTAGAGAGTGCTACATATAACTATATATATATATATATATATATATATATATATATATATATATATATATATATATATACACACACACACACACATTTTTGTAAATATTTTGTTATATCTTTCCATGTGAAATTACACTTTGCTACAATGTAAAGTAGTGAGTGTACAGCTTATATAACAGTTTAAATTTGCCGTCCCCTCAAAATAACTCAACACACAGCCATTAATGTCTAAACCGCTGGCAACAAAAGTGAGTACACCCCTAAGTAAAATTGTCCAAGCTGGGCCCAATTAACTATTTCCCCCCCCCCCCTCAGCGTCATGTGTTACAAGGTCTCAGATGTGAATGGGGAGCAGGTGTGTTAAATTTGGTGTTATCGCTCTCACTCTCTCATACTGGTCACTGGAAGTTCAACATGGCACCTCATGGCAAAGTACTCTCTGAGGATCTGAAAAAATATATATGTTGCTCTACATAAAGATGGCCTAGGTTCTAAGAAGATTGCCAAGACCCCGAAACTGAGCTGCAGCACGGTGGCCAAGACCATACAGCAGTTTAACAAAACGGGTTCCACTCATAACAGGCCTCACCATGGTCCACCAAAGAAGTTGAGTGTCAAACCTCCAAGCTGAAGCCGGAGATATTGCCAAAGATGGGTGGAACCCCTTTAAGGGACTAGGAGGTTTTGGTGATTTTTTTGGTTCAATTTTCTCTTGGTTCCGACAGACAGAAATGTTAATTTTAATGTGCCTGTTTTTTATCCTTGTTATATATACATTGTTCAAGCTTATTCAATGTATCTGTAATTATACAACACAACGGAATGATCCCACACAGAGAATATTAAGCGATCATGATGAAATCACTTTGTGATTTAAGAGGGGATTGAAGGGTGAGAAAGAGTTAACAAGACTGAGACATTCTATAAATTGCTGACAGGCGAATATCTTTATTTTAGGGTCTGATTTGTCACGATGACCACAGGATAGATAAGGTCTGGTAAGAACTGGTTTTGAAATTATGTCTTCAGACAAAGTCAAAACATCAGCATTAGTTTAAATTATGTCTGAGATGTTATGTGTCATGTGATGAACTTTGTCCTCCCTCCCTCCTTTCTCTTTAAGTTGCACAATATTCTTTGTCCATATTTTGTATAAAGGTACAACCCTTACCATTAAAACTAAGCATTCATTGAAACGGCTATTTTGTCTTGTGCAGTGAATGCTTCCAGAGCTCTGACAGAATTTCTCACTGATTGTCCAGGTCTAAGCAAATTTACCCTTTACATTTCCCTATAACTCTCCTCTCCTGAAATACTCTGCTCTTTCCTCTATAACTCTCCTCTCCTGAAATACTCTGCACTGCTGGAGGACTCTGCTCCTTCCTCTATAACTCTCCTCTCCTGAAATACTCTGCACTGCTGGAGGACTCTGCTCCTTCCTCTATAACTCTCCTCTCCTGAAATACTCTGCTCTGCTGGAGGACTCTGCTCCTTCCTCTATTTAATTCTCCTCTCCTGAAATACTCTGCACTGCTGGAGGACCCTGCTCCTTCCTCTATAACTCTCCTCTCCTGAAATACTCTGCTTTGCTGGAGGACTCTGCTCCTTCCTCTGTAACTCTCCTCTCCTGAAATATTCTGCCCTTCTGGAGGACTCTGCTCCTTCCTCTATTTAATTCTCCTCTCCTGAAATACTCTGCTCTGCTGGGGGACTCTGCTCCTTCCTCTATTTAATTCTCCTCTCCTGAAATACTCTGCACTGCTGGAGGACCCTGCTCCTTCCTCTATAAAGCCCCGTACACACGAGAGGACTTATGTCCGACAGACTTCCGAAGGAGTTCTGCCGGAGTTCTGATGGACTTTTCGGCTGAGCGGACTTGGCCACACACAATCACACTAAACTCCGACGGATTCGAACGTGATGACGTACGGCTGGACTCGGATAAGGAAGTTCATAGCCAATAGCTGCCCTAGCGTCGGTTTTAGTCCGTCGGAGTAGCATACACACGAGCGAATTTTTCGGAGGGACCGGGTCCGACGGAGTTCCTTCGGAAAAATTTGAAGCATGTTACATATTCTAAAGTCCGTCAGACTTTTGCGAATCAAAAGTCCGTTGCAGCCCACACACGATCGGATAGTCTGACGGAATCAGTCCGTCGGTCTTTGGATGTTGAAAAGTCCGCTCGTGTGTACGCGGCATAACTCTCCTCTCCTGAAATACTCTGCACTGCTGGGGGACTCTGCTCCTTCCTCTAAAACTCTCCTCTCCTGAAATACTCTGCACAGCTTGAGGTCTCTACTCCTTCCTCTAGAACTCTCCTCTCCTGAAATACTCTGCACTGCTGGAGGACTCTTCTCCTTCCTCTATAACTCTCCTCTCTTAAAATACTCTGCACTGCTGGAGGACTCTGCTCCTTCCTCTATACCTCTCTTCTCCTGAAACACTCTGCTCTGCTGGAGGACTCCGCTCCTTCCTCTATAACTTTCCTCTCCTGAAATACTCTGCTCTGCTGGAGGACTCTGCTCCTTCCTCTATACCTCTCTTCTCCTGAAACACTCTGCTCTGCTGGAGGACTCCGCTCCTTCCTCTATAACTTTCCTCTCCTGAAATACTCTGCTCTGCTGGAGGACTCTGCTCCTTCCGCTATAACTCTCCTCTCCTGAAACACTCTGCTCTGCTGGAGGACTCTGCTCCTTCCTCTATTTAATTCTCATCTCCTGAAATACTCTGCACTGCTGGGGGACTCTGCTCCTTCCTCTATAACTCTCCTCTCCTGAAACACTCTGCTCTGCTGGAGGACTCTGCTCCTTCCTCTATTTAATTCTCATCTCCTGAAATACTCTGCACTGCTGGAGGACTCTGCTCCTTCCTCTATATAACTCTCCTCTCCTGAAATACTCTGCACTGCTGGAGGACTCTGCTCCTTCCTCTATAACTTTCCTCTCCTGAAATACTCTGCACTGCTGGAGGACTCTGCTCCTTCCGCTATAACTCTCCTCTCCTGAAACACTCTGCTCTGCTGGAGGACTCTGTTCCTTCCTCTATTTAATTCTCATCTCCTGAAATACTCTGCACTGCTGGGGGACTCTGCTCCTTCCTCTATAACTCTCCTCTCCTGAAATACTCTGCACTGCTGGAGGACTCTGCTCCTTCTTCTATAACTCTCCTCTCCTGAAATACTCTGCTCTGCTGGTGGACTCTTCTCCTTCCTCTATAACTCTCCTCTCCTGAAATACTCTGCACTGCTGGAGGACTCTGCTCCTTCCTCTATAACTCTCCTCTCCTGAAATACTCTGCACTGCTGGAGGACTCTGCTCCTTCCTCTATAACTCTCCTCTCCTGAAATACTCTGCTCTGCTGGAGGACTCTGCTCCTTCCTCTATAACTCTCCTCTCCTGAAATACTCTGCTCTTTCCTCTATAACTCTCCTCACCTGAAATACTCTGCACTGCTGGTGGACTCTTCTCCTTCCTCTATAACTCTCCTCTCCTGAAATACTCTGCACTGCTGGAGGACTCTGCTCCTTCCTCTATAACTCTCCTCTCCTGAAATACTCTGCACTGCTGGAGGACTCTGCTCCTTTCTCTGTAACTCTCCTCTCCTGAAATACTCTGCCCTGCTGGGAAAGGTGAGTTGCTCCCTATGTTGGGATCACATACACAATACACATATATATGAAGGAAGGTCGGACACATTGGAGGAGGAAGTTCTTATGAAGAATGTTGTTCTCAGTGAGAAGAATGAGGAAATCTTATGACGATTGTTCCTTTGACCCCCCCAGGCCAATTCTGACATTTCTCTCATAAACATAAAAATCTAATTTTTTTGTTAGAAAATGATGTAGGCTTCATTCTTACTAGTGAGACTCCACAATGCGACTTTCACACTTGCTCCCCCCTCTCCTGGACGTGTCGAGTAGCATGCTCCAATAAGGGTCTGGTATGGATTTTGGGAGGGACCCCACTGCAGTTTTATTATAAATATTGGTGTGGGGTTCCCCTTAAAATCCATAGCAGACCTAAGGGCCTATACAGCCTACCTGACAGCGCCCCCTCCTGTTACATGATTACTGCAACTATCCCCATATCTGGCAGCTCCTTAGCTTGGCTGGTGTCGTTGGCGAGGCACAGCACTATGCAAAGGGCATCCGGCTCAGAGAAGTCCCTACACAGCAATGGCCGTGACGTCGTACCGGAAGTGAATTAGGACTGGCGGACAACGCCAGGACACCATTTTACTTTGTGTGCTGTTTTATTGTCTAAGATGTGAGAGTCCGATTTATATTTTTTATTGATTAAACTTTATATTTTTAATTAAATACTACACTATCAGAGCCTTTTCCTTCTCTCCATGCTAATATTTTTTTGAGCTGCATACTCCTGTGGAAACCACCACCGCAGGTACAAGACAGTCTACACAGGGATATATGGCCCCTTTGTGGCCCAGTGTGGAGATTATTGTTCCCTAATCAGCCATAACTGAAGACCCCCTGGTGGCTAATAACAAGAATGCAGGTTGTTTGCTTTGCTTGATGTGCCTACTTTTCTACAATTGGAGGTGAGAGTTCTGGGAGCCCTTAGTCTCCCGTGTTTTAGAAGTACCTTTTACCTGCTGTTTTCCTAAATATTTTTTTTGAATACTTCTGGCGCCATTGAACAAGACTTTGAGATCTTTTATATGGACTTTATTTTGTGCCTGCTTTCTATATACTCAATAATATATATTATTTTTGTTTAAAGCACGTAGCACTTTATTTATGATTATAGTCGATTTGCGCAGGACCATTTTTTACTTTTAATTTTTGTTTGGTAGTTTTGTGTAATGCTATCAGGTCCAGCTGCAGTTTTTAGCACTTTATTGTGATATTTGCACGTGCACTTATTTATTGCATTATTTGTTTTACGTATTTTATTTTATTTGCATACTGATTTCATATATGAGGTATATTATTACCCTGTTTTTTATTCATATTTTTCACCTTAAATAGTAGCACGAAGGCCTATTTTTTCACTTTCAATGAAAGGGCCTGGCTGCTTCCAATTCAACTTGACGGACGCTTCAAACAAACCACCTCACCGGGCTGTAATGTCTTCTCGTTCCGGTCCAACTGCCAGATTTTTCCCACTCCTTCAGCTGGGGCCTTTTCTTCCTGCACCAGGTATTGATAGACTTGTCTCAGCATAGGGTGCACACTGGGGTTTGAAGGGCTCTGCTCTTGAATGAGAGGTCTTAGCAGCCTTCTCACTAGATCAGTATTAGTCCCTATGATGAGGGAACTTTTTCCAGCCCCTGGAGGACGAGGACAGACCACCGCCAATGTATCAAAGGTCTCTACCTTTCCTGCCATGGAGGGGTCAAAGGCCAGCTTGATTGGTAGATTGCCATCATAAGGGAAGTCCTGAGTCCCGAGGCCCCATATCTCCAGCTCTTCGGACTTCTGTAGTGGCAAGTGCTTGAGGTGCTTGTTGTAGTAGTCTCTATAAAGAAGAGTCACTTGAGCTCCAGTATCCAAGAGGGCCTTGGTAAAGATCCCCTCTACCTGGATAGAGACAACTGGAGAGGGTCCCACTAACTTGGGAGGGAATTTATAGGAAGTGGCAGGCTTTGCCTGTTTGGTGGCTTGTATTTGCTCTCCTTTCCCGTTTTGAATTCTGGGAGTCTGGTGTGCATTGACTCTCCGACATCGGGTAGCCTGGGTTAAAGGGAGTGGGACTCTAGGTTGCTCAGAGGTGACCACAGGGGCCCTCTGTAAGGGTTTGGATTTCTCCCTCAGTCTCTTCGTGTTACTTGGTTTCCTAAAGATAGCTAATGCAGCAGGGCACCCGGTTGACTCCTTCACCGGGGCCCTCTGGAGTTTCCCGCTGGCTTCTGCCATTGCGCCTCAGGCTTGGCAGGGCTTGGGCATACCCGTTGATAGTGTCCAACTCCTCCGCAATTTTAACAGGTCCCATGATTTACTGACCTCTCCCCTCTGCAACTGTAGAGCTTAACCACTTCTTGAGCATTGGAACTCCCTCAATGGGTGGAATAATGGATCTGGTGGTCAACAGAGCCATCAATTCTATGAGCTGTGACACTTGTGTTTTGAGGAGCTCGATCTGAGGGTCACCATCAACTGCACTGGCTGCCCTGACTTCAGTGACAGATATTGGCCTCTGGCCTCATTTCTTATCTTTTTCCAGTATGGGCCCCTCTTCACGTACAATACGGATCAGGTCCAGATATTTCAAGAGGCCACCATCTTGACTGGTTCTCAAGAGAAGGGTGATGGGGTCTAAAGGCTGAGCGCCCCTTAAAACTTGCTGGGCTTGGATTTCATCCACCTTCCAGGGATCTAGACCCTTCTTCAACAAGATCTGGTGTATAATCTAGTCCAAAGGGTAGATAAGATCAGAGACCTTCATTGTTCACCCAAACACGTCCTGCAGAATGTCCAGGTAGTCTTGGGCAACACGATTTCGCTTGCTGAGCTTCAAATTGTGGATGGCCTCTGAGGAAGGCCCTCTTAGGCTCTCTCTCTCTGATTCTCTGTTTCTTGTGAGTCTCAGGAACGCCCCATTCATCCAGGGATTGCGTGATCTGGTCTAGCCACTCTTCAAAGTTGTCCTCTTCTGGAGGCACGGGTTGCCTTCCAGAGAAAGCGCCACGCTTGCGATATACAGTTCCAGAATATATTGGAGTGTCCTTCTGGCATCTTGACACAAAGTCCCCTAGGGCTGTCAGGAGGGAATTTTTCGCTGTAGCTACTTTCACCTGTGTGGAGCTGGTAGGACCCTCGTCCGCAACCTTTGGGTGTATTAGACAAAACTTTGTCTTGTTGGCCAGTTGCACACTTGCGCCTTTGAAATTTTCAGGTACCCCCTTTCTCCACTCCAAAAGTGCATGAGTGTGGGAGGTCCCACGATCTGGTCTGACAGCAATTACCCATGCCTTCTGGTCTAGGGACAGTGCCTTTACAACTTGACTGATTTGTTTTTCCTCCCAGGCCTCCCCTGGGAGCTCATTTGCCACGCTCGCTTCTGAGTGGGCGCCTTCTGCCTCGCAGCACTGAATCACTCACAGGGTAGGATCCATTCTGGTGCTCATAAGGGTGTCCTCTGGGGGGGTTTAATTGTAGAATAACAGGATCCCGGATGAGCCCCCACGTGTAGCACTCACCCCAGTAGGAGCTGCTGATGAATGTTTCATCCTGTACTCTGCCTATCAACCCCAAGAATAGACTCAACTCCTCTGGCACACCTCTATGGTGATGTTAGTGCAAAACTAGGGATGAGCTGGGTGTTCGAGTCGAGTGTTATGGGCCATTTGTGCAATATTCAGGGGGCGCTCATGGCCCATAATGCACTGTGGGATCGCAGTGTATTGCTGGCTAATGATTGGCCAAGCATGCACTATGACCCGCATGCTTGGCCAATCACAGCGCCGGCAGCGAGGAGAGGCATAATTGGCCACAGGCAGGATGCCCGTGGCCAATTATGGCTCAGGGGGTTTAGTACACGCCCCACACTATATAAGGCTGCCTGCACGGCGGCCTTGCGTAGTGTGTTGCAGGTGGCTCAGAGACAGATAGGCAGAGACAGTGTCTAAATTTCTTTTGAACCAAGTGCAATTACAGTAGGTGTATTGTGTCCCCTGCATAGTGTACACTTGAAGCTACTCCAATTGCTGGTGTTGTTCTGGTCTTATACCACAGGCAGCTGCAGCAGTTACAGTTGATGTATTGTGCCACCTGCACAGTGTACACCTGAAGCTACCCCAATTGCTGGTGTTGTTCTAGTCCTATACCACAGGCAGCTGCAGCAGTTACAGTCGGTGTATTGTGCCACCTGCACAGTGTACACCTGAAGCTACCCCAATTGCTTGTGTTGTTCTAGTCCTATACCACAGGCAGCTGCAGCAGTTACAGTCAGTGTACTGTATCATCTGCTCAGTGTGCACGTAAAGTTACCCCAATTGCTGGTGTTCTCATCTCCCTGCAGGCCATTAGTATGTCTGGAAGAACAAGGAGAGGCAGACAGTCACAAGCCAATAAAAGAGGGCAAGCAGGATATTTGTCTAGAGGCAACAGTACTGGTCATGGACGCGGTGCATCATCATCAGCAAGTGGCAATGGGACACGCTTGTCCTTATTTTCGACAGCTGGACGTGTTGAGCTGAAGACTTGGTAGAGTGGATGACCAAGCTCTCCTTATCCTTTCTCACCCAGGCTCAGGGTACTGGCAAAGCAGCTGCCAATGCGCCCTCTTTCCTCGTCTCAATGGCATCAGTCACTCCTTCCTTAGACCCACTATGTCCTCCTGAGGAGTCCCCCGAACTGTTTGAGCACAGTGTTGGGTACATGCTTCAGGAGGAAGCGTTTTGAAGGCTCTGATGATGATACCCAGCTAGAGGAAGGCAGTGGCATGAGCCCAGAGAGAGGGGATGCCCAAGAAGGACAGCAATCTGGCAGTCATGTTCCACCAGCTGCAGCATACTGCCAGGTTTGCTCCAGTGATGAGGAAGAAGGGGATGATGAGGTCACTGACTCCACGTTGGTACCTGATAGGAGAGAGGAGGTGGCACATCTCCAACAAGGCAGAATGCCCTCCAGGGGGCCAGCTTAAGGGCAGCACAATGACTGAATCACACCGCAGAGCTCCACCTGTGCAGACGAGTGCATCAGATCACACCACTTCTATTTGCAACATATGTCTCAAGCCTATCTCACGTGGCCAAAACATCAGCCACTTGGGCACCACATGCTTGACCAGACATATGTTGACCTTCCATGTAGTTCGTTGGCAGGCATACCTTAAAGACTCATACCAAAGAACAAAGCGGACCTCTCCTTGCTCCTCATATGCTGGGATCTCCAACCCCACTATACCTTCAGTCCTCTCTGAAACCTGTACTGAGAGGAATGAAGGTGTAGAATTAGGCGCGTCACAGCCAAGTACTTGCGGGCACTCTTCTAGCAGTACACCGACATCCGATTGTAGCAGGCAAATTTCCCTGCCCCAGCTGCTGGACCACCGAAAGAAGTTCACTCCCAGCCATCCACATGCCCAGCAGTTGAATGCTAGCTTTGCTAAATTGCTAGCACTTCAACTGCTGCCTTTTCAGTTGGTAGACCTGTGAGTTTGTACAATGTGCGGTTCCTCAGTGACAGGTTCCCAAATGCCTCTTTTTCTCACGGAAGGCGATGCCGGCTCTCTTCCGGCATGTGGAAGGCAATGTCCTTGCCTCGCTGGACAGGGCGGTCAGTGGTAAGGTGCATATTGCCGCTGACTCATGGTCCAGCAGGCATGGACAGGGACGTTACCTATCTTTCACGGCGCATTGGGTGACTCTTCTGGCAGCTGGGAAGGATGCAGGAAAAGGTGCAGTAGTGTTGGAGGTTGTTCCACCACCACACCTCCAAAATGCTACTACTGGTTGTGACACACCTCTCTCCTCCACCCCCTTCTCTTCTTTTTCCTCCATGGCCTCTTCCTGTGCTTTGTCCTCTGAACCATTGGTACTTCGTAGGTTCAAGGGGCTACGCAAGTACGCAGGCAAAAAGATGCCATGCTGTGTGCTGGTGAGCTTGGGGGACAGGAGCCACACTGGGGCAGATATTCTGTCAGCTCTGCAGGGGCAGACTGAGAGGTGGTTGATGCCACAGCAGCTTAAGCCAGGAATGGTGGTTTGCGACAATGGCACCAACCTCCTCTCCCCCCTCCGACAGGGACAACTGACCCATGTGCCCTGTGTGGCTCACGTGCTTAACTTGGTTGTGCAGCGGTTCTTGGGCAGGTACCTGGGCTTACATGATGTCCTGAGGCAGGCCAGGAAAGTCTGTGTGCATTTCCACCGGTCATGTAATGCCAGTGCTCGGCTGGCTGAGCTCCAAAAGGAATTGAACCTGCCCAAGAACTGCCTTATCTGTGACATGCCCACCAGGTGGAACTCAACGTTGGCCATGCTGCAGCTGCTGCACATGCAGCAGAGGGCTATCAATGGGTACCTGTGCAACTATGGCACCAGGTCAGGGGAGCTCATTTTTTTCCCCCATGCCATCAGGGATGCATGCACTGTCCTGTAACCATTTGAGGAGGCCACGAGGATGGTGAGCAGTGACAGTGCATGCATCTGTGACACTGTACCTCTTGTCCACCTGTTGGAGCACACGCTGTGTGGAATAATGGACAGGGCACTTGAGGCAGAACAGAGGCAGGAAGAGGAGGATTTCCAAGCCTCTCAAGGCCCCCTTTATCCAGACAGTGTTCCAATCACACAGGAGAGGAGGACTTCCTTGCCTCTCAAGGTCCCCTTTATCCAGACAGTGTTCCTGCTGTCCCGCCAATCACACAGGAAGAGGAGGAGGAGGATTGTGTCAGCATGGAGGTGGAGCCTGGCACTCAGCATCAGCAGCAGTCTTTTAGGGATGATTTACAGTCAGGGAGGAGGTAGCTCCGAATCATGTCGTCCTTAGTGACTAATGACTCTGGATCGAATGCCTAAACTAACCTACGCTGCATGGCCTCCCTGATCCTACAAAGCCTGCAGAAGGATCCTCGTATTCAGCGGATCAATGAGAGGCATCATTACTGGCTGGCAACTCTCCTTGATCCACGGTACAAGGGTAAGGTTGCATCTCCAGGAGGCCTTGCAGAAAGGTCTGTGCAACACGTTCCCAGAGACTGGGAGGTTACAAATTCCTGGTCCTGGACAACGTGTTGCTGAGGCTTCGGTCAGTCACAGAAGGAGCGGTGGAGAAGGTGGCCATCTGACCGATGCGTTCAGACCATTTTATAGTCCGCAGTCCCAAGGTTTTATTGGTTCCAGCAATCATCGCCAGCAACTGATTTACATGGTGCAGGAATACCTAGGGGCAAGGTCAGACTTGGACACCTTTCCCACTGAAAATCATCTGGGTTACTGGGTCTTGAGGCTGGATCACTGGCCAGAGCTTGCACAGTATGCAATTGAGCTACTGGCCTGTCCTGCATCCAGGGTTCTTTCAGAACACACATTCAGTGCGGCTGGAGGCTTTGTAATCGATCACAGGGTGCGCCTGTCCACCGACTCAGTCGATCGACTGACCTTCATAAAGATGAATCTGTCTTCGATCACCACCAGCTACCAAGCACCTGAAGCTGATGTAACCAAATTATTTTTTTGAAATGTCACATCCCTTCAAGACTACCTATGCTCATGCTGTGTGACTATCCTGTTATGCTGACTGACTATCCTCTTCTTCCTCAATGATCCTGCTGATAGCTTGGCAGAACATTTTTGGTTTTGGGCACCGCCACCAGTGACTAAGGCCCAATTTTTCAGCCCCTGTTTAACAGGGGCATGTAATTACAATTTTTGATGCAATACTTTGCAGCAGGGCTCATTCCTGCACTCCAACCAGAGTATCTATGAGGACTTACAGTGTTGTGGCACCAGCACCACCACAACCACCAAAGGCCCAATTTTTCTACCACTGTTCAACAATGGTATTTAATTACAATTCTTCATATAATAATTCACAGCAGGGCATTCCAGCACCCACCAAGAGTCACTTTGAGGGCTTACAGTGTTGTGGCAACACCAACACCTTAGGTCCAAATTTCTGCATAGCATATAGGACAGGCCACTACTTTTAAACATCCAACTTACAAATGTCTCCTACTTGCAAACGGAAGGAGAAAACAGGAAGTAAGATGAAAAAAAGATGGATGGCAAAAACATTATACAGGAGTGATAACCTTTCCCTATGTTTTCCAAAAAGCTTAAAAATAGATTTTTTGACTGGAGCTACACTTTAAAAATGTACCAGTTCAAAATTGTAAACACATTCTACCTAACACAACAAACCTACACAGTCCCTGTCTTGTTTGCACCGCCTGTATACTGCTGTTCTGAGTATATAGGAACTGGGGGCCCCACACCTTTCCTTTTTTTAATTTGGGTACGGGTTCCCCTTAATATCCGTACAAGACCCAAAGGGGCTGGTAATGGGCAGGGAGGGGCTACCCATGCAATTTTTTTCAATGATTTTCATCCGTATTGCCGGGCCCAGACATTACATTAAAACCGCAAACAGTTTTAAATGACTTTTTTTTCGTTAGAAATGTCATTTTGTGCAGGGACTGTTCTAAGCACGGGAAACATGTGCCACTTCACAGGCATACTATAGACACCCCCCAGGCACGATATTTAAAGGAATATTTCACTTTTTTTTCACTTTAAGCGTCATTAAAATCAGTGCTCCTGTAAAAAAAAATGCAGTTTTTAAAACTTTTTTTTGCATTGATACATGTCCCCTGGAGCAGGACCCAGGTCCCCAAACCCTTTTTAGGACAATAACTTGCATATTAGCCTTTAAAATTAGCACTTTTGATTTTGAATGTTCGAGTCCCATAGACTTTAATGGGGTTCCAAAGTTCATACAAATTTTCGGTCCGTTCGCAGGTTCTGGTGTGAACCGAATCGGGGGGTGTTTGGCTCATCCCTATGCAAAACAGGTAAGGAGAAATACAGTAATGGTACACTATGTAGTATATTTACCGTAGCCTTGGAACTCGTCACTTCGCCAGCTGTAGTAATAGATGGAGTCTCACACAAGTTGTCAATTAACCACTTAAGAAGTTTACTGAGAAAATACTTCGCACAATACACAAAGTGGTAATTTACATATAAAGAATGTCAATAGATAACAGTCAATGTGTACATGAAACTTCAAAATTCAATGACCACCATAAGGATGTACATGCAGACAGGCGCACAGTAAGCCAGAAGCCCAATATCCTCAAACACTTATATTGAGCGCCTTCCCACTGACCACCAAGCATGTACTCCAGATCTACAATAACTGTTGTGAACACACTAGTACACACAATAAATATATCCTGTGCTCAAGGGCTCCCCCTAGGTTGTAATGCAGGTTGTAATGCAATGTTCACTTCTGCAAAGTGAACTACAGTAATTTGTAGAAAGTGATAGAAGTCCCTTGTCTTCTTGGTCTTCAGCTAGCTCAGGATATTAGACTGCAGTATTTGTAAATCCAACAGGGAAAACAAGTGTACAGCAGACTGTATGATAGGTGATGTGCTGATAATAGTGTACTTGCAAAACAGAAGGCACTTGTAATACTTCCTCCTTAGAAGTGGTTGTGATGCAGCATTAACTTTATAGCACAGGGAAAACAACCCTGAAGTTCTACTGTATGCAGCGTATAGATAAATGAGAACACTTCTGTGGGACTACAAGTCTCACCAGTAGTTTGTAACTAAATAACACGGCAACAGTGCACTATATTGATCTGGGCAAGTGCCCGCTCACCACAACAGGCCCAGATGCTTACAAGACTCCTATCCTGGTATCTCAGTCCCGGTCCAAGCTGGCACTGTCACACCACACTGCTCCTTCTGATGACTGATATAACTGTAATGCAGGGAACCTTTAGAAAACTTGGATCCTCCAGTCCATCCGCACGCTGGTCCAGCTGACTGTGCTCTGCAACTCCTCAGAGGCCAACGATTCCGCCCCGCCCTTTCCAGGCCTCAGAGGCCAACGATTCCACTCCGCCCTTTCCAGGCCGCAGTCCATCTGTCACACACAGATCTTACTACAGTCAGGCTTTGAATGGCATCCCAAGAAGCCAGGAAAATGGCCACGCTGCCCCTTTTATGTCCCTATCCAGCAGGCTGTTCTGTGACCTGGCATTATGGGTAGGGGAACTGGGCATTGTGGGTCAGTAGTTCACAGACTGCGTTTTAGCACGAGTCGCTTCCTCATTCACTATATCTCCCACAATGCTTTGGAGTGTGGCTTTAATGAAACCAAACAAAAGTCTTGATAGCATTAAATAGAAAGGACACTAGAGGGAGCCAAACTCTTATTTAACCACTTGACCACTGGGCACGCAAACACCCTTAATAACCAGACCAATTTTCAGCTTTCGGTGCTCTCACATTTTGAATGATTGTTGCAGGGTATTGGCGGGTGTTGCAGAGTGTTGCAGGGTATTGGGGGGTGTTGCAGAGCATTGCAGAGTGTTGCAGGGTATTGGGGGTGTTGCAGAGCATTGCAGAGTGTTGCAGGGTATTGGCGGGTGTTGCAGAGCATTGCAGAGTGTTGCAGGGTATTGCAGAGTGTTGCAGGGTATTGGCTGGTATTGCAGAGCATTGCAGAGTGTTGCAGGGTATTGGCGGGTGTTGCAGAGCATTGCAGAGTGTTTCAGGGTATTGGCGGGTGTTGCAGAGCATTGCAGAGTGTTGCAGGGTATTGCAGAGTGTTGCAGGGTATTGCAGAGTGTTGCAGGGTATTGGTGGGTGTTGCAGAGCATTGCAGAGTGTTGCAGGGTATTGGCGGGTGTTGCAGAGCGTTGCAGGGTATTGGCTGGTATTGCAGAGCATTGCAGAGTGTTGCAGGGTTTTGGCGGGTGTTGCAGAGCATTGCAGAGTGTTCCAGGGTATTGGCGGGTGTTGCAGAGCATTGCAGAGTGTTGCAGGGTATTGCAGAGTGTTGCAGGGTATTGGCGGGTGTTGCAGAGCATTGCAGAGTGTTGCAGGGTATTGGCAGGTGTTGCAGAGTGTTGCAGGGTATTGGCGGGTGTTGCAGAGCATTGCAGAGTGTTGCAGGGTATTGGGGGGTGTTGCAGAGCATTGCAGAGTGTTGCAGGGTATTGGCGGGTGTTGCAGAGCATTGCAGAGTGTTGCAGGGTATTGCAGAGTGTTGCAGGGTATTGGCTGGTATTGCAGAGCATTGCAGAGTGTTGCAGGGTATTGGCGGGTGTTGCAGAGCATTGAAGAGTGTTTCAGGGTATTGGCGGGTGTTGCAGAGCATTGCAGAGTGTTGCAGGGTATTGCAGAGTGTTGCAGGGTATTGCAGGGTATTGCAGAGTATTGCAGAGTATTGCAGAGTATTGCAGAGTATTGCAGAGTAATGGCAGGGTATTGCAGAGTATTGGCAGGGTATTGGCAGGGTATTGCAGAGTATTGGCAGGGAATTGAGGGGTTAATTTTCGGTGAGCAGTGATGTGGGCACTGCAGATGCAGCCCACAGCGCTGCTGACACGATCTCTTCCCCCTCCGCTGTACCGATCGGTACAGAGAGGGGGAGGGAGGAACCGGCGTCATAACATGACGCTGGTTTGTTTACAAGTGATCACTCCGTCATTTGACGGAGCGATCACGTGGTAAACGGCCGCGATGAGCGGCCGTTTACCGTGATCCGGGTGGTCACGGATGCTGGTCACGGATGCTCTCGAGTGCGCGCCCCAGGGGGCGCACGAGAGCGGAATTCTGGGAGGACGTCATATGACGGCCTCCCAGAGTTAAACAACCGCCCTGTAGCCGTCATTCGGCTATGGGCCGGTTGTTAAGTGGTTAAAGAACACACACATTGTTCAACCACTTTAAAGCAGTTGTAAACCACAGCATTTAAAGAAAAAAAAAAAACAACCTTTCCCCATAATGTGCTAGTATGCATGCTTGCCTTAGAACGAAGCACTGTAACAGGGCTTTCTTCCTCCCCTGGCCTTCCCTCTGAGTTTGTGGGCTCCAGCTGTATCTAACCATTTTTTAGTTAAAGAACCCGGTTGAAAGAAGCAAAAAGAGGCTTCGTTTGGAGAAAGCTGGGTTCAAACCGTTCGGATGTTCGGTTTACTTACCTCACCAGGTACTGCCACCCCTTCCTAGTCGAGTGCGGCTTCAAGTCGTGGGGGACTCCTATCGCGTCTACAGGGACGCAGCTGGCAAGCCGTTCGAAAGATTTCCCTGTACAAGGGTACAGTCCGCCCCTTTTTTTCTTTGAACCAGGAAAGCCTCCAGATATAAATTATCCCTTGATGAGGTAGAGGACCTCTTAAAAGCAATTCATACAACCCTCGGTATCTAGACGGATAAGAAGCCCCTAACCCTTCATGACCAAATTGTATTCAGGTTTAGGGGAACCAAAAAGAAGGGTGTTTCCAGTGCACAAAGTTTTAATGGAAACAGTTAAATAGGAGTGGCAGGATCCGGAGAGAAAGCCCTTTTTATCTAGATCCCTCAAAAGAAGATTCCCATTTTCAGAGGACCCGGCATGCCTTTGTAATAAAAATCCCAAATTGGATGCCACTTTCTCCCAGGTCTCCAGACACACAGATTTGGCATTTGAAGACATGGGGGCCTTGGCAGATGTCATGGACAAAAGGATTGACTCTCTGCTTAAGAAAACGTGGGACTCGGCTATCAGCAATCTAAAGCCTGAAATGGCAGTTACAGTTGTGGCTCGCAATTTAGAGCACTGGCTCTCACAGATCCAACAACATATTGAGGCAGGCACAGATAAGGAAACCATTCTGTCGTCCTTCCCTACTATGCTGCGAGGGATCGCTTACATAGCAGATGCCTCTGCTGAGTCCGTCCGCATGTCGGGCAGAACGGCGGCTCTAGCCAATTCGGCCAGAAGGGCCCTCTGGCTAAAAACGTGGCCAGGGGATAATGCCTCCAAAATAAAACTATGTGGGATACCCCTGACGGGGGACCTCCTTTTTGGCTCAGGGCTAGAGACTGTTCTAGACCGGACAGCGGACAGGAAAAAATCCTTTCCTCTTAAACGGAAAACTCACGTACAAACAAAAAAGGGGTTTCGTCCGCAAGGGCGTAGGGAAACCCCTAAACCAGAGGGGAAAAAGAAAAAACCTGGCCCCAAAAATGCAGGGGCAGAGGAGGGGCGATTTTTCGCCCTCCTGTCCAGCCCCGTAAAACCCAGTGACATTCCAGCTACAGTGGGAGGAAGACTGGGGGCCTTTCTACCACAGTGGGAGACAATATCCCCCAATCAATTTATTTTAGGGGTAATAAGAAGGGGGTACCTCTTGGAATTCTTAAGACCACCCCCTCAAAGTCTCCTTGTCACGCATCTACCCAGGTGCATGGTAAAGGCTGAGGCCTTGCTAGAAGCTCTGAGGGAATTGGAGAATCAGGATGTTATTCTCAGGGTCCCAAAAGCAGAAGAGGGAAGGGGGTTTTATTCTCACATCTTCGTAGTAAAAAAACCCTCAGGGAAGTTCAGATTGATTCTGACCCTGAACGCTTCAGTGACATACAAAAGATTCCACATGGAGTCGATCTTTTCAGTAAGGGCTCTTCTGCACCGCAACTGTTTCATGGTATCTCTGGACCTAAGGGACGCGCATTTACACATCCCTATAGCGGAGGCCTCGCAGAAGTTTCTACGCCTTGCCATAGATTTAGGGGGAGAAATAGTACATTTTCAGTTTCAGGCCCTGACATTTGGGCTATCCTCTGCACCCCGCATTTTTACCAAGGTCCTGGCAGAAGCCATGGCCCTTCTTCGGCTCCAAGGGATATGTATAATAGCCTACCTGGACGACCTGCTTTTATTTGCAGCGTCCCCAACACAGTTGGTCAAGGATCTCGATCTAACCAAAGGGGTCCTTACAGACCTGGGGTGGCTTCTGAACTTGGAAAAGTCCAGCCTGATCCCCTCACAACAGATCTCCTATCTAGGTTTCCTGTTGGACTCAACACTGTTGAGAGTTTTTCTACCAAGAGAGAAGGTACAAAAGCTGGACAGAGCGGTGGCCTCTCTTCAGAGCAACCAGCTGGTTTCCATAAGGGTTCTGATGTCAGTATTGGGTCTCCTTACATCTACCCTTCCAGCAGTGCAGTGGACAGGGCTACATTTTCGTCCCCTACAGACCTTCATCCTAGGGGTGTGGGACCACAGTCAGGAGGCTCTAGACACCCTAGTACATATTCCACACCAAGTAAAGAGATCCCTCTGGTGGTGGAGGAAAGTGACGAATCTGTCGCAAGGGCGTCTGTGGCTCATCCCGGTTTCTCGGGTAGTGACCACAGATGCAAGTGGAAAAGGCTGGGGGGCACATTTGGGTTCCCTTCTAGCCCAGGGCACTTGGGAGGACGGCGAGTTGACTCGATCGTCCAACTGGAAAGAATTAAGGGCAGTGGGACTAGCCCTCAGATTCTTCAAAAAAGAGCTCCGGGGTCACCACATTCAGGTGCGGTCGGACAACTCCTCCGTAGTAGCCTATTTAGACAAGCAGGGTGGCACGAGAAGCGGAGCCCTGTTGTCTTTAGCGACAGAGATCCTGAGCTGGGCCGAGACCTACACCCTTTCGCTCTCAGCAGTTTTCCTGAGGGGAGAGAAAAACGTGGTAGCAGACTTTCTCAGCCGAAAGAGGCTGAGGGAGGGTGATTGGGTTCTCAACCAGGAGGCTTTCAATCTCATAATAAAGAGATGGGGGTCTCCAGAGGTGGACCTTTTCACGTCCAGAAACAACGCAAAAACCCCCTGTTTTTTCTCCCTAAGAAGGGGAGAGGGAGCCTTAGGTGTGGACGCCTTGAACCAGAATTGGCACTTCAGAACTTGCTATGCCTTCCCACCTCCAGCATTGTTGCCAGCAGTTCTGAGAAAGTTTCAAATGGAAAACACACCTCTGATTCTGGTGGCACCGCATTGGCCCAAGAGAGCATGGTTCTCAATGCTAAAGCAGTTTGCGGTAGAACCTCCCCTACTCTTGCCCCCTCGGGACGATCTCCTCTCTCAGGGGCCAGTCCTCTGCCCACGAGTACGCCAGTGGAAGTTAGCGGCCTGGCTACTGAGGAGGGTTTATTAAAATCTAAGGATTTTCAGAGAGACTAGTTTCTACCCTCCTGGACAGTAGGAAAAAGGAAACTCGCCAGATCTATGAAAAGGTCTGGTTGCGTTTCAACAAGTGGTGCGCAGAGAGCTCTTTCCCAGTACGGAGCTCCTCCGCAGTTTTGGAATTTTTACAATGTGGGGCAGATAAAGGCTTATCCATTAGTACCCTTAGGGGTCAAGTATCAGCCCTCAGTGTTTATTTGGAAGATCATTTGGCTGCCAACCGATGGGTGGTCAGGTTCTTTAGGGCCCTGTCCAGACAGAGACCGGTCCAAGGTCTGTCCTTTCCCAGATGGGATTTATCTTTATTTTTACAGAGCTTAACTGGACCCCCCTTTGAGCCTTTAAAAGAGTGTTTTCTGAGAGAACTTACTCTGAAGACAGTGTTTCTGGTAGCAGTAACAACTGCCAGGAGGGTCAGTGAGATGGAGGCCTTATCAGTCAGGGCTCCCTTTTGCGTTATTTTTCCGGACCGGATAGTTTTAAAGCCCGATCCGGCCTTTTTGCCGAAAGTGGCATCCAGCTTTCATAGAAGCCAGGAAATTGTTTTGCCCTCTTTTTGTCCCAATCCCTCCGGAGAGAAGGAACTAAAATTTCATTATTTGGATGTTAGGAGATGTATCCTACACTATTTAGAACTGACCAAGACATTCAGAAGGTCAGACTCCTTATTTGTTTTGTTTTCCGGGGCCAGAAAAGGTTGTAAAGCGTCCCGACGCACTATTGCTAGATGGCTCAGAGTAGCCATCGAGCAGGCTTATTCAGTTGCAGGGAAAGAAATCCCAGTGGGTATTAAAGCACACTCTACTAGAGCTATGGTAGCCTCCCAGGCAGAAAGAGCGGGAGCAACGCCAGAGCAGATTTGCAGAGCAGCAACATGGTCCAGCTACTCCACTTTCGTAAAACACTACAGAGTGGATCTGGTGTCGGCAGGTGAGCAGACCTTTGGGCGAAAGGTTTAGCAAGCTGTAGTCCCACCCTAACTGGTAAGTGCTCGCTTATCCTCTCATAGTGGCTGTCCTGAAATACGATTAGGGAAAATTAGAGTTACGCTTACCGGTAACGTCTTTTCCAGTAGTCTTTCAGGACAGCCCTAGTTCCCACCCGAAAATTGGGGGAAGTCTTACAAAAGACCAGAGCGCAGCAAGATAATGGTATTTGATAAATATGTTATTAATGTGTTCTTGTGTCTCCCCAGCTGGCCGGAGGTAATCTCGATATAAACTGAGGTCCGGCAGGGGAAGTAAGAATTTATGGGCTGGCGCAGTGTTTCCAGAGGAAGAGGAGGAGTCTATCTCTCATAGTGGCTGTCCTGAAAGACTACTGGAAAAGACGTTACCGGTAAGCGTAACTCTAATTTTTGTACATGCTTATTTAACCACTTACCACCCGCCGGCCACCATATGACGTCCTGGGCTTTGTGGGGGTATATCTGAATGATGGGTGCAGCTACAGACATCATTCAGATGTCAGCTTTTTCAGCCAGAGATTCCCTACACCATAAGAATGATCATAGCGGCTGGGTATTGTGGGTCAGTAGTTCACAGACTGCGTTTTAGCACGAGTCGCTTCCTCATTCACTATATCTCCCACAATGCTTTGGAGTGTGGCTTTAATGAAACCAAACAAAAGTCTTGATAGCATTAAATAGAAAGGACACTAGAGGGAGCCAAACTCTTATTTAACCACTTGACCACTGGGCACGTAAACACCCTTAATTACCAGACCAATTTTCAGCTTTCGGTGCTCTCACATTTTGAATGATTGTTGCAGGGTATTGGCGGGTGTTGCAGGGTATTGGCGGGTGTTGCAAAGCATTGCAGAGTGTTGCAGGGTATTGGCGGGTGTTGCAGAGCATTGCAGAGTGTTGCAGGGTATTGGCGGGTGTTGCAGAGCATTGCAGAGTGTTGCAGGTTATTGCAGAGTGTTGCAGGGTATTGGCTGGTATTGCAGAGCATTGCAGAGTGTTGCAGGGTATTGCAGAGTGTTGCAGGGTATTGGCGGGTGTTGCAGAGCATTGCAGAGTGTTGCAGGGTATTGGCGGGTGTTGCAGAGCATTGCAGAGTGTGGCAGGGTATTGCAGAGTGTTGCAGAGTGTTGCAGAGTGTTGCAGAGTGTTGCAGGGTATTGCAGAGTGTTGCAGGGTATTGCAGGGTATTGCAGGGTATTGCAGAGTATTGCAGGGTATTGCAGAGTATTGCAGAGTAATGGCAGGGTATTGCAGAGTAATGGCAGGGTATTGCAGAGTAATGGCAGGGTATTGCAGAGTATTGGCAGGGTATTGCAGAGTATTGGCAGGGAATTGAGGGGTTAATTTTCGGTGAGCCGCAATGTGGGCACTGCAGATGCAGCCCACAGCGCTGCTGACACCGATCTCTTCCCCCTCCGCTGTACCGAACGGTACAGAGAGGGGGAGGGAGGAACCGGCGTCATAACATGACGCTGGTTTGTTTACAAGTGATCACTCCGTCATTTGACGGAGCGATCACGTGGTAAACGGCCACGATGAGCGGCCGTTTACCGTGATCCGGTCACGGATGCTCTCGAGTGCATGCCCCAGGGGGCGCGCGAGAGCGGAATTCTGGGAGGACGTCATATGACGGCCTCCCAGAGTTAAACAACTGCCCTGTAGCCGTCATTCGGCTAGGGGCCGGTTGTTAAGTGGTTAAAGAACATCACATTGTTCAACCACTTTAAAGCAGTTGTAAACCACAGCATTTAAAGAAAAAAAAACAAAAACCTTTCCCCATAATGTGCTAGTATGCATGCTTGCCTTAGAACGAAGCACTGTAACAGGGCTTTCTTCCTCCCCTGACCTTCCCTCTGAGTTTGTGGGCTCCAGCTGTATCTAACCATTTTTTAGTTAAAGAACCCGGTTGAAAGAAGCAGGGGCTTCGTTTGGAGAAAGCTGGGTTCAAACCGTTCGGATGTTCGGTTTACTTACCTCACCAGGTACTGCCACCCCTTCCTAGTCGAGCGCGGCTTCAGGTCGTGGGGGACTCCTATCGCGTCTACAGGGACGCAGCTGGCAAGCCGTTCGAAAGATTTCCCTGTACAAGGGTACAGTCCGCCCCTTTTTTTCTTTGAACCGAGCGGGCCGAACGACGGGCGACATCCTATCCGGGGGAAGCGAAGGCTTGACCTCGAATACGATCGACTTCCGGTTCTGGGTCGTGGAGCTGATAGGAGGGCCGGGCACAAACTGGAGATGAGTTCGGAATGCGCACAGGCAGCGTGGAACTCTGTAGTAAGCAGCCACCTGCAGTCATGTCGGAAGCTGAGGCTCAACCAACAGACACTATCTCCAGCATTCCTAAGGTAAGAGCACCCTGGGGAGGTGTACTCTCTATCTAGGATCCCCCCCACCCCAATGTATGGTTCTATCATGGGGGGGGGGGCAGACCCCCTGGGTGGCCAGGGGGGAGGGGAGGCTCAGATCCCTTCTTTAAAAAAAAAAAAAGGGTCTAGTGCACTCCCAGGGTTGTATCCCGAGCTTTGTATTGACCTTACAAAAAAGTCCATAAAGTGAAAAATAAAAAGTCCAAATAGTGAATGATAAAATATACAGTGATCAAGAAGAATCAGGAAGAATCCACTTGTGCAGTGTGTCTTCAATCAATATATCAAGTGACGATGTGATCCCTTCACCATTGAGCAAGTTGAACTCTCACCTCAACAAGTGGACCCCTGATATATCAGATAGGTCAAAAACGCATGTTCCCATCAAGGGTGAATCATAGGATTACAGCAGACCAAACGGAAGCATTTCCAGGTAAAGTTCTCCTCCGTATCATCAGATCAGCATGATATCATATATGAAAAAGAACAGGCAAATCTAGTGCTCTCCGTTGATGCCAATTTATTAAAACAAATAGATAAAAAACAAGTTTCCACTCACATTTGTAAGCACTGATCTCCAGTGCTGAGTGCTAAGCAGAAAGTACCATGCATGGATCAGTGTGTCAGCTGGCGGATGACGTCACGACGTGGGTCACGTGGTCCATACGCGTTGCGTCCCAGAGAGTAGGCGGGACTTCATCAGCGGTGACGGAATGACGTCGGACGGCCGCTTTTATACCAACACACTAATATAGAACCAATACAAAGCAGAGTTATGCGCAAGACAAGTACCGTAAACAGCACGTATCAAACGTGACACCGGGACATAGATCTGCGCTCACTCCAAACACAGGAAGGAGAGAGAGAGTATTAAAAAATATATATACTATAAAGAAGCTAAAACCAAAATTCCAAGAAAAGGGATATGATCGATCTGTTCTTGAACATGAAATATCTTTGGTCCAACAGATGGATAGATCCCTTTTGGTTAGAGATAAGGTAAAAGAATCAGGAGTGGAAGGGGGTAATTTCCGAATGGTTCTTGATTATAACGTACAGTATAAGAAATTTGAAAAAGTTGTTGCCAAAAATTGGTTTATATTGAAACAGGATCGAGTGTTGAGTCCTTTGTTACCTGCACGGCCCTCTTTCATATATAAGAAGGCTCCATCATTACGTGACCAAATAGCACCGAGTGTCATTGATCCCCCTGTACAAACTGAAAGTAGACTTTTCTCTTTTTTATCCGGCTTCTATGCGTGTGGTAGGTGTACGGCATGCAGACATTCTAGATGCAATGTGAAAAGGAGAAAATCCTTTACAGCCACAAGTAACAATAAGGAATATAAGATCGATAAACTCATCACCTGCTCTACCACAGGGGTGGTATATATGTTACAATGTGGATGTGGTCTCCAATATATTGGCAGAACCTCCAGACCCTTACATGTGAGGTTGGGTGAACACGTAAATAATATTAAAAAGGGTCTGAAGACTCATAATGTGTCTCGCCATTTCAAATTGGTGCATTCTCAGAATCCCAAGAGTCTGAGCTTTTGGGGGATTGAGAAGGTAACCAAACATTGGCGTGGAGGTAACTACATACGCCAATTAAGTAAACGTGAATCTTATTGGATCCATGAAACAAGGGTTCTTGCCCCGAGAGGTCTAAACGTGGATTTTGATTTAAATTGTTTCATTTCGGACAGATAATTGAATTATATTATTGTATTTGAATTCTTTCCTTTTGTATTTGTATTTTTATTTGTATTTTTATTTTTATTTTTATATTTATATTTATTTTTATTTATATTTATTTTTATTTGTATTTTTATTTTTATTTTATTTTATGATTATTTCTTATTTGTATAGTTAACTTTGTGATTTATATTTTGGTACCGTATATACTCGAGTATAGGCCGACCCGAATATAAGCCGAGGCCCCCAATTTACCCCCAAAAAACTGGAAAAATTATTGACTCGTGTATAAGCCGAGGGTGAGACATGCCTGTCCATCCCTGTGTGTCCGTCCATCCCTGTGGGTCCATCCATCCCTGTGTGTGTGTCCATCCATCCCTGTGTGTGTCCATGCATCCGTGTGTGTGTGTGTGTGTGTGTGTGTGTGTGTGTGTCCATGCATCCGTGTGTGTGTGTGTGTGTGTCCATCCATCCCTGTGTGTGTGTGTGTGTCCGTGCAGCCTACCTGTGTCCAGCCTGCCTGTGTCCGTCCAGCCTGCGTCCGTCCAGCCTGCGTCCGGCCCGTCCCGTCCCGAGCCGAGCCTCCGTCCTTCAGCTCTTCGTCGGCGGCCATTCTAGGATTCAAAAGCCGCGCCTCCGTCGGTGATAGGCGGAACACTGAATTTCCCAGCAGTCAGTGGTCCGCCTATCACGGACGTCCGCTCATCCTCATACTACGGACGAGGATGAGAGGATGTCCGTGATAGGTGGAACACAGACTGCTGGGAAATTCAGTGTTCCGCCTATCACCGACGGAGGCGCGGCCTTTGAATCCTAGAATGGCCGCTGTCTGTCTGCTCGACACGCTGATCGGGCAGACAGACAGCGATGACTCGAGTATAAGCCGAGGGGGGCACTTTCAGCCTCAAAAAAGGGGCTGAAAATCTCGGCTTATACTCGAGTATATACGGTATTTATTTTATAATATTTACGTTTATTAATCCATGTGTGGATCAGTGTAGCTTTCTGATGGCGTCAGCGGCATTGCGGGTATATTCGCTAGGTTTTTATTGCTGGTTATGCTTGACTTACCAGGAGATTTACTTAGCATTATTATATTGTACTGCTTTTCTAGGCAATATCCCCTTCCTTTCTCTACATAGTTTATGTGAGAATAATTAGTGGATTGCATTTTATTGCCAATCAGCAGACTAAATTTATGCTTTCCTCTGGTTTTGGTTTTAGCTTCTTTATAGTATATATATTTTTTAATACTCTCTCTCTCCTTCCTGTGTTTGGAGTGAGCGCAGATCTATGTCCCGGTGTCACGTTTGATACGTGCTGTTTACGGTACTTGTCTTGCGCATAACTCTGCTTTGTATTGGTTCTATATTAGTGTGTTGGTATAAAAGCGGCCGTCCGACGTCATTCCGTCACCGCTGATGAAGTCCCGCCTACTCTCTGGGACGCAACGCGTACGGACCACGTGACCCGCGTCGTGACGTCATCCGCCAGCTGACACACTGATCCATGCATGGTACTTTCTGCTTAGCACTCAGCACTGGAGATCAGTGCTTACAAATGTGAGTGGAAACTTGTTTTTTATCTATTTGTTTTAATAAATTGGCATCAACGGAGAGCACTAGATTTGCCTGTTCTTTTTCATATATGATATCACGCTGATCTGATGATACGGAGGAGAACTTTACCTGGAAATGCTTCCGTTTGGTCTGCTGTAATCCTATGATTCACCCTTGATGGGAACATGCGTTTTTGACCTATCTGATATATCAGGGGTCCACTTGTTGAGGTGAGAGTTCAACTTGCTCAATGGTGAAGGGATCACATCGTCACTTGATATATTGATTGAAGACACACTGCACAAGTGGATTCTTCCTGATTCTTCTTGATCACTGTATATTTTATCATTCACTATTTGGACTTTTTATTTTTCACTTTATGGACTTTTTTGTAATTATTTTGTATTTGCGCTGTACTGATATTTTTTGATTTTGAAATGTGGGATTTGGTAATTTGACCTACAGTATTCTAGCTGCATTTTTATATATTTCTCACTGTATCTGTTGTGTTTTTAGCGCTGGTTGATTTTTCACTTTATTGTATTGACCTTGTCTCTTTTCTGTTTTTTTCCCTATTTCAGAAAGCTACAGAAAAAACGAGGTCTACGCATAGCTCTAAAAGGAAGTATGCCTCCTGTAGGGACATTTTAGGGGAATCTTGGACCAAAGTGTTGTGCAAAGGCTGTATTGACTCCCTCGTTAGGGAAAGGGAATCTGAACAGGAGTCAGGCAGGGCCAGATTAACGTAGGGGCTATTGGAGCTGCAGCTCCAGGCCCCTAATTTAATATAGGCCCAGAAGGGTTACACAATGTAAACAATAAAACATTGCAACAAATAATTGAAAAAAAATGTATAAATGTAAAATTTGGGCTCATTCAAACAGGTTCTCTTGCACATACAGTGTGAATGAGCAGTTTGTTTAAAATACATAATTTATTATAATAAAAAAAAGTTTGTTTTTAATTTTATTTATTAACCATAAAAATGGCCCTTCAAAATCCTCAGCACCAGGCCCATGATGCTCATAATCCGGCCCTGGAGTCAGGACTAGCAGCTTCAGTCAAAGAGCTCTCGTCCACCTTCTCTTCTTTTAGATCCCTTTTTGAAAAATGTCAGCTTCCCACGGGTCCATCTCCCCAGGATACAACCCCACCTCTAGCACAGAGTTCTGCTCCGGTCCAACCTGCTAATACAGGGAGGACAGAGGTTGCAGGCCCTTCAGGGACAGGTAGGGAACTTCCAGACAGTTCCTCTTCCGATTCCCAGGAGGGTTCAGAGGGGGAGGACCAGGACGGGGGGTCCAGGAAAGCCTCCAGATATAAGTTATTCCTTGATGAGGTAGAGGACCTCTTAAAAGCAATTTATACAACCCTCGGTATCCAGACGGATAAGAAGCCCCTAACCCTTCATGACCAAATGTATTCAGGTTTAGGGGAACCAAAAAGAAGGGTGTTTCCAGTGCACAAAGTTTTAATGGAAACAGTTAAAAAGGAGTGGCAGGATCCGGAGAGAAAGCCCTTTTTATCTAGATCCCTCAAAAGAAGATTCCCATTTTCAGAGGACCCGGCATGCCTTTGGAATAAAAATCCCAAATTACCGTATATACTCGAGTATAAGCCGAGATTTTCAGCCTCTTTTTTGAGGCTGAAAGTGCCCCCCTCGGCTTATACTCGAGTCATCGCTGTCTGCCCGCTCGATCAGCGTGTCGAGCAGACAGACAGCGGCCATTCTGATTCAAAAGCCGCGCCTCCGGCTCCCCCTTCGCCTGTGATAGGCGGAACACTGAATTTCCCAGCAGCCTGTGTTCCGCCTATCACGGACTTCGTATCATCCTCGTACTACAGACGAGGATGATACGACGTCTGTGATAGGCGGAACACAGGCTGCTGGGAAATTCAGTGTTCCGCCTATCACAGGCGAAGGCGGCGGCGCAGCTTTTGAATTTTACAATGGCCGCCGACGAACGAAGAGGGCACGGGACGGAGGCAAGGCACAGGACGGCACGGCACGGGACGGGACGGGACGGGACCGGAGGCAAGGCACGGCGGCGAGGCACGGCGGCGAGGCACGGCGGCGAGGCACGGCGGCGAGGCACGGAGGCAAGGAGGCTCGGCACGGGACGGAGGCTCGGGACAAAGGCTCAGGACACAGGTAGGCTGGACACACACACACACACACACACACACACACACACACACACACGGATACACACACACACAGGGATGGATGGATGGATGGAGACACACACACACAGGGATGGACGGACACACAGGGATGGACGGACACACAGGGATGGACGGACACACAGGGATGGACGGACACACACACAGGGATGGACAGGCATGTCTTACCCTCGGCTTATACACGAGTCAATAAGTTTGCCAGTTTTTTTGGGGGTAAATTGGGGGCCTCGGCTTATATTCGGGTCGGCCTATACTCGAGTATATACGGTAGATGCCGCTTTCTCCCAGGTCTCCAGACACACAGATTTGGCGTTTGAAGACATGGGGGCCTTGGCAGATGTCATGGACAAAAGGATTGACTCTCTGCTTAAGAAAACGTGGGACTCGGCTATCGGCAATCTAAAGCCTGAAATGGCAGTTACAGTTGTGGCTCGCAATTTAGAGCACTGGCTCTCACAGATCCAACAACATATTGAGGCAGGCACAGATAAGGAAACCATTCTGTCGTCCTTCCCTACTATGCTGCGAGGGATCGCTTACATAGCAGATGCCTCTGCTGAGTCTGTCCGCATGTCGGGCAGAACAGCGGCTCTAGCCAATTCGGCCAGAAGGGCCCTCTGGCTAAAAACGTGGCCAGGGGATAATGCCTCCAAAATAAAACTATGTGGGATACCCCTGACGGGGGACCTCCTTTTTGGCCCAGGGCTATAGACTGTTCTAGACCGGACAGCGGACAGGAAAAAATCCTTTCCTCTTAAACGGAAAACCCCCGTACAAACAAAAAAGGGGTTTCGTCCGCAAGGGCGTAGGGAAACCCCTATACCAGAGGGGAAAAAGAAAACCTGGCCCCAAAAATGCAGGGGCAGAGGAGGGGCGATTTTTCGCCCTCCTGTCCAGCCCCGTAAAACCCAGTGACATTCCAGCTACAGTGGGAGGAAGACTGGGGGCCTTTCTACCACAGTGGGAGACAATATCCCCCAATCAATTTATTTAGGGGTAATAAGAAGGGGGTACCTCTTGGAATTCTTAAGACCACCCCCTCAAAGGCTCCTTGTCACGCATCTACCCAGGTGCATGGTAAAGGCCGAGGCCTTGCTAGAAGCTCTGAGGGAATCGGAGAATCAGGATGTTATTCTCAGGGTCCCAAAAGCAGAAGAGGGAAGGGGGTTTTATTCTCACATCTTCGTAGTAAAAAACCCTCAGGGAAGTTCAGATTGATTCTGAACTTAAAGCCCCTGAACGCTTCAGTGACATACAAAAGATTCCACATGGAGTCGATCTTTTCAGTAAGGGCTCTTCTGCCCCGCAACTGTTTCATGGTATCTCTGGACCTAAGGGACGCGTATTTACACATCCCTATAGCGGAGGCCTCGCAGAAGTTTCTACGCCTTGCCATAGATTTAGGGGGAGAAACAGTACATTTTCAGTTTCAGGCCCTGCCATTTGGGCTATCCTCTGCACCCCGCATTTTTACCAAGGTCCTGGCAGAAGCCATGGCCCTTCTTCGGCTCCAAGGGATATGTATAATAGCCTACCTGGACGACCTGCTTTTATTTGCAGCGTCCCCAACACAGTTGGTCAAGGATCTCGATCTAACCAAAGGGGTCCTTACAGACCTGGGGTGGCTTCCGAACTTGGAAAAGTCCAGCCTGATCCCCTCACAACAGATCTCCTATCTAGGTTTCCTGTTGGACTCAACACTGTTGAGAGTTTTTCTACCAAGAGAGAAGGTACAAAAGCTGGACAGAGCGGTGGCCTCTCTTCAGAGCAACCAGCTGGTTTCCATAAGGGTTCTGATGTCAGTATTGGGTCTCCTTACATCTACCCTCCCAGCAGTGCAGTGAGCAGGGCTACATTTTCGTCCCCTACAGACCTTCATCCTAGGGGTGTGGGACCACAGTCAGGAGGCTCTAGACACCCTAGTACATATTCCACACCAAGTAAAGAGATCCCTCTGGTGGTGGAGGAAAGTGACGAATCTGTCGCAAGGGCGTCTGTGGCTCATCCCGGTTTCTCGGGTAGTGACCACAGATGCAAGTGGAAAAGGCTGGGGGGCGCATTTGGGTTCCCTTCTAGCCCAGGGCACTTGGGAGGACGGCGAGTTGACTTGATCGTCCAACTGTAAAGAATTAAGGGCAGTGGGACTAGCCCTCAGATTCTTCAAAAAAGAGCTCCGGGGTCACCACATTCAGGTGCGGTCGGACAACTCCTCCATAGTAGCCTATTTAAACAAGCAGGGTGGCACGAGAAGCGGAGCCCTGTTGTCTTTAGCGACAGAGATCCTGAGCTGGGCCGAGACCTACACCCTTTCGCTCTCAGCAGTTTTCCTGAGGGGAGAGAAAAACGTGGTAGCAGACTTTCTCAGCCGAAAAAGGCTGAGGGAGGGTGATTGGGTTCTCAACCAGGAGGTTTTCAATCTCATAATAAAGAGATGGGGGTCTCCAGAGGTGGACCTTTTCGCGTCCAGAAACAACGCAAAAACCCCCTGTTTTTTCTCCCTAAGAAGGGGAGAGGGAGCCTTAGGTGTGGACGCCTTGAACCAGAATTGGCACTTCAGAACTTGCTATGCCTTCCCACCTCCAGCATTGTTGCCAGCAGTTCTGAGAAAGTTTCAAATGGAAAACACACCTCTGATTCTGGTGGCACCGCATTGGCCCAAGAGAGCATGGTTCTCAATGCTAAAGCAGTTTGCGGTAGAACCTCCCCTACTCTTGCCCCCTCGGGACGATCTCCTCTCTCAGGGGCCAGTCCTCTGCCCACGAGTACGCCAGTGGAAGTTAGCGGCCTGGCTACTGAGGAGGGTTTATTAAAATCTAAGGATTTTCAGAGAGACTAGTTTCTACCCTCCTGGACAGTAGGAAAAAGGAAACTCGCCAGATCTATGAAAAGGTCTGGTTGCGTTTCAACAAGTGGTGCGCAGAGAGCTCTTTCCCAGTACGGAGCTCCTCCGCAGTTTTGGAATTTTTACAACGTGGGGCAGATAAAGGCTTATCCATTAGTACCCTTAGGGGTCAAGTATCAGCCCTCAGTGTTTATTTGGAAGATCATTTGGCTGCCAACCGATGGGTGGTCAGGTTCTTTAGGGCCCTGTCCAGACAGAGACCGGTCCAAGGTCTGTCCTTTCCCAGATGGGATTTATCTTTATTTTTACAGAGCTTAACTGGACCCCCCTTTGAGCCTTTAAAAGAGTGTTTTCTGAGAGAACTTACTCTGAAGACAGTGTTTCTGGTAGCAGTAACAACTGCCAGGAGGGTCAGTGAGATGGAGGCCTTATTAGTCAGGGCTCCCTTTTGCGTTATTTTTCCGGACCGGATAGTTTTAAAGCCCGATCCGGCCTTTTTGCCGAAAGTGGCATCCAGCTTTCATAGAAGCCAGGAAATTGTTTTGCCCTCTTTTTGTCCCAATCCCTCCGGAGAGAAGGAACTAAAATTTCATTATTTGGATGTTAGGAGATGTATCCTACACTATTTAGAACTGACCAAGACATTCAGAAGGTCAGACTCCTTATTTGTTTTGTTTTCTGGGGCCAGAAAAGGTTGTAAAGCGTCCCGACGCACTATTGCTAGATGGCTCAGAGTAGCCATCGAGCAGGCTTATTCAGTTGCAGGGAAAGAAATCCCAGTGGGTATTAAAGCACACTCTACTAGAGCTATGGTAGCCTCCCAGGCAGAAAGAGCGGGAGCAACGCCAGGGCAGATTTGCAGAGCAGCAACATGGTCCAGCTACTCCACTTTCGTAAAACACTACAGAGTGGATCTGGTGTCGGCAGGTGAGCAGACCTTTGGGCGAAAGGTTTAGCAAGCTGTAGTCCCACCCTAACTGGTAAGTGCTCGCTTATCCTCTCATAGTGGCTGTCCTGAAATACGATTAGGGAAAATTAGAGTTACGCTTACCGGTAACGTCTTTTCCAGTAGTCTTTCAGGACAGCCCTAGTTCCCACCCGAAAATTGGGGGAAGTCTTACAAAAGACCAGAGCGCAGCAAGATAATGGTATTTGATAAATATGTTATTAATGTGTTCTTGTGTCTCCCCAGCTGGCCGGAGGTAATCTCGATATAAACTGAGGTCCGGCAGGGGAAGTGAGAATTTATGGGCTGGCGCAGTGTTTCCAGAGGAAGAGGAGGAGTCTATCTCTCATAGTGGCTGTCCTGAAAGACTACTGGAAAAGACGTTACCGGTAAGCGTAACTCTAATTTTTGTACATGCTTATTTAACCACTTACCACCCGCCGGCCACCATATGACGTCCTGGGCTTTGTGGGGGTATATCTGAATGATGGGTGCAGCTACAGACATCATTCAGATGTCAGCTTTTTCAGCCAGAGATTCCCTACACCATAAGAATGATCATAGCGGCTGGGTAGCTGCTTGATCATTCTTACAGACAGCGAAAGGGGACCCCCCCCCCCCGTACTTCTGCCGACTCTCTGCTGCGATCGGTGAGTCAGAGAACAGATCTGCCAGCCCCGGATGGTGACCATAGATATTTTCGGTGAACCAGATGGTCGCCGGAGTCTCTATGATCGTCGGCTGCCGGGCGCGATGTTATGACGTCACGCCCGGCCTCTGCATTCAAACAAATGGCGCCGCCTCAGCTGGCAAGCCGAGATCGTTATTTTTTTTTATTTATTTCAGACTTCCCAGCCTAGAGGTGAGATGTGAGGCGGCACAGTGGTGTAGTGGTTAGCACTCTCACCTAGCAGTAAGAAGGGTCACTGGTTCAAACTGGTTCTCCCTGTGCCTGCGTGGGTTTCCTCTGGGTACTCCGGTTTCCTCCCACAAACCAAAGACATGCAGGTAGGTTAATTGGCTTCTGTCCAAAATTGGCCCTAGTATTAATGGGGACCATGGATTGTGGGCTCCTTGAGGGTAGGGACCAATGTGAGTGTGTAATGCATAGGGATAGGGACAATTGTAGACACTAAGGTTGAACTGGATGGACTGGTGTCTTTATTCAACCTTACTAACTATGAAACTATGAAACTAACTATATCTTACTGTAAAGAGGACCTGTCATGTCATATTCCTATTACAAGGAATGTTTACATGCCTTTCAATAAGAATAAAAGTGATCAATTTTTTTATTTTTTTTTAAAGTGTCAAACTAAAAATTTGTAAAGTAAAATTAACAATAAAAGATAATTTTTTTAAAAAAGTGCCCCTGCCCCCGTGTGCTCGCACACAGAAGCGAACGCATACGTAAGTCCCGCCCACATATGAAAACGGTGTTCAAACCACACATGTGAGGCATTGCCGCGAACGTTGGAGCGAGAGCAATGACTCTAGCCCTAGACCTCCTCTGTAATCAGTAAACTGTAACCAGTAAAGAGTCGCCTATGGAGATTTTTAAGTAGATTGGCACCATTCCAACGAGCGTTTGCAATTTTGAAGCGTGACATGTTAGGTATCTATTTACTCGGCGTAACTTCATCTTTCACATTATGCCAAAAAAATCGGGCTAACTTTACTCTTTTGTATTTTTTTTAAAGCACAAAACAAACGCATTTAAAAAGTTGCTGCGCAAATACCATGGGAGATAAAAAGTTACAATGACTGCCATTGTATTCTCTAGGGTCTCTGCTAAAATATATATATATAATGTTTGGGGGTTCTATGTAATTTTCTAGCAAAAAAAATAAATTTTACATGTAGGAGAGAAATGTCAGAATTGGCCTGGGTGGTAAGTGGTTAATTAAAACATGTTTTAATACATTTTAAAATGTTTGTTTACATTTATTTCTTAATGTGCACATGTGTGTGTGTGTGTATATATATATATATATATATATACACATACATGTGTGTTTGAGCTCTGATAGGTGGCAGAATAGAAGAAATGGTTGGTGATCAGGAGCAGTGCTGGGATGTGAGGCACAGGCACCCAGTACTAAATGAGGGGCATGTGTCCGATGAGCCTGACTCTAGTTATGCCCCTGCCTATGGACACAGTGGATATGCAATACAGGTAGGGTTGCCACCTGTCCATGATTCACCTGGACAGTCCGGGTTTGCAATTATGTGCCAGGGTTTCAGTCCACCTGAAACCCAGATACATTATTCAGACAAGAATGTGGCTCGGGATAAGGCCTGACAGGAGGGAGAGGGGGCTCAGATGTGCCGCATTACTATTCTCTTTGGAGTGCCCAAAGGTGTCCCAGGTCTGTTACAATCCTATAGTGGTCTCCAAACTGCAGCCCTTTGCTTGCTTTTATCCAGCCCTTGAGGCACTATTTCATTCAATGATACAAACAATGAAGCACGATTCCCCCCCCCCCACTGACACTAATGATGGGGCACACATCTTTCAAATTACAGCAAAAATGGGGCACAATTTCTTTCAATGACAGCAGCAATCGGGGCCAATGACATCAATGAAGGGGCACAATTCCTCCCACTGATACCAATGATGGGGCACAATTCCTCCCACTGATACCAATGATGGGGCACAATTCCTCCCACTGATACCAATGATGGGGCACTATTCCTCACACTGATACCAATGATGGGGCACAATTCCTCCCACTGATACCAATGACGGGGCACAATTCCTCTCACTGACACCAATGATGGGGCACAATTCCTCCCACTGACTCCAATGATGGGGCACAATTCCTCCCACTGATACCAATGACGGGGCACAACTCCTCCCACTAACACCAATGACGGGGCACAATTCCTCCCACTGATACCAATGATGGGGCACAATTCCTCCCACTGACACCAATGATGGGGCACAATTCCCCCCACTGATACCAATGACGGGGCACAATTCCTCCCACTGATACCAATGATGGGGCACAATTCCTCCCACTGATACCAATGACGGGGCACAATTCATCTCACTGACACCAATGATGGGGCACAATTCCTCCCACTGATACCAATGACGGGGCACAATTCCTCCCACTGACACCAATGATGGGGCACAATTCCTCCCACTGACACCAATGACGGGGCACAATTCCTCCCACTGACACCAATGACGGGGCACAATTCCTCCCACTGACACCAATGATGGGGCACAATTCCTCCCACTGATACCAATGATGGGGCACAATTCCTCCCACTGATACCAATGATGGGGCACAATTCCTCCCACTGATACCAATGACGGGGCACAATTCCTCCCACTGACACCAATGACGGGGCACAATTCCTCCCACTGATACCAATGATGGGGCACAATTCCTCCCACTGATACCAATGACGGGGCACAATTCCTCCCACTGACACCAATGACGGGGCACAATTCCTCCCACTGATACCAATGATGGGGCACAATTCCTCCCACTGACACCAATGACGGGGCACAATTCCTCCCACTGACACCAATGATGGGGCACAATTCCTCCCACTGACACCAATGACGGGGCACAATTCCTCCCACTGACACCAATGATGGGGCACAATTCCTCCCACTGACACCAATGATGGGGCACAATTCCTCCCACTGATACCATTGATGGGGCAGTATTCCTCCCACTGACACCAATGATCTGGCACAGTTCCTCCCACCGAGACCAATGATGGGGCTCAATTACTCCCATTGAAACAAACAATAGGGCATTATTTTTTCCCACTGACATCAGGGCATTTTCTACTCCCAATGGGCACAGACCGGCCCCTCTAAAGTGTGAAGGACAGTAAACTGGCCCTTTGTTTGGAGACCCCCGCTATAGTGTTTTACGAAAAAAAAAAAAACTGTGCACCGCTAAAGTGTTCGGGTTTGGCTTGAAGAAAAAGTGGCAACCCTAAATACAGGATGAGCATTTTTCTGAAATAGGTAAATTATTATTAGTGAGAATTTCTTATTATTTGTATCCAATCATATACCTACCTAACCCTATGAATAAAGTACAAGTCACAGCCCAGCCTCGCCCTGTGTAGGAGGAAGTGACCCTCCCAACTGCATTCTTCTCCGGTGTCAGAGAACTTCATTTCATTTCCTCGTCTGCTGTCAGCGATGGCGTCTTCTGATCTAAGAGCCGAGTTGGAATGTTCCGTCTGTCTGAACATTTATACAGATCCTGTAAACCTGAGATGTGGACACAACTTCTGCCGGGTCTGTATTGATCGTGTGCTGGATACACAGGAGAGGTCTGGAGGATATTCCTGTCCTGAATGCCGAGAGAAGTTTCCGGATCGCCCTGCACTGCAGAGGAACATAACACTACGTAACATAGTGGGGAATTTCCTGTCTGCTCAGCCACATCAGGAGGAGTCCGGGGTCTTCTGTACTTACTGTGTGGACTCTCCTGTACCTGCTGTTAGATCCTGTCTGCACTGTGAGGTTTCTCTGTGTGATAAACACCTGAGAGTCCACAAAAAGTCCCCAGAACATGTCTTATGTGACCCCACCTTGTCCATGGAGAGCAGGAAATGCTCCGTCCATAAGAAGATCCTGGAGTATTACTGCACTGAGGATGAGACCTGTATCTGTGTGTCTTGTGTGATTGGAGGACATAAAGGACATGAGATGGAGTCACTGGAAGAGGCTTCTGAGAAGAAGAAGAAGACACTGAGGAATGTTCTGCAGAAACTTCTGATAAAGAGAGAGGAGACGGAGGGAAGAGTCCAGAGTCTGCAGGAACACCGGAGGAAAGTAGAAGAAGAAGCAGCTGGTAACACCGAGAGAGTCACTGTCCTGTTTAGAGATCTCAGGAGACGTCTGGAAGACCTGGAGAAGAGAGTCCTGAGGGAAATCTCCGGGAGGGCAGAGCGGATCTCCATCTCCATCCGGGATCTGGAAATAAAGAAGGAGGAGCTGTCCAGGAAGTTGCGTCACATTGAGGAGCTGTGTAACGTGACGGATCCACTGACTGTCTTACAGGAATCAGACACAGGTGACTTGTGTGATACTGAGGATGGAGATAATGAGGACAGAGAGAGACATGAGGAGCTCCTCCATGATGGAGGGGGTCTGGATGTGGATGGGATATCACACACATTACACACATTATCTGATATAATAAGAGGGGTAAATGTAGACTTCTATATACAGGGAGCTGCAGACATATTACTGGATGTAAATACAGCTCATAATAATCTCTATATATCAGATGACAGGAAAACTGTATCCTGGTCAGATAGAAAAAAGAATCGCCCAAACACACCAAAGAGATTTCAGGGTTATTCTCAGGTGTTGAGCAGTCGGAGTTTCTCCTCAGGGAGACATTACTGGGAAGTGGATGTCGGGGGATCAGATAAATGGATAGTCGGGATGTGTTACCCCAGTATAGGCAGGAGAGGAGAACAGTCAGTGATTGGAAATAACAACAAGTCCTGGGGTTTGTACAGGGATGCTAACGAGAATTGGGTGGCACATGACAGTGAATCAATTTTCTTACCCCCCAATATCTCCAGTAACAGAGTCAGGATAGATCTGGATTATGAGGTCGGACGGATCTCCTTTTATGATCTGTGTGACCCGATCCGACACCTCCACACCTTCACCACCACCTTCACTGAGCCCCTCCATGTTGGGTTAGGTGTATGGAGAGGTTCTATAAAGATATGTGGGGGAAATTAGAAGTGAAAACTTGGCCCAGAGATTGGTGACATCACAGGGAGAGGGGGATTGGATTGGTGGAAAGATCATTTATTAGGAACCATTAGGTGAGATTTCTCCCACCCTCACAGATCACTGTGATTGGCTGGAATAACTAACCAAATACAGGAGTCACTGATATTGGAGAGTCACTAGGACAAGACGATCATGTCCTATCTATCTATCTATCTATCTATCTATCTATCTATCTATCTATCTATCTATCTATCTATCTATCTGTACCTGAGCTTTCAGGTTTCAGAGTTGGAAGCCCCTGATGAGATTAAAGAGGAAGTAAACCCAGATGGGTTTACTTCCTCTTTTTTTCCCTGCAAAGGTAAAGCATAATGGACTACTATGCATCGCATAGTAGCCCATTATGTGTCACTTACCTGACACAGGAGCCAGCGAAGTCGCCGCTGATCTCTGTAGTCCGCCGCATCCATGTTGCTGGTGGCGTCTCGCAGCTCCGACGAATCACAGCGGCGAAGCCGCGATGACGTCACTCCCGCGCATGCGCACGGGAGTCGCGTCTCGCAGCTCCACCGCTGCCACTCGGCGAAGCCGCGATGACGTCACTCCCGCGCATGCGCACGGGAGTCGACAAATTAGGCAAATCCATTCATGGATTTGCCGCATTTAGTGCGCCTGCGTGCCGCTGTCTATGGCGCATGCGCCGTAGACAGCGGTGCCCATTTTCGGGCAAATATCTCCTAAACCATATAGGTTTAGGAGATATTGCTTGGACCTACAGGTAAGCCTTAATCTAGGCTTACCTGTAGGTCCAAGTTGTTTGGAAGGGTTTACTTCCTCTTTAAATATGATCTCTCCTAAAAAACCAGGGGTTGGACGGTTTCCCCTTTGGATGGTTTATTGAGTATAAGGAACTTCTAATCCCTCATTTACTCCAGGGTTATACCTATGCATTTGAGAAGGGGTGTCTTCCCCCCTCTATTTCAGAAGCTCTCATTATGCTTATCCACAAACCGTGGAGGACCATTTACTTTGTGTCTCTTATAGGCCTATTTCTTTAATAAATTCAGATATTAAAATCGTAGCAAAAGCCCTGGTCCATAGACTCAATGACATGATTACCACCTCGGTTGGCTCAGTTCAAACTGGCTTTATTCCTAGGCACTTCACCTACACTAATCTTCAAAGAATCTTTACCAACATGCAGGCTACCCATGAACAAATGGGCTCCAGACTTGTTGTTGCTTGCTTTGGACACTCGTCAATCATTAAAGTCTGTCGAATGGCCATACTTACATGAAATTCTGGCTAAATTTGGGTTTGGGCCCTCTTTCCTTTGCTGGATGCAACTCTTGTATTCTAACCAGGAGCGGATCCAGAGTCTAATCTCGGGAGGGGCACTGCCAATATTTTCGTGGGCAATTTGTTGGGGCAATGGCTGGAGTCGGTGCTTCAATCATCATGGTAGCATGGTTGTATGGTGTCAGGATGATTGAAGAGCATTATTTCTATTACTACATTGTAATGTTTAATGAACAAGTTCAACTCACCATAATGCAGAATCAGTGCAAGCCCTGAGCGTATCACTTGCCACCGTTGCCTGCCACCAGATGGGGATTGTCACTTTCTACATTGCCTGTTATCTGATGCAGCATGTCACTTGCCATTGTTGCCTGCCACCAGATGCCGCTTGTCACTTGCCAGTGACAGTGTCCCTGTTGTCCCAGAGCAAGGGCGGGCAGTGAGAGATGATGTCATCTCTCTGCTGCCCGCGGCCTGCACAGTAATGGCAGTGATGCAGGGGGGCGGTGAGAGACAGTGGTGTCTCCAGCTTTCATATTTAGGGGGGCACATGGGGGGACAGGGACAAAAGTAGGGGGGCCAACTATAAATTGCAATTATATACACACACATATAAATACACAGTGTCTTGAAAAAGTATTGGTGGTTGCAGTCAGGTGGAGGGGAGGACAGAGTGGGAGCAGCCAGGTGGAGGGGAGGACAGAGTGGATGCAGCCAGGTGGAGGGGGGGACAGGGTGGATGCAGCCAGGTGGAGGGGAGGACAGAGTGGATGCAGCCAGGTGGAGGGGAGGACAGGGTGGATGCAGCCAGGTGGAGGGGAGGACAGGGTGGATGCAGCCAGGTGGAGGGGAGGACAGGGTGGATGCAGCCAGGTGGAGGGGAGGACAGGGTGGATGAAGCCAGGTGGAGGGAAGGACAAGGTGGATACAGCCAGGTGGAAGGGAGCACAGGGTGGGAGCAGCCAGTGATAATGTCCTGTACCTCTATGGAAGCCTGCATTCCCGTCCCCTCGCTCCCCCAACCTGGAGGTAAATTCTTACCTTGGGAGATATATAGTAGAATGACTGGCACTTTCTCTCTGGCTCCCTCCACCCGGCAGTCTCGTGGTCCCTCTTCTCCTCTCACGATCCTCTCTCACCTCCTCTCCCCTCCTCCCGATCGGTATGTTGGGGGCTGCAGTGCACTTTCAGGGAATCGTCCTGGACCTGCTGGTATCTGGGACTACATGTCCCATAATCCTCTAGTTGTTAGTTTCCCAGGCACTGGCCCTGAATGCAGCCAATAGGAGCGAGCATTGCTGGGAGAATGAGAGCTGCTTGGCTCAAGGAGGAGAAGGAGGATACACCACAGATGTAGCTCTGCCTATGTTCCTTCACAGAGCCTGTTAGTTTCGGTGACGCTGCCCTGTGTCCTGTGGCAGCAGTGGCGGATGGGGGGGTCAGCATCAGCACCCGCTACATAAAAAAAAAAACATTTTAATTGGGGGGCACAATATAATGTCGCCACTGGTGAGAGATGATGTCATCTCTCTGCTCGCTCAGCAGCCTGCTCCCTCACCTGCGGAGGTGGCCCGCTCAGCAGCCTGCCCGCTAAGTCACCAATAGCCGGCTCACCATTTTCTCGGGGGGACAGTTGCCCTGTTGCGCCCTCCCCTGGATTCGCCCCTGATTCTAACCCTAGTGCTTGCATACATGTTAACAATAATGCCCTGTACACACGCGATATTCCGACCACATAATCTGTCTTATTTTTTCAGACGGATTTTGTCTGAAACTTGTATTGCATACACACGGTCGCACAAAGTTGTCGGAAAATCTGATCGTTTCTGAACTAGGTGACGTCAAACACGTATGTCGGGACTATAAATGGGTCAGTAGCAAATAGCTGTGGTCTCTTCATTTATTCTGAGCATGTGTGGCACTTTGTCCTTCGGAATTGTCTACACACGATCGGAATTTAAACGATCGGATCTTGTTGTCAGAAAATTTTAGATCCTGCTCTCAAACTTTGTGTGTTGGAAATTCCGACGGAAAAAGTTCGATGAAGCCCCCACACAATCGGATTTTCCGCCAAAACGATCTGATCGCACATTTTCCATCGGAAAGTCCGACCGTGTGTACAGGGCATAACATTTCACCCCCCTTCTCTGTTGCCCACGGCATGCGACAGGGATGTCCTTTGTCACCTCTCCTGTTTGTCCTGGCTATAGAACCATTATCAGCACTGTTGAGAGCAGATTCCACCATCCAGTGATTAGTAGTTAACATATAGCTAAAGGCAAAATTAGAGAGATTAGAACACTTGTAATTTTTCATTGCTGTCTGTGCCCCCATTAAAGCGGTTGTATAAAATAAAAAATAAAGGGTAGTGGTGCGCTGTACCAAGTATTGACAAGAAGTGATCTGATCCAAAAAAGGATCGAATACTTCAGATGAAAATACAGTATACAAATAAAGCTGAGGTATAGCTAAATAAATCTGTGCCTGCTATATAAATGTGCATTATAGTAAAGGAAAATAAAATAAATATAGACGGTACCAATTTATGGTCAATATATGTTCAAAAAATTATATATGATGCTGGTACACAATCAAAACGGGTAAAAGTGCCAATAATAATGAGCCCACATGCTGGGAAATAAATACTAAAGTGCAAATGCTCAACGTGCAATCATTAAAGTGACAACAGTGCATATCACAGTTCATTCCACTGGTGCCATGATTGAAAACTAATTACATATGTAAGAAAAACACAAACAGTGTCCAACTCAAACAACGTAAATCACATTAGGTGCACAATGTAACAGTCATCTGTGTCCGATATATAAGGTGCTTGGTGCCAATGAATAACATTCAGTAAAGTGCTGTAGATGGTGAGAATCCCGTGCACTCCTGCGTGGTAAATATATGGGTGTCCCCTTACCTTACAGCTGTAAGGTTACAGCATAAATATATGTAACTTGTAGGGTCCTTGGTGGTCCTTAGCTTCCTATTAGGGTCCCCCAGATCCTGGTTGGCGTTTTCACCCTGCCTATTACAGGTGGTGTGTGGTCCCCTTTAAGAGTGATCTAGGGCTGCTCAGGATGGGAAGGCTCACCAAAGTATGACATGGAAGGATTAGAGCAAAGAGGATGGGTGCCTCATTGTGTAGTAGTTTAAAACGAATATTTATTAATTTAAAATAAGCAGACAGGTACTCACAATACAAGTATTTGTAACAGAGCAGTGTATGAACGAATATTGAGCTCAGGTAAACATCCCTTCCGGTAAGCGGTCCTGACGCGTATTCGTCACGGGTCACGTGACTTCATCAGGGGATCCCCTGATGAAGTCACGTGACCCGTGACGAACAGGCTAGGTTTAACAGAAGTTGGACCTGCGGCTCCACTCTGTGCCTCTTGTGTAGCTAAAGGCAGGTTGCACTTGGTGTCTCTGGAGCACTGAGGATAGGCCACACAGACACACAAGTGCTACAGTCTCAGCACTCAGTCTCCTTTCTTGGTCTGGCACCAAGTTCCCCTGGTTTTCCCAGGCAGTGTTGTAAAAGTATTCTCTCTCTGCAGGTACCCTTGGCAGCTGTAGTTTCTTTTTCAACACAAAGTAGTTCTGCTTGGAGGCGATGAAAATACATATCCCATGATCCTTCTCTTTTGTACTCCCTGACACTGGGTTTGGGCCAATCAGAAGGGGGGCAATGAAAGCGAATAGAAACTTAATATATGGACATACTGAGACATAGTGGTTGATATAAACAATTAGTCTTTTCTTAAGAACCTTTGTGCCAGTACCTGGATACATACTCCAACCACTAAATCTCTTTGGTCCCCAAAGATAAACATAATTCTATGATAATTATTTATCATGGTAGAATTTACAAGGAAACATAGCAATTATTCACAAAGTTAATCAGACACAAAGGTATCAATAATCCTCATACTCTCTCACCATTGATAGAGGATCTCCCCACTAGGAAGAGGTAGGATATGTGTATTGATGGGCCACTAACGTTGATATGGTCCAACGGGGTGTGTCAGACATCTCTGAGCATACAGTGGGGCAAAAAAGTATTTAGTCAGCCACCAATTATGCAAGTTCTCCCACTTAAAAAGATGAAAGGCCTGTAATGGTCATCATAGGTATACCTCAACTATGAGAGACAACATGTGGAAACAAATCCAGACAATCACATTGTCTGATTTTTTGAAATAATTTATTTGCAAATTATGGTGGAAAATAAGTATTTTGTCAATATCAAAAGTTCATCATTTGGCCACCTACAAACAAGCAAGATTTCTGGCTCTCACAGACCTGTATCTTCTTCTATAAGAGGCTCCTCTGTCCTCTACTCATTACCTGTATTAAGGGCACCTGTTTGAACTTGTTATCAGTATAAAAGACACCTGTCCACAACCTCAAACAGTCACACTCCAAACTCCACTATGGTGAAGACCAAAGAGCTGTTGTAGGACACCGGAAACAAGATTGTAGACCTGCACCAGGCTGGGAAGGCTGAATCTGCAATAGGCAAGCAGCTTGGTGTGAAGAAATCAACTGTGGAAGCAATAATTAGGTAAATGGAAGACATACAAGACCACTGATAATCTCCCTCGATCTGGGGCTCCACGCAAGATCTCACCCCATGGGGTCAAATTTATCACAAGAACGGTCAGCAAAAATCCTAGAACCACATGGGGGGGGGGGGACCTAGAGAATGACCCGCAGAGAGCTGGGACCAATGTAACAAAGGCTACCATCAGTAACACTACGCCGCCAGGGACTCAGATCCTTCAGTGCCAGATGTGTCCCCCTGCTTAAGCCAGTACATGTCCGGGCCCATCTGAGGCTTGCTAGAGAGAATTTGGATGATCCAGAAGAGGATTGGGAGAATGTCATATGGTCAGATAAAACCAAAGTAGAACTGTTTGGTAGAAACACAACTCATCATGTTTGAAGGAGAGAGAATGCAGAGTTGCAACCAAAGAACACCATACCTACTGTGAAGCATGGGGGTGACAACATCATGCTTTGGGGCTGTTTCTCTGCAAAGGGAACCGGACCACTGATCTGTGTACATGAAAGATTGAATGGGGCCATGTATCGTGAGATTTTGAGTGCAAACCTCCTCCCATCAGCAAAGGCATTGAAGATGAAACGTGGCTGGATCTTTAAGCATGACAATGATCCCAAACACACCACCTGGGCAATGAAGGAGTGGCTTCGTAAGAAGCATTTCAAGGTCCTGGAGTGGCCTAGCCAGTCCCTAGATCTCAACCCCATAGAAAACCTTTGGAGGGAGTTGAAAGTCCGTATTGCCCAGCGACAGTCCCAAAACATCACTGCTCTAGAGGGGATCTGCATGGAGGAATGGGCCAACATACCAGCAACAGTGTGTGATAACCTTGTGAAGACTTACAGAAAGCGTTTTACCTCTGTCATTGCCAACAAAGGATATATAACAAAGTACTGAGATGAACTTTTGATATTGACAAAATACTTATTTTCCACCATAATTTGCAAATAAAATCTTTCCAAATCAGACAATGTGATTGTCTGGATTTGTTTCCACATTTTGTCTCTCATAGATGAGGTATACCTATGATGACAATTACAGGCCTCTCTCATCTTTTTAAGTGGGAGAACTTGCACAATTGGTGGCTGACTAAATAATTTTTTGCCCTACTGTACCTCTTGGGAAGGGCTAGTCTTTTTAGGCTTTAGTGGCCACAGCCAGTCTAAATGGGCCTTCTCATCATCACTGTCCCCAGACTCCAAAACAGCCTCAAGGGGACTAGGTCATAGGAAGGACTCTCTGGGTTTCCTCTGTGGAGTGCCATTGGTTGGTGGCTGTGGTACCCGTACTGCATGTGCGATTGGCAAAAGGTGGTTTTAATGTCAAATCTTTAAAGGCTCGCCTATGCCTCAGGATGAATCTGGTATGCAGGCATCCCTGGTACCTACTTGCAAACCAGAAAGAAGACTTCCAGCAGTCAGTAACTTTGTGTTTGCTGGGTAGGCCCATGTTACGTAATACCATTTTGTCAACTTGTAGTGGTGCCTCTGTCCCAAACTTTAACAGATAAGGAGAGAAGCCTGTGACATAATTTTCCATACTGTTTTAGGCATGGGCTACTGCTGCAATGTGAAGGCTCCAGTGCTGTTACTTCTCCATAGAGAGTGTCCCAAGCATATCTAACAAGGTTCGACTGAAGCATTCAGGCTTGGGGTACCCTTTGGGGTAATAAAGGGGTCATTCTTGACTTTTGGATATGTACCATTATTATCAGCTCCTTGATAAGTTATCTCTCAAAATCTCTCCCTTGATCTGAATGGATGCATTGAGGCAATCTATAATGAACAGGACTTTGGCTATGGTTGAAGCTTGTTGGTCGTTAGTGGGGAATGTTTGAACATATTATTCTGACTCTGACTGTTGTGAAGTGATTTATTCCTTGTGAGACCTCTATGCTTGGCCTGTATAAGATATAATCACTAAGGACAATCCTCATCAGATAGTTTGAACTCACCAAATACTGATTCCATCCACAGTGGTGCTTTTATTCTGAACATCAGGTTACAGCAGATGACAGGATACAAACAGATGAATAGGTTCTAGTATTTATGTGGTCAAAAGATGATGTTGTCTGTAGCTTACAATGCAGAATACATGTGCCTTGCTACATGTGGCTTGCAGCTGTATCCATTACACAGGAAGTACAAACACAGGAAGAAGGGTGGAGCATTACATATAAAGGAAGTATGTCATAACATGAAGGAAAAATAAACTTGAGAAAACAAGTGCATTACCACAAAAGGTCACTACATGGCATGTGAACTGAATATAAACGTCCATAGAAAATGATTAAGGAACAATCTATATAAATTCTATGCCCTGTTGGGGCAGCACACTCCCCGTCTGGCATGGTAAATGTCACTATATACGTCAGAACAGTAGTTATGCAACTGTAAATAACAGTGTAATTTGCTAGATGTCTTAAAGACCTGAAAGACATAAAAAGAACATGCATATAATGCAATAACAATAACTCTTGAATTAAGTCTTCAAGTTACGTTAACTAAAGTCCAAGACACTTTCTTCTTGAAGTCACAGGTAGGATCCAGCAGCGCAGACAAACAAGTTAATTCTCCAAAGGGTAAGAGCAGACTAAGTTCCGTGAAAGGTCTGATGAAGGTCTTTACAGTCCCTTGTCTTGAATAGAGATGGACGAACTTCCGATGGGACGTTTCGCGAACGCAAACCCGCGAACGCGGCCAAAAGTTCACGAACCGCAAAGTTCACGGCGGGCCCCATTGACTTTAATGGCAGGCGAACCTTAAAAACCTACAGGTCATATTTTCAGCCACAAAATACTTACTAGCTGTGCACACATAGCCCCACCACATGGACACTGACATAACAAAAGTATGAAGTGAATCTGGGATCGACAATGACAAGCATTCTTTTTTTATCTGTAAAAATTTTGACAATTCAGGAGTGCATGAAGGCCGTGGAGGAGAGGAAAGGTCAGGGCAGGCTATGAAGAGGGTGCAGGAGATGATCACCAGCACCGTGATAGAGAGCACTGACACCAGCACCGTGATAGGGAGCACTGACACCAGCAACGTGATAGAGAGCACTGACGCCAGCACCGTGATAGAGAGCACTGACACCAGTACCAAGATAGAGAGCACTGACACCAGCACCAAGATAGAGAGCACTGACACCAGCACCAAGATAGAGAGCACTGACACCAGCACCATGATAGAGAGCACTGACACCAGCACCATGATAGAGAGCACTGACACCAGCATCATGATAGAGAGCACTGACACCAGCACTGAGATAGAGAGCACTGACACCAGCACCGAGATAGAGAGCACTGACACCAGTACCGAGATAGAGAGCACTGACACCAGCACCGAGTTAGAGAGCACTGACACCACACCAGCACCATGATAGAGAGCACTGAGACCACACCAGCTCCGAGATAGAGAGCACTGACACCACACCAGCACTGAGATAGAGAGCACTGACACCAGCACCATGATAGAGAGCACTGACACCAGCACCGAGATAGAGAGCACTGACACCACACCAGCACCGAGATAGAGAGCACTGACACCAGCACCGAGATAGAGAGCACTTACACCAGTACCATGATAGAGAGCACTGACACCAGCACCCTGATAGAGAGCACTGACACCAGCACCGTGATAGAGAGCACTGAGACCACACCAGCAACAAGATAGAGAGCACTGAGACCACACCAGCACCAAGATCGAGAGCACTGACACCACACCAGCACCGACATAGAGAGCACTGACAGCAGCACTGATACCAGAAACTCGCTGCAGGACCCAAAAATATGACACAGCTCAATCTCTTCAAACAGGAGGGTACGGGCATATAGTACGGTGTGCTTTTTTTGTACAAGGAAGTGAGCCAAAGGTAGAAAAAAAGGTCCATGTGCTCGATTAAATAAATCGTTTATAGCGTTATGCATATACATGGTCTACTGGTCACATGTGTTGAATTCCTCTGAGATCCATGCCTCATTCATTTTTATAAATGTCAGGTAGTCAACACTGTCGTGAGCTAGGCGAGTGAGCTTATAGGTCACGATCCCCCCTGCTGCTCTGAACGTCCTTTCGGACAGGACACTGGACAAGGGGCAAGCCAACAGTTCCATTGCAAATTGGGCAAGCTCTGGCCAGAGGTCAAGCCTGCCCACCCAGTAGTCCAGGGGTTCATCACTCCTCAGAGCTTCCACATCGGCGGTTAACCCGATGTAGTCGGACACCTGTCGGTCTAGGCCAGTGATGGCGAACCTTGGCACCCCAGATGTTTTGGAACTACATTTCCCATGATGCTCATGCACTCTGCAGTGTAGTGGAGCATCATGGGAAATGTAGTTCCAAAACATCTGGGGTGCCAAGGTTCGCCATCACTGGTCTAGGCATTCCCTGATGCTGGATCCGGATGACCTCTGTCGATGGGTCGGCTGAAAGAATGACCTCATATCAGAAGTCACCAACACATCTTCAAACCGCTCTCTTCTTGCAGGCACTGTTGGATTGGTAACTGTAACTCTTTCTCTGGGAGTGGGAATTCCTCTGCCAGCGCACGCAAAAGCAGAATGCAGCATTTCTCAAAGAAAGGCCTGTAAGTGCTCCGTTCTGACAGCCCTCTGTAATGAAGAATGACAAAGCAGTGGTAGTTGGAACAATCATTAATTCACGACTGGACTACGCAAACTCGCTTTACATAGGATTACCACAACATCAACTTGCGCGATTACAACTGATCCAAAACACGGCGGCAAGGCTGATAACAGGAAAAAAACCCTGGGAATCCATCTCTCCTTTACTGAGGAGCTTACATTGGCTAACCGTAAAAAATCGGATCACGTTCAAGACCCTGTGCCTCACCCACAAATGCGTGCATAGAGAAGCTCCGCAATACCTAATGGAGAAAATAAATCATTACACACCAAACCGCAGTCTTTGATCAGCCAACAAAAACCTCATCCTTGTGCCCAAAGCCCGGTATAAATCCAAGGGGGATCGGAAATTCGCTGTCCAAGGGCCTCGGCTATGGAATGCTCTACCAATCAACATCCGCCTGGAAGAAAATCACCTGGCTTTTAGGAAAAAACTCAAGACCTTCCTCTTTTAGCAGATGATCAAAGCTCGCCACAGCGCCTAGAGGAGATTCAGTTCGCATTGTGCGCTATACAAGTATTTCATTCATTCATTCATGGTGGTAACATTTCCGCCATTTTGTGTTTGTACCGGGGGTCTAAGTACGTTGCCACCCAGTACTGGTCCTTGACCTTTATGCTTTTTATACTGGGGTCCCTGTTAAAACACTGGAGCATGAAGGCTCCCATTTGCACTAAACTGGAAGCGGTGTGGTGGCCTGGCTCCTGCTCATCATCCAGGATAATGTCGCCCTCCTTGTTCTCCTCTCCCCATCCATGCACAACAGGGATCCCAGAAAGGTTTAAAGCATGCTCTTCTTGCTCCTCCTCATCCGCCCCGGCACCATCCTCCTCTGACTCCTCTTCAGACTCCTGTTGTTGACTTGTCTCAGATAGAGTAGCCCCCCCCGGGAATTCATCCAGCATTGCGACTTCCTCATCTTCCTGCTCCTGCTCCTCCACGGCTTGATCAATGACACAATGCTCCATAAAGAAGGCATAAGGTACCATGTCACTGATGGTGCCATGGCTGCGACTGACCAGTTTGGTGATCTCATCAAAATGGCCGCAGAAGTCTGCATGCTTCGCGCATGAGCAGCCACTGGCGCAGTGAAAAAAAAAACAAGCTCCCCAGAACCTGTTCTGCCGCAGAGTTTGTACAGGTAGTCGTTAACTGCGCGTTTCTGCTGGAGCAGCCTATCAAGCATATAGAAGGTTGAGTTCCATCGTGTCGGGCAATCACAAATATGACGTCTGACCGGCAGATTGTGTCGCCGCTGAATGTCAGCAAGGCAAGCCATGGCCGTGTAAGATCTTCTGAAATGGGCCGAGATTTTCCTTGCCTGCCGCAAGATGTCCTGGACCCTAGAGTATTTGACAACGAATCGCTGCAATTGGACTGTTTTTTGCAATTTCCCTCATGTCGCAGATACATTTAATTTCTGAGCCAAAGACACTCTGTTGTACACTGCATATTGTGATCAGTTCACCTTCAGCAATGTCTTTTGCAGAAAGAAGCTTTTGGCACACGTGCCAAGCTTGACAGTCAGCACCTGTGGGCTTTGTGTGGAAGCAATTTGCAATATGAACTAACCTTGTGATGGTGCGTACAAGCCTTCTCCACTTGGAGAAACGTTCAAAGGTCTATTGGTAGTGGAGTTGGTTAGGCGTGATCATTGCCAAAGATCCCTTTCATAAAGGCGATGAAATGGTCCTTCATTTCAGGCCTGTTCTTTAGTGTTCGTTGAATCTGGATAGAGCCTGTTCACGATTGGTTGGGAGTTTAACCCTTGTAGCACAAAGAGGTTATGGTGCAACCCAGCTGTTAGAATTCTTTGTCCATTATTTTGATGAGCTCTTTGTCTTTGACTGACAGGGCTATTTTGTTGTCATCGCTTGTAGTACAAAACACTGAGGTACCTAGGTTGTCATCACAATGGTGACATCAGGTACTTGGATGATGTCAAGAGGCTTCTCTTTTACTTCATAATGGTGAGGACACTGTTTCTTAACATGTAAGTTTTGAAGGCGTGGATCTCAGATGACGTAAGCATTCTATCCAACCATACGTCGCCCACGATTACCCAGCCTAGATCGAGTTTTTGAGTGTAAGGGGCGTCATCAGGTCCATTGCACTGCTGGCGTACTTTGTGTACTCTGAGAATGTCTCTTCCTAGCAAGATCAAGATTTCAGCAGTCATCATGTTGATAGGAAAATCCCAGAACTTTTGACCACAAACACAAGAACAGTTTTTTACATACATCCTGTAGCTAAACAAATGTAAAAAAGGAGTATCTCTGCTTAATGAGAATACGTTTTGATAATCATAACTAAATATTTGATAAATAAATCCATTTACCCGCTCACATTGTGGGATATATAGTTTGGATGAGGAAGTGATTCTGATGGCGGAATCAGCTCTGGACTACAGGACATACAATGCAAAGTGCGCAGAACAGCCTGCTGGGAGGAGAGATAAAAGGACAGACAAGGCCTGCTTTCAGCCTGTCTGGGCGCCATTGTGAACCTGAAGGAGGTCTGTGTGATAGAGAATGAGAGACTGCGGCCTATACAGCAGAGAACCGGATCGCCTGCCTCAGAGAGACCTTGAAAGGCAGCACCGCACAGCAAGCAGACCGGTCTGCGCTCCAGAGCATCTGAGACCACCTGCACTCCAGCCCACCAAACTGAGACACCAAGAGGGGATTCTGGACAGAGCCCTGCATCTATTAGGATCCATTGTGGTGAGAGAGAACCCGCCCATACAGATAGAGATTACAGTATTGCTGGGTGCGTTATTTTCTGCAGACTGCTGCAGATGTGAATCTACGCGTTCACCGGCAGCATACAGCTGGAGTTGGGGCCTTGTCTTTTCTTCCCTGTGCTGTAAGGTCAGTACTGTATTACACTCACATTTAAAGAGGAACCTACAAGTGGTGACATTTCTCCAGTTTAAGTATTGAGTTTTGTCCTTCAGTCCTTTTTTGTCTTTCACTTACCTGGATTACAAAAGTACAAAATTACACTGCAGTATAAACATCAGGCTAACTGAAGATATCCAGAACATAAAGAGCATTCACCATCTTCTTCTTTCCTTGTGCTTTACTGCTCTACATTTAGGACTGAGCACTGAATTACAACCTAGAGGGAGCCATTTTGTTTGATATTCTCTAACTTTACATTGTGTTACTGTGTATGGATATGCTGTGCACTATATGCTGGTTTGTTGTGCTGAGGCCTCAGAGGAAAGGTATCCAATACATGTGTTAAAGGTGTTGGATATCTGTCTCTCTGTGCACCTGTCCACATACACCTTTTCAGGTACACGTTTTGTATATCTGTACTAAGCCGATATTTTCTGTCAGTCGTACATTGTGTACATTCATATCTTTGACTGTGTTTATTCTTTTTGCCTCAGTAAACATATCTGAGTGGTTCATTGATATTTTGTGTGAGACTCTATTTACTACCACAGCTGGTGATGTGACGGAACCCAGGGCCTCGGTAAATATACTTCATGGTTTATCATTATTGTGTTCTCTCTCTATATCCTGGGTTCCACACTAATATTATCAAGTAGGTGTGCCAGAGAGGTTGGGATCATTCTTGGGTTTGAGAGGCAGAGTACAGAGCCAAACATACATGAAGCGACTCCTACGGGGGTAGCGCTACACTTGTGCTTAGGTTTAGTCACCTTGTAATGTGAGTGAATTTGTATCTTAACTACTTTCTGACCGGCGGCAGTCAAATGATGGCCAGGCGGCACACTTATTACGGCGGGAGGCCGTCATATGATGGCCTCCCGTTTAAACAGGGAATGTGCGCGATCGTGCACGCGCATTTCCTGTTTCTTTGGTGGCGGCGTGTTATGGAGACACTGCTCGCCACCGAAGGGGGTGAACAGCCATTGGTTATGGCTGTTTACCAAGTGACGGCCGATCACAGTCACTGTCCATCAGAGTATTTGAGTACCTGTCACAGTCCATCGGAGTACCTGAGTATCTGTCACAGCCCATCAGAGTACCCGAGTACCTGTCATGGCACATCAGAGTACCCAAGTACCTGCCACAGCCCATCAAAGTACCCGAGTACCTGTCCCAGACCATCTGAGTACCCGAGTACCTGTCACAGTCCATCTGAGTACCCGAGTACCTGTCACAGTCCATCTGAGTACCCGAGTACCTGTCACAGTTCATCTGAGTACCTGTCACAGCCCATCTGAGTACCCGAGTACCTGTCACGGCCCATCAAAGTACCCGAGTACCTGTCACAGTCCATCTGAGTACCCGAGTACCTGTCACAGTTCATCTGAGTACCTGTCACAGTCCATCTGAGTACCCGTCACAGTTAATCTGAGTACCTGTCACAGTTCATCTGAGTACCTGTCACAGTTCATCTGAGTACCTGTCACAGTTCATCTTAGTACACAAGTACCTGTCACAGTCCATATGAGTACCTGAGTACCTGTCACCGCCCTTCAGAGTACCCAAATACCAGTCACCAAGCCATCAGAGTACCAGAGCACCTATCTCCAGCCCATCAGAGTACCTGAGTACCTATTTGCAGCCCATGTCTCATAGAATGAATGAATGAATGAAATACTTGTATAGCGCACAATGCGAACTGAATCGCCTCTAGGCACTGTAAGGTAATGCACTTGGGGGAGGGGGGAAATAATATTAATGCAAGTTACTCTTTAGGGGGGAGATCCCCTAGGGGCGTTCTGGATGAAAAAGTATCTAGGCATCCTAGTAGAAGACATACTGAGTAATAGCATGCAGTGTCAAGCAGTGGCTACCAAAGCCAGCAGAATATTAGAATGCATTAAAAAAAGGAATTTACTCAAGAGAATGAATGAATGAATATAGAATATACGTTGGGGTGTTTGCTTTCCAAAATGGGGTCATTTTGTGGGTAATTTCACTGTCCTGGTGGTCCAGGACCTTCAAAAGTGTGATGGGTAGGAATGAAATGAGATGTGTCATTTATGCTCCTAGAACGCCTGAACGTACTACTTCAATAGAGATTATTTGGTCCAAACTTCCCAGTGACACCTTAATACTATAGGCACCTCATCCCCTAATAATTCTGGAAATAACATATATGAAAGGGAAGGGGGAAGGGGAATGAAACAGGGGATTTTTCAACAGTGCAGCTTATAGGAAAATAATAGCAAAGATATAAAAATTCATATGCCCCGTACACACGAGAGGGATTAAGTCTGACAGACCTCCAAAGGAGTTCCGCCGGAGTTCCGACGGAGTTCCGTCGGGAAAATTTGAAGCATGCTTCATTTCTAAAGTCCGTCAGACTTTAGCGAAGCTAAAGTCCGTTGCAGCCCACACACGATCGGATAGTCTGACGGACTCAGTCCGTCGGAGTTTGGATGTCGAAAAGTCCGCTCGTGTGTACGGGGCTATAGAGTTTTATTTCAATGTATTAAAAATAGATTATATAAACATTAATAGCAGATACACAAATGTGCAGAGGTTACTGGGTACATAGCTATTGGGTTTTGGGGATCCCGAAAATATTTGTTGATAAAGTGATCGCACTTCTTCCCAACATGTTTCGCATTGAGCTTCTTCAGGGGAATGTGCAACTAACAATAACATAAAAAGAAAAATGAATTTTTAAAAGAAAACATCAATACACAATGTTGTACAAATCAGAATATATTGAAAAAACATATTTTTTACATAATCATATATAATCTCATTATGCTTGGTCCAATATGGTGGTGCTTACCCTGATTTAAAAATACAACGCAACCCCGGAACCGGCAAAAGTTGGAATATAATTGTGTAAGCCGAACAAGCTAGATCAGAAGGCCCCCAGCTCAATGGAGGACATAGATGGAGGTAAGCAAGCGCTACAAAAATAAGTAAGATAAAAATAGGTAAGACTAAAATGTTTTAAATTTATGAAGAAATAAATTAGACTGTATAGTAATCGTTCTAATGCCCTCAATTATATGGGGGAATTGGGGCAAAAGCCTCCATGATAAAGAAATATATAATATATTAATTAAGATAATTAATGATAAATAACAAAATTAAATGATAATTGAACAGACATTGGGCATTAGTTGTCAATTAAAACCTGATTTGAATGTGTAACTGAAGAGTAAAAAAGGAGTAAAAAAGATATAAATAAGTACTTGTACCTTCAGAAATAAAGGAAGATGGGATTGTGTTACTATTGTATCAATATAGATACAATGAATGTAAAAAAGTCACAGCAGGTTAGCCAATTCGATACACTGCTTTTAACAAGCTAGTGAGTGCAGCGCTTTGCTGCCCCTGAATATCTGTTAGACCTAAAGACAAATGAAAAAAATATAAATGAAGGTGTTGAAAGAAAGTGTGATCTGTTGAAATATAGTGGCAGAAGAATATAAATTACCAAGGAGTGGAAATCCAACATCGCAGCGGTGCCTGTGTCCTACCTCTAATCAGTGTGTCCCTGAACTGCGCTGCTTATAACTCCCCCATCCATCGAGCCGGCGTCTTACGTCACCGGCTCGATGCGGACAACCAGGGGAGGGTAATGCGCATGCGCAAAGCCCGTCGCGCCGACATCCAGACTACAATCCCCATAATTCCGCGGTGCTGATGAATCGAATCAGCATAGGTGCTTGCCAGTGATTACTGGCGACGGAGACAGGGCTGTGTCAAATCTCCATCCCTAGGGGGGAGCCGTCACAGATGCAGGCTGGTCGGCGGACATATGGGCTTGTATCCCATAAGGGAGTCACATTTACACACTGTAATATATGAAATATGAAATATTACGATATTTCAAAGTCTTACGTATATGTTGAAATCAATCAATTCTTGTGAGACGAATTTCCTTAATTAGATCTGAGTCAGCGTAATTCAAAAATGTGTATTTATTTGTACACATTTAAATACAAAAGGATGCTTACAAAAATAGTACAATGTTAATCATTTGTATCTTAAAAAATTGTCTTAGAAAGATTTAAGGTTATGCCATGTAGCATTTAAAATGGCCGAATAGCCCTTTGTATGCTGGCAGCCTGTGTGCAAGACATGTGTCTTTCTTCTAGCTTGCTTGATCTTAAAAAGCACATCTGCCTCGTGGCAAGGGCAGGAAACAACAGGAAGTCTCCCTGCCAGTATTACCATTATATATTAAACTACATTCCTGAGTTCCGGCCGAAAGATAACTCCTCCTTACAAAAGTGTAGACTGAGTGATTGATTACTATAACAGAGCTAACATGTGTTAACACTTAAATCACAACTCCACAGTCTAATGACAGGATGTGAGGGAGATGGAATATTTTAGACTTAGAGTCTAGAAAAACATTGTCTCAACTTACATAGGCCTTCTCTCTTACACATTAAATGACTTTCTAAAAACATATATAATGAACTAGATAAGTTTACATAAACAATATCACTTTACATAGCCCTTGAAAGTATATATAAAATATACAATATTCATCAAAATCCTGACAGGTTTTAAATATTTACTTTTCCAGCTATGCAAGCCATAACACAGAATTAATTGACTCAAAGGTTTTTTCATTCACACAGTATGAAAGTATGGGAATATTATTATCCTGAATAAAGTATAATAAAGCCAATTAAAATTTAGATATTAAGAATATAACATTCCCCTCTGAAATATGAATACTAATCATATTTTTCAGATTAAAAATTCATCCATCATCATTCATGTCACATTCAAACAAACTTTGATTCAATAATTCCAAATGCTTTGTCCTGCACAATTGGATTCATACCTTCAAAACCCAATTTTCCTCTTTAATTTACTTTGTAACAAATCATCTCCTTTCTTAATATCACTTCTAATTCGATTATATAATTTTTTCATTCTAAACATTAAACATAACTGGAATATAAGGAATAACATGATAATAATAAAAATAATTACAATAGGATGTGATAAAATATTTCCTGCTGCTGAAGTTATCGAAGTTTTTCCCCACATGGATACACTATTACTAAATCTTTTCCACCAATTACTTCCTGAAAATTCTGACCATTGATGTGATATTTCTTGCAAATTACCTTGTTCATGTTTAAACAATACTTCTGCATTCTGCAATTCCTTAGCCAAAGCCATTAATAAACCTTGATCCTTTTGAATTATATTTGCCCATTTTTCCCATGGAAATTCATCTATTTGGGAAATATTATACTGTGTAGGTAGAGCGCTAATATTTTTCATAAACATATTTGTTAAATTTGTTCTCAACCCATTAATACTTATTGCAACAATATCTCCTTCTATACAATACAACCCTTGATTTAGGTTTTCTGTATTTGTACAAGAAGAGAAAAAAGTTTTAACCCTTTCTGTATCTGACATAATTTGAAAACAAACCTTCTTTTTATCTACACGAGTAACTAATTCAGAATTAATTTTATTTTCAATTCTTGCTGAACATAATGTATGATTATGATAACAAGAATGAAATATGCTTTTATCTTGATTAGGTAAACATATAATTTTAGACTGGAATTGTAAACATGATGACAAATCTAATTGTTCTAATTCAGAATTTTCATTGTTAAATACAAAATCTGTATACTGTAATTTATAGTATAATAATTGTGTATTACTGACAGGTAATCCCAAAACAGTGATTGGAACCAAAATTTGTTCTTTTCCGGCTATTGGAATCATAGAAGAACTATAACATATGTCCTGCTTGCATCCTATCCATTTATTTACCCATAAATCTGTATGATTTATCGCATATAAATATTCTTTGGGCAAATACTGTAAAATGCCAAGAGGAGTTATTCCACTCTGAAATGCTTGCGCAATTATTTTAAAATTAGTGGAATATTCCGTTTGAATTTCTAAACATGCTCTGGCTATATGAGAATGTTGTTCACTTCTCATCAAATCAAGAGTAATATTTTGAAGATGTAAAATAGATGGACCCATTATATTAGCAGTTTTAATTACCATATTTTCTAAAATCTGATTTAAATATCTTTGTATTTTAATACCATTACTTCCCACTAAACCAGCGGTTTCTAGATCAGACTTTAAAGTATTAATATCCATACTATTTGTTATACTCCCAATTGTGCCAATCCCTCCTAAAATACCTTCAACAATACCACGCTTATTTCTGTTATAATTTCTATTATTAATTCCAAACCATCTCTCAATACCCAATTCCATATTAACCAGATGTCCTTGACATTGTGGAAACCTTGTAGAAATTTTCCATTCTGAAACATTAAAGTTCCACAAAACAATGACAAACTTTCCCTCTCTCAAAAGAGTTCTGGATTGGAAATGGTTAATCTGAAAAGGGCTTGCAGAGAAACTTTTCTTATTGACACATGGAGTTTTCCTTGGAGACATAACAACAACACTTGCCTTTGCACATTTCACCTGATAATTTTCTATTGATATGCAACATTTATATATACCAGTATCATTCAAAGATACTCTCATTTGTTGATAAACAAATGTATTATTAATCCAATTCACATTACCAAAAATTCCTTTATGAATTATGACAGTAGAACTATAAAAAAAACTACCCAAAAACTCATCATTCCTTTTCCAAGTCAACAATGAATTTTGAGGTAAAGACATTTTTGTATCACATATCAAATGCAAATTATCTTTATCTTTCATAATTTTCAAAGATTGTGGGAAAATATTAATTTCTGGAACAATCTTATCAACTATAAAGATATCAATTTTGACCCTTATTTCAGTAAATTTTCTTATAACTTTAAAATCCCATGTTCTTACAACGTCTCCTTTTTCATCTCCAATGATGTCTAAATGTTCTGGATCCAATATTTTTACAAAACTTTGAAAAAGATAAAAATATTGATCTAACGGATAAAGTGATTTTCCAGATCTTGACATACTATTATCCACATCTCCTGACCAAATTGTTGACTCATTACCCTTTAAAAATATAGACCAGGAACTCCTCAACAATATGTTACATTCAAAAGTTCCGGTTTTGTTATTTAGTCTATAAGATCCCTGCATTTTAACAAAATTTGTTTTGGATTCTATTTTAACTTTGATATCAATATTATTGCTGTGAATGAAATACAATTGCAAACAACAATCATACCCTTGACTAATACAAATATATCCATACAAATCTTCTGCTGTATTTATATCAACATATCTAAAATCATGGTTTTTATCATGAGCATTAATATCAATATCATTTTTGTCCTTTGTAATGATCTCAGCATTGTTATCTTTTTGTTCATCTGTAATGAGATCAGTGTCTACATCTCTCTTATTTCTGAATAACATGTGACCTTTGTTGTGTAATCCTTCAATGTTATTAGTCTTTGCATAACTTGAGCAGTTCTTGATATATATTATCACAAATAAAATTGTCATTAGGAAAAAGATGATTCCTGTCATGAGGATAAATTTTCTCTCTTTTACACTTTTCATTTGCTGTGCTGACATCTTTTTCTTTTGGAATATGCACTTTCTTCAGGTTCAATTTTTATTTTTAATTCCTGAAAAAAGAAAGGCAGTATCATTATCTCGGAATATAAAGTTTACATTGATCAGTGTGTACCCACGTTTTTTGTTGTCTACGTGCGTTTTTCACTGAATTAAGAGGTCTTTGTACCTGTACCATCACCCCTCGAACGTCCAAAATGTCAAATGGACCTTCCCAATTACTTTGCCATGGCCCACTTTTTCTGAAACTCTTTACCATGAGCTGACCTCCTTTCTCAAACTTAGAAATGTGAGGAGGAACCATTTTTTGCATACATGTAGCTGCATGTGGCAATATACTATTCAAATTATCTTGTAACATCTGCAACCATTTTGACTTTTCTATCGCCTCTCTTTGAGGTGTAGACAAAAAAGGTTCATGGGGAAATACAAGTGGCATTTTCCTTCCTGTCATTAATTCAAATGGAGAATACTTTGTAGCAGCAGAAATTGTGCTTCTTACACCCATTAAAATAAAAGGAACAACATCAACCCAAGTATTTCCTCTGTCCAACAACATTTTTGCAATTCTAGATTTAATTGTTCGATTCATCCTCTCAACAATACCTGCAGACTGTGGATGATATGGCACATGGAATCTCTGTTCTATACCCAAAATTTTACACATTGCCTGCATGATTTTACCTGTAAAATGGGATCCTCTGTCACTACTAAGATGTGCTGGTATACCCCAAACTGGAAAAACATGATTAATCAACATCCTAGCAGTTGTTAAAGCATCATCTTTACGTACTGGGATTAGTTCTAGCCATTTTGAAAAAATGTCCATCAAAACCAAAGCAAATCTGTATCCATATTTCCCTGATGGTAATGGCCCTATATAATCTATTTGGATAGAAGACCAAGGTCCGTCTGCTGGAGGAATTCTTTGCAATGGAGGTTTCTGACCCTTTGGTCTAGGATTCACCAAATATCAATTTTCCGCTGTCCTCGAAATTCACGTCTGTCAAGACTTCTGAAATTCTCCGGTCTTTCACAATCAATCGATCGATTTTTCTTCTAGGTTCTTTTTCAATCTTTGCGAAGTTTAATCTCTGTTCATCACTTCCCCTCTGATCACAAGGATGGAAGTTGAAAAAAAAACTTCCGACTTATGATTGAACTGGTTGTAGCTCGCCAATTGTTATATAAGTGAAATATATGAAATATTTTCGATATTTCAAAGTCTTAAGTATATGTTGAAATCAATCAATTCTTGTGAGACGAATTTCCTTAATTAGATCTGAGTCAGCGTAATTCAAAAATGTGTATTTATTTGTACACATTTAAATACAAAAGGATGCTTACAAAAATAGTACAATGTTAATCATTTGTATCTTAAAAAAGGTTCTTATAGAAGATATAAGGTTATTTCAAACCTAAAATGGCAGAATAGCCCTTTGTATGCTGGCAGCCTGTGTGCAAGACATGTGTCCTTCTGTGTGTAAAATTCAAGAGAGCCCCCCTCCTCCCAGCACTCATTATATTAACAAGGCTCTAATCTCCCGCCCGAAAGATAACTCCTCCTCCACAGAGGTGGGAGGCCTAAGAGTGGTTGTAACAGAGCTGACATGTGTTAACACTTAAATCACAACTCCACAGTCTAATGACAGGATGTGAGGGAGATGGAATATTTTAGACTTAGAGTCTAGAAAAACATTGTCTCAACTTACATAGGCCTTCTCTCTTACACATTAAATGACTTTCTAAAAACATATATAATGAACTAGATAAGTTTATATAAACAATATCACTTTACATAGCCCTTGAAAGTATATATAAAATATACAATATTCATCAAAATCCTGACAGGTTTTAAATATTTACTTTTCCAGCTATGCAAGCCATAACACAGAATTAATTGACTCAAAGGTTTTTTCATTCACACAGTATGAAAGTATGGGAATATTATTATCCTGAATAAAGTATAATAAAGCCAATTAAAATTTAGATATTAAGAATATAACACACACCCACCCAAAGACGGGCGCCCCGAGGATAAACTACCCCCGGGGCGCCCTGGGTGTCCGTATGTCCCCACATGCTAGTGCCAGGAGGCAAAAAGATCCACTCGAGCGCCACAATGTGATCCTGATTCCAAAGTGCGGTGCGGGAAGGCTGTAAAGCGCCTTTATCTAGATGAGAGTCATAGAGAGCAACAGAGATCCCTATATGTGCTCGCCATGAATCCCATCATTGGACCAAGCAATATGGAACAGCAAAACCAAATGTACATTACACACTCAATATAAACAAATTAAGACAATTAACTTTCTACAATGGTGTGTCAAGGGTAACAGATGTAATGATAAATTTTAACAAATATTAAAAAAAAAAAAAAAAAAAAGGGAAAAGGGGAAAGGGAAAAGGAACAAAAGATAAATAAAGAAAAAATTCTCTCTCTCCTCTCAACCCAAATAGCACGGGGGTCCACAGCGGAGATAGGGAGATCCACAGAGCAGGTCGAAGAACTGAGCTATAGAAAAGCTCTATAACTAATGTTTTCATTAAACCCCGGAAACTGGGTGGCTTTTAGAGTAAAAATCCATTTGGCTTCGGTTTGTAGAAGAAACTTGTCCACCCAGCCACCTCGTGAATTTAGAGGTATATGAGCCAGAGCTGTAAAACAAATCCAATTGGGGTCAAAGGAATGATAAGTGCCAATATGCCTACTTATGGCCGTAACTATTTTTTTATTTAGAATTGGTTTTATATGATCTTTTATACGAATAGAAAATAATCTTTTCGTCTTACCGACGTAGAAGCCTCCACATCGGCATTGGGCCAGGTATACAATACCCGGAGTGGAACATGTAACATGAAACTTTGGAACAAACCAACTACCATTAGGTAGTTTGATTTTTCGGGAATTGTTGATATAAGGACACATGTCACATTGGCCACATGAGTAAGTTTCTTTTTATGTTATTGTTAGTTGTACTACTTCAATGTTCGGCCTCTCTATGTGGCCAGGCTATGTAAAAGTCCTACACATGTGGTATCGCCCAGGGCCGGTGCACCCACTAGGCGGATTAGGCAGCCGCCTAGGGCGCACTGCCGCCTTAGGGGGGCGCAGCCGACCCTTGCCTCCCCCTTTCTTCCTCTTCTCCCACCCCCAAGCTCCCGGCAGAGCCACTGACAGGGGACCCGGAGAGCAAGTTCAGTGCGGCGGGCGGGCGGTAGCCTTACGCTGTGGTGTGCAGCTTCTCCCCTCTCCCTACCAGGATTTCACAATGCTGGAGGGAGATGGACGTCTGTGTAACAGGCAGGCAGCCAATAGCGCTCCTCTTCTGAGTGGGAGGGCGTGACTGCTAAGTTGCTCCGCCTCCCACTAACTCCTTAGCCAATCATATTGTCCAGCCCGCCACATTTGACCAGAAGATGTTGGCCAGAGCAGGGCGGGATGGAGAGGACCTCACCCCACATACCTGAGCATGGTGAAGGTGTGAGATAAAAGCTGTCACAATGCTGGCTGCAGACAGGTATCAGTGTTCTCCTTCTCCTGTGCTGTGTTTAGGATATGCAAAGATCACACTGATAGGGAGGACTTCCCCTTGTCTTCTCACACTGCTTCTTATCTGTGGTTTTATTTACACTGAACACAGGACAGGAGAATGCTGATTAGACTTCTGCAAGACCTGCAACCACTGCTGTTTCTATAGCTATATGTGTCTGAGTCCCATCCATGATTTGTTTGACCTTTTATTTATCTTTGAAGGAATTAGGTTGGTCAGGCTGGGAGCATCTCAGACCTGTTAACCATTTACTGTCCTCCTTTGCTTGAGAAATTACTGTTAGTTTTGTTGTTTTTTTTGGCACATTGTTATATCTTGTAAACTCCTGTTTACACATATTGCAGTGATCAATGTTTTTCCACACTGGTCACTGCTAGCCTAGGAAACGCTTGTACTATGTCCCCAGTCTCTGACCCTCTCCTGTATCATGTCTGCAGTCTCTGACCCTCTCCTGTACCCTGTCCGCAGTCTCTGACCCTCTCCTGTACCCTGTCCGCAGCCTCTGACCCTCTCCTGTACCCTGTCCGCAGTCTCTGACCCTCTCCTGTACCCTGTCCGCAGCCTCTGACCCTCTCCTGTACCCTGTCCGCAGTCTCTGACCCTCTCCTGTACCCTGTTCGCAGTCTCTGACCCTCTCCTGTACCCTGTCCGCAGTCTCTGACCCTCTCCTGTAGTATTTCTGCAATAAAGGGGGGCTACAGGTATGTTGGGTGGTGAAGGAAGAGGGCTGTGGGTGCAGTGGGTGGTAAAGCAAGGGAGGCTGCAGGCACAGTAGATGATGAGGAAAGGGGTCCCAGATGCAGTGGGTGGAGATAAAAGGCATGCCTAGGCACAAGTGATGGTTAAGGCGGGCCTGTAAAGAAAAATTTAATGTATAATTCAGGGCAAGGGGCTTCATAATCCAGAGCCCACCAAAATCTTCAGCACCAGGCCCATGATGCTCGTAATCCAGGCTGAATGGTCACACTTGCAATTGGCCCTGGTGTTCAGAGTGAAATAATTAAAACTGACAGATTGTCACACAATACATACTGGGATCTGGGATCAAAGAGTGTTTTGTGCTATTATTTAATGACACTTCACAAAGCCATGCAGGGTATGTTTGTTTTTTTTGGGGGGGGGGGGGGGGGGGCGCAAGTAGCTGGTCTTGCCTAGGGTGCAAAATAGTCTAGCACCAGCCCTGGTATCGCCATACTCGGGAGGAGTAGCAGAATGTATTTTGGGGTGTTATTTTTGCTATATACATGCTATATGTTAGAAATATCTTATAAATTGACAGCTTGGTGTAAAAAAAAAATGCGTTTTCATTTTTTTCCACATATTCCAAAAACTTCTGGAAAAAAATGAACCGTTCTCATTATGCCTCACAGATTATACGTTGGGGTGTTTGCTTTCCACAATGGGGTCATTTTATGGGAAATTCCATTGTCCTGGTACTCCAGGGCCTTCAAAACTGTAATAGGTGGTTGAGAAATGAGATGCGTCATTTTTGCTCGTAGAACGTCTGAAGGTACTACATCAATGTTGGTGCTCTGTATGTGGCCAGGCTGTGTAAAAGTCTCACACATGTGGTATCGCCGTACTCAGGAAGAGTAGCAGAATGTATTTTGGGGTGTAATTTGTTGTATGCATATGCTGTGTGTGAGAAATAACCTGATAATATGACAATTTTGTACAAAAAAAATAAATAAATAAAAAAATCTTCATTTTGCAAAGAATTGTGGGAAAAAATGACAACTTAAAAAACTCACCATGCTACTTACTGAATACCTTGGAATGTCTACTTTGTAAAAAGGGGTCATTTGGGGGGTATTTGTACTTTCCTGACTTGTTAGTGTCTCAAGAAATGAGATACACCTGATGTACTGAAGGCCTGATCAGAAGTGATCAATTTTCAGTGATTGGCACCATAGTTTGTAGGCTCTATAACTTTCACAAAGCCCAAATAATATCCACTAATGTGGGTTATTTTTACCAAAGATATGTAGCACTATAAATTTTGGCCAAAATGTATGAAGAAAAACTACTAGTTAGCAAAAATTTATGACAGAAACAAAGAAAAAGGCATTTTTTTTTACAAAATTTACGTTTTATTCCAATTATAGCACAAAAAATAAAAAACTCACTAGTGATTAAATACCACTAAAAGAAAGCTCTATTTGTGTGGAAAAAAGGATGCAAGTTTCATATGGATACAGTGTTGCATGACTGAGTAATTGTCATTCAAACTGTGAGAGCGATGAAAGCTGAAAATTGGTCTGGTCAGGAAGGGGGTGTAAGTGCACTGTATTGAGGTGGTTAAACTCTTCTCTCCTGAAATACTCTGCTCTGCTGGGGGACTCTTCACCTTCCTCTATAACTCTCCTCTCCTGAAATACCCTGTACTGCTGGCGGACTCTGCTCCTTTCAATGTGTAGCACTGACCCCCGAAGGAGCTTCTGAATTTGTTTGGGCCTGTACTCTGCTAGTGAACCCCACTGACTTGGCTCAGTCCCCTTGACACAGCTGTGGTGCAATGTTGGTGTGGAGCTAATGGTGAAAGACAACCCCACAATATACAATATAATAACAGTATACCTCTGTTTTTACCTGGGTATCCAACGGCTCCACCTGCTGGAGAAAAAGGAACAACACTCCACAACAAAGTACTTAACCAGAAACATATATTAACTAGAACTTGAATTGAGTAAAGTAAAATGGTAAGTACAATATATACACTGTCACATAAACCTAATGTAACAGCACAGTAGGTATACACAACAGATTATACCTGTACAGTTGTCTTGAATGACCCCTTAGAATGCAGCTCCAATTGGGACTAGTGCTCAGAGGCACTACACCTTACTCTGGGCACCTTCCCACTTCCAGAACACCCTAGTAGCTATAGAAATGCAGGATCAATAATGAATTACAACACAATCCCTAGGGAGCTCCCCCTACTTTAATAAGATGCAAGGCCTTGCAATAAAGGATACAGTCTTTGATCTTCTTTTCTTCTGCTAGCTATAGTTGTTGTAACAATTGTAATCCAACAGTAATCCGACAGTGGAACAACAAAGGTTAACGTGAGATGAATATTAGAACTGTTCCTGTAGCGTGATACACTTGTAATTGCCTCTGGTGTAACACAGTGCTAATAGTATCATAATAATATAATAATAATAATAGTATTGTGATGAATAAATAGGCTCGAGGCTTGCTTAAACTCAGTCTGTCTATTAGATTCTCCTCTGTGGGACTACAAGTCCCAGCAACACTGTGTTAAAGTCTAGGTGTATACAAGTGCGTAAGAGACTGTAGGCAACGGCCCTCTCACCAAACTGGGTCTGAAGAATAAGTAAGCTCCACTCCGCTGGTCTCAGTCCATTTGCTGCGGCCACACCGTCATGCTGTTCAGCTTCACAAGGTCACCAGGAGCTCCCAGTTACCTCCGTGAGGGTGCCACTGGATCCTTCCCCATCCGACCACACTGCTGTCCCAGCATGCTGTGGTGTGACGTTAGGGTTGCCACCTTTTCTTCAAGTCAAACCCGAACACTTTAGCGGCGCACAGCAATCTTTTTTTTTATAGTATAAACTATACATCTATTTTGCTACTAAATAACATTTCTAATCATATGAAGTTAATAACAAGAGTTCCCCTTTACATCAGAATCCACAGAGTTCCCCCTTTACATCTGAACTTGCAGAGTTCCCTTTCACTGTAAGGGGGACTCTCCAGACTCTGATGTAAGGGAGAACTCTGGGGACTCTAACATAAGGGATGCTGTGGGAACCCTGATGTAAGGGGGAACACTGAGAACTCCGATGTACAGAGAGGACTCTGATGTAAGGGGAAAGACTGTGACCTCTGGTGTAAAGGGGAACTCTCATATAAGGGGTGCTCTAAGAACCTTGCTTTGCCTTAGTGTACTTACTCAGAGGCAAGACAGTGAAGAGGGGAGACTTCAGTCACAAATGGATAGATGGTGAGCTCACTCACCTCTTGACAGTCTGCACCTCTCATCCAGTTGGATCTGAGGCTGCTGGACTTCAAATTTCTGGCCCAAATTTCCTTTTTCTGAGGCACAGTGTCAGGGATTGGATTGTGGGCAGACAAAGAGGGGTAGGGGTGGGGGGGAAGAGGTGCAGATCGAGCCCTCTCTCCTCTCCTGTCTGTATGTGTTGGGGGGGGGGGTTGTTAGTGATGGCTTTGGGGAGTGTGAAAGAGAGTAACAGACACTCTCAGCTTAGACAACTGCAGCCAGCAACCCTGCTGGGAAGCCATAGGCCAGTCCAAATAATGTGTCCGGGTTGCAGACAGTCTGAAACCCGGACACATGATTCCAAACCCGAACTGTCCGGGTGAATCCCGGACAGGTGGAAACCCTATGTGACGTCCTTTTCTGGCTTTAGATTGCTGCTCTGCAGGCTGCAGTTCTCTGAAGACCTCCTCACAGGCAAGCCATGTGTCCAGAAGAGAAAGAAAATGGCCGCCCTTTTATAGCCTACCCAGCATGCAGTTCTCTAGAGGGTGATCATGGGTAGGTCACCTGGCATTCTGGGTAGATAAGGTCAAATAACAAAAGTAAACATAGTCACTTCCTGTTATCTTTTCAATACTCTGCACTGCTGGAGGACTCTGCTCCTTCTTCTATAACTCTCCTCTCCTGAAATACTCTGCTCTGCTGGAGGACTTTGCTCCTTCCTTTATTTAAATTTCCTCTCCTGAAACACTCTGAACTGCTGGAGGACTCTGCTCCTTCCGCTATAACTCTCCTCTCCTGAAATACTCTGCACTGCTGGAGGACTCTGCTCCTTCCTCTATAACTCTCCTCTCCTGAAATACTCTGCTCTGCAGGAGGACTCTGTTCCTTCCTCTATAACTCTCCTCTCCTGAAATACTCTGCACTGCTGGGGGACTCTGCTCCTTCCTCTGGAACTCTCCTCTCCTGAAATACTGTACACTGCTGGAGGACCCTGCTCCTTCCTCTATAACTCCTCTCCTGAAATATTCTGCACTGCTGGTGGACTCTGCACATGCAATGGCACGTATGTGCGGTTGCCTCAATGAGTGTGCTGTTACCGGCGGCTACCGTGCACATGAGTGAGAGTGACGTCATCGCGGCTCTGGCCAATCACAACGCCGGAGCTGCAATACCCAGAAGTAACTCTGGGAGAGATTCGCCGGCTGGTGCTGTGTACGGGCACTGCAGAGGGAGCTTCGATCTCAGGTGACTATTACATAATGAGCTAGTATGCTATGAGCTAGTATGCTACGAGCTAGTATGCTATGAGCTAGTATGCTATGAGCTAGTATGCTATGAGCTAGTATGCTATGAGCTAGTATGCTTTGAGCTAGTATGCTATGAACTAGTATGCTATGAACTAGTATGCTATGAGCTAGTATGCTATGAACTAGTATGCTATGAGCTAGTATGCTATGCATACTAGCTCATTATGCCTTTGTCTTGCAGGTCTTTGTTTTGTTTTTTGCCCTGTGGGTTTACAACCACTTTAACTTTAGGCCCCTTTCACATGAGGCGGACTCCGCTTCCACAGAGATCTCTCCGTTGATCTCCGCTGAGCCGGCAGATGACAGGTCCCTCTCTGCTCGCTGAGCGGGGAGGGGCTTGTCCAGTGCCGCTGGTCTATATGGAGAGATCGGATGATCCGATCCACCAGCGACGGATCTGGATGTAGGACCATCCGTCTGCTTTTAGCGGATCGGAAGGGGTCGGATGTCAGCGGACGTGTATCCGCTGACATCCCTCGCTTCTTAGACCAGCATGGATCGCCCGTTCAGGTCCGCCATCAAAATTGACAGGTATTTTGTAAATCTGCCACTAGTGCCCACACAACCCCTCCAGAGTCCACAAGCAAGCAACCATTTTAAACCTGTCACCCTCACAACCCCCTCACACCGTCTGAGTGATCTCACTGCACGCCCCGAGGGCTGAAGTGTGGGTGGACAATCAGCTGCCAGCTTCTGTGCCCGCCTGACGCCTTTCAGACCTGCAGCACAAAGCAGAGAAGGAATTTCAGAGCACTTCAGTCGGCTCTGTAAAACAGGTCTGATAGGTGACACAAAAGAGAAAAATGGTGGGTGGTCAGGGCTGTACCGGAACGCAGGGCACTAAGCACTAGAACTGGGGAATGTATCTGCTGTGCTCAACTCTAGTTGTGCCCCTGGCTATGGACACAGTGGGTATGCTGTAGAGGATGAGCTTTTTTCCAGAACAAGTACATAATGACTAGTATTAAATGAGGCCCTTCACATATTCACAGCCCAGCCTCGCCCTGTGTAGGAGGAAGTGACCCTCCCAACTGCATTCTTCTCCGGTGTCAGAGATTTTCACTGTCATTTCCTCGTCTGCTGTCAGCGATGGCGTCTGCTAACCTGAGAGCTGAGTTGGAATGTTCCCTCTGTCTGAACATTTATACAGATCCTGTAAACCTGAGATGTGGACACAACTTCTGCCGGGTCTGTATTGATCGTGTGCTGGATACACAGGGGGGGTCTGGAGGATATTCCTGTCCTGAATGCAGAGAGAAGTTTCCGGATCGGCCTGCACTGCAGAGGAACATAACACTACGTAACATAGTGGGGAATTTCCTGTCTGCTCAGCCACATCAAGAGGAGTCCGGGGTCTTCTGTACTCACTGTGTGGACTCTCCTGTACCTGCTGTTAGATCCTGTCTGCACTGTGAGGTTTCTCTGTGTGATAAACACTTGAGAGTCCACAAAAAGTCCCCAGAACACGTCTTATGTGACCCCACCTTGTCCATGGAGAGCAGGAAATGCTCCGTCCATAAGAAGATCCTGGAGTATTACTGCACTGAGGATAATACCTGTATCTGTGTGTCTTGTAGTTTGGCTGGAGAACATCGAGGACACCAGGTGGAGATGCTGGATGAGGCTTCTGAGAAGAAGAAGGAGACACTGATGAATGTTCTGCAGAAACTTCTGACAAAGAGAGAGGAGATGGAGGAAAGAGTCCAGAGTCTGCAGGAACACAGGAGGAAAGTAGAAGAAGAAGCCGCTGGTGACACCGAGAGAGTCACTGTCCTGTTTAGAGATCTCAGGAGACGTCTGGAAGACCTGGAGAAGAGAGTCCTGAGGGAAATCTCCGGGAGGGCAGAGCGGATCTTCATCTCCATCCGGGATCTGGAAATAAAGAAGGAGGAGCTGTCCAGGAAGTTGCGTCACATTGAGGAGCTGTGTAACGTGACGGATCCACTGACTGTCTTACAGGAATCAGACACAGGTGACTTGTGTGATACTGAGGATGGAGATAATGAGGACAGAGAGAGACATGAGGAGCTCCTCCATGATGGAGGGGGTCTGGATGTGGATGGGATATCACACACATTACACACATTATCTGATATAATAACAGAGGTAAATGTATCCTCCTATATACAGGGAGCTGCAGACATATTACTGGATGTAAATACAGCTCAGAATAATCTCCATATATCAGATTACAGGAAAACTGTATCCTGCTCAGATATATACCAGAATCGTCCAGAAACACCAGAGAGATTTCAGTATTATCCTCAGGTGTTGGGCAGTCGGAGTTTCTCCTCAGGGAGACATTACTGGGAAGTGGATGTCGGGGGATCAAATATATGGATAGTCGGGATGTGTTACCCCAGTATAGGCAGGAGAGGAGATCATTCAGGGATTGGAAATAATAAGAAGTCCTGGGGTTTGTACAGGAATGTTCATCAGTATGTGGTGAGACATGACAGGAAAGTGATCCCCTTACCCTCCAATATCTCCAGTAACAGAGTCAGGATAGATCTGGATTATGGGGTCGGACGGATCTCCTTTTATGATCTGTGTGACCCGATCCGACATCTCCACACCTTCACCACCACCTTCACTGAGCCCCTCCATGCTGGGATATATGTATTGGGAGGTTGTATAAAGATCTGTGGGGGAAATTAGGAGAACTCTGTCCAGAGACAGGTGATGTCATGGGAAGATGAGATTGCTGAAAGGATAATTAACTAACGAACTCCTGGAGTCACGTCTATTGGACAGTCACTAGGACAAGAAGATTGACACTGGGAACCTTTGCTCCTTCCCCTCCCCCACATGTACACTCTCTGTGTGGGGTGGCAGCAATGAACAGATTCAGAGGATGCACTGTGGTCATTGTGATGTGGTCACCTCTCTCTCTTTCCTCCTCCTATTCCATGTACACTGAAGAGTGGTGTCATTGTTGGTGTCGGTGTTGGAAGCACTGAGATGGACATTGCTGTGCAGCATGTTCTCCGGCAGTGGCGGCTGGTGAAGTTTTAGGATGGGGGGGGCACCAGACCCTGCCCTTTCTCTTTGACCCCTCCCACTTGGTGAAAATGGGCGTGGTTTGAGAGAAATAGTAGGTGTGGCTCTAAGGTGGTGTGGTTAGCGTCTGAGATGAACGAGGGATGGAGGGAGAGGGAGAGAGGGATGGAGGGACAG